>OZ026620.1:96958382-97659518 GCA_964020975.1 Hermodice carunculata | reverse complement strand
CGTTCCCAAGAATGACAGTGGCTGGAAGCCGGTCATAGACCTAAAGGCTCTCAATCTATACCCTTCAAAGGAAGGGTTCAAGATGGAGGCACCTGCCACCATAGTGACGGCTATAAGACCTAGGGATTGGGCGACGTTGATTGACCTCAAGCATGCATACTTCCACATCCTAATGGGGCGGTCAAGTCGTAAATACCTGCAGTTTGTGGTCAACAGAGTGACGTTCCAGTTCGTGGCTCTTCTGTTCGGGTTCTCCCCGGTGCCCATGGGTTTTACCATGGTAATGGGGGTAGTGACCAGCTACATCCACAGGAGAGCTATTCAACTCCATCTGTACCTGGACGACTGGCTACTTCAGGCTCTCCACAGGTTAATCTTGATGGAGCACATTCAGGAGATTCTCCGACTGTGCCTGGACTTGGGGGATAATGGTGAACAGACCCAAGTCCAAACTCGAGCACTCTCAGGACTTCGAGTCTCTAGGCACGGAACTCAGGATGGTTCCCTTCCTGTGCTTCCCATCAAGGGACAGGTTTGACCGCTTGGGGTCGATCCTGGCTCTGTTCCTGCTCAACAAAACTCCTCCCCCCCCCCTCCCCCCGGTGTAATGAGTCTTATAGGTACTCTGAAGTTGTTGGAATTTGAGGTTCCCTTGGGGTGCCTCAATCGGCACAGGCTCCAGATGGAGTTCCTGGACTCTTGGGACTGCAATTCCTGGTGTCAGAGTATCCCCATCTCAGATGATATGAAACAGAGCCTGTCATAGTGAGAGCTGGAGGACAGCTTGATGAAGGGCCAATCTCTACTCCCCTTCACGGCGGAGATGATGATTTTTACGGAAGCGTCTCTGCACAGCTGGGGAGCCAATTTGGGTTTGAGCAGTGCCTCTGAGATCTGGCCCAGAGCATTAGCCAGTTATCCTATCAACTGGCTGGAACTGGAGGCTGTGCATCTCACCCTTGTTCACTTCCGGCAATGGGTATGTGGTCGCCAATTTCTGATCAAATAGGACAACAAGATGGCCATTGCATATGTAAACAAACAGGGTGGTACACATTCCCACTGTCTTCAGTCACTGACAGAGACGATCCTTCTGTGGTGTCACAAGTGTGGTGTGGTCTTTCGCTGTGCGTACTTGATGGGAGCACTCAATGTCCGTATGGATATGTTATCTCACAGACATCAGGTCATGAGCACCGAGTGGTCGCTTCATCCCCGGGTCGTGGAAGTCAACTGATTGAGATGGGGTACCCCCCAGATTGACCTTTTTGTGACCCGAGACAGCTTCAAGTTGCAGACGTTTGTCTCTCCTATGCAGGACAACCTAGCATGGGCAATGGGTGCTGTGGCAATTTCATGGGCAAATCTGTGGGCTTACACCTACCCGCCACTCCCCTTCTACCCAAAGTACTCAGGAAAGTATGGGAAGATGGGGTGAAGTTGATTCTCGTGGCACCTTGGTGGCTGAAGAGACCTTGGTCAGTGGAGCCAATGGAACTGTCACTGAACTGCCTCTGGCACTTCCACCTTGGCTGATGCTCTTCTGGCAGCCAGGCTTGGCGATATTCCACAATCCAGCGATGCTTCATCTGCAGGCTTTGAGGGTATCGCCGAGAGCTTTAGTACTGCCGGATTCTCAGAGAAAGTGGCAGCATGCCATGTCATCCGAGGGTGACTTTGCTCCACTTCTTTGAAGGTGTATGACACCAAATGGGCAACATTCTGTAAGTGGTGGGAGGAGCAGCCCCCATCACTTGATGCCTGGCATGCCTCTGTACAGCATGTGTTCACATTCTTAATGAGCCTCCTCGAGGTGGGTTTGGAGATTCGCACTACAGCAGGCTATGGAGGCGCCTTGGCATCTGCCCTGGATGCCACAGGCCGAAGAGTAGGTTTGAGCCAGGTCGTGCCACGTTTCATCAAGAGATTTTATGTGGATAGAGCAGTGCACCAGAATATCTTCCTCCAGTGGGACTTGTCCATTTTCCTGTTGGGTTTGCGGTCCAGTCAATTTGAACCCAATAATATGAGCAAAATTAGTCTTGACCTTCTTATGTACAAGACATTATTTTTGCTCATGCTGGCATCTGGAGTGAGGAAAGGGGAGATGCATACATTGGATTTCTCCAAACTATCTTTGTCCGAAGATAAGAAGGTGATTACCTTAGAACCTAACCCCTTCTTTTTGGCCAAGACTCATGCTCCAGCTAAACCTCTCACGGCTTTTCAGGGCTTCTCGGTTCGTGCGCTGTCCGCTACATTTGAGCTCGATGACCCAGACAGAGCACTCTGCCCAGTTCATTCTCTAAAATACCACATTGGAGGGAGAGCGCATGTGCTAGGAGCTAACACACCTTGATACGTCGGTGGATGGATTCTTGGATTTACAAGCTCCAAATGTGACAATTCCATCTAAATCTATGCTTTTGTGAGTCGTAAACACATAAGGATTCGATTTGACCATTGGGAACTGAATTACTGTGAGTTTTTGCAGTTTTCTGTACGTACATTTAGTGCCACATGTGCAAGAGTCTGGTTATGTGATAGCTTACCTGGACAATTTGCTGGTGCTCATTGACATTGATCAAGGTGTGCATATTTGTGCTGCTTACTGTTCGGTCTGCGATTTATCTTTGCATCAGCTATGGGCCCTAAACAACGACCGCTGTCTATCGCAAGTGGCGACCAGTTTACTCAATTTCTGCTTGGAAAAAAGATCCTACAACGACTTCAGGAAACTGAGGAAAGTAATTTCAATCTGAAATCACAGGTGTCCAAAATGGCGTGGGCTATTGGCGACCTTGAGCAGTACGGCAGACGCAACTGCATTCATATCTCAAATGAATGGACCGAATATGCCAGTGAGGACACTGACAAATTGTATTTGGATGTATTCAACAACACTCTTGGCCTATCCATAGAGGAACGAGACATATGTAGGTCTCATCATGTGGGAAAACCAACGACGGGAAGCGAAACGAAGCCCAGAAGCATCATCGTCCGCTTCACTTCCTACAGAGCTCGCAATGCTGTTTACAGGGCTCGGTCTGAACTCAAAGGCGATAAAAGCATTTTTATCAACAATGATCTTACCAAAAAGAAGGATTCCATGGCTTATCGTGCTAGGATGCTGAAGAGGGAGAACTTGATAAGCGATACATGGGTGTATGATTCTAAAATCTTCATCAAAGACCACCACGGGCATAGATGGAAGGTGACTCGCCCCAGCGACTTAGACAGGTTAAAGCCCAGTGTGGAACAGAGAGTGACCCGAAGTGCGTCCCTGAGTGCTAATCAATCTGAGTAACTTTAACACTTTGATTACTGACGACTTTGGACCCTGGTAGGGTTCTGGGCCAGTGCAGTGACCTGAATGGTCCAAGCCCTGCATGTAACTTCGTGGGCGGTCATCGGGAACGCACCGGTGAGCGCTGTCATAACTAACAGGAGAAAAACTTGTGACATTTTGATTTCCAGTGACTCTAGCCATGGTTATTAGTAAAGCCCTGGTTTCAGCTCCCAGCTTCATAGGGTGTCTAGTTTATATTTTTGATTATGACCTATTAATCTTATGCATCCATACATACTTATTCCTTCCTTTTGATAAGAATTTAATTTTATGTACGAAGTAATTCGTGTTATGATAATTATTACCACTAAAGCTCTGCGACTCAATATTACATGATCCTGCGATACTACTACATGATGGTCGGCGCTATGTATACAGGTTAAGTTACCTACGTGTCGCACCCACTTATCTTTTCGATCTAGGAGACAATTATAGCCGTGTTCATCTTGTAATGCAATGACTTTTGTTTTATGTGACTGACAAACTGGCAGGTCATGCAAAGCCATATTTTGCACAAGAGGGCTCACTCATATCCGACTCGCTAAACATATGCGCATCTCTACGAAATCCATGGAGCACAGTTCGTGCTCGATTGTTTTACTTGGTGCATATTTATATGTTCTGTGTTATTTGTTATCTCTCCGTGTTGGGGCAGTAGTAGTTACTTTTTATATAATGTTGATCCTAGTATTAGTTCGTAAAGTAGAGAAAATATTGCAGTCTGTTATTTTTGATTTGTTTAGTGTATTCTCAGTCTCGTTTAATTATATCAAAGGATTTTGTTTTACACTGTTTAGTTATTCTTTTTGTATGTTTTCAGGTTCATTTATGATTTACTTCCCAATTATTATTCATATGATTTATTACCTATATCTATGTTCGTTTCCAAACTGTTTATTCATATTTTAGTGCTGATGGCACCTGATATTTACTTTTATACCAGGCTAGTACTCATATTGGAAATTCTGTTTACATATGTGATATGTTTCGATATAATCTGGGTACGAAAATTTGAAATTATGTTAACTTCATTCTTTAATGTAATATCCTTAATAATTCACCTTTTTCAGTTAAGTGTGAAAAACTTATTGTTTTACCCTTTTGTAGTTTTTGCTGTGGCAGATGTATATTTTGCTGACATTTTCGACACGTTCTATCTATATAACTTACCGTCTGTAATATTGGTGATTAATATCCACCTGTTTTCTTTTTCTTTACTTTTTTTCTCTATTCCGACATCCGTTGATAAGAAAATAAGTTATCTTTATTCGTTGTCAGTAATGTGCAATAGGGACAGAGTGGATTGTGGATATATTATCACTTTTTCCTTACTGTTACTGTTATTAGCAGGTGATATCCACCCCAACCCTGGTCCTGTCTGCGGACATTGTAATGTTTCATTCTGTCATGCAAATGTCAGAAGCTTATCAGCCGACAAATTGAGACATATTTCATCAGACCTGGTCAATGATTTTGACATCATTAGCTTGTCTGAAACTTTGTTGACCGATAACATCGACTCTCAAAACTTGAAGCTAAATGGTTACAATGAAATTATTCGTCGAGATCGACCCGGCGGCACTGGTGGTGATGTCGCCCTTTATGCCTCCACTCAGTTCCACATCTTACGGCGTATTGATTTAGAGGTAGCTGACCTAGAACTTCTACGGTGCGAAATAAGGTTACATAATCATAAATTCTTATTAGGAGTTATTTACCGTCCTCCGCATTCTGCTGTCTCTTTCTGGGATAAATTCCAAGACAGTCTGGACCTCGCTAGGAACTCTGGTTTCTCAAATATTTTACTAACTGGTGATTTAAATTCAGATTTTTATACTACATCTGGTCATAAACTCGTTAACTTTGCTCAAATGAACTCCCTTACAATTCATATTCATGAGCCCATGCATATCACATTGAACTCTGCAACATGTCTAGATCAGATAATTTCTAGTTTTCCCAATTTTGTTTGCGATGTTTGTGTGCTGCCCCCGTTTGCTAATTGCGACCACTCTGTCGTTGGGGCTAAGTTAATATTTCATCAGCCGACGGAGGCGGCATACAAACGTCATATTTGGGAATATAGCAAAGCGGATTTCAATACGTCTAGATCATATCTTTATTCTTTAAATTGGGATGCTTGTTTTACTAGTGACGATGTTGATTCTTGTTGTGAAGCATGGTCAGATCTTTTAATGGAAGCGGCTATTCGATCTATTCCGAACAGAGTGGTGGAGATTCGGCCGTGGGATTTGCCATGGTATAACAGTAAACTTCATTTGCTTAAGAGACAAGTAAAACGGAAATATGATCAAGCCAACAGATTAAATTTTTAACAAAATGCCTGGAGTTCATTCTGTCATATTAGGAATCTTTATCAAGATGAAGGAAAGTGTGCTGAGAGGGATTATAACGATAAATTACGAATTGATTTAAATGATCTTCAAGGAATAGCAAATGCTGGTGGCGCACCGTCAAATATTTTCTTCACGGAACACAGTCAACTAGTACATTGTCTCTTCTACATGATGACAAGGTTGTCTCTGATAGCACGGGCAAAGCGAATATTTTATATTCATTCTTCTTGCAGCAATGCAATATCGATTGTAGCACAGCCACTCCACCCGGGATTTCTGACCCACCTGACGCCTGCCTGAATTCTATTACAATAACTGAGTTCGAAGTGCGCGAAACTCTTCTCAGCCTTGATACGTCTAAAGCATCTGGTCCGGATGGCATCAGTGCAAAGCTTCTCAGAGAAGCTGCTCCTGCAATTTCTTTTTCCCTTACTTACCTTTTCAATCTCTCACTTTCCAAGAAGGAATTTCCTGCAAAATGGAAAAATGCTAATGTGTCACCGTTGTATAAAAAAGGCACTGAATCCTTATGCAACAATTATAGACCAAAATCTCTCCTTAGTTGTACTGGCAAAGTTTTTGAAAAAATTGTGTTTAAACATGTTTTTAATTTTTTTCGTGAAAACTTGATAATTTCTGCCCACCAGTCAGGCTTTATACCAGGCGACTCTGCAGTCAAGTTGAACTTTCGGCTGCTCGCATTGTAACTGGTGCTATGCACAGAACAAGCATTGAAAGGTTATATGAAGAAGCTGGCTGGCACACTTTGGCTCAGGGTAGAGAGTCAGCCAAACTAATCCTTATGTACAAAATTGTTAATAAGCTTGTACCAGATATGTTATGTTCTCTTATACCTTCCAGTGTGCCATCTTTCAGTACCCGTCGCCCATTCGACCTTTCCCATTTCCAAGCTCGAACAAATTTATTCCATAAGTCATTCTTTCCTTCTACTGTTAGACTCTGGAATCAGCTGCCACTTGCAACACGTAACTCAAACTCTGTATCTTTATTTAAATCCAAGTTTTATAAAGCGGTTTCCCGATCCTCTAAATATCCAGAATTGTTTACTGTCGGCAGTAGATTTAACGCTATTCAACACACTCGTCTTCGTTTAGGTGCCAGCCCTCTTAACTCCTATCTGTTCAAAATTGGGGTAAAAGATTCGCCTGACTGCGTTTGCGGTTCATCTAATGAAGATACCTTTCATTATTTTTTCAATTGTCCAAAATTTGACCAATTTCGGTGAAGTTTACACTCTAACATTGTCCATATTGCTCCGTTTACCCTTCAGACTCTGCTTCATGGCTCACCCGATTGCTCTTTTGAAGAAAATAGAGACATTTTTTAGCTGTCCATGAATATATATCTGCCACAGAGCGTTTTAAAACGGTAGGCATTGGTCAAATTTACGCTGTATCTTTTATGGGATTCCCGTGGGTATGATTGCTCTGCTTGCGTTTGTTGTTGTTCTTCTTCCTATCATTCTTATCATTGATTTCCTAGTTAGTAAATTTGTGAATTTCTTCTTTTTTTTCAGCTGACGCCCCACTTTCTGTCTTGTCCATGTTTGTCCTTCCTTCTGTATGTTCTGGTTTGTTCTGTCTGTCCTGTATATTTTGTCTCACTTTCTGCAAGAGGGATCTGCATAGGGCCATGCCCTTTTTCCCAATTGCTCTATTGATTAAGTATGTAATTTTTTGGCAATAATAAAAAATATGTTTAAACCAAAATACTACATTCATAGGACATACTCCATTAGATGGGGTCGGAAACCACTGTTTTTCACGATCAACCCTAAAACTGTTTCGATCATGGCAAACACAGTATCCAGCTTGGTCAAGAAGACTATCAAGCTTACGTATCTAGCAGCAGACAAGGTTCTGGAGCTTCGGAAGCTGCACGGTATTAAGGTGCATGAGCTGAGAGCCTTTGCCTCCTCCTGGGATGTGCTTAAGCAGGTGTCATTTGGGACAAGCAGTATACCTCTGACGGGTTCTGGACCACCAGGCACATAAGACTTCACGTAGACAAATAATTTGGGGAAAAGTGAACCTCATGCGAAGACGCCTTCGCGTAGACAGGTAATTGGGAAAAATGTGCATTTACATCGGGCACACACGACCACCAAAGTTTGCAGGCAGGCCTCACCCACCCCCGACATGGCCCCACACCAACTGGCTCCTCCTCCACAGCCCCCAGCAGCACCAAACAAAAATAGATGGTTGAGACCTGCCCCACGCCCCCTAGGTGGGCCCCCAGCACAGACAGCTGATGACCTACCCTGGTGCAACAGCATGTTAGAGAAATGGGTGCCTTTGATATACCCAAGGTACAACATTGCAAGCATCATGAGGAAGGGTTGCAATACCTGTTCCTGGATCAAGGCCTGCAAAACTGCACTCTGTGGGAAAAGCTGCCTACATAGACACTGCAAAGTGCACATGGGGAAGATGCAAAAGGGCAGTCAGACCCCACAGCCCTGCAGAAGATGCGGAAAGGGGGGGGGGTGCAGAGTGGCATCCTAGTCTGTCGAGCCTGTGGGCATAAGCATCTGACACTGAAGAGAGCCACCAAAAAGATGTTTGAGGTGGTCATGATCGAGCTCTGTGCAGTTCGGACCCCCATTAAGAGGGGTGCCGTGCAAAGTGAATA
This sequence comes from Hermodice carunculata, assembly GCA_964020975.1. Lineage (NCBI taxonomy): Eukaryota > Metazoa > Annelida > Polychaeta > Eunicida > Amphinomidae > Hermodice > Hermodice carunculata. Next base: position 97,651,160 of record OZ026620.1, on the reverse strand, counting down.
CCCACCTGAGTACCATACCATGGAGGCATCAGTACATGAACTCAATATTCTATTACGACAGGGAATGATCTCTGCAGACGGCCTGAGTGTGAGCAGCCCACCCCAGCTCTGTGCCAGCGGCTGACTCCAGCCCTGCGCCAGTGGCCTGAGCAGCTCACTATGACCCTTGCATCAGCAGCACGAGTGGCCAACACCAGCCATGCGCCAACAGCAGCGCAGGCAGCCCACACCAGCACCGTGCCAACAACTACGTCAGCAGCCCACACAGGCCTCGTGCTGACAACAGCGTGAGTGGCACACACCGGCCCCGCGACGACAACAGCACGAGCCGCCCACCCAGCCCCGCACCTATAGCAGTGCAAGTGGCTGACAGATGAAGAGTTTGACAGAATCATGGATGAGATCCACAGGGATGAGCTGGTGTTCTGCCAGACCCCCTAGACCATCTGAAAATTCTTACGGGATGGGGAGATGAAATGCCTGCAGGGCACCCCCTCGGCACAGACCCGAGAGTGTTCCTTGAAGGCATTCGCCCCAAGATCCGGGACTACCTTGAGGAGGAAATGGAAGCTCATCCTGAAGCTGTCTCTTCATAAAGATGGACTTGATGGGGCTGAGGCGATGATAGACCCCGTGCTTCATCACAAGCTGGAGGCCCTTCTTCAAGCCAGTGAGATTGACAAAGCACTGAACAAGACCTTCCCCCACCTTCTTGAGATTCTTGAGAAGTGGACTCTGAGAGGGTCTGTGTAGGTAGTTGACAGGGTGCTTACCCTGTTGCTGGACATCCCAAGGTATCAGCTCCTCAGGGGCGGTTCCTACATTCCCCTCCCAGCAGCGCTGAAAAACAAAAAGGCGGTTGTTAATGTGAAAAACAAGGATGACCACTGCCTCCAGTGGGCCCTCCTGTTGGCCCTGTTTCACGCCAATGACCATGCAGACCGACTCACCAAATACCCCACAGAAGAGTGTGTCGACTGCAGAGGGATTGCTGCCCCGATGCCCGTCTCCCAGATGGACAGGGTGGAGAGGCAGAACAACCTAGCCATCAATGTCTTTGGTTGGGACAAGTGCACCATAGTTCACTGATTCAGTAGGCGCCCAAACCACGATCTTCACATCAACCTGCTGCTGGTAGAAAAGGGGGACAAGTCTTGCTACATGTGGGTAAAGGACCTTAATCGCTTGCTATATATGGAGAGTAACCACAAAGGACGTAAATTCGTATGCAAGTGCTGCCTACATGACTACTCCTCCTTAGGACCAGCTGGAGACCCACAAGCCAGAGTGCAGGGGAATAGGTCAGACGGCTGTCTGGGTAGAGATGCCTGAGGAGGGCTCCTGTAAACAGATACAGATTCCCTCTTCCTCGAGATCCAGACTGAGGACATAAATGAGGACATGAGGGCTTGGGCAGATCTCTATGACACGTCCGACTACCCTAGGTACCACCCGCTCCACAGCACAGTGAACAAAAAGGTGCTCGGGAAGATGGACGAATGTGCCAGCCAAGGGCATGAAAAAGAAAGAGGTGAGAAAGCATATCCGCCACGAACATTACAAGGCCACCCTTTTTGAAAAGCAGACCTTTCGCCATGGTATGGACGTTCTGCTCTCCAAGGGCCTCCACATCTATGGGCAGCACCTGAACAAGGTGTCGCTGTCCCCCTTTGACAGCTAGTGCTGGATCACAGAAAACTTTTCGGCTGTGCCCTCCCCCAAACGGGATTTTGCTCTTCATGCCCATCTTGGTGGCAAGACCGCCCAGACGCTCACCAATGGTTGGGTTCTGAGTCCCGTTGATGTCGTGGATGAGGTTGATTTCAGCCAGCTGGTGGGATGTCAGGTCATCTGATCTTGCATAGGCGCTATGGTAATGATAGTATGCAAGGTCTACGCGTGAGATGGGTTCCTCTCCTGGCTTTGGGCACCCCTGGGCGTCTAAATGAATATCAAAGTGCCAGGCCCGCAGTAGCTGTACCCGGGCAGGTGCTTCTCCCCTGGGTATTTGGCCCAGGGGGTCCATGGCAGGCGGCTGAGTATCTGCAGGATATCGCTCCTGTGGTGGACACCCACCTGCACACCACAAACCCTACTCTTTGAGCTGCAGACAAGGCAGTGGCCCAAACACATCCGGAAACCATTCTTGGCGGTCCACATGGTAGTCTTGCTGGTCAGGGTCTTGCATCGGCATTTGACACGATAATTCTCCATGCTTGTATTATAGACAGGGTGGGCAGGCCTCTAATACGCAGCAGACAGATAATGGAAGGTATCACTGACTTCACACCCAAGGACAGCGAGCCGCCTCGCCACCACTGGCTGTTGCCTTCTTGCCTTCTGGCGCTCTTGGAGGGCCCGAGCGGGTCGTAGAAAGCAGTTACGTCTCAACCAGCGTCGGGACAGCCTTGCGGGTCTACAGACTCCCCAGCTTCTTTCCAAACATGCCTCCAGGCAACAAGGTGTCACACAAGCCGTGCCCTCTTATATGGCTGCCCGTGAGCATGCTCTAGATTCAGTGGGTCGACATGCGGCTGACAGATCAAGATGGTGCTCTAATGGATCTCCATGGAGAGCTGCTCACCATGACTATGGTGATCCGGGACCATCTGGCATAGGTGGGCACCCAATTGAAGCCTGCCCTTTTTTGGCTATAGCTATATATATATATATATATATATATATATATATATATATATATATATATATATATATATATATATATATATATATATATATATATATATATATATATATATACACACACATGTATAAGCAATAAGCTGCAAGGTATTCATCTGTCAAGGAACGGAATAAAGATTGTCGGTGCCGGCCTCGGCCTTCCTGACATGGTCATCACTGTAATGCCACCAGCCCACAGCTCTGGGATCAGGAACATCATTTGGGGTGTTGTTCGGCGTATCCCTGCTCTCATTGGAGGCATCACCAGCAAGGCTGGCCAGGTGGCCACAACTGTCGCAAAGGACTCTTGGGATCGGGCAATCCAGGAGCCTCCCCGGCTCTTGGAACAAGGCAGACAGGCCGCCCTTGGAACGCTTCAAAATAAGGCTAAGTCCCTGACAGAGAGGGCCTTGGCACGCGTGTTTGAGCGCGCCACTGCAGGCCTCCCCATAGAACAGAGGAAGCTAGCCACCGTGGCGCTGTACACTTGTGCTCACGAGCTCTTTAACGCCCGCTCCAATCTTGGAAACCTCGTGTGGGGCAACGGATGCCTTGTGGTCTCGTATTAGAGGCCTTGAACGGAGGTTGGGTGGTGGTACATACCACAAGAATACAACGATGGCAAACTTCACCAATGCACCCCCAACATTATTGACTTGGACGAAATGCCCCTATAGTCTATGAGCGTAGAGCATGTAGAGTTCTATGCATACTCGGCAGTCCAGCCAGACGCCTACCAGAACATCAAATTTCTGGTTCCTGACCAGGACCTGGGGACTTTGCCTTGTGAAAGCTGGCTCGAGATCGCTGGATGGCTGTCCAAGCAGGACGGTTGTTCTCTGTCAGCAGGGGTAAGACCGTCATGGGGGTTACTGACCCCCTGGCACCTCAAGGCATGGTCCCAAAGGCTTGGGCGGGTACTCAGTATGTGTTGAGAGGCCGTGGCTGGAAGCAGCTGTTCACTATGTTGGCCTTCTCAGGGGCAAGATGCCCTGCCACAATGTCGCATCACTGGATCACCGACCTTCATTTACCAGAAGACCTCAGTGACGCCAAAATAAACAGTATGTGGATCAGGCTGTTGATGCCATGGTCAAAGTCTACTCCTCTTTTTCCTCGAGCATCCCCCAGACCTGGTAAGCCAAGACATTGCCCCTCATGCTTGGTAGAGAAAAAGCCGTTGTGGGCTTCACCCCATGGGACAGCCCGGGCTAAGATGTCATCCCGGCCGTAAAAGAAACGGGGCTCTACAGGGTTACACTGGCCAGGTCAGTCCTCTCAACTACAGCTGAGAAACAGGAAGAGTTTTGAGGTATTCTCCACTTGTTTCGATTAAAAACAATAACGGCGATAGAACTGCTGTCAGTTAAGATCAACGATATCTGGTTGTTCCTCGGGACTGCCCTCACCAAGCCAGAGATTGGAACCAGCCTCACTGGCTCAGCGGGAAAAAAATGCGGTTGCACCATCTATTGCTCCTTCTGGAGCACCTTGTTTGAATGTGATTGGGGTGGGCATATATAAGGGGATGGAGGACAAACTCTACCCCGATGTGCCTGTGTATCTCAATGCTGTTCCTGTCCGGGTGTCAGATGATGCCCAGAGCTTTCGCTTCTCTTAGGTCTACAGGATGAGGAATCACCTGGAGGCCGAGGCCCAGAACCACTACCAGAGGGCGAACAACAGCCTTCCCTACCTGGGGATGGGGGTCAGTGTGACTGCTGCGAGCTGCATGGGTGCTGGCGCTGTTACGCTTGCCTCCGGCATCGCTGTGCCTGTGGCTTTCCCCCTGGGATGTGTTGCTTTGGGGGCTGGGGCTGGGGCTGCAGGCTGTGGCTTGGCTGGCAAACTCATAGCCAAGAAAGTGACAAAACACTAACGCATTGAGACCGCCACCCAGACCAGGTTTGACACTGTGAGTGTGAGCGCTGTCATTAGTAAAGCTCTGGCTGACCAGCATGTGAGCCACGATGAATACGATGAATACGCGGTGGTTCTGAGAGAGGCTGAACACTACAGACAACAGAAGACCAGCTTCAGGGCTTCCTTTCGTAAAGATGCCTCTGGTGGCTCTGTAGACATCAAAAAGGCAAAAAACAGGCTGAGGGCCCAGGTGCAAGCAGAATTAATCGAAAAGCTTGCTGGCAAATCTAATATCAGAGGCCCAGAGCCCACGGCACTATTACCCACAGCTCCCCGTCCAGCTTATTGACTAGTGACACGCCCCTTCAGATGTTCATTAAGGAACACCAAGTGTCACGCCCTTTCAGGCACTCATGTTGGAACACCTGGTGCTATGTCCCTTCAGATGGTCAAAGGTAACAAGTGGGCAGTCTGGCTGGGGCCCACCCGGGAAGCGGGCCTCAACCATCTGCTTTTGTTTGGTGTGGCTGGGGGCTGCATAGGGGACGCCGGTTGATGTGGGGCCCCACTAGGGGGGCGGGCAGGGCCTGCCTGCAAACTTTGGTGATTGTGTGTGCCCGACCCCCCCCCCCCAATTATGTGTCTACGCGAGGCGTCTTCACCTGAGGTTCCCTTTTTTCTCCAATTATGTGTCTACGCGAAGTCTTATGTGCCGGATATATCTGGTTAGGTCCAAACCCCCCAGAGGTATACTGCTTGATATAATACAAGTGTGCTTGGTGTGGTCACACACCGCGTTCACCGACTTCTATTTGCATGGCCTAGCACAGGTGGTGTCTGACTTGCACAAGTTTAGCGCTGTACCGACTCCATCTATGTGTTGGCCTTAGGCCTAGGTTCCGCAATCTGACAACTGTCGACTTTCCAGGATCTGGTCAGAGGGCTGTGGCACCCGACTGGATCTTGGGAAGATGTGAGTCTTAAGAGATCGTACCTCCCAGTGGATGTACACTGCAGTACTTACCAGAGTTGACAAAGTTCACATAATGGGGGCTATGACCTTACATAGAATTTTTCCCAACTACAACTCAATGGGATTTGACTATCTGTAGATGGAGGCTACATTCTCTCTCCAGATCATCTGAAGGTTTTTGAGCCTATGGTTCTTCCTTCAGATTGTACATAGTGTAAATAGTGTACATACAGTAAATATGATATATATATATATATATATATATATATATATATATATATATATATATATATATATATATATATATATATATATATATATATATATATAATATGCTCCACTCTACTTCACTTTTACCTGGTAATGTAAGGTTGGAAAGTATGTTGGAAATGACACTAGCAAGTATCCACTGCCCAACATTGCGTAGACATAAGGGACCCACACTTAATGTGTGGTCCCTTGCTACATTTGGTAAGCAGCATATGAGGTTAGGACATACTCAATTGCTGATTGGGTTTTCCTTCTGACAAGCACTGACAATGTTGGAATTGATGGCTGTTGGTATGTCTCCCAAATGTAGTTGATAGATAATGTATTGGGACATAAATCTTGAGAATTTGTATGCTATTCTCATATTTATTAGCAATACTTACCTATCCACTCCGCTAATTCCCACCTAGCCATCCATGCATGATTTATTATGCAAGCTATTCATCATTCCAACTTTACACTTCCAAAGAGAATGAACTAAAGTCAGAATGAGGCTGTGTCCCACTTACGCCAGCTGAGTCAACAGCTTGGGCAATAAGGGCGCTGCAGGACGGGACAGGGCAGTGGCTGTGTTAGAAAGAAAATTTTCTGAAATAAATTCTTGGGAGAGACACGATCCCAGATAGGATCTACCAAATGTAGTGGATACGTAAGTATTGCTAATAAATATGAGAATAACATACAAATTCTCAAGGTTTTTGTTAATGTTACTTGCCAGTATTTTTAGTACAACAGTTTCTTTGTTTGTTAAATTTGCCAATCTCAATCTACTCAATTGATGTACTGAAACTCAACAAATATGTACTAAAACTTAACATTTAAAATGTGAACAAACGACTCAGTTTTTCTTTACCAGAACTTGCTTAACAGGTTTAGAATAGTGATACATGTTTTTGTACTAGTGGACCAACTGGCTGGTTGTTTGTCAAAATATGGCACAGTGACTGTGCATGCATATATATATATATATATATATATATATATATATATATATATATATATATATATATATATATATATATATATATATATATATATATATATATATATGCGGGTAAAAGGCTCCGAAACATGTTGAGTAGTTACCTGCTGAAGACCCTTTAATTAATTTGGGCTGATACAGCCTATGTCAAAATTTTGCAGAGAAACGTGTGCAATATAGACAATAGTAATTCCATATGTATACAGGTTAGACAGGGACAGGTTAGCTTATGGAGAGTAAAGAGTTCGAACTGCGGAATAGGATATTGACTACTAGGAAGTGGTTCTGGGCAAAAAGACACAAATACAAATATATATATATATATTTCATCTTTCTTATACCTTAACTTTCTCTCAAGCTCATGATAAACATATAGCACAATGGAAGCTAAATGATATACAAACTCTGTAAGTTCAACTTCATGATTTCAGCAGTCAGGAGATCAGCCCCAGTTCATAATTTTGTAATAAGCTAAACAAAATATGCTACTGGGCGTACTCACTTTGAATAATCAATTTAAGTAACTATAGGTGGCAGCACATGCAACATCTCATCTTGGCACACTCATCTCATCAGTGTCAGTATTCTTTTAGTCATTAGAATTAGCAGCAGTGATGATGGTCTGAAACAGAGGTGACCTTGATATCATAGTTCACAGGACCACTTTAGTCTGTGCATGTAGGGTAAGCTGAGCACAGGGCTGTCACAGTCCTCGTGTTTCTGTTGAAGAAGATATTTTTTAGACTCAACCCTTGATTATTTGATATTATGATCTTGATTCTTTGTCTTTCTGCTTTAAGGATCACTTCAGTAGCTGTGAGGGTAATAATCATCCCAATGGGATTGGGTCATGAATACTGAATGAGGATGTTGGTAAGGTACATTTGTTCATGCTTTTGGTTGACACAGTCAGTACCTTATGAAAAGAAATAAAACTGCTCAGGAGGAAAAGGTGTCCATGGATGGAATTTGTGCAGTCTGCACAGATAATTTTGTCAGGTTTGTACAAGATTCACGTCTGTGCATTTTTGTGAGTTAACTATTGTCACAAGAACAATTGGTTGTACTGACAGCCGGTGTGCATGTAAAGTCACCTCAGCCTGGCTGCCAACTTCTGGCATTGACCATGCATGCACACCTCCCTAGCCAGCAATAGTTAATATGACACCCAGAAGGTTGATCAAAAGACCCATTATCTTTATCAGATAGGACCAGATGGAACTGTGGCAGGGTCCATGTTAACATGCAAACCCTGTATGTAGAGTAGGGTGGCTGCAAATAACCTCTCTTTTGCTTAACGGAGGGCAGGTCGGCATGCTGCATGTTACTTAGAGAGCTGAGAATTACGTTACATGCACAGGATAAACCTTTTTACCAATTTGCAAGTCATGTAACAGTTCAACAAGGAACTGAAACAGGGCTGCAGGCTCCATAAACAACCATATCAAGACTGATCACCCCAACTTAGTGGCGTGTCAACACAAGTGATAGATCCTTCAGAACTCAATTTTCCATTTGTTAAACATCCCCGTCCCCTTAAATCTTCACCCCAGTTGGTGGATTTGTACAACTTGTGAATCTGTGATATGGTAACAACTGCAATATTAACACTTGACAGAAGACATCTTGTTGAGCAGCACACTGTATTCAGGTATGTCTACCTGATTAGCACCAGACATTGTAAGGGATCAATGAGTGATCAGTGAGCACGATCATCTCAATACATAATATTAGACTTCCAATTGCTTCAAAATTGCATAGGGATACTTCTGGAGACTCTCAGACCTTAATTTGATCAACAGCTTGTGCTGCAAAATTTTTTTTTTTTTTTGGTTACAATTTTATCACTGGGAGGCACTGCTTTTGATTCCTGATTTTTAACGATTTTTTCAATTCTGGTACCTCTCCAAATCATTAGTCAGATTGACTTCAAACTTGATGGCAATGTACCTTGGGTGGGTCTCTGCCACAGTTGTTCAAATGGTCATGCTCCATTGATTTTTGGATTTTTTATGAATTTCTTTGTTCTTTTTTGAGGCAAATCTTAAAAAATCTTCAGGGTATATGTGCATGTCAGCTGAGCACAGTCCTCTTGTTTGTTCAATTTGTGGGAAAATTTTATGACAACTTCTCCAAAACTGCTCAGCCAAATGTTTTGAAATCCCATGGGGAAACTCCAGGGGATCCCCCAGATCTTTATTTGTTCTCCAGGTGGCGCTGCGATTTTTCTATTATGAACTTGTGGGAGAGGATGTAAAAATTTTAAAAATCTTTTGCAAAAGCACTTGTCCAAGTGCTTTGAAGTCACATTGGGGCACTTCTAGTGACCTCAAAACCTTAAGTTTGTTCAACAGATCATGCGGCAGCTTTTTTTCTATTTTTCACAAATTGTTGTGCTTTTGCTTATTTGACTTCTTCCAAATTGATAATTCTCTTCAAACTTGGCTAGAATATACCTGGACCCAATCTGCAGCAAATTTACTAGCTACATGCTGATGTCATTTCTGGTTTTGCGACAAATTATTAAAATGAAGGGTATTGTGAATTTTGAGCTTGTGACCTTGAAAGGTCACACTGACACTTTGACTAATATCTTGGTGATTATGGATTGTGTCACTTTTCATGATAAAAATGAGGACTCCCTGAACTCTGAGTGAAGACTGATATCATGGATATTGCAGACAGTCATGATGGTCTTAGATAAAGGTAGCCTTGATAATATTGTTAATTCACAGAACCACTCCAATCAGTGAATCCAAGGTCAGCTGAACACAGGACTGTCACAGTCATTTTGTTTCTTTCTATGCATTCCTTTTTTTTACGTGCTCCATGGTTTAATTTGAATTATGAAGGGGATCAGCCATATGTATTACAATGAGTGAAACCATGAGGTATGGATCGAATCCATGTTGGGCTGGACGTCACTCGGAACCTTCATAACCAAATTTTCCAAACAAGCAACAATGAAGTCCATCTAAATATATAACGTGTAATGATGTGACTGACCTGCACAGTTATAGTTATCTTGTAAGTAAATTTTGGTATCCATTGAAACAGGAATGTGTAATATACATATGTATGACAAGTTCCCATACTACCAGTTTCTTGTCAATATCTTTTTGCTGATGTGTCAATATTAAACAAAACAAACAAGGGAAAAAATCAAATTCGAATACAATGGAGGTAGTTATGTGCGATTGCCATATCATCACGGTTATACAGTATAAGTACTGAGTCGGCATTTATTTCCAGAATCAGAATATACATACATACATACATACATACATACATACATACATACATACATACATACATACATACATACATACATACGTAATCCTTTTCCCTGGGTTAGTTTAAATTTGAATGTTGCTTTTTGTTGTACATTTGTGCATATACAAGAACATGCAAGTTCTCTAAGTCTTGGCATTACAAGCAATAACTTGTGATACCTTATTTATTTTAATTCTACGTTGAGGATGAATTATCATTTTTGTCTCGCCAGCATAAGCTGTTGGTGAGACCAAGCACTCACTTTTCTTCTGTCCATTCGTGAGTCCTTCCATCCATCAACAAAAACTTCGGTGTGGTATTATTTCACTAACTATACTGGGTAGGACTTTCATATTTGGGAAAATTATTTATAGTGTTAATTTGTCACTACAGATTTGTGCCACCACTGTCACACTTCACTGGCTATACCATGCTTGAATGAGCATTGTAGAAAAACTTCGGAGTGGTTTGAATGCTGGCGAGGCATTCATGCCCCCCGCTCATGGCTCTGGTTGAAGAAGGCTATACCAGCCTGGATTATACCAGGATGTGTATTTTCTATAGCAGCTTTTTCTATCAGCTTAATATATGGGATGAAAAGTTTTACAAAAACTTGCAAGTTTCTTTATTCATTGCTTTAGTTAGAAAAACAAACAAACAAACAAAGCACTTTTCTCCAGCGCTTTTTTTTGAATAGCATGGTCTGAAAACAAAATAAAAGACTATATAATTTTAAAGTTTATCATGTGTATTATGTTTCTTTTACTCAGTCATTATCTATCGGCTTCTCATTAATCGTTAAACCAAAAAAGTTCGAAATCTGTCGTAAACAAATGAGCTGAGGACCAAAGTGTGTGTGTGTGTTTTCTTGATGGATGTACAAGCTAGTCATGACCAGTATATGGAGGTCTATGTCACTAGAATTTCTCATTTTCGATGACGAGTGTTGAGAGTTTATCGTTTTGTTGTTGTTGTTGTTGTTCTTTTTTTTTGTTTTTTTGTTTTTTATATCTTTGGGTACAAAATGGCCAGTGCGAGGACACACAAAGTTTTATGAAGAGACGTTTTCGTGACCAGCATGTGCAAGCATTTAATTTTTACTTATCTTATGAGAATAACCCAGTATACAAAAACAATGGTTTAATTGGCCTGTTAATAACTGAATACACAAGTCAGGTAGTTTTGCCTGATGTCCTGCAAGGGTGTGGGTATTTTACAAAGAAATACACTAGGAAGATGTACATTTTCCCTAAAAACTGCCCAGAGGTACCAGGGATATATTTGTATGAAAAATGTTGAAAAGAAAGTTTTTCATTCACACTTCACATGCTTTACATAGGCCCTACTTAAATTGTGAAATGCTCAGTCAATGGTGGAATATAAATTTCATTCAAATTTAGCAAAGTTTGCCAGACTTTCTATTGTTCTACGTATTCACTCATGCATTTCACGCACATACACTATTTGATTTTCTTCATGGTACAGGCTCAAAATTACGCACTTGCTGGATGTTTAAACAAAGTAACATAATATAGGACAATTCACAGTCGATTAAATGCTTTAAATATTGCATGGTCTATCAAAACTAAGATTATGTAATTGCTGCCCTCCCTCCAGCCCCCCCCCCCTAAGTTTCAAGCAGAGGCCAGGCCACCAAAAGTCTTGTCTAAAACTAAAAATTACAATATTATATTGGCTCCCCTCCCCCTCCATCACCACGACCATCATTCCCGTATTCATGAGCTTCCTACAAAAGCTGCTAAACGATGTGGGAACTTCACAAGGACGTGCGAGACCAATTTAAGTGTGTAATACCCCAGGACAGGTAGGGGTAGGAGCTATAAATTTTATTCTACAGGGCCACATTTCAGAAGACCTCAAGTCCCAAAGGTCATGCTATTTTCCTGTAAAGTCTACGAGTATAGTTAAGATAGGTACGTATTTGTAGGTTAAAAGACAGCTGATAGAATCGGGGTTTTTTTGTATGTGTAAAGTGACACCCCCCAAAATAGTATCATTTCCCAGTTATGATCATGCCTCACACAGATATTACTAATTTCAGGAAACATTTGAAAAATCTCTGCAGTGACCTTTAGCTGTTTCTAATCTGGCTACATGTAGGTACCCACTTTTTATCACGTGCCGGAGCACTACATGCCAGTTTCCCAATAAAATTTAAACACACATGCACACGTACACACACACATGCACATGCACATGCACACGCACACGCACACACACACGCACACGCACACACACACACACACACACATACATACATACATATAAAATAAGCATGCGTTATGTGGACTTTGTCCGGAAACCGGGTTGTAGGGTCTGCACTGATTTTCTTCAAGGTATACTTAATTCAATAAGATTTAGAGACAACCTCTATAAGTGTTTGAGAAAAACAAATCCTAATAGTGTTGAACATAATAATTTAAAAGTAAATCTATCTACCTACAATAAGATCCTTAAGAAAAATATAAGACTGGCAAAGAAAAGATATTATGACTTTATTTCTAACAAACATAAAAATGATATGCTAAAAACATGGTCAACTATCAATAATATACATAATAAAAATAAATCAAAATATTTCCCTGAAATATTCAATTTAAATGGAACACCTATTAATAATAAAAATATAATTGCAAATAAATTTAATGGATTTTTCATAAATATTGGACCTGGTTTGGCCAAAAATATCAACAAACCTGATGACATTAGTTTTGATAAACACTTGAACAATATTGAAAATTATAATTTTGAATTCAAGGAAGTTACAAGTGAAGATGTAAGCAAAGTAATATATTGAAAATTATAATTTTGAATTCAAGGAAGTTACAAGTGAAGATGTAAGCAAAGTAATAAATAGTTTCAAAGTCAAAACTAGTTTTGGATATGATCAAATGTCTATGAAACTTTTTAAACAAATTAGCTCTGTCTTGATTCAACCTATCACTAAAATTATAAATCAAAGTTTAAAAAACGTTATTTTTCCAGACAAACTTAAAATAGCAAGAGTAATTCCCTTATATAAAAAAGATGATGATGGATTATTTACAAACTATCGTCCTATTTCTTTACTTCCTGTTATATCAAAAATCTTTGAAAAAATAATATTCAATCAAATTGTTGAATACTTTGATCAATTTGATTTATTTCGTAAAGGGCAATATGGGTTTAGAAAAGGACACCCAACGGAATTTGCCGCTATAGAACTTGTAAATGACTTGATAAGCAAACTTGATAATGATGAAGTACCTCTATGTATTTTTCTTGATCTTTTGAAGGCGTTTGATACGCTAAATCATAAGATCTTGTTACAAAAATTAAATCATTATGGAATCCGAAGTCCAGCCTTAAAATGGTTTGAGAGTTATTTGAATAATAGGAAACAGTATGTGGATCTTGATGGTGTTAACTCAGAACTATTAGAAATCAAAACTGGAGTACCTCAGGGCTCTATTTTGGGGCCGCTACTGTTTATTATTTATATAAATGGTATATCAAATGCTAGTGATTTATTTAATTTTATACTGTATGCAGATGATACTACCTTATCAATTACACTAAATGTTAACTCATCTATAGATGGTGTTACCGAAACTATTAACAGAGAACTTATAAAAATTTGTGTTTGGCTTCAAGTTAATGAATTATCATTAAATGTTGATAAATCAAATTTTATGATCTCTCATAATTCAAATAAAAAAGTTAATAAACCATACTTAAAAATGAATAATATCCCAATAACCCAAGTCTCATTTTTTAACTTTCTGGGGCTTACAATTTATGATAAATTGTCATGGAAGGAGCATGTTACCAAAATTTCAAGGAAAGTATCAAGAGTTTTCACAATGCTAAATAAACTTAAACATCAACTTCCGCTGAAAGTTAAAATAACTATGTATAACTCATTAATACTTCCACATATAAATTTTGGAATACTTCTATGGGGATTTAAACTTTCAAAAATTGAAAAACTTCAGAAAAAAGCAGTACGCTGTATAAATTGTAGTAAATACAATGCCCATTAAGAACCAATTTTTAAAGCTCTCAAACTTTTAAAAAATCAAGACATTTTTACATCAGCTAAATTAAAATTCTATTATAAATTTATCCATAATGATCTACCTATAAGATTACTCTCTTTTCGATTCATCCCAATAAATGAAATAAACAACTATAATCACAGACATTAAGATAACCTCTTTATTAATAGAGTCAATAAAATATTTGCAAAACAGAGTTCAAACTATGATATTCCAGTCACAGTGAATCAAACAGATAAGAATGTTATAAGGAAAATATATACTCATAGTTTACAAGGGTTTTCTTTGTATATGAAAAATAATTTTTTGAATAATTATGAACAGAGTTATATATATAACTGCTATGTTTGTCAAAATAATTAATAATTATATTTTCCCTCCCATGTTGTGTGTGTAAACTGTAGGCCCTATTAATCTTGAAGTTTATTTCGACATTTATTGTTTAAGTAACTGCCATCTATATTGTTTCAAATGTTTAAGACTTTAAGGTGGCTCCTATGAGAGCAACATGTATTTGTCTTAATAGGAGTCCCCCTAGCCACATTAATTTTTTTTTTCATTATGTACATATATCTCAATATTGAAATCGTCATTGTATTGATTGGCTAAAATAAATGAGTTTTGAGTTTGAGACTTTGAGTTTGACCTCTGATCCTATTAGTCCCCAGAACCGCGCATCATTTATTCCCAGTTATTTTGGAAACTTGCTTTGTTTTTTTGTTTGTTTTTGTTTTGCTTTATTGTTACATATAGTAGCACCACATTCATGGGTACATGGAAGCATACATATATACAAGAGACATCAGATTTTTGTGTTATCTGTAATAATTGTTATCTACATGGACGTCAGGATCTGTGGACCTTGCCCTTGACCTCCGACTCTCTTAGTCCTCACAACCGCAGATGGGGCCTAATTTATCCCCAGTAGTTCTGGACGCTTAGGCTTACCTTGAATTTTTAGCTTTTTTGTTACATATATATATACATGTATGTCGATATTGTATTGTAGTGCCAGGCACTAGACACGTGATGGGACCTACACTACAGATAGGACGGACAGACACAAGACCGATTGCCTTTTGTCACTGCAGCCTGGACGCTCGGGACTCTCCGCCAGTGACACCGCCCGAAAAGACCACCAATGGGAGGGCTCGTTTTTTGCGGGGTTCCAGCCGGAGAGAGAGAGAGAGAGAGAGAGAGAGATGCATGGTTGCTGCTGACACTAGGTAATCAGTGACTGTCTCCGTCCAGCGGCCAGGTGACCCGCATCATCGCAGCGAGAGCAGCTTTTCAGCTCCCCCGGGGGAGCAACAAGTTCGACCGAGAACGGTCAGAGGTAAAAAGCACAATATTGGTTCTGAGACAGGGAAAAAAAGACACTGAAACTGGGAGTGCAGTGAAAGATGGCTTAGATGAATAAATTCAATAATATTCAGAGTTGGACATCTTGCAGCCGCAGGCCCTCCTGGCCGAGGAGGTGGTCCGTTCATGGTAGGTGGCATAGGTAGTGGACCACGGACAAACAAACCAGTTGTTTTGTTGCGACTGCTAAATTTTGGCTTTGTGATTATCAGTCACAGTCGCAGAGTTGCTGCTTGATCCTTGCTCCCGTGAAAAACGGGCGCAGGTTGCCATCGTGCCATTCGTCAAAAGTTTGGCTGTCGGAGGCGGGGGGCGGGGGGGGGGGAGAAGGAGGGGAGGGGAAGGGGGGGAGCATGCTTTTGGTTATTGTGCCTCTTAATTGTTCGTTTCAACTCTCAAAAGGATCATAAAACTATTGCAAAGTGAGTTGATAAGAAAGTGTAGACAAATCTGAATGAGCAGTCGCTCCAGTTTATGTGTTTTGCGCAAACTTTTTGTGCGAATGTGTGCAGTTGTGCACATGGGCAATGTGTTTGACACCTGCATACTGCAGCATTATAACAAGTGACTCCCCTCTCCTCCCTGTTACACTGACGGCAGTGACGCTTCGTCGTTTGATCAGTGTTGAAATATACACAGCTCTTGAATTTGAAATTTGCATGCGTATTCTTCCTGACTGTGTTGTATGCAATTGTTGTGAAGTGAATTTATTTCATGTCGCATGAATGTACAGACTTATAGGTTGAAGTATACTGTTGTGCAGACTTGTGTTTTGATATTTGCATGTACATACATGCATTACACCACACAATGACAGGCCTAGTACAAGGTGCCATGGACCAGTGGTAAGCGTGGAGTTGCAGGACATTGGTAAGCTGGGAAGAAACAGAAGCACACACATTTCTGTGTTAGTTCACAGAGTATTCTTGTCTTGCTTTTTATATCATGGGGAATATATCATTATATACTAGGAATATCAAGAAGTTTTCAAGTGAAGCAGGAAGCAAATATACAGATGTCTTGCCTCACGCGTTGCTGTCCATCTGTTCAAAACTCTATAAGGATTGTATTCACCAGCATATCAAAATTGAAATGACAAAAGGACAGATGGTCACTTTAAGATGAAGCGGTCAATCAGCAAGGAGGCAGCTGCCATAAGGAATTGAAAGACAGAAAACTATGCATTAGGCAGACTGTCTCCAGACCAGGTCGTGGATACGTCAGTATTTATTTACATGCAACTGTAAAGCTAGTTGCACATGTTTAACCCCCTGCTACATGAACAGCATATGTATGTTCATATTTATGTGAAACCACATTTCTACATTACAAGTATTTTATTAACACAATTATACATGCATGTGGGCGTCAGGTCTTGGGGACTTTATACTTGACCTCTAACCCAAGCTGTAGTCCCCATAACCATACTTCATAAATTCTCAGCCAGGGATTCTGCCAGAGTAAAATTTTTGGGTACTCAAATATTCATATTCTCAAGTAAAAATTCTAATAATGAAGCCTTTATGGGGTATTTCCGGGTAATATATGCTAAAAGTGTTCTTTTCTGCTAAAATCTTAGGGTAAGCAAAAGTATTCAGGTCTAGGTCAAGTTTGAAGATGGGTGACCTTGACCTAATTTCAAAGGTCACAGAGCCATTTGGTTGAATACTGTTTCTGCATGATAACTTGCATTTTAGAGGTAGCACTTTTATATTGCACAGCTTTATGGTTGCCTATAAGGGCTAGTTTGAGTTTGTAGATGGGTGACCTTGACCCAGTTTTGAGGGTCACACACAGACAGTAGACTTCCTTTTTTGCACAATAACTGAAGAAGGTCAAGTGAAAATGAGTGACCTTGCCATAATTTCCAAGGTCATAAAGCCACTTTGCTGAATATGGTTTCTAAATGATGACTAATTTTTCGGCTATAACTTTTATATTGCCCAGGTTTTTAGTCGTTTTTTAAGGGCTAAGTTAAAGTATAAAGATATGTGACCGTGATGTATGATCAACCTTCCCTAATTTTGTAAGGTCACGAGTGCCCCTTCTACCACTATCAATAGGGTAGCGAGGGCAAGGGTAATGAGGGAGGGGGGCATCTATGTTTTACAAACATCTTTTTCTTTTTTTTTGGTGGGGAGGGGTCTGTTTTTCTATCTCACAAACAAAAAATTGTGGTACATTGAATTTCTTACAAAGAACAAGGGGGTGAGGGTGACTTGAGACAGTATGCTGGTACCTCTTGGCAGTGGGGATTAGTTGATTTTCAAGTTCGATCTGACCTGAAACACACTTTCACACACAGACTTAATCTATTTATGGCCATATCTATTCTATATGTTATAACTCTGTACTGTTGTCTAAATAAAAAGACAAAATTTAAAATGAAATACTCATGTATTCAGTTTTTATTGAAATAATAAGTTTCAACTGTCTTTTAAAATCAAGTACCATTAATGATGTTCATGTAGACTAGAGGAGCTGTGTTGTATATGACTTGATAATTTCTCACTTTTAAGTTTGAACATCAATAACATCAGTAGGTGAGCAAAACTGACAAGTGAAAAAACTTTTAACTTCTTAATTCTGATATATCAGTCTTTCAGCATTTGTCTAGTACCAAAGTACCAAGTAGCAGACTAGCAATAGTAGCATAGTTTGAATTATGTGGGAGTTGTGTTTAACTTTTAAACTTCTGACAACAGCTCCTCCAGATTAATTTTCTCTGAATTATCCTCCATATCTACTCCTGCTGCCAGTTTCATCAAACTGAAACCTCTTTCTGCTTCTACTGAAGTTGAAGGAATAGAATGGGTCAGATCGACAAGAGAGAGAAAGTTTTCAGCAATATCATGGAATTGGCGATTGATGCTTTTCCAATTCCTTGACTGCATGCTGTTACCACACCTGAAAAAAAAAACAAATAAAAATTAGCTTGAACTTGTGAAACAATTCTACCCAAATTATTCATGGAATCAGTGCTTGTCAGGAGTAAATAGTAGGTGAGCAATAAACAGCTCTTCTAGCACAGCTTAGGTGAGCACTTGGCGAGCGCCGTAGGTGCGAAGCCCTGCTACGGGGGGTCCGGGGGCATTCTCCCCCCCCCCCTGGAAAATTTGATCTCTAAAACAGCAATCTGGACCACTTTGGGGCATAATCTCTCAGAAAAATGCATGCCTCACTAGCAATGGTATTACCCAAATTTTACATTGTATTAATATGAATTGTGCTAATTTTTTGCCACTGATGTAGATTTTGACTATAAGACTATGAATAAAGCAAGCCAAGTTGAAAAACTTCAAATGCCTGGCAGTCTTCCTGTGTTTTTGTTTTAATTAATACTCATCTGCATTCATTAGAGAATGATTCTGCACTGCTTGTATTGTAGACTAGACTGCATGCACACTAGTAGTATCACTGTGCAAACTGTATAGCTGCATGGTGGACCTGGTAATAATATGAAGTGAATGTGTGGCTGTGGCAGTGGACTATGACTTGCTTGCTTGCAATGCTTGCTTCTCTTCTTGTTTATCCTTTGCACCTCTACATAACTGCTAGTGCGGCTGCAAACTAAACAAGTGACAACCTTTGTCAAATAGATGTAAATGTATGTAATCATATGAACAAATAGATAATATTTAGTCATATGAATAAATGGATTTGATCATTTGAACAAATACATTTATTCATATGATTAAATTAGTTGGATTTGATTTGTATTAACTTAATCAAGTATTAAATTAATACGTATACACAAGGCATGGTTTAAGATACAAAGACCAGACAGGGTAAATTTGATACTCAGAAGAACGTTTAACATCAAGCCATAATCTTATTCCATAAAATATTCAATTCCCAGCTGCAGAATGGACACAAAAGGGACAATACATATTTTATTATGGTACTAAGCACAAGTAGTATGTAAAATAATATGATGGCTTAAATAACTAATGTAGTTAATACTGACACCGTAAAGACTAAATAATTAAATTGTTTCTTTGACTAAACATGCTCAAGGCCACTTAATATAATCTCACTGAGACTCAGTAAAATTGTTCAGACTAGCAAGTTATTGCACATTGGAACAAATTTAACACGTAGATACCATACATGATATGATGTAAGGTCTAGCTACCACTATCAGTAACTAGAAAAATTAAATAATAAAAGAACTTTGTCGGTTGAGTGTGGACCAAATAAGATTTTGAATATTTTATATAGCACCCGTAACAGTAAAATGATCAACTGAATAAGAAGGATAATTGAAATTAAAAAAAGTGGAACCAGATTTACACTGGATTTCGCCAATCACTGGAATAAAGTAATCAAATAACTAATACTGGCTATGTAGCAGAAAATTGTGTTCAACATTCACAGCTGACAAGTAGTCACTTTAATGATCACTAGGAGTCTCTCATAATTTGAGTTGTAGCAGTAAGTCCAAGCATATAGGGCTTCAGTTGCTATCACTGTCACAGTCAGTATTATTCATGCAGCTACTCTCTGCATCACTGCTGGTGCCATCTGACATTGAACCAGCATCCAAGTCTTGACCACCATCAACATTTTCACTGTCCGAGTCACTGGTTGATGACATGCGCTTTCGTTTTTGCCCTGCACACAGAACATTGAATGGTGTGTTGTCTACCATTAATTTTCTCCTTTTTTGCATGTATTTATCAAGTGCACCATCAGTGATTTCATCTCTCTCACGTAGTGTAAATGAGCAGTTGTTTATTTTGATTAGTACTAGATCCTCCATGGTATCAGGTGCAAGACATAGTCTCCTATCTGAGAGCATTGCAGTAAGCTGACTGAAACCCTTCTCTACAATGCTGTTGCTTGGCCCTACACACATAGCTACCTCAGCCAAAAGGCAAATGTTATGGAAGTCCTTCCTCCTGTACTGAAATATCTTTTGCCAAAGGTTTGATGCTTTCACATTTTGATAGAAGAAACTTACAGTCCTTCTTAAGTCCTTAAACTCTTTTTTTCAGCTTGGTGTTGTCAAATCATGCTGACTTCAGAGTCACTTCAAAATGCTTGGCAGTAGTGTCCATTGAAGTCAGTGTAGCATCTGGGTCATGCCAGTTGGCTGGATCTAGCCATGCCATATGTTTTATCAGATCCGAGTCGAATGTGTCAAACCTAGAATCAAGGCATGCATTCAGTTCAAGTATAACCTCCTTGCAAAATGTTTTAACTTGAAGTTCTGCTGCTCTTTTAGTGGTGCCTCCCACTTCAAGTATGATATAGTTGTATTCACGACTATTCTTTGGCTTTCTCATGTGTCCCCTCCGCGGTAACTTCCACGTCCAGATTTCTTCTCCAGTATCATCATCACTTTCTGAACTTTGACCATTTTCTTCTGCTACTTCCTGTGGACTTCTACTTGATTCACTGTTATCCTTGGCTTCTGAACTTCTGCCATTTTCTTCTGTGACTTCTGGACTGCTACTAGAGGTGATTCCACAGCTTGTGGCCATGAATTTCTTGAAACCTTTCAACTGGTTGTCAACAGCCTCAGTTATCTCGATGTTTTGGTCCTTAGTTTTTTGCACACCAAGAGCTACTTCAAATACTTGAATTTCTCCCTTTTCCAGCTTCAGAGAGAATTTGGACACGTCTAAAATTTGTAGCATCAGACAAGAAACTATCAATAATTTTCTGTTATTGAGTTTCTTCAATATACCTCTCAGTTGAGCTTTCACGCTGTAGCTGTTACTGTTACTTTCGATAGTTTTCAAGCAGATTAGCCAGAACAGGCCAATTGTTGATCAGGTTCTTTAGCCCATTCTTTGTGTGTGACACAAAGCGAGTCCCGTGAACTTTTGGGAACACATACACAGTGACATCCAGTACTTTGGCCAATGTTTGAAACTGACGCTTTAGTTTCCCTGATCTTTTGAATAGGTAGAAGATGGCAGTCATTAGGTCTTTCACTTCAGAAAACTCTTTATACTTCATCATGGAGTGTTTTAAAGCCAGCTGCAATCTGTGGCATACACAGTGCCTCTTTATCAGCCAAGGTCTGTTGTCATTCTCCATCTTAGTAAGGAGGCCATTATATTGTCCTGTGTTTACCGAAGCACCATCTGTGGTGGCTGCAACCAAAGAAACACCGTATCTGTTCCCAGTATTAAGGTCCTTTGTGAAGACATCATTTATTAATGATTTCAAATTTGTAGCATTTGCACCTCCATACATGTCTACATCACTGAGGGCAACAGGGCAACACAATAATACATGGGCACCCCGCTCCTTACAACGGGAACAAGTATTAGTTCTTTTTCTTGGCAGTGTTTGTATGTGTGTGTAATGCTCTAAGGTGGGTAGAATCAATGGAGCTCTTTGCTTGCATTAACTTACAAATACAGTAGTCCCTGTCTTGAACGACCCCTCCTATGAGCGACCACCTGGTTTGAACGACCACATTTGGTCGCCAAAGTTGTTTTTCTTTAATAATTTACCTCTTATGAACGACCACTTCTTAAACGTGACCAGCGACCATGCAAAATGAACCGATTTTGCGACCGCGTAAGACAAATTTAAGCCATGTTTGGCCACTACGCCTCGAGTCTGCCGACGAAATACATGCATGCAACTCACCCATTGTTATAAAATTTACATGGTTCTTGTCAAATTTATTGAGTGCAAGCAATAAATGATTTCTTTCTACGATAAATTTTTGTAAACAACTTTTTAATTTGATCAATCAGTATCTATTCCTCCTCACGAGCGTAGGATCTTTCCATTTATTTACATTTTTACCACGGCAGTGAATGTGGCTTACTCCCTATGTATCGGGCCTCTCCATTGTGGACCTCGACTCAAGAAGATTTCGAGCATCTTTTTTCTTTTTCTTTCTCTGTATCCTGGGATATTATGGATTGTTTTCTGAGCTAAACTTCATAATGATCCACAGAAATTTATTTGTGATGGGAACTTTATCGATCCCATTCAACTCCTGTTCGTTCACATCATCCATCTTGAAATGCTTCAAATCTGAATGACGACGGAGGTCGCCGGAAGCGTCTGGAACAATCTTCGTTGTTTACCCCAGCCATGTGGTCATAGCTTTTTTTTTTGCATGCGAAACCTAACCTACCTGTGGCAAATAAGCGGAACGCCCAGAAATATTATTATTTAATATTCTCATTTCCAATTGAACCATGTTTAATCATACCATATTTTATAAAATGAACGATGAAAACTTTCGCTAGATTGAAATTACTTTGAACCCCAATCAAACACGTGCTTGCCTGCTTGAGCACGTGCGACAGACACTGACGAAATGCATGCCAGGTCCATTTTTTCCCACGGTTCAGAACGAGGTCAACATGGCGCCCAAACAACCACATGTGGTGGCAATGGGAAAATGCCGAGTCTTATTTTGATACATAACTTATGAATTACGGTGAGTTAGGCTCCACCAAATGTGTAGAATAAAGTTAAGACAGTGAGTAATGCCGTCAAAACAATTTTATGACAGTTTAAGCTGGTTACTTGGCAAACGAAGGCTCTGTACCCGGCGATGTACCGGGCCCATTGAGCGTAATGGGAAAATGGCAAAACTCAAGACCGGCAAATATTTTCAAGTTGCGAAACACATCTTTCAGCTCCCACACAAGAGTTCTTTATTGAAATAAAGATTTTAAGGGTTGTAATTGTTAAATTTGATAAATGATAATTTCTTTTCACAGCATATGTAATCGATAATGATGACCTGGTGGTGGCAGAAATTTGCGTACCTCACTACCTAAATACCTGGAAGTCCGCCATGGATTTGGGGTGGTGCATATGCGATTCCTCCAATGAGCGACCACCTGCATTATACGACCGCTTTTTTGTCGGCGCTAGGGGTGGTCGCTCAAAAGAGGGACTACTGTACTTAAATTCATAGTGGTAATTGGACACTATGCGTAGTGATTGCAGTGGAGTGCCACTTTACTCGAAGATCAGCTGGGTGGCTGGCAGACCTGTGTCGGCGAACTATGCAAAAAGTGCTACGTTGGGGGTAATTTTTAGAGTTAAATTAAGTCTAACCATGATAGAATAGACTTCATTACTTCCCATTCAGTGGTTGTCTAGATTGTATGATATCCGATGTCGGTCAAAGAATCCACACAATCAGTGGATGGGGAGTATTCAAGTCTACAGTTAACACTTCATTAGTCTATACTAAAGTGACTGTTATTTCTACATAGCTGCTAAGCTTCAACATTATGATTGAAGAATTAATTATTATTAAAATGAAATTACGAATACAGTAATGAGTTGATATTTTTCTTCACTTTAGTCACACTATGATGAAGTGTTTTCTAAGCTACATAGCTAATACTAGATTAATCATTTGAACAACTTACTGGTCTTTGAAGCCACTGATTGCTGTCATCCTGGCATTTAGGTGCTGCTCCACGTCAGAGACTGAAGACAGTCGTCGCTGTAACACACGAGAGCTTAGCCAGCTGAATCACTATGTCCCAAATGAAGTGGCTGAAGAAGTGGTAGGCCAATTCAAGGCGATGTGCAAAACAGTGGACACCTACTAAGGTGGGACAACTGGACTGCTGCAGCTTGGAAACCACACCATTCCGTGTGCCGGTCATGACCGCTGCCCCATCTGTAGCCATTCCAACCAGCTGTGGACTAAATTGATTCCACGATTCCAACTCTAGAGTCTCTTGTGCTCCTTGCTTTATGCTCTCTAAAATTTCATCTGCATCAGCCTTTCTTGTCTGTTGTATGCTCAAAAAGTCAACATTGATATCTCCTTTAGTTCATGTTTGTATAAATAAAATGTCTTGCTCTTTCACAGAGGAATCTGTACTCCCATCCACTATCAATGAAGCAAAGCCGGCTTTGGAAACTCTGGACTTCACCGTGTACCTTTCAACCTGAAAATGTAAATAAATAAATGATTAATTAAACTTACATAAAAATGGCACAAATTTTCTTCAAATTTACTAAATTAAGCTGGATTTAATTAGTATTCACATTCATTTGCGCAGTGGAATTGGGAGGCAAAAATTGTGGAAAAAAACTAGGTCCACAACAAAAAAAATTGGGCAGCACTTCCCCTGAGAAAACTTTTCTTGGGATTTATACCCCCCATCGCCGTAACTCAGTCGGCCAACTGGTCCAGACTGGTCCCCGCAGCTAGCTAAATAGGATTCAGCATGATGTCATCAGCAACTGGCCCCTGTTCTGGGAAGTGAAACTACTGCGAGTTCCATCACTTTAGCGTCAAAACATCCAGGCCTTCACAGGTAGACTGTTAATTGTGTTATGAAGACAAAGTGAAATAAAAGCCCACTTACCTCAGCTATATGATGAGCAAACTCATGGGCTGCCTTGTCGTTGGGATAATCCATGCCAATATCTAGTCCCTTTTTAGTATCTAAATTGCAATGCCACACATAGTCCGTATATGTCCTAGCGTGCTTTGAGATGGCATGAACAATCCTGAATTTATAAGTCAGTTTTGTGAACAAGCGCCTGTTCATTTCCTTGAGCATGCGCTGCGCTGGTTTTCCTCAGTTGGCACATGTTCAGCATGAAGAGCAGCTTTCTCGTGCTGATGACCTGTCGATTCTTCATGACTTTTGATGGACGTGGTCTGAAATTTTTTTGTTTCTTTCGTGAATGAAGACACAGTGGCGTGGCCATGCTTGTTTTGTCTGCACACTTGACAGTACATATACCCTTCTCTGTCACTGTAAATCAGCCATGGTCTGCCCAGTGTCCATGCCTTTTGCCACGATCTTTGCCTGTCCGTCTTGTCATAGTTTCGGGGTCTTTCCAGTTTTGTTTCGCAGTATTTTTGCCGCTTGGCCGCCTGTTTTTTGACAGCTAGTCCATGTTCAAGATGCCGTCTGCTAGTGACGTTTACCGCATGTACTACTCCTGCTCTTGTAAAATGGCGCGATATTAATCAAAGCTATGTTTACTATGTCATCGATATGAGCGCACTATTGTTTACACTTCACTTTCATCAGCGATCACCAAAACGATGAGAGTGTTAGTTAAACGGTAAATAAATTAAACTAATTTAGTGATGGAAATAAACAAATTCTCACTACCGAAAATGCAGATTTTTAAATAGCAACGGCAATTTTTTTACTTGTCATGACGGAAAAGCTTAGGTAGTAAATCACTTGTCCACAGCAAGATCCACTTAGTACGGACAAACGGATAAGCCCTATTTCAAGCGCTGTAATGTAACTGGGGGAATTGGACTTGATTTAAAAGAAGTTGATAGCAGGTATCTTCCTAGTGTAATGTTAGATTATGGAAAATATTTGCTAATTGAAAAAAAACCCCGAGTTTTGGTATGACAAGTTCTTATATTACAGCTGGATGTAATTTAGCAGACCCAAGCGATAATAATTATTGCATATTGTAATACTAAGAATTTCATGCCGTAGTTATATAACTGCGGGTGGTAACCAGAGTAGATAACCGCGTATAGGCACTGATAGTACAACCTGCAGTTATACCACATAAGGTACTTTCTGAGACTGTAGACCATGTAAACTTACTCATCTTTTCATGGAAGCTGCTTAGAACTGTTTGCCCCCATACTCGTAGCCCATAATTGTACATTTCGCTGGCCCGTTAGGTCTAATTCTAACATACAAGTACTTTTATATTACAGTGGTGATTTTTTATGATCATGAACAATGTACATCATGATTATTAGCCCTGACATGGGGTGCCTTTGTGCTGCTTCCATATGGATTTTTGTCCTGCAGATTGCAGAATTTTACCAAAATAGGTACAAAATGTGATGCAAAATTTTCAGTATAATATTACTCTAATTTAGCACTCGATCAAGAGAAGACATTGATAATTGAGTTAGGAAAAAGACAGGATAGAGTAATATGTAGAACTCGTCAGACAGAATGTGATTTTGAACATTATGATGACCAATAGATCTTTCAGGGACTTGGATCAACATAGACTCAGCCAATTTTTCATAGAATTTGTTTGTAGGTCTACTGCTGATTTCGAACACTGTGTTGGAAAAGTATTATAAACAAAGAAAATAGCTATTATATATGGCAAAATAGCCTGTAAGTGATGAAAACAAGACTGCCAAGGAAACTGTGCAGTTATTGGCCACATATGATCATTCGATGCACTTGCGGTTTATCAGAAAACCACTTCTGGTTAGATTTATGTACTGAAAGGCCAACAAAAAGAGTATTTCATGACCACTTGTCATTAATTGTATGCAAAAAAGGACTGAATTATGGATTTTTATTTTAAACAAGTGCCTTCGGCTGTGCCCAGGTAACAAATTAAACTGACGTAAAAGGGTAAAGAACTTCCATTTTTAGGATGTTTCAACAAATGTCCAAGCCACTAAGGCCTAACAAAAATACATGTGTGGTCAAATAACCCCACCGACCCAACAGAAATTAAAAAAGGCTTGAGTCCCGATCCTAAATAATTTTTATGAAATATAAAATAATAAAAAGTTTTAAGCCTCCCTTCCCTAATAAAAATTTATTGGCCCTGGGTGAAAGATTTCATGGAGAAAGTGGCCGTTGTGTGACGTTATTTTGTAATAAAGTCAACTCAAACACACTCACAGTATATGAAACATAAAAAAAAAGTTTCAAGTCGGTCTTCTCTAATAAAAATTAATCGACACCTGGCTGGAAGATTTTATCGAGAAAGTGCCCGTCGGGTTTTTTTTTTTCAGTAAAGTCAACTCCAACTAAGGAATTTATTTCAACTTGCAGGCGGTGGTGGTGGTTGTTGGGTTGGCAGGGGGGGTCAACTTGGGCCGGGGAAGGGCATAGCCGCATTGGCCATATAGCCACGGTAGAGTGCATCCAGCCCCATGGTTGTGTCTGAAGCAGTTATTGTCAGTTACAAATCCAAATGCAACACGATGCCTCGACTGTCAAGCCGGCGAATCTTGTACCATTTTGAACATGGCGCATAGCAAGAGCCATCGATCATGGAACAACTGTTCAGATTTACATTTAATCATGCCAAAACACAGTCATATTCAAATGATAAATAATAATGATACCCTGTGCACGGGTGGCTTCAGCCGCTTTAATCTCGAAATAAAGCCAGAAAATATCCGCGATGTCCGTGTCGTAGATATCGTGCACACTGGGGGCATTGGAGATTGTACCTTTTGCTTGTGGGGAGGGCTTAGGGGCAGTCGCGCAAAAATACAGTTGGTTTGGATTTCAAAGTAAATAGCGGCCACAGCATATATCATCTCATTATTGATGCGCTGAATTTTTTGCAAAACATATACTTTTAGTTTAATATATCCCCCCCCCCCGATCGTCTGACTACTACTATCCTCATTTACAAACCATTGGATGCGGACTCCTCAATTCTCAAAATGGCAGCCAGTGTGGGTTAGTCCCGATTCGACATTTTGAAGAGGTAGTATCCAAAATATATGTATTACTAGGAGAAATATGGTTGTTCATGGGAGATGATCTAGTCAGTTTGCATAACTTCATAAAGGAAACATTATCAAGAGTATTTATAAACAACACTCTTCGTTTTTATTATTCTGAAGACTTTCTTTTCATACATCAAGACTGGAGCAAAAAATTTCTGTTATCTTTTCCTAACTTATGTCGTCGGTAAATTTGTTCCACAAAATCGCCAGCTTAGCTGAATTAAGGCCATAGCCCGGTCCAAATTGAAAAAAACGAAAAAACAAAAAACTACTTTTTGTGAAACATCAACCATACAGGTAAATATTTATCCGCCCGAAATTTCTTGCGTAGCAGACCCAGGGCCTTTGACATTTGGGATGGCACCACCAACAAAATACAAATATGGCAGAGAGTCCACTAAGCAGACAAACTTATTTCTTACAGGTGATAGTCAGAACACAGGACATACTTAGGAGCTGAAGTTCTGCACGATATATCTCCAACCTTTGCACTGCTTGGCAGACAAGCAATATGGAACTTCCAATAAGAATAATTTTGTTTCCAAGCCACAATCATTTTATTTCTTGTTTGTCATTTTGTCAGACTTTAAGTTTGAACTTTTCAGTTTGTTCTATTTCACATTTTGATGCTATCATTTTTGTATATGAACTTGAATTTTTGATATTTTGGGGTTGAATGTATGGGAGAATGCTCACAGTTGTGTATTCATTGGATCTTGATATGTAGCAGGTAAATAACTCCTCGTAAAGCTTTTTGCCTTCTCAACTTGTCACTTTTATTAAAGAAGCACATTTGGCCTTGCTTAATACAGGGATCTGCCCTCTTTCCTGCCAACTTCCTTGCTGTGGGATAGGGGGCAGCTCAGGGTCTGAGTCAATATGACTACATCCTGTTATGTTCCTTTCCGGTAACTCTTCCTGTTGGGCTGACAACATGACCAGAAATAGCAATGTGGAACTTCAAGTTACAAAATCTTTTTAAAGCTTCCTAGTCCAGTGGCATTTTGTCATGTTGAACCTAATTATGATTAAAAAAGAGGAGGGAAAAATGGTACCCTCAGCCAAGCGTGTTGAGGCCGACTGGCTCTAACGTGTTGAGTCTAAAAATCCAGGTCTGGGTCCTATCTTGGCCGTCCCTCATGGCTCACAGTTCACCGGAACCGTCAGTTCCTTACCATGGTACCTATAGAACCTATATAACCAACCGCAGGTTTCCCCTTGCCGACTGGTTCTTGTCTTGTCTGCTTATGTCTATATCTAGCTTTCCTGTAAACTCTCCTCTGATGGCTGAATTATCTGTATCGGCAATTTAGATCATGTTGATACAGAATTGATGTTTTGGAAAGCGGGGCGATAATAGGGAGCCATACAATGTTAATTGTAATTGAGGTTGCAATTTTGATGAAATATGTACAAAGTCAGCCATAAAGAATAGAATAATGACAAATTTAGATAATCAGGGTTCGCACAGAGCTTCAAAAGGCTTGAAAAGTATGGAATTTGAATGCCTTGTGTTCCAGGCCTTGAAAAGTATGGAATTCATAAAGAAGTCTTGAAAAGTATGGAAAATCGATTTTCCAGTTTAAATTTTAAAAAACCCAGAAAAAACGGAACAGAGTGAAAAAATCTGTGTGACTTTATTTTAATGTTTGTTGCGATACCTACGTTCGTAGTTTGTTTTCATTGCTAAATATAGCATCTATGGGGTGTTCTGCATTGCACAGCATCATGGGATTGGGAGGCAGCTTTTTCAACTCTCAATGCAACAAGATTCTTTGCAAGATTTGAAACACAAGCATGCGTCATTTTGATTACAAGTGATGGTCCATCATGATCAGGGCACAACAATTCGCATATCCAAAAGCCCTGGGCTTGTCAGAATTGGGCTCGGGCTAGTGAAAATAAAAAAAGTGCTATCCCTGCAGGCTAGTTGGATTTTTTACTACAATCCGTCAAAAAAATAATAATAATTTGCATGGCAAATTCATCTGCAAATTAACATCAAATGCTATTTATTGGTGGGTTCAAACAGTGTTGGAAAAAATAGGTGCCTTGAGATGACTTCCCGGGCAAAAACAGCACACAACTGCTAGTCAAATGCAAGTGACAGGGTGGACACTTGAGTGGATCTGCAGTGAACTGACGCAGTCTCACGGACTGATTTGGGACACATTCAGCGATTCCCGCTATCCCATACCTTTGGGTATTTGCCTGTGACTCAAATTTAATTGTTGCAATAAACACCGGAATCTTTATTTTCGTATGCTGCAGTATAAACAAAGCTTCCTGTTTGTGTGTTCCCTCCGTAAATTCACACGTTCACTGGGCGGAGGCCATGATGAAAACACCGTAACACGAGCCGTGATTAGCTCAGTTTTGCATGTGACTCAATTGACCAATCGGGTGATGTGTTGGGCGTAAGACCACATGGCCAAAGCAGCTGTTTGTGTACAGTTGCAGGAAATTAAAGATGTTGACGGTGCGCACGCTCGATTTCTGATTTGAAATATTAAACTTTTCATTTGAATTTGATTTGAGAACACCGTTTATTGCGAGGAACTTGCCAATACTATATACACAAATTTACTACGATGTACCGATAGCATTCATGGTAGGTACGCAAACGATATGCATCCCATCAGGCATCAGTGCATCACAGCATCAGAGGCAGAGAGAAAGGATCCTGAAGCCAATGCAACTATTTAATCGTTATTTAAGTTTACGTGGGATACGGACTCCTATAGTCCCAGAAATTACAATGTATTTTTCATCGTTAGTCACCCCATGCAAATAGCTTACTTTCAATTTGTATTTTTGATATTTTGCCAGTTTCACTGTCAAACAGTTGCAGCTAGAATCGTAAAATTTGACATTTTTGCGATTTTGCAAGCGACAACAAGCGGCAAATACATTTTAGGGTAAATGATTTGTCTAGGCCTTAGCATTGTTGGAAAAAAAAAACGATGTTTTAATATAGAAGTTTTATCAGGACAAGTGGATTTTGAAATCTACTTGCCCTGTGGACAAGTGATTTTTAAAAAAATTGTCGAGCCCTGAATTATGGATAAATGACCATAAATGTTTGCCGCAGGCGTAAATTGTGCACCAAGCCGCAACAACAATGGGAGGCTGTACATATAATGAACTTTGGCTTGAAAACCCCAAATACAAGGACTAGGATTTGCCTGTAAAACAGGACAAATACAGCGCAAGATGCAAGGTGTGTGCAAGTACTGTGCACTTGAAAAATATATGGGGGATGCAGCACTTGCTAGTATCAAACAAAAAGTTGTTTTTTTGTCCAATATATAAATTGTATACATTGATCCCCCTCTTGTAAGCCACCCCCAAAGAGATGCCACTCCCTCTACAAAGGCCACTTTGCTGTGCAGCAAGTATGGCATTTTCATTATATTTCACCCCTGAAGAGAGACCACCTGTTGTAATACGGAAACATTTGGGGTGGCCTTATAAGAGGGGAACCACTGTATATATATATATATATATATATATATATATATATATATATATATATATATATATATATAATATAAACTATATACAAACCCATAAAACCATGGATGATTGAGTTTGGAATTTTGGAAAAAATGGTTTGGAAAGTACTTGAAAAAGTATGGAATTTTGGCTGTGCTATGCTGTATGAATGCTGGATAATGTAATACTAAAACCTTTTACCACAAGTTTAAGTTTCTATCCAATGTCATGATAAAACCGGGGGGGGCAGTATTCACTGGGGATACGATCGAGTCTTCTTCTTTTGGGTGCGGACCTCTACCAAGAAAAGACTGGGACTGGCCATTTGATTGACTGTTGCGTCTTTTGACCATGCCACGGGACATGGAGTAATTCATCATTACATTATCAACCTCCTCCCATTTCAAGTTTTCAGAGTTTCATGCACGCGAAGGTTTCGTCATAGTATTGCCAATCTCCCCCCTCGTGTGCGATTCCCCTTACCAGATTATCGTGTTTTAGCAGATTAGATGCTTCTTGAGGCTCCTTGACAATGACGACGGACATAAAGACATGGAATGCGTCCGTCAACTTATTGAGGGATAGGGGGCACTCTTTTGATTGTCGCCGAACAAATTTGGCGGTTGCGGTGCTACACACACCATGTGGAGCGTTTATAAAGTATGCACCCTTTTGTTTGACGGTCAGCTGTTGCTTATTTGGTCTTAAAAATTTTCATCCACTTGCAACTGCAAATGCGTTATTATGCAGGGACCAGACTGCTGGTGCAGTTAGCCCAGTACTGATGTTTACGGTTGGCTAAAGAAATTTACAAGGGGCTTATCTATCTCATTATGCTGTGTACAAGTCAAATCATCTTATCCAGTGAAGACTGCTTTTTGTTACATTACTTGGCCAAATTTTGGGCACCCTGTTTGAACAAAGTAATAACAGTCCTGGAAAGGGCTATTTTGGTGCAAATTACATGGCTCCTGGCATTGCTTCTTGCAGGTGAATATGCCACCCAGAGGAAGGAGACCCACCAGGGCCACCCCAGCTTGTCAAAGGCCACATAGGACCACCGTACGTCCAAGGCGTCTACAAGACAGCACTAGCCCAGCTGCTCACCCCCCACCACCTCTCCCATTGCCCACACCCGCCAGACAGGTAGAGTCAAACACTCAGATAGCTGACTTAGTGGCGCAGGGCATTGAAAGAGGGGTGAAGCTGGCTCTCGAAGCCATGGCAGCTAGGCAAATGGAGTTGCCTCCCGCCACAGCCAGGCTACAACCTTGGATCAGGCTCTGTTCCAGGTGTGGATCCAGGTTATACAGGGCACACACCTCCCAATGTTAACGTACTTTTTTTTTACCAATAGGGTCATGGATACAGTGTCTTTGGGAGCACCTGAGCATGACTCATCCATGAACGAAATTCCAGCTGCTTCAGCCGCTAATGCAATTCCCATAATGCCAGTGCGGTCGTCGCAATTTTCTGTCAGTAGACCCATTCATGCTCAGGTGCCCTTGAAGGTAAGACAAAAGATATGGAAAGGAGAGTACTTAGACTTTGCCCTCCTGCTAAACAAGGATGAACGCTCCATGCAGTTGGGGACCTTTAACAATGGCGATGATATACATAGCAGCTCTTTAAATACAGTTTTGTCTGGATGCCTATGTTGTATCAATTCCAGAGCAATTGTTCTGTCTGATTATTTGCCAGTCCCATGAAGAGCAAATTATGCCACAAGTTCAAGTTTGTGTATTGCAAATTGATTGGACAGGTTTCAGGGAATACCTATTCTGTAATATGTCTGTACACATGAAAAAAATCGTCATTTTATGTAATTGACATATAGACGCTGATAAGCTGCTTTCTCTTTTAGATAAGAGTAAGGTCTCCTGCAGGCACTGTGCTGGGGCCACTGGGACTTATCTGATTGATCATCATATATGCACCCAGTAGGTAGCACATCAAAGCCTGCTCCTCAACGGGGGTGGGTGGGTGTTGCCTTGATACCCTGGGTCCAATGTTCCATCCATCAGGCTGCTTCTGTCTGTGAAGGCCCTGTTGTACGGGGCAACATTTGTAAAGCAACACATGTTGTAGACTTGCACAAGCCCCTGGTGCATATCCCTATTTTCCCATCCCACCATCCCATCCAGAAGTGCAATACATTTTCCCCTCCACAAAGTTAACTGTATAATATTATGCCAACTACACGGTGTTATTAATTAGGTCCTACTGTTATTTTTTATTTTTTTGTGCCGGTTTCAACAGTAGCAGCTATTGAGTCCTAGTCAGTTCTAATCCCATTATCATTGCGATAAGGCTGGTTGGAAAGTGGTCTTAGATGAATGCATGGCTAGTCACTGGCCACTCAAGCGAGACAAAGCTGACCGTCTCCCTCCGGCTGCCGACACCAGGGACTTATTTAACTTGCACAAGCGCACTCTGGACTACCATCAGTTCAGTTGGTGTGACGTCACAACATCCAGGGTTTCGTGGAATCCAAAAAGTCAAATCAGTGCCACAACTTTTTTATTTTTGCATTCATGCAAAATTATCCAGTGCATTATGATAAGTTTTGTTGAGTAAGACCTCTAAATTTCTATGTGGTTCTTTTGTCAATTTAAAAAAAAAACTCTTGCCCTACAGCCTAACAAAGGGAATATATCGATCTCAATCACGATTTGATCAAAGCTGTCAAACCTGTGTGAATACAATTGCATGGGTACTGGTCCGCTTATTTTTCTTGGTTAGCGTCACGAACGATGGTTCCTCTTTAATTTTTTCTGAAGATCTATTGTTTGTTATGATTGTCATTAAGTTATAGTGGTAGAGCTTGTTGATGCAGTAAATAGTCCATAAACACACTTTATCACAGTTACTGACAAACTGCCGACATGATAAACACAAGCGGCAGCAGTATTTTCACCTGAGCCATGTTTACCTGCGTTGGCGTATATTATTCTCTTTCCGTGAAAAAATTGGACCCTCTGCTCTATTGTACGCAAAGACTGGTACAGTGGTAGTATGTTATCATTCTGACCAATTTACAGCGTTAAATTTGGTTTCTTGCTTTAATAAATTGTGCGTAATCGTCACTTGTGTTCACACAAATGTCACCCATCTTTCAAACCAGACTTCACAAGAGGCAGCGAGTACTACCACACGAAACAGCGGTAAATTGGTCAGAATGATAACATACTACCGAACGTAACAGCGGAAAAAAACTTTTTGATTGGACAGTGAACACCATGTGATCGATTCTGGGCCCCTGTAGTCTCCGACTAAAATAACGACGCATCTGTTTGAAATAGCAGCAGTTTTGAAGGGGTTCCCCCAAAATACTTTTGTTT
Organism: Hermodice carunculata; assembly: GCA_964020975.1. Lineage (NCBI taxonomy): Eukaryota > Metazoa > Annelida > Polychaeta > Eunicida > Amphinomidae > Hermodice > Hermodice carunculata. Next base: position 97,616,422 of record OZ026620.1, on the reverse strand, counting down.
CAGTAAATGGGAGAGCTTGTTGTTAAAATAGACATGGTTCTGAGCATTCTATCGATATAAACAACATGACGCAGAGACAAAAAAAAGATCGGGACTGCGGCGATGAAATCACCCTATTTTTGCGCAGTTTTGCAAAATTACATCATTCAAATTGTCACAAGCAACGGCATGATCATTGATTTAAATCATTGCAGAAGGAAAATATTCATTTTAACGCAAAATCGAAATAGCCATCGGCAAGAACTGATGTTTCTCTACTTGCATGTAAATAAACAACAGTCAACACAAGGAATTTCAGACGCCCTTGAATCGGTCACGTGCTTGACTGCTCATGAATAATTAATAGCAGCCACAAGCCAGCAAGCTTTACAAGTCTCACTGAACGCCCTCCGCCCGACGCGGTGCACTGCAATTAATCCTTCATTACACAGTAGCTCAATTAACAGCTTTTGAAAAGGGGTACGTTATGACCGCTCACTTGTCTGTGTGATAAGAAACACAGTGCAGACTGCCCGGCGCTAATCATCTGGAGTCAATGTTATCTGGTCATAGACACGTTCCACGCCAATTAGGTAGGTAATTTGAAGGGCCTACCTGTATTGTAACAGAATAAGGCTACGACGTGTGTTTACTTAAAATTTTATTTTGCAATGGATTTCATTTTAAATAAAATACGGAAGACAGTCCAGTGAGACTTTAGCAAGTCTACACATGTTGTACCACAAAAGTTATATGTGTAACGGGTTACAATGTGTGGTATGGTATATTTCAAGTGCCAATCATGTTGCTTGGAGATAGACTGGGGGTCTATGTCCTACAACTCCCAACAAGAAGTTGTGGCATGTCAGCCAATGGGGAGAAGGCTACATTTCACATGTGCTGCATCCTAGTTACAGCACCAGTATATCATACCCATGGCAGAAACTGGATCTTCTTGTTGAAGATGGAGTGGAGCAGGGAGGGAGTTGGACTTCTGATAGCTTTTTGTCTCACATGCTGGAATTGCTTGTGCTACATGTATGTTGGTGTCCTTCTTTTAAATGTGACTTTTTACAAGTAACAACAGTTTGTTAAATGCTTCTATGTCCTCTCACAGGGAGTCAGTTTTGAATGCACCAGCTGCAGGATCCTCTTCCTGTAGGTCTTGAATCAAAGCATTACATACTCCCAGATTGTTTCTATCAGCCAAGATTTTGCCATGCATGACCTACCACGCTTCTGTTTTATACTTCCCTTTTTACCCCTTGGCCCATACAGGCTAGAGGGGTATTGTCATCAACTACACGTCCGTCCGTCCATCTGTCCATGCCTTGTTACCGCCATATCTCCAAAAATACTCGCTTTCCAGAGACTAAATTTTTAAAACGGGGCCATTAAGGTGTTTCAGGCACCTATCAAAAATAGGTCACATATTTAAGTCACAGTACTACATTGAAGGAAAAATGGGATTAACACAATACTTTAAAAAATCTTGAATGTAGCTTCATCAATTATTTATGACAGTTGGTCCTAAGGATGCCTCAGACACCTATCAAAAACCAAGTCACTAGGTCACATATTTAGGTCAGAATGCTGCATTGAAGAAAATGGCCGTACCATGATATCTCCAAATATTAAATTACTCATTGTAGCTGAACCAATTATTTATGACAGCTGGTCCTAAGGATGCCTCAGACACCCAGTGAAAACTAGGTCACTGGGTCACATAGAGGTCACGATGCTGCATGGAAGAAAAAATGGCCTTGCTGTGATATATCTGCTGATTGCAATTGCACCAAAGCTTTGTCATTAGGTCAAACAGAAGTAACCTTGACCTAGATGTGACCAAACAGAGAAAGAAAAGCAATGTGACCTCATTCACTCTTGATGAAAGATATGTGACCAAGAATTTATAGGTAAAGAACTCACTTTCTGGTCTCGCATGCAGGTACATGGTCTTCACCTAATTAAAAGTGCCATTTCCAAGTACCATTTCCCAGTTATCAACCCAGCTGGGTGAGGGGTTTTTGTTCTGTGATCGGCTTCTAGTTCACAATAATTGCAAAAACTACAACTGTAGATTTTTCTCTTGCAGAGAGCTGTGATTTTTAAATGACCAAGCTTGCCTGCATCTACAATGAGCTACATATCTAAATATGTATACCACATGTTGTACCGTATAACAAGTTTAGTAGCCACAGGGGGTTGCAACAAAAGTTGCTCAACTAAAGTTGCCCCATATGACAGGGCCTACAGGAGCTTAAGTAATTATGTAACACGTTTTCCAGATATGGAATGTGAATGACAACTTTTCCATAAACTCAACATAGACCACAGAATATTTATCATTCAAATTGTGATGTAAACTTTTTTTTAAATGCATGGATGGACAAATGTCACCATTTTCCGATGTGGCTGCTGGGGTCACTTACATCTAAACTTTTTTTCTGTGGATCACCATGATCATGGACAATAATGTGTTTATATTTTATGACCTATATCATAGAGATTCAGTCATCTTCTAGGTTCTTGCACTTTCATTCTAGCTTGCTTCATGTGGAATTAGGGTATACTTTTTAAAAATTAATAAAAAACCCAAATAATTTCGTACTTTTTCACAGGACGTCTCATCATTGACAGTGATGACAACCCAAATTGCAAACTGCAAGTGTGTGTGGACTGCCAGGATCAGTTAAGGGGCCTATTCATTGCCTTGGAAGATATTCCTGAAAATAACTACTGTACAATTATGGGGGAGGCCTCTACGAATGGAGAACCTTGGTACGTGCATCCTGATATTGACCTGATTCAGAGGTTATACAGCCAAGATGGCCACCCATCACATTTAAAAGACCTTTTAGCACTATTCCGATGTATAGTTACATGGAGAAGCACTAGTATTTGGGGTATGGACAGGCTGAAAATTGTATGAAAAAAGTACCTGATGTTGTCAGTTATGCCTGCTTCTTGATTTATGCTATAGACCAGTTTGCCAATTCAACAGCTTTCCATTGCGTATTGTGTTGCTTCAGTCTCTAGATGATTAATAACATGCTTTGGTTTTCATTACCCTCGGCCCTCTTAAGGCCGGAGGGTATTATCGTCATTCTGCCCGTCTGCACTCTATAACAGTGATTCAATCACCTAACTTATTAATGACATAATGTTCCAGATTCATAGATATCACAAAAAGGATATAGGCCTACTTTCTAATTTTGCTAAAAACTTAGCTGACGAACTAATCAGAAGAACCAAATAGTGGTAGGCCTACCAATTTTCTTGTTATTTTTTGCAGAAGTAAAAAATTTGGATTTGAGTGGTTGGGCTTATGTATATTGTAAATCTGTATTTAATGAATATTTCAAAGGTTGAGATGACTGGATTAAAACCACCAGTTGCCTTTTGTGGGTGACTGCCTGTCTCAAGTCAGGAGTGAAATTTGTTTCTTCACATTGGTATTGGAAGATGAATGTTGATGCTTTGGTATTTCTGGAATCTCTTTGCTGTCATTGTTGGGTTTGATATTTATGAATGTGGGTCATGTTTTTCTACACAAGTGTATCATACTAGAGACGTCCGTCTGTCTAACTTCTTGTCATTGCGATATAACTCGAAAACAAATAGAGCTAACCTTTCCAAATTTGGCATGTAAGTCACTCTTATAAAGTCCTTAGACGGTATTGCATATGGGTGACCTTGACGTACTTTCAAGGTCACAGAGGTCAATTTTTTTAAATTTCAGGCCAATTTCTTGTCATCGTGATAAATCAAGAACAAACGTAGCTAACCTTTCCACATTTGGTCTGTGAGTCACTCTTATGAAGTCCTTGTATGGTATTGGATCTGGGTGACCTTGACGTACTTTCAAGGTCAGGGGGTGAACTTTTTAATTTCAAGCCAGTTTCTTGTCATTGCAATAACTTCAGAACAAAAAGAGCCATCCTTTCCAAATTTGATTTGTGAGTCACTCTATGAAGTGCTTGGGTGGTATTGCATATGGATGACCTTGATCTACTTTCAAGGTCACAGGGGTCACTTCTTTATTTGAAGCCAATTTCTTGTCATTGTGATAACTCAAGAACAGCGCTTACCTTTCCAAATTTGGTCTGTTAGACAGTTTATGTGAAGCGGTCCCCTATATTACAGTGAGGGTCCACCGAGGGCAATTACATGTATGTCACTTGACTGCATGCATGTGGCTTAATGTTTACAGATTGTTGTTCACTATATGGGATTGAGAGAGCTGGATCTCATTCATTTAGGTCATGCAGAAAAGGGATGAGTTCAAGCAAAACAAATGGTGATGTGTTCGAAATTAAAAATTAATATGATATTTGAGGAACCTGTTTTTGGCAGTCTCAAGTTATAGCTCAGCATAATCTAGGTGCCAATGTAACAGATGGTAGTCAGTCTCCTTTAACTTAATTGCCTTTGAATGTTGTTACTTGCTGTTCCCGCAGGAAAAGATTTGGGGGAGGATTGTTATCCAAAGCAAAGATGGAACTGATGGAGCAGCTTTATCTTTACTGAAAACATCATGTTTCATAGGAAGGAAAGATGAAAACTAGTAACAATTTAAAATATTATAATAGTAAAAAAATCACTCCCTGGGGTTTATCAGAGAAGAAAAACTCTAATTATGCGGAAATTTTTTCCCATTTTTTGCAGAAAGTTGCAGACGTTTTTTCACCACAAATGGCCAAGAAGCATCTACAAAGTATGGTGCAACATCTGCTGATTTGAGCACATGTGTGATCCGTAAACTGTTAGGCTGTAGTTTTGGCATGTAAGTGATACCACTTCTACCTAATACTGCCTATTGGGCATGTGTGATTGGCATTAAATGTGCAAGCGAGGCCTACACTTGAACAAAAGGGCCAGAGATACATTAAATGAGTGGCAACTTCAAATTTTCAAGATTAACTTTAAATTAACAATGTTTAACTTTGATTTTTGTACCTAATGTGGATACAATTGCTTTTGCTTAAAAGTATGTTTAAAAGTTGCAATATAAGAATTAAAAAGGTGAAAACTTGGGGTTTTGTGAACAAAGTGTCACAAAATTTGCAGAAAAAAGGAAAATATACAGGTGCATGAGGCAAAATAAATTTGGATTTTTGCACGACCACAAAATTGCGATAAACCCCAGCGAATGAAACGCTTATTTAGGCTGTGGTGTGCACTAAGACTTAAGTGTGTTCTCAAGTTCAATACTAGTAGGTGAGATTCATGGGTTTAATGTTTTAATACACATGTGACGTACACCTTGAATGGTGCAGGTTGCTAAAGGGTTTGTCAGGTAACAAAAGTTAGTCATTAATGATAGGTCAAGTATCTTGATCACATTGACTTATCCTTGTGACATTATTGTTTGGTGTGTGATTCCTTCAGTAATGCCCAGATTTCTCCAAGTTTTCCATAATTATTGCTTTTCCTTAAAAGTGTTGTAACTAAAGTAGGGCACTAGGTTAGATATTTAAGTCATAGTATGTACATAATCTCCATAATATTATGTCCAGACTACTCAACTGCAAGTCTGTTATGAATGGATAGTTCATTTTCAGACTTGGTATAAAATGCTTATGTAAGCTGCCTTCAACTAATTACTGTGAAATGGTTAAGAGTTCTGTTTGTGACATGGACGGACTCTTGCATATTTAACGTTGACAGAATCGGACAATCTTGAGCTAGTTACACCCTTTTTTCACACATGTTTATAGTTAGATTTATTTTTACAATCTATGACAACAGGTCAAACCAGTACCGTCATGTTAAAAGTGCATCAGATTGTTTCTGATAATAGTTGACTGAAATTTAATTCTGTCTGTCCATGTTACATACGTAACAGCCTGAACAGGAAATCAAGCTAAAATAAATTAATTTAACATTACAATTTATTTTTCAATTTTTTTGTGTCATAAAGCACACACAGATGCTATTATGTGCAAATTGCACAAGCATTCTCGAGTGAAGGGATTTTCTGAAATACTTTATTTTGTCTGTCCTGACCATGAGAGCAATACAGCACTAATAAACTTGATCAACTTGCCTCCCATTTGTCAAAATCATGAATAAAGTGATCAAATTTAATTTTGGCAACATAGTTCTAAGGATATCTTTTGTAAAATACTAGGATCAGGCAAGACTAAATAATCATGTAACGGTGATTACGTTCAAACATATAGGATGGAAAACAACAGTATTGACCCAATTTACTGAATTTTGCAATATGTGATCCATGCAATACAGCATAATACTGAGCATTTGCGCTGTTGATGGCAGAAAACATATTCTGCCAAATGGTTATATCATATGGCAATGGTTACCATTTTTCTGTCAATTACTTGTGTAGAAAAAAATAAACAGACAACTGGTCTTAATATTTAAACTGACATTTTGGGCCAATTAAGGTTAAGTAAAATGAAGTCTGTGCTAAGTAGGCTCAGAAGTTGATAAAAAATATTATTTGATCACTGTCAAAGATGGAAAACATCTGAAGCAGTAGACTGTCTAATATTTGTTATGTAGTGGACGGACAAATTTGTACGTAGAAACAAGGGTCAAGACCTAGAAACAAGGGTCCAGACCTTTCAAAACAAAAGATATTGTAACAGGGAAAAGGAAACATGGTGTTTTATTTCAAAGATATTTTACTAACGGAATTTAACACATGGAGAAATGTAGAACCAGTGGCATAAATTTGGGAAATCAGTGCTTTTACCTGATGTCACATTCAGCCATGTAAAGAAAAGGATGATTTCTTCCATTCAGGGCCCGCCAAGAATTATAAAAGTCAAATGAATCTGGACAAAATTATCTGTCTCTTTGCACCCTAAGTCATGCAGAACTGTCATGGAAACATATGCTCTTTTCATACGATTTTTCTTTTAGGAGTCAATAAAAATTTAGTGACCAAAAGTACTCCATTGCTGTGGAAAGGCCCATTATATATATATTATAATTTGGAGCTTTTCTCATTCAGCTAACACGCTGGCCTTATTAAGTACCAATGACATAAAACAACAGCAGAAGCACGAACACATTTGTACTATTGTAAGCTGGATGTCCACAAGTAGAGTTGAATGAAGACAATAAGGGAAAGAATTGGGTAAATGGAGCCCAATTTTGAAGATGCTGAGAAGATCCATAGTTTACCAATGTGCGTTGAGTACTTCTGTATTAGTAAAAGAAGTATTGACCCAAATTTGTTGCTCAAAGTTTTTAGACGTTCAGAAGCTCCTAAACATCCAAAACTAAGTAGATGCCTTAAAAAAAATTGCATAGAAACGGAGAAACTCACCTGTGGTATAAACGCTGTAGTTTTTTAACATTTTTTTAGATGTGAATAGGTTTGCTTTTGTTTTTAGCTCAGCTGACTTGTCAGTCAGCTGAGCTTTTGTGGGGGTAGGTTGTCCGTTATCCACAATTCACATTTTCGACTTCTTCAAAACCGTTGGCCAGATCCACTTCAAACGTGGTGCGGATGTGCCTTGGGTGAGTTTCAACCAAGTTTATTCAAATTAGGTTCAAGTTATTATTTTTAAAATTTTTATGTGACTAGTGACCAGGACTTAATTTCTTATGGTATGAGCACACTACTGACAAGGACTTATTAATAATCTAAATTCATGTATTTTGTTTATCAATCTATAATTATGTTTTGTTTGCCATATATCTGTGACACATTTTCAGGTTCTGTACACAAAGTCATCTGAGCATGGACTTCTCACAGTCCTCTTGTACTTTGATATATTGCGTTCTAATCGGCTGTGAAATATATTACAATGAAGGTGTACAATAAGTCCAAAAACATGAGAGTACAGTACATCAAAATGCTAGTGCACGGGGAAAAGTTTGAACAGGTGAGGGCACTTGTGCAAGTCAGTGTCCCTGTGAAAATGTAATTATGAAACAGGTCAGAACTGATGCTGTAAAAATAAAAATTATGATAATACAGTTATGGAAATGTTTTAGTCTTGTACACTTAATGTACATTGGTTAAAAAACACAGTATTTTTTTATGATAAAGCAAGATGTTCCCAAGCACATTAATTTTAAAGTAAGAAAAACCTCGGATACTTTTCTTTTCAGTGGCAGGACAGAGGTAATTTGAACAGAAATGAAATGGTAAACAATTTATGAAACTGGGATGGATGTACTTTGTGATATTCCACATATACTTTATCTGTTGCAAATGCCAGTTTCAGTATCTACACAAAGTGAAAATGTATTCAAAGCTGATTGAAAGCAACCCATCAGAATAGTCTATATTTGGATTAGTTCTAAATTCGCCTAAAGGTGGTGCTGCCCATCCTGTTCATGGTTGACCGCCCACATCTTGGGGTCACTTTCCATGACCCTCACTTTTTCTCCATAGATTAACATGGGGAGTTAGCAGAAATAAATTTAACCTGTCTATTTGTTGCCAAATAAGCATTAACATTTTTTTTATATGGGTGTATTTGAAAGAAAGTAATTTGCACTTCAGGTAGATTAGAAGATGATAATTCCAAGAATCATCCTCATATGCAGGGTGAAACTTCCAGGTTCACTGCAATGTAATGGGCTTTGCTGACCCACCTGACCTCAAATGGCATGGGTTGCTAGGTGTCACAGACATGCATCATGGGAACAAAAGGCTGTGTGTCAAGAAATTAAACCAACCCAGATCACCCCTATTATCTGTACTTATAAAAAAGGAGGTTACATGGACATTCTTTTTGGTTCGCTTTTTTGGGGACACAAACAGACAGTGTCTACCTGTTTGAAATGCATTAACTATCTGTATGGACATGAAACTACAGCTATTCTGCAAAGCAGTCTGAGATACTTGACTCAACGCAATATGTCTGACCTAGACCCAGGCTGAATTGGTCCTTTCTACTTATGCAGTTTGCTATCAGTGCATGCACCATCCTATGACCAAATTGTAGAATTTTAATCTTGACATCTATATTATTAGTATTACTAGTGTAAAATGTGCTAATTTCACATATATTTCAATTGATATGTGCATGAAGCATATCTGATATGAATGGGAATTAAAGACCATTTACACAGTTTATGTAATTGCAACTATAGGAAGGTTGTTCTGGGATATTATGCATATATTTTAATCAGTGTAGATAATTTTTGTCCCTTGCCACCAGCATAGGGACACATGGAGATAGTCACTATAGAGGCAGTGTGTCTGTCCGTCCGTCCATTCGTCCAGCAGCATATCTGAAGATCCATGTAAGATAGAATTTTGAAATTTATATCAGAGATGCTTGACACCAGGGGCGTCATGGTTGACTTGCCTTTTACCTTGACCTATTTGGAGGTCAAAAGTCGTGACCAATTTTGGCATTTTTTAGCTCAGCGGACTTGTCAGTCAGCTGAGCTTATAGGATGGTCTTTCATCCGTCTTTGGTGATGAGGCTAAATTTGATAAAGGCAAGAACAAAGGAATTTCTTCTACGAAGCAATTAGTGTGTTCACATGATAGAATACATTGTCAACAATGAATACTTTTGCTTTGGAACCAGAGTCTATCAACAAATAGTTGGCATACCAATGGGAACAAATCCAGCCCCATATATTGCCAACCTTTATCTACATTATTATGAATCAAAATGGATGGAGGAATTGGCAAAAACAAACTTTACAGCTGCAAGATCATGTTCTTGCACTTGGAAGATTTATAGATGACCTGTTTGCTTTTAAAGTCAATGGCATTGTCATGTGAAATAATATTTTCGACTTCTCCATTTCAGAAACACCCCGAAAAACTCCAGTAGTTTTCATTTTGTGCACCAGTTGGTTATACTATGCACTCACTAAAACATACACACACTCAACATGTGTACCTACCCATACTAAGACCAATACATGCAGTCTCTCTCTCTCTCTCTCTCTCTCTCTCTCTCTCTCTCTCTCTCTCTCTCTCTCTCTCTCTCTCTCTCTCTCTCTCTCTCTCTCTCTCTCTCTCTCTCTCTCTCTCTCTCTCTCTCTCTCTCTCTCTCTCTCTCTCTCTCTCTCACACACACACACACACACACACACACACAAAGGCACATGATTTTTGCCACAAACAGACAGCGTCAGCTGAGCACAGGATCAGTTCCTGATCCTCTAGTTTGGTCTTTGGTTATGTTTTTCCCACACAGATGTAAATTAGAGGTAAGATTTATGGTGTAGCAGGGGATATGGATCCAATGGACCGACAAGCTGTTTTTATGTTTCCCTAAAAATGAAAGGTGTTCTGGACATTAACATCTCTGCAAAGTTTAAATGCATTTAAACAGATTTCAACCCATGAGAGTTTACTGCCACAGTATGTTTCAAGCATTGCTGTTTATATATATGCTTGTGTGTGTTGATATGCAGTTGGCTCTGTGGGGACATTCAGCAATCAAATCTTGGATCTGCAATGTTTGCAAAAATTTAAAATGTCCAAATGACTTACGATTTAGCCTGTGATGCATTTTCCTAAAATAATAAATGGCAGGTGAAACTTGGAAGCAATGTCACAAACACTGCAAGGCTAGCTTTTGTATGAAATTTGTTTGATATTTGAGGAACAAATGGTGGGGGTAGAAATTTGTACCTGGTCACATTTACCAAGACTATCTGTTGCCAAAGGAGTACACTGTAGGAATGCAGGAAACCCATGTCGTAGTAGGAGTATTTAGATCTTGGAAAGTGTAGACCTCTTGCATACATTTTCAAATAAACGTACCCATATCAAAAAATAATGTACAAGCAATAGAATTGCCCAATTTTGCTTTGTAATCATGTAATTTGGCAGGAACTGGCTGAATCTGCCATGTTATTGTAAAATTTTGATATGAAGCAGTTGGCATACAGTCCAGATGGCTTTACATGAATTGTTTCCTTAAAGAAGAAAAACTATTTTACATTATTTTGTACTACCCGTTAATGTTTAAATGCAATTGATGAATGTGCAGTCACCTGACTATCCGTAAAATCAATATTTGTGACCCAATACGGTCTATGCATAAGTTCACCAAGCGGGGAAACCCCAGCGGTCAGAGCCAGGCGGGCACAGGTTTCTGGGTAATTTGCGGGCCACTCAGTCTTACTGGACAGGCTACAGCCCCACTGAATACAGCAAGTAACGAGTAGTGAAACAGGAACCATTATTTCTTCGCTTCGGTGAGGCAAAAAGTATTTGAAAGACAAAGGAATATCAGTTGATGGAAGGAATAAAGTGGCACTTTTATTTTTGATATTTGTCAGTTTGATGTTTCTTCCTGATATCAACATTATAGCCCTCTACACAACAGTCAGTGGTGGCTTACCATGATAATTCGCCTTGTCACTCAACGTTTGAACTATCAATGCTTTCCGTACTCCCTCAGCCAACGATCAACAATGGTCAACTTCTATACACCTCCTGTATTTGGTCTATTTCCTGCTTTTCTGTTCATGTTGACACGAGCAAGATTGTGTCCGCCATCATGCATTATCATAACCACTTTTGAGAAGGTGCACAGCGCGCCATCTGGTAGCAAAAAATCAGCCCGCATGCCTCGCTTTCGTAATGGTACAACTGCCAGGGTTTTCCCGCATGGTGAACTTACGCATAGACCGTATTAATATTGCCCGTCAATACACTAAGAGGACAAAAAAAGCACTGAATTTTACCTCTGTACTGACTTGTACTGAACCAACAATGGTAAGTAGAAGTAAGTACTTTCACTTGTACTGAAATGTAATGGAATGTACTGAGTCAGTACAAGTAAGAACTTTTTAGACACAATGAGTGCTTGCCTGGGCCCATTGTTTCTGTCAGTACAAATCTAGAACAAGTAAGAACAAGCAGACATACTTCAAAGGCTTTGGCTCTCAGCAGGGCTCTTTTAATTGACAGGGGCCCTAAAAATATACCCTCTCCTGCAGTAAGAACACATTCAGCAGTAGTTGGAGTGAAATCAGCACAAAGCAAGAACACGGAATTTGCTTTCTTTCTTTCTTTCTTTCTTTCTTTCTTTCTTTCTTTCTTTCTTTCTTTCTTTCTTTCTTTCTTTCTTTCTTTCTTTCTTTCTTTCTTTCTTTCTTTCTTTTCTTTCTCTTTTTTCTTTTCTTTGTTTTTTTTCTTTGTTGATTGAGGGAGTGAAATCAGCACACAAAGCAAGAGCATAAAATTTACTTGTGTTAAAACTAGCTTCTTTCTTTCTTTCTTTCTTTCTTTCTTTCTTTCTTTCTTTCTTTCTTTCTTTCTTTCTCTTGATTGAGAGTAAAATCAGCACAAAGCAAGAACATACAATTTACTTGTGTAAAAACTAGCTTCTTTCTTTCTTTCTTTCTTTCTTTTCTTCTTTCTTTCTCGATTGCTTGATTGAGTGAAATCAGCACAAAGCAAAGAGCATAAAATTTACTTGTGTAAAAACTAGCTTCTTTCTTTCTTTCTTTTCTTTCTTTCTTTCTTTCTTTCTTTCTTTCTTTCTTCTTTCTTTCTTTCTTTCTTTCTCTCTGTTTCTTGATTGATTGAGGGAGTGAAAATCAGCACAAAGCAAGAGCATAAAATTTACTTTTGTAAAAACTAGCTTCTTTCTTTCTTTCTTTCTTTCTTTCTTTCTTTCTTTCTTGAGTGAAATCAGCACAAAGCAAGAACAAAAATTTACTTGTGTTTAAAACTAGCTTCTTTCTTCTCTTTCTTTCTTTCTTTCTTTCTTTCTTTCTTTCTTTCTTTCTTTCTTTCTTTCTTTCTTTCTTTCTTTCTTTCTTTCTTTCTTTCTTTCTTTCTTTTTTTCTCTCTCTCTCTCTTTCTTTTTCTTGATTGATTGAGTGAGTGAAATCAGCACAAAGCAAGAACATAAAATTTACCTGTGTAAATACTAGCTTCTTTCTTTCTTTTCTTTCTTTCTTTCTTTCTTTCTTTCTTTCTTTCTTTCTTTCTTTCTTTCTTTCTTTCTTTCTTTCTTTCTTTCTTTCTTTCTTTCTTTCTTTCTTTCTTTCTTTCTTTCTTTCTTTCTTTCTTTCTTTCTTTCTTTCTTTCTTTCTTTCTTTCTTTCTTTCTTTCTTTCTTTCTTTCTTTCTTTCTTTCTTTCTTTCTTTCTTTCTTTCTTTCTTTCTTTCTTTCTTTCTTTCTTTCTTTCTTTCTTTCTTTCTTTCTTTCTTTCTTTCTTTCTTTCTTTCTTTCTTTCTTTCTTTCTTTCTTTCTTTCTTTCTTTCTTTCTTTCTTTCTTTCTTTCTTTCTTTCCACCGCCTGGTAAAATTATGAGGTTTCCAGCACAGATACACACACACACACACATATATATATATATATAAATATGAATATAAATTAATACAAGCTAAACGATGAAATCATACAATGTCATGTACTTGTAACTGTGTTTAACTTGCAATTCTTGAAGAGTCTATTTTGGAGCAATACATGCATTTGCAGCATGTACATCAAACCAGAAAAATGTGTGGTCTCAGATTTTTATGTCAATAAAATGTTGAAAATCTTGAAATCTTGGTCTTTGACTTTGGAAATTTAACCCAGGTGAGCAATATAAATCATTGCGTTGCACCTTGTATTGAGTTCAAGGCTGAGTAGCCAGCACTGCCCTGGAAGCAGAGAGTAAAATGTGCCAAGTGCCGGCTTATTTTCAACACCATGGGATACCAGTCTTAATAAGAGTCTGTTTAAAAGCAATACATGCAAGTGCACCAAACCAGAAAAATATGTGGTCTTGGATTTTGTGTGAATAAAATGTTGAAAATCTTGAAAACTTGGGTCTCTAACCAGAATGTATTTGATGTATGCATTGCAGTCAGTTACAACTTAAGCGCTGATAATTGAGGCAGTGATTTACATAAGGTTGGTTTCCTTTGGACCATGCACAATATACCACCCCCTACCATGGAGGTATCATACAATACATCCATGCCCCTACATGAAGTGTGACAGTGATGGCACATATCTGTAGTGACCAACACTGTAAATCATTTACCCAAATATGAAAGCCCTACCCATGTGTGAATAAAATTTCATGTAACTGACTTCAATACTTCCATACTTATACCAATACCACCATTGTGCACTTGACCTTTGACCTCAAAAAGTAGGTCAAATATAGAGCTATGACATCGATTTTCAATAGACTTCCAGATCACTCTATGAAGCTTCAGATATACTTTCTCACAGAGGGCACACTAACTAGTTCTGACTGCCCTAACATTTAGGCTGCAACCAAAGTGTAAGGGTTGCAGTCTACAAATTGTGAAGTCCACTCCTGGGCAAATTAAGCTGGCACTGTGGCAGTGTTATATCAGTATACGATTCTAAATGAACTAACAGTAACTTTTTTTGTCCATTTCCATAAAACTATGAACATTAATTAATTTGATTCCACACATATTGCGATGGGCTCACAACATTGTATTAGAGAAGTACACCTTAGATAGTGAAAACCTGACAAGGTCGCAAGAGATGACATTTGTATTATAGAACTTTCAATACTCAAAGCAAGGTTTACAAACATTAAAGTGAAATGTTTACACTGTAGATTTTAACAACTCTCCATATTACTTTTGACACCAATAGAGATGCTCAATAATATTTACTGCGATTTTGTGACATTCATAATAAAGGTCAATTGCACTTCGATTTCAAGCAACCCAACAGATAAGCTGGCCTTGCTTAATTTCCTACTTTGAATCTTACAAAAAAAAAAAAATCAAATTAATCAAAAAGTAATCACATTCTTTGAACTTTTCACATGATCATGTGCCTCATTTAGTTAAAAAATAGAAATATGACACTTACAAAATGCATCCATTTCCTATATTTTGGACTAAATTTGTACATAAATTATTTTCTGCATTTGCACATGCAAATTTTATGAAGAAATATAGCAAGTATAGGTGAAATGCGGATAATAAACAACAAAGATGTCAGTCTATATCTTATTTTAATATTTTCATTTATGTAGTCATACATGTATGCGGATTTGATTTTTTCGTTTGTTTGTTTTGTTTAATATTGACACAGCAGCAAAAAGATATTGACAAGAAACTGGTATTATGGGAACTTGTCACACATATGTATATTACACATTCCTGTTTCAATGGATACCAAAATTTACTTACAAGATAACTATAACTGTGTTGGTCAGTTACATCACAACATGTTATATATTTAGATGGACTTCATTGTTGCTTGTTTTGAAAATTTGGTTATGAAGGTTCTGAGTGAAGTCCAGCCCAACAAGGATTTGATCCATACCTCACGGTTTCACTCATTGTAATATGTATGGCTGATCCCCTTCATAATTCAAATTAAACCATGGATCATGTAAAAAAGGAATGCCTGGAAAGAAACAAAATGACTGTGACAGTCCTGTGTTCACCTGATCTTGGATTTACTGATTGGAGTGGTTCTGTGAATTAAGAATATTATCAAGGTCACCTTAATCAAAGACCATCATGGCTGTTTGCAATATCCATATTAGTCTTCACTCATAGAACTTAGGGAGTCCTCATTTTTAATATGAAAAGTGACACAATCCATAATTACCAAGATATTAGCCAATGTGTCAGTGTGACCTTTCAAGGTCACAAGCTCAACAGTAATAATATCCTGTATTATAATAATTTGTCGCAAAATCAGAAAATGACATCAGCAGCATGTAGCAAATAAATTTAATGCAGATCGGGTCCAGGTACATTCTAGCCATGTTTGAAGAGAATTATCAATTTGGAAGAAGTCAAAAAAGCAAAAGCACAACAATTTGTGAAAAATAGAAAAAAAGTTCCGGCATGACCTGTTGAACAAACTTGAGGTTTTGAGGTCACTAGAAGTGCCCTTATGTAACTTCAAAGCAATTGGATAAGTGCTTTTGCAGAAGATTTAATAAAAATTTACACACCCTCCCACAAGTTCATAAAAATGTAAAAATTGCAGCGCCACCTGGAGAACAAATAAAGATCTGGGGATCCCCTGGAGTGCCCATTGGGATTTCAAAACATTTGGCTGAGCAGTTTTGGAGAAGCTGTCAAAAGATTTTCCCACAAATTGAACAAACAAGAGGACTGGGGCAGTCCTGTGCTCAGCTGACATGTACATATACCCTTAAGATTTTTTAAGATTTGCCTCAAAAAAGAACAAAGAAATTCATAAAAAATCCAAAAATTAATGGAGCATGACCATTTGAACAACTCTGGCAGAGACCCACCCAAGGTTCATTGCCATCAAGTTTGAAGTCAATCCGACTAATGATTTGGAGAAGTCCCCGAATTGAAAAAAATCGTTAAAAATCAGGAATCAAAAGCAGTGCCTCCTAGTGATAAAATCGT
Source organism: Hermodice carunculata (assembly GCA_964020975.1). Classification (NCBI taxonomy): domain Eukaryota; kingdom Metazoa; phylum Annelida; class Polychaeta; order Eunicida; family Amphinomidae; genus Hermodice; species Hermodice carunculata. The sequence continues at coordinate 97,600,150 of OZ026620.1, read as the reverse complement.
ACAAAAAAAGAAAATATTCAAAATATTGCAGCACAAGCTGTTAAAGAATTATTGAGGTCTGAGAGTCCCCAGAAGTATCCCTATGCAATTTTGAAACAATTAGAAGAGTGGTTGCGGAAAAAAAATTGCCAAAATTTGAAAGAATAATTCCATTAAAATCTTTTTTAAAATCAAAGAAGCACGACCACTTGAGTAAACTTGGTAGAGATCTATCCAAGGTACATATCCACCAAATTTGAAGTAAATCTGACAGACACGTAAATAGTCGAAAATGTGAACTGTGGATGACACGGGACAGATGCCTAACCACCACATAACCTCAGCTGAGACTCCAGTCAGGTGAGGTAATCACAGATGAGGAATATCCTTACCTAGTGAACAATTTAGTTTGAACTTTCCACAAGCTATATTTCCCTCAGGTTTAAGAATTTAAGTGACAGTTTTGGAGAATTGGAAATAGCAAAAACACATGCAAAAATTCATAAACAAGAGGGCTCTCGTGAGCCCATGCTTAGCTGACCTATGATGAACAAAGCAAAGTGAAGTAGGCCACCTTGATTGGAAATGAGATCGGAACAGTCCCCATTGACTGACATGGTTATCAATAGGAATGCATGCATCAACTGATAGGTACCAGAATTGCAAAATTCTTTTAAAAAAACAGCAATGTTGTGTATCACCTCCTACTTACCATATTTGTTTAACCCTCCTATAAGGTTACATAAAAAAATCCTGGTTTATCATCAGCTCCCACATGCTTTTTTGTGCCACACCAATTTCTTTTTGTTTTATTTGTAAATATTTGCAACAAAAATCACTGACAAAGCTCCAATATTTTAATGTCTGGAGTGGTCAGTGCTGCTAGTGTTGATCAAGAGAACCATATTACAGCATTCTTCGCACATTCTGAAGGAATAGATAACCTGTATCATGGGTAATGGAGACTTGCGGAAAGCTTTCATACAGTAAATCATTTGGAGGGAAGGGAAGGGAAGGGGTAAAAAAAACCCCTCCCTCCCGCATCACTTTTTTGGAAAGCCACTGACGATAAACCAGGATAAATTTTAAGTGGCCAAAGTTACATTTCCACCAACTGTTAGAACAATCTGAGTCACAGTTTTGAAGAAGTTGAAAGTAGGGAGAACAAACAAAAATTTGCGTAAAAACTCCCCCCCCCCCCAACAAAAAAAACAAAACAAAAACAAAAAAACAAATGGTAGTGCCACCTCGTAAAATTGAGGTCTTGGGGTCTGCAGAAGTGTTCCTATGCAATTTCAAAGCAAGTGGCTTGGCAGTCTCAGAGATGATTTGGTAAAAAAAATGAAAACACAAAAAAAATCATAAAAAATTCCAAAACTCACTGGAGCAAGACCATTTGAATAAGCTTGGCACACAGCCACACAGGGTACATGCCCACAAAGTTTGAAGTGAATCTGGTCGACCATTTTGGCGAGTTAAAAATGTGAATTTCCATTGCAATCCCCATGGACTCGCATAGTGTAACCTTTGGCTCGGTTAATTTTGTTGGTTCTACTGCATGCTCAGTGAAGGCAAAGACATCTCTTTTTTTGAAGGTATTCCCGTTTAATGTGTTTCAAATATTTCCACCAGAATCAATAAATATAAACCTTCAATGTACCCCAATCAAGCTGTCATTATTTTCCCATAGTTTGCTACCCTGGAGTTGGAAGAATACTTTTGAAATTTTGAAGAAAATTTGGAATTTAGAAAGGATGGGCCAAAAATGCTTACTTGCTTGCCAGGAAGAAACCAAAGAGGCAGGGCATGTTAACTTTTCCACCAATATTGTACCACATGCCCAAGCCACTACAGGGTTAACAGGGGTTAATTAAAAAGACAACCTGTTTATCATCTGGTATCCTATATACCAAAAAAATACAGAAAACTACATGTGAAACTTCACCTTGCCTAGAAAGATTAAGATGCTACAAAGTTCAGTTCAACACACAAGCATGGTACCGGTATTCATGATATAGTCAGGTAAAACAACTCGTCTCACAGGCAAATCCACCCAAGTACTCTCCCATTCCTTAAAACTGCGTTACATTGGGAATTTTTCTGCATATATTATATTCACATTCTGTGGATATGTCTGGGACAATGAGGAAGCAGATGGCAGTCACCTCATATGTTACTCTACGAATGGGATGTATTTAATGTGGTCAGCACCCTTTCTCTTGACTAGAAGAGAGTTTTTCACATGAAAAAAAACATGCATCCCCTGAGCAGGTGGCTCTCACCAGAGGCCATCCCTCTAAGAGGGCCACCATTCTTCTGCAGAAAGTTTGAACTTGACCTTTGATCTGAAGGTCACCCCTTAGCAAATTTAAGGGAACTTTCCCCTGGGTAAATGATGACAAAGTTTGATGGACTTGACTAAACACTATATGCATCTCCTCCTACAGGGGATCCATACTCTTGATCGTATACGTAACTACAGACAAATGTATATTTGGCTGGAAGTACCCACATGTTACATGTTCCCAGCAGCATCATACAGGGATCACCACTGCTGAAACAAGAGCCTGTCAGAACAACACATTGTGCTGGTGATAAGTCTGACAGCCACTGACAGGGAAGCTTGAGTTGGATGGACAGTTGTCAGTGTCGACACAAGCAGCCCCCAGACCGCTCCCGGTAGTCGTTGGCTCCTACAAGAGTTCACAAGCCAGATGAACCCGCTGCTCGAGGCTCGATGTTGAAGCTCCGACTCAGTCTGTGGCTCTTCAAGGAGCCATGCAACGTCCTCAACAGGCCCGTCCGCGCCCTCAGAGGCCATTCTTGAGGGGAAATCTTGGAAAGCTGAGCCTGAGGCCCGACTCTTTCTGGTGAGCTCCCATCACGTCCATTTGGCCCACGACTTTTCATGCATCGGCCAGGCGGGCGCATTTTTTCTGGGGAGCATTAGCTCGCACCACTTTGCGGGGAACTCCCTTGCAAATGCCATGGGGTCTTGGGCGATCAGGCGGAGGCCATTGCCATTGAAGAACTGGGGCGTGGCCCCATGCCCGATTGCTGGCTCCCAGTGGCCTCGACTGAGACGGGCGCTGACATGGCCTGGGGTTGGGCAGGGGCAGCGGCGCTGACATGGCCTGGGGTTGGGCAGGGGCAGCTTGGAGAGCCGCCACCAAGTCCTTGGAAAAGCTCTCCAGGGCATTGGCTGTATCTTTGCTCTGCTTTGCCGTCACCCGGATGGGCTCAAGCAAGAGCCGAAAGTCCTTCTCAAAACCAGTGTCCAGGTCTTGCCTCTGGAGCTTCTGGTTCTCAGAATGCTATCACAAGCCCTTCCTTGTTTCGACATAGCACCAAACGAGAGCACGTTGTCTTATTGGGTGTTCATAATGAAGATATCGCCTCCTCCTATCGTTGAGACAAAAAACTGTCTAAAACCAGCACGGTACTTGCCCGAGTAAGGGCAAGACGACAGATCAAGGACAGCGAAGCTGTAAGGATTGCCCATGGCCTTGGCGATGAAATGCTGGAATTCGGCAAGACTTATGTGTCCCGAGTACCAAACGCTGTGAATCTTCCACACCACGTCCCCGTCGATCCCAAGAAAGAGAATAAGGAGGATTGCATTGTTTTGGAGGCACTTCAGCACGGCAGTATACCTCTGAAAGAGGTAGTGTGTGTTGATCAATGTCTTCATGCGTCGGTGAGTCCACCACGGTGGCTAGTTTGGCTTTCTGGGCTCTCGCCCCTCTGCGGCGGTTGTGGCGGCAGTTGGGCCACAAGTTCTCCACAACCCCCTCCTCAAACTGGGGCAGGGGCTAGTAGATGGGCTGCTCCTCGAGTCAGGGACCCATGATCGTTACGCAGTCCCAGCTGATGCCAATAGGCATTAGGAGGAGGTTAAAGATGAGGTTTGTCATCCCACTCCCGCTCCGGCCCACCAAGAGCGCCAGGAGGCAAGAAGGCAATAGCCAGTGGTGCCGAGGCGGCTCACTGTCCTTGGGTGTGAAGTCAATGATGCTTTCCATTATCTGTCTGCTTCGTATTAGAGACCTGCCCACCCCGTCTATAATACAAGCATGGAGAATCATCGTGTCAAATGCCGATGCAAGACCCTGACCAGCAAAGACTACCATGCGGACCGCCAAGAACAGTTCCCGGATGCGTGTGGGCCGCTGCCTTGTCTGCAGCTCAAAGTGTAGGGTTTGTGGTGCAGGTGGGTGTCCACCACAGGAGCGACATCCAGCAGATACTCGGCCACTTGCCATGGACCGCCTGGGCCAAATACCTGGGGGAGAAGCACCTGCCCGAGTACAGCTACTGCGGGCCTGGCACCCGCTTTGATATTCATTTAGACGCCCAGGGGTGCCCAAAGCCGGGAGAGGAGCCCATCTCACATGTAGACCTTGGATGCTATCATTACAATAGCGCCTATGCAAGATCAGATGACCTGCGATCCCACCAGTTGGCTGATATCAACCTTATCCACGACATCAACAGGACTCAGAACCCGACCATTGGTGAGCATCTGGGCGGTCTTGCCACCAAGATGGGCATAAAGAGCAAAATCCTGTTTGGTGGAGGGCACAGCCGAAAAGTCCCCTCTAGCTGCTGTTGCGCTCCTCCAGCATTATATTTTTGCCACTGATTATGTGGGGGCCTGCTATACACAGCACTATGGTCTTGCAGAGAAGCTCTATCACACCCTAAGAGACCTCAAGTACGCGGCATGCCATGACAAGCTCAGGTCCTCAGCCCGAGCAGCGTTGAACGTGGCTGACGGGACACTCAAGCTATTCTGACAAGATCCCTGGGCCGCTGGCCAGTTCGCTGCCCTTGTCCTGTCAGGGCCAACTGATCCCAGAAAGGCCACAGGCCAGCTCCCCGAGTGGTCGAGTTGTGCCTGTTCGGAACTGGTCGCGCTGCTCGAATATGTCGCTGAAATGTATGGACAGCAGACTTGCTTGTGTTTACTACAGCCCAAGCAGCTACTGCCGTGGCCTCATTGCAGTCAAGAAGCTCTCTGGGGCTGCAGAGCCCCCCCCCCCCAGGTTGTTGCGAGAAGGTGGCTTGAGAAGCAGGCCATCTGGCAGGTCTACTTACCGGCTCCACGCCATATCCCTGGACCACTCTTTGATGTGTAGACCCCCAATTAGGTCAGTCAGGCCAATCTGCTTTTTTCCCACAACAGGGTTCGCCGCAAGGTCTACAAGTATGCCTTGACCATGGATGATGTCGCCAGCAGCTGCAAGGAGGCTGAGCCCTTGACTGCCAAGGCTACAACAGAGGTCGCAGCTGCTTTCAAACGAGTCTACCAACGGGGGCCATTAAAGTGGCCCAAGCTCCTCCAGGTTGACCTGGGTGTGAGTTCATGGGTGCTGTGAGTCAGTTGCTCACAAAGCACGGCATCCAGGTGAGGCAAAGCCGGGTCAATATCCACTAAGACCAGGGCATTGTTGGGTGGTTCAACCGGACTCTGGCCAAGACACTGTTCGGGCATCTGTATGCCCAGGAGTTTGTAGACCCCTCCATTTGGTCAGTTGAGTGGGTTCCCCGGCTGCCTGTGGTTGTGGCAGCCTGAAATGGAGAAGTGACCCGTCAGCCGGGTCACTGGCCAGTAGAAGCTATAAGACAGGCTTCCACGAGTGCCTGTGCTGCTGCCCATGCCCAGCGGCCATTGGGGCCAGAGGAACCATGTCTGCCCTCTGGCGTTGGCTTCACTACCTCTACCAGCCGGGTGAGCTTGAGGGGGGATGCCGTCTCAAAACTGATCTGGTCTGATCCTTGACGGTCCATCGTCTGAGGTGAACAGTCATCAAGCCTGACGAGCCGGTGCTATACCATCTGGAGGACAATTCCCAAAAGGGGTTTCGTCCGTGAGGAGCTCCAGTCATGCCGAAAGGCAACAAGCTGCCATTGGGGGGCATGTTCACTCGCTGAGCAGCTCGTCGATAAACATATTCATCTCAGCCGCTCCAGCTGGGTGGGCACCTCTGTGGCCGTAGAGGAGGGTGTAAACTCCGTTTTCTGCAATCCAGCACTGGCTCTCAAAGGGGGACAGCAACACCTTGTTCAGGTGCTGCCAATAGATGTGGAGGCCCTCGGAGAGCAGAACGTCCATACAGAGGCGATAGGTCTGCTTTTCAAAGAGGGTGGCCTTGTAATGTTTGTGGCGGATATGCTTCCTCACCACTTTCTTTTTCATGCCCTTGGCCGGCACATTCGTGTATCTTCCCGAGCACCTTTTTGTTCACTGTGCTGTGGAGCGGGTGGTACCTAGGGAAGTCGGACGTGTCATAGAGATCTGCCCAAGCCCTCAGTTCCTCATATGTGTCCTAAGTCTTGATCTTGAGGAAGAGGGAATCAGTATCTGTGTAGAGGAGCCCTCCTCCAGCATCTCTACCCAGACCGCCATCTGACCTATTCCCCTGCACTCTGGCTTGTGGGTCTCCAGCTGGTCCTAAGGAGGAGTAGTCATGTAGGCAGCACTTGCAGAAGAATTTACGTTCTTTGTGCTTGCTCTCCGTAAATAGCAAGCGATTAAGGCCCTTTACCCACATGTAGCAAGTCTTGTCCCCCTTTTCTACCAGCAGCAGGTTGATGCGAAGCTCATGGTTTGGGCGCCTACTGAATCAGTGAACTATGGTGCTCTTGATGCCTCTCCACCCTGTCCATCTGGGAGACGGGCATCGGGGCAGCAATCCCTCTGCAGTCGACACACTCTTCTGTGGCATATTTGGTGGGTCGGTCTGCATGGTCAAGGGCGTGAAACAGGGCCAACCAGAGGGCCCACTGGAGGCAGTGGTCATCCTTGTTTTTCACATTAACAACCGCCTTTTTGTTTTTCAGCACTGCTGGGAGGGGAATGTAGGCACCGCCCTGCCCCTGAGGAGCTGATACCTTGGGATGTCCAGGAACAGGGTAAGCACCCTGGCAACTACCTATCCAGACCCTCACAGAGTCCACTTCTCAAGAATCTCAAGAAGGTGGGGGAAGGTCTTGTTCAGTGCTTTGTCAATCTCACTGGCTTGAAGAAGGGCCTCCTGCTTGTGGTGAAGCACAGGGTCTATCATCGCCTCATCCCCATCGGGTCCATCTTTACGAAGAGACAGCTTCAGGATGAGCTGGAACTTGATGCCTCGAAGGGCTCGCATTTCCTCCTCAAGCTTGTCCCAGATCTTGGGGCAAACGCCTTCAAGGAACACTCTCGGGTCTGTGGCGAGGGGGTGCCCTGCAAGCATTCCATCTCCCTGCCCCTTAAGAATTTTCAGATGGTCCAGGGGTTCTGGCGGAACACCAGCTCATCCCTGTGGATCTCATCCATGACCCCTTGTCTGCTGCTAGATACGCAAGCTTGATACAGTCTTCTTGACAAAGCTGGATACTGTGTTTGCCATGATCGAAACAGTTTAAGGGTTGATAGTGAAAAACAGTGGTTTCCGAGCCCATCTAATGGAGTAGGTCCTCTGAATGTAGTATTTTAGAAATGAACTGGGCAGAGTGCTCTGTCTGGATCATCGAGCTCAAACGTAGCAGACAGCGTATGAACCGAGAAGCCCTGAAAAGCCGTGAGAGGTTTAGCTGGAGCATGAGTCTTGGCCAAAAAGAAGGGGTTAGGTTCTAAGGTAATCACCTTCTTATCTTCGGACAAAGATAGTTTGGAGAAATCCAATGTATGCATCTCCCCTTTCCTCACTCCAGATGCCAGCATGAGCAAAAATAATGTCTTGTACGTAAGAAGGTCGAGACTAATTTTGCTCATATTCTTGGGTTCAAATTGACTGGACCGCAAACCCAACAGGAAAATGGACAAGTCCCACTGGGGGAAGATATTCTGGCGCACTGGTCTATCCACATAAAATTTCTTGATGAAACATGGCAAGACCTGGCTCGAACCTACTCTTCGGCCTGTGGCATCCAGGGCAGATGCCAAGGCGCCTCCGTAGCCTGCTATAGTGCGAATCTCCAACCCGCCTCGATGAGGCTCATCAAGAATGTGAACACATGCTGTACAGAGGCATGCCAGGCGTCAAGTGGTGGGGGTTACTCCTCCCACCACTTACAGAATGTTGCCCATTTGGTGTCATACGCCTTCAAAGAAGTGGAGCAAAGCCACCCTCGGGTGACTCATGCAGCCACTTTCTCTGAGAATCCGGCAGTACTAAAGCTCTCGGCGATACGCTCAAAGCCTGTAGATGTAGCATCCACCTCAAAATGCAACTCCCAACAAATTATTGCTTTTGTTTACCTAAACATGTAATTGTAGTCTGGCAACAAAATTCCTTATAGGGTGGCTCTCATGATAGCGGCAATGTTTTGCCTTAGTGAGAGTCTCCCTGACCACTAACTGTACCCTCTGAAATGTTCAAATATGAAATTGTATATTGGTCGAATAAAATTGTGTCTGAGTCTGAGTCTGAGTCTGGATTGCAGAATATCACCGAGCCTGGCTGCTAGAGGAGCATCAGCCAAGGTGGAGGCCCCAGAGGCAGTTCAGTGACAGTTCCATTGGCTCTACTGACCAAGATCTCTTCAGCCACCAAGGTGCCACGAGAATAAACTTCACCCCATCTTCCCATACTTTCCTGAGTACTTTGGGTAGAAGGGGAGTGGCGGGTAGGTGTAAGCCCACAGATTGACCCAAGAAATTGCCACAGCGGGCATTGCCCATGCTAGGTTGTCCTGCATAGGAGACAAACGTCTGCAACTTGAAGTTGTCTCGGGTCACGAAAAGGTCATTCTGGGGGGCACCCCACCGCAATCAGTTGACTTCCACGACCCGGGGTTGAAGCGACCACTCCGTGCTCATGACCCGATGTCTGTGAGATAACATATCCACATGGACATTGAGTGCTCCCATCAAGTACGCACAGCGTAAGACCACACCACACTTGTGACACCACAGAAGGATCGTCTCTGTCAGTGACTCGAGATAGTGGGAATGTGTACCACCCTGTTTGTTTACATATGCGATGACTATCTTGTTGTCTGATTTGATCAGAAATTGGCGACCACATACCCATTGCCGGAAGTGAACAAGAGTGAGACGCACAGCCTCCAGCTCCAACCAGTTGATAGGATATCTGGTGAATGCTCTGGGCCAGATCTCGGAGGCACTGCTCAAATCCAAATTGACTCCCCAGCCGTGCAGAGACGCTTCCATAAAAATCACCATCTCCTCCGTGAAGGGGAGTAGAGATTGGCCCTAAATCAAGCTGTCCTCCAGCTTCCACTATGACAGGCTCTGTTTCAGATCATCTGAGATGGGGATACTCTGATACCAGGAATTGCAGTCTCAAGAGGCCAGGAACTCCATCTGGAGCCTGTGCTGATTGAGGCACCCCAAGGGAACATCAAAATCCAACAACTTCAGAGTACCTATAAGACTCATCCACCACCGGGGGGGGGGAGAAGGAGTCTTTTTGAGCAGGAACAGAGCCAGGATCGACCCCAAGCGGTCAAACCTGTCCCTTGATGGGAAGCAGAGGAAGGGAACCATCCTGAGTTCCGTGCCTAGAAACTCAAAGTCCTGAGAGGGCTCGAGATTGGACTTGGGTCTGTTCACCATTATCCCCAAGTCCAGGCACAGTCGGAGAATCTCCTGAATGTGCTCCATCAAGATTAAACTGTGGAGAGCCTGAAGTAGCCAGTCGTCCAGGTACAGATGGAGTTGAATAGCTCTCCTGTGGATGTAACTGGTCACTACCCCCATTACCATGGTAAAACCCATGGGCGCTGGGGATAACCCGACCGGAAATGCCACGAACTGGAACGTCACTCTGTTGACCACAAACCGCAGGTATTTGCGACTTGACCGCCCCCATTTAGGCTATGAGCTAGACCCCCAAATTTTGGTCACCGGTACCATATGGGGGGAATAAGGCTAATGGTGATTTTTGATAAGGTATACATCCCTGGAGTTAGAAAATGTGTGATAGCATTGCAGCTGTGGTAGCTTTACTGTGTTATCACACATTTTATGATGACACCTTTATAGGACACGTAATATCAAACTTTTGGCATTGTAAAATGCTCAATACTTTGATTTGGTTCATTCACACTCAACAAAGAAAAATGTCTGTGTCTTAATATATGGATTTAAAGCAAATTTAATCAGCAATTGAATCAATAAATTGCATTTGATGAAAATGTATACTTGAAAATACCATATTATCATAACTACTTGTACCCCTACCCCTTGCCCCAAAGTAAAAGTGTCAAGAAAAATATGATGCTTTTCATTTCTATCATTTGCTTGTGGAATTGAAATGCAAAACAGATTAGTCTGAAATACCATTAGCTTGTTATCTTCATGAGAATAGATTCAAAATCTATGAATTTGTAAGCAGTAGAACGAAATTTCATGTTTTAAGGGGCCATTCATTTAAAATATAAAGGGGTAATAGGACATATCGTCGAATGAAGTGTGCATCATATTTTTCAGAGACACATGTCCAGTGCCCTTAAGATGTGATTGATTTCAAAAAAGGTATGACATGAAGGAGATTTGTTCCAATTTTAACACTCCATTAGGAAGAAATCTAGAAATATTGAAATATTTGTGTACTTACTTCAAACTATTGACTTTGTATGGAAAAACCTTAACTTTGAAACTATCCTGGCTTTCTAGTATGTTGTCAAGAATGGTTTCGTCATTCTGAGAATATGTTTTGCTTCCTACTGTTATTTTAATCATCATCACAAAAGAAAACTGTTCAGATGAATATGTTAGGCAATCATTTTTACTTTAGCTGCTTCAAGTAAAGCTGACCATGAATCATAGCTTTAGGGATAAATTAAATGGTAATATTCTTGAACTTTGGGTTGTGTATAATGCACTTCCCTTTTGAAGGTTTCCTGTCTTTGGTCTTTTCCATTCTGAAAGTCACTATTAGTCTACATCTATTTTCTACTAATGTCGGGTAAGCAGAGTTGTTACAAGCTTCACTACCACCATTACCACTACAGCCACATTACCTGTAACAAAAATAATTTGTATCAAACACATTTTAATGTCAAGCATATCAACTAACTTTATAAGCATCACAACAGTTGCTGCTGCCCGTGACAAATATCGGGAAAATATGTAAATGGCATCAATAACATGAAAAAGATTGGCACTGCAATACAAGAGAATAGTTGCAAAAACTGAAACAGAGGTCAGTCAATTTTGAGCATCAAGAGCTAGAAGTCTATGTAGCTGGTGCCCCAGTGGGACCATAGCCTCTACAAACAAGAGAGACCTGTATATTTGAAGTCAGAAGCATTGCTGAAGTTGCCTATTTGAAAAATTTGGCATGGATTTTAGCAAGGTTAACTGGCCAAGAGAATCAGACAATTCCAAGTTGGACGGGGTTTAACATCAGGACCAGAGACCAAGTCCCAATATCAGAAGATGTTGTCGAGTAGCCGCCTACCATCAATGCTCCAGCCACTGAATTGACAACAGTATTTGAAATTCTCAATCAGCCAGATCTTATCAGAAAGGAACTGCATCTAGAAAATATTGTGGTTGTTATGGATCAAGCACTCTTTGCAAAAGCCACTGAAATTGCATGGAAGCACAGAGAAAGGTTTTCAAACATCATTCTTAGGCTGGTAACATTTCACACCAGCTGTAATGCTTTAGCCATCCTGGAGAAGCGATTTGGAGATGCTGGTCTAAAGGACATATGTATAGAAAGTGGAATAGTTGCAGAGGGCTCCATCAATGGAATTTTGGATGGTAAACATAATAACCATGCTATCAGGAACCATAAATATATCTATGAAGCTCTGATGAGACAAGCATGGGCAGAGTTCATACTGTTGGTGGAGGCAAATAGTCGTGATAAATGTGAACTGATCAAATCATTATTGGATAAAGTGAACAACATGGTAGATGACCTAAACCAACAAAGACCTGATTGTTTGCTGCAAAATTCATTTCTGGCTGAAGTGAATGTCATGTGGGAAGAATTCTTAGAATATCTTCGTCACAACAATTGCAATGGGGAACTCTCAGGATACTGGATTTCCTACATATACTTTGTGCAGGATGTAATTCTTGGTCTGCTTCATGCTTCTCGTGAGGGCAATTGGGATTTGCACCTTCATGCCATTAGGAACCTCATTCTATGGTGTTTTGCATATGATAAAATCAATTACGCCAGATACTTGGCTCCATCCAGATTGTGAGGCAATGGAAGAGGTTTTTGACAAAGGTAAATAACAAGACAAACTGCATTTCCTTCATAGTCAAAGAATGGAAGAAAGCAACATTACATAAAAAAAACTAAAAGAGAAAGTTCTATATGCAACAGTGAATGACAAATGTTATAAAATAACTTCCCAAGGCAGTGAGGTAGTGCCAGATCTTCAGTGCAACAAGGAAGAAGCAGATGGTCGCCTACTTCTCCATGCTGCCCATCTGCTGCAGAAGGGTATAAACCATTCTACCATACTGACCTACTACTGGCCAATCAGAAGGCTAGAAATCTATGGTCTAACCACTACTGCAACCTACAGTTTTTCAAAGATTAAACAGCTGAGTCCTCATCAAATTACCTCCCCCCCCCCCCACCATAAAACTGTATCTGATCCTGGAGAAGTAAGTGTGAAAGGATATCAATCCAGAAGGGTGACCTTCACACAACATCCAGTTTCAATTATTATTACAGTTTTAACTCCTTTCAGAAGTGTAATTTCCATTCATTGGTACATTCAGTGGTGTCTTGACCCAGTGGGACTGTCTGAGGAGGGAGCTGATCATCCCTGGGACCAGACTGGCCTGTTGGCAGGGGTGCCTCTGATGTCCACTGTAAGGGAACGTGTGGTCTCATTTGCCATTACATTTTTCACATCTAGCTGGTTCAACTGCAGAAGCTGTGTTTGTGTAACTGGCACCATAAATTGTGGATTTTTGGCCTCCAGTGCTTCATCTCTTTGGTATAACAACTGCTGTGTTTGAATTTTCATGAAAGAGTCAAGATCATAATTTTTTTCCTTGACTGCCAGTGTATGCTTGTTGCCGCTTGCACAATGTTCTGCAGAATGAGCACTATTTTATTTTTGCAAAACTTAGGAAATTAAAATTTGTTTTTATTGCCCTGGTCAAGATTGGAGAGATTGGATAGAAATGGCTGGGTTTAGTGTTGATCACCACATCAGTTTTTATTGCACTCATTACATTGAGTAGAGCATGTGGTCATGCTGTGACCATCTATGTGATCCAAGTGCAAGGCCAGATGGTAGAAGTCAGTTAGACCATTGAAAAGTGTGGTCTAACCAACCTCCTCGCTACCGCTCGGAGATGTGTTAGACCACACTTTTCAATAGTCTAACTATAACGTAGTCATATGCTGTGATGATACAGATGTTTTCATCTTGGCTCTGGCATTTAATGACAAAATAGAGGCCACACTCTACCAGAAATGTGGCACAAGAACCCGCACAAGGGTCAATGATACAAGCAAAGTTGCTGCAACTTTTGGCATGTTGGTAGAGGGTGGAAGCTCGAAAGGAATGAAGGCACTGAGGAATTAGTGGTATATTGGATGGATGGTCCACCTGCCCCTGAAGCTGTCCTGGACCTTTTATCTTGTGTCTGTCCAAGGAAGTGTGTTTTCCCAAACTGTGGGTGTATGGCAAGTGGACTAAAATGCACAGATATGTGTAGGCTTCCTGACTGTGAAAACCAGGCCCATGTCTCAGATGATGAAGAGAGTGAAGATGAGGATGAGAAAGACCTGGAAATTGATAATGATTATTAGACTTTAATATCCTAGAATGATCTTGGTTATGTCTGGTCTATACATCAGACTTTGTACTTTAATAAGGTGTTCTGAAACGCTTCCATAAAATTAAGCTAGTGACAAGGCAAATAGCCAAAGAATGAGGCGAATTGTGCAACACGTTTCGAATCCAATGATTCTCATCAGGCACTGAAGGATCCCGTTAAGACCCTCACTTTTATAGTGAGGCGTAACCATCTTTAAAAAAAAGCTTCTATAAAATTGGCTGAATTCACTGTGTACATTCCTACCATGAACTTAAAATAAGTCACACATAATTTAGCAGTGAACTGCCCCGTAAAGAGACACTAGTCTATTTGGGAAGACAGAAATTATTGGTTTTGAGCATTAAATACTGGATGTTATATGGTGACTGTGAAACCTCTGTATATGGGTTAGTCCACAAGTTGGTGATAATGTTTATATATATATATATATATATATATATATATATATATATATATATATATATATATATATATATATATATATATATATATATATATATATATATATATCTATCTATCTATCTATCTATCTATATATATATATATATCTATCTATCTATCTATCTATATATATATATGTATTATGAAATATGAATACTTACCTGATCATAGACACAGTATTGTATATGTTTATATATATTTGATCCTATCAAAGTACACTTCTTTCATGAGCAGAAAAAAACATTTATAAGTTACAGCGCCAAAGTATGAAAACTCAGATTTTTTAGGGGTGGGGTTAAATAAATGATCTATTTTTCCCCTCTATTGGTTTTGAGGTCCTATTTATTGATAAATACATACTCACCTGTGTCAGTTGGTGATGTGGCCACTATATTGGTGTGCATTTGAGCACATGTACCATAAATATATTTTCCTAGACTGTATAATGTACATCAGCTTTTCTAAAAACGGTTTTCATCAAAGGGTACAGGAATAATAAAAGTACATAACACTTATGATGCACTTCCATGACACAAAGCCACACAAGTGCTTTCTTAGAAGCTAGATAAGTTACCAAATATGCCAAAAGTTCAAAAATTAAGATTTGAGACTTCAAATTTAACGACAATTGGTTGATAACAACAGATTACCTTCTTTGATAGGGTTCTTGTTCTAAAAAACGTTCATTTCATGGTAGGGTAGTTGAAGTGGCTATAAAATCCAAAAGCTACCACTGCTGCAATGCTATCACATATTTTCCTACTCTACTGATAAAGACCTTCACAAAAAATGCTATGAGCATTATTCCCCCAAGATGGTACCGACCAACCCCTCTGGCTCATGGCCTAATTAGGATGTGGAAGTACACCTCCTTGAGGTCAATCAACGTCGCCCAATCCCTGGGTCCTATAGCCGTCACTATGGAGGCAGGTGCCTCCATCTTGAACCCTTCCTTTGAAGGGTATAGATTGAGAGCCTTTAGGTCTATGACTGACTTCCAGCCATTGTCCTTCTTGGGAACGAGGAATAGGCGACTGTACAAACTTGGGAGTGAGGGGATCGTTGCAAGCCTTTATAGCGCCCTTTTCCAACAACCCTACCACAGCCTCTTGCAGACATGTGTGCGAGGCTTTGGAGTTGTCTCTGGGAAATACAACAGGCTTGGCAGACAAGGGTGGCGGTCCTGACTCGAAAATAGTGAGAACGTAGCCTGATGTGACCACACTCAACACATACGGATGGGATGTGTACTGTCTCCACATGTCCCCAAAGTGACATAGCCCACCTCCAACTGGATAGTCAAGACAACTGGCTTGAACCATCATTGACGTTCGCTGTCCTTGCATCGGCCATTGCAGTACTTGCCATTGGTACTACTCTGCCATGGCCCTTACCACCGCTGGTACCACTGCAGTTGGCCTTGGTAGGTCTGAATTTCCTTTTAATCCTTTTGGCCTTTTACCTTTTATGCCGCTGACTGCCTCATCCTCCTCCAGAACCGCCAGAAGCCTTTGGGTAGGGAGTTCAGTCACGTGACCACGGAGTGTTGACATTTGCGTTTTTCCCCATTTGATCACTACCTTACCTCGTTCCGTTGCCTGGTGTGTAAAAACTATCCAATAAATAGACATTAAATTTGGCATGATTGTAGCTAAATACGTTATCTATGACCTGTAAAAAAAACGAATGCAATGCGTGCGGTACTTTTGATGATGCGCGGCCGTAGAGGCGAACTATCGATGCAGCCGGCACGGTGGGCCGTTTGGCACGGCTTTTTCCATAACCGGAAGTAGTGTCATATGTTTTTAATGACGTTTTCTGCAGGCTGTGACATAAGGTGAGTGGTCAGTTGCTACATAATCATTCTCTGGTGACTGTCTAGAACTTTTTGGTGGGTGTTACAAATCTGCGGAGCCAAAATAAACCATTTTGTGATTTAATTGAAAACTTCTGAATATCGGCAATTATCCAAAATCGTATTCTGACAACTTGTAACACTTAGCAAAACAAAATTTGGTCGTTAATTTACTAAATTCAAGTGTTTTTGGGGTAGTTAGGCCTAACACGGCTTGCAGATTTTTGATTGAAATCCACTTGTTGACGCGACTTTCTCAACGGCTGTCAACATCTGGGTACTTGTGTACTGTCCCACACAAACTGAACCGCGTGTGCGCTGTTCCCCAAATCAACACTATCACAGAGTATCAGCGGCAGATAACAATAGGGCCAGAGTTCACCAGAAAACTTGAAGAAAACCTCTTTTTAGATATAATTATCTCAGTTAATTTCAAGATAAGAAGAAAACATGGCCACAAATAGCGATTTTTTATAAACACATGCACAGCATTCACTGATTCAGGATGAGCCCACCAAGTCTTTCAAAATTTGTTCAGAAGTGCAGTGCATATAGGCCTATGCCAAATTAAATGATTTGGGAATAGGAGGGCTCTTGCAAATACAGAATCCCCAAATTACAGATGAAGCTACCTGGCACTGTACAGTAAAATGAGAAGAATTGAAAAAAATGAAAATTCTGATCAAAAAGGAACTCATTCAAGACTAAGAGCAAGACAGTACAATGGAGATGTATTTGCGGTAGGCCTACCTGATTGCCAGTTTATAATGCCACTAATCAGGGACAATGTCGGTCTATCTCAATTTTTAGTTCTATTTGTATTTCAAGTAGGCCTACAAGTGCAACTACAAAAAAGCTCAATGAGCAGTCCCTTGAATATGTCTAAATAGTCATAACACGAAGGAGCAGCCACAAACACACCTAGGCCTACATGCCGACGGTCAAACTAGGCCTAGGATTAGCAAATAGATTTCTAATAAATTAAAATTGAGTGCTATTGAATTTGCAGAGTCTGAAAATTGATTCAAAATAACTTTCAGATTTGAAAAAGTTAAAAACAGAGTTCAATAAAATTGGAACAAGTAAATGCTCTTCAAACTCGAATAGAGAAACTAACGGAGAAAGTAACAGTGAAAAATAAAGAAAGCAGACCTAAAAGAAATGAGAGGCGCATAGGTCTACACCAGGCAAGCCCAAGACCCAGAAAATTCCTTTCTTTATTTTTCTGCCAAGTTGGGAAAGTAACTCTCCAAAAAAGTATGATGATAAAGAAAAAAGTACTTCCAGTATTTGAAAAAGAAATATATCAACAAACTAACTACAGAAATTGGAAAAAACATTTCCCAGCAGAAGACTGCAGTGATCTACAATGTATGAATGCGGCTAACAGTGCCAAATTTCTGCCTTTGTCACCTTCTGGAATTAAAAAAGAAGTGAAACAGGAACTTTAGACTATCCTAAAACTTTATTGACCTGCTACTGTAGCTAAGCAACCAATGCCAATGGAACCTTAAGTTGATCCAGAACCTGCAAGGAATGATTTTAAGCACGTCAAATATTTCTTTAATTCCAGTCGTTAGTTGTCCTGCGAGAAAATCTGTGAACTATTGGTAACAATAACCGATCAAGCAGAACAGTGTCCGGAGTTTTCCAAAACGGTTCCAGTATTCATGTCAGTTCCTATCACGTCAGTCCCATGTGAATGGGACTTTAACTTAAGCAGCCAAAACTGAATCAAAACAAAAGACAGAAACAAAATTGGAATTACAATGTGTTTAACCAATGTGAAAATTTCCAGTGTCTGAAATATGTTCACTACAAAAGGAGACAAAAGCACATTTTGTATTGAAGCTGGCCAAAATCTTGAGTAATTTGAAAAAAAAATGTGATGTAGATACACCCAAATTATTACACATTAATTTTTTTTGTGGCACTTTAAATGCTTTAATGGTGATTATGTTCAAAAGTATCACAGGTAGAGGTTTCATTGTAAATTAAAATCAAGGGTTAGTGCTGTAGAAATATCCAATGAGCCAGAAACAAAATTTTTGAGCTTGACATAAAGGATTGCTCGGTTGTCCTGGGTGACAAATTTTCAATTCTAGGCAACCAAAAAATTATGCGCTCAATGGGACTTTACCCCACTGCTTGCCCCAAAATGTTTAAATAGTTTCTGAGGGACAACCAGTCAAATTATCATAGTGTCAAGCAGAAGGTATAATTTACATTTATGCTAATAAGTGGTACTTTAAATATATAATTTAAAGTATAGTGATAGAGCTTGATTTGATGAAAATTAACATAATTTTGGTATGTAATGAATGAATGAGCCATTTATACAAAGTGCCAATATAAACAGTAAAGATCAATTGAAATTACTGTTATCAAAGCACTGTCATAAATCACACTTTATTACGTGGGGGATATTTCCACCTCTTCAATGTTCATACTGTTCTATGCCACCTTCATAAATTTGAACTTTATGAAAATCTAATATAGAATTGGTCATTGTGGATTCAATTACATCGTTATTACAGTAATCCCTCCTTTGAGAGACTGCCCCTAGTGCCACCCAAAAGGCGGTCACATAAAGCAGGTTGTCCCTCAAAGGATTTATAAATAACATGAATAGTACTACAGAAAGACCTGACAACTGTGGTCTCTCAAAGAGGTGGGTCTCCCAAAGGAGTGATCTTTCAAAAGTGGGACTACTGTGTGTTTAATTTCTTATGTGTGTGACAGTCAATATTATTTTCTACCCAATATGCAAACACTTTTTCAACAATTTCATTAATTTCAGAATTTCCAAATGTTCTGGGGTGCATTGATTGCACTGCACACATGTTCGGATAATACGTCCTAAACAGGATGAATATGATTTCGTGAACCGGAAAAATTACCATTCCATCAATGTCCAGGTAATTATTATTTTTTTGTGTGTGGTGTTAATTTTAACTATATTCCTGTGAAATGATTCAAGACAAATACAGAGGTATAATTATTATCTGTATTGGAATACATTTATGACCAGAATATTGGTTTTGGTTATTTTTATTTTGTTAACAGTCTTTAAATTTGAACCATGTACAAAATCACCTGCTTGAAAGTCATATACAATGTAAGAGACCAAATTATGAATTTCAATGTCATTTGCCTCTGGAGCTACAATGTAGGTGTGCTCTTATTTTCTTCCTAATTACAAAGTTCAATAACAAAATGCACAACTGGGTATAAACTTATGCTGATACCTGAAAAACAAGAGGCCCATGGGCCAATGCTCTTCTGGCACTATGGCTATATTGCAACTATTAATTTCCAAGTCAATAGTCCTTAAGTGGCTTTTCAACATGTAAAGCCTAGGTGAATTTAATGTCTTGTTTGTCCACCAGATGGCACTTCACTCCACATGTAATCATAGTTTATTTGTGCAATTTCTGTGATGGATATTGCTGCATTTGTCAAGACAACAAGTAGTGAGTCCTTAATATCAATATCAATTTAGACTTAGAACTCCCCCACAAACCAACCAAATTTGGTTTAGATATGCCACATATTAAAGAACCTAGAGTGTTCAGCAAATTTTCATATTTTGACCCCCATATTGCATAATAATGTAGGTGGCGCCACCAATATTAAAAAAAGGACCTAGATTTTTGTACCACCTATAAGTCCTAAAAGTTATATTGGGCTGACTTCAAAACTGTGGGCGGTATCACGCTAACGAGCCAAAGTTTACGGACGTCTCTAGAATGATAAACTTGTGTACAAAAACATGACCTATATTCATAAATATCAAACACAACAGTGACAGCAAAGAGAATCCAGAGTTACCAAAGCATCAAAATTCATTTTCCAATACCAATGTGAAGAAACAAATTTTAGTCCTGACTTTAGACAGACAATCACCCACAAAAGCCAAAAGGTGGTTTTAAACCGTTCGTACGGACAGACATGAGTGGTTTCATAAGCTGTGCTACCTTTGGTCAGCAGAGCTAAATAGCTATGTCATTCTTTATCAAATTTACAAAGGCAAACATAGTTAAGGATGCAAATATATGTATATTTGAGCCCACTTTGAATATAATCTAGTGCCCCTGTGATCTTGGTAATGACCTCAAGGTCTCATATGTACTATGCTTGTCTGACCATAATTAATCCACAGAGTACCAACAACATTTGCAACATTAAAGCTAAATCTCAAATAGTTTAAATCTAAATTTATGAGTTGAGTGCTACAAATCATTTAAGTGGCCTTGTTGATCTTTGGAATAAAAATGAGGTCTGCAATAAATTACACATGGTTTTCTGAGGGCCACTACCATCAGAAAAGCATATCTAGTGCTCTAGTGGTTGTAGTATCACTCTGTTGAGTCATTTCCATGACAAAACTTATCATACTGCTCTTGTTATCACCAAATATATTCATACCTCAATAGACTTTTTGGCAAGCCAGCACCTTGGTCACATTGGCAGTTTTGAAGTATTTTATTGTAAAAACATGGCATCAAATCATGGACTTGTGACAGGATGTAGCCTCAACTGGATGAAAGTGCACTAATATTGTCAAATTGATTGCTTCCATGTGAGGAAACATGGTGTAAATGCTCATTTATGCCTCAACTCTGCCTGACAAAAAATTTGTTTGTGGAGCCAAAAATGCAAAATTTACCCCACAATTATAGTTTGTTAGGATTTTGAAAATTGATTTAAATAATCTAGATAATTGTATCCTTTCTCATGCAGATGGTTTGTGATGCCCATCATAGGATTTTGAATGTAGTTGCAAAATGGCCTGGTGCTACACATGATAGCAGAATTTTCACAAGTAGCAGATTATGCCAGTTGCTGGAAAACAGTAAGTGAATGCAAATTAATATCATCATTAAGTTTCAAAACCCTCTTGTCCCGGTTTTATTAAAGCAATACATAAATTTTTTGTACACCTCTGACCCCTATTTGTCTTCACTATTTTGTTCTTTCAGGAATAAACGTTTTTTCGTCTATTCGTTAACTCATTATATTCAATCCAGGTAAGTACATGTACTTATATATGATTTGCCAAGTGGAATTGTAAACAAATTCAGATCTGTAAATATTCTAATACTTCCAACCATGGCTGTATGTAAATTAGAGGTATCGTAAACAACAAAAATCTTCATGCATTTGTGCATCATGAGGTCTATTCAACACTATGCATTTAAACATCATGATGGAAGGACAACATGATGCATGGTACCTGGAAAAGTGTTAAATTTATAGTAAACCATTTTTACAAATTGTTACCATCATGAAATACAAGCACCATTATGATAATGGATGACTGCATATATTGTCACAGTTCTGGACCACAAGTATTGTTTGTTTTAACTTTCAACACATTACCCTCCATCAGTGCTGACCTTGTGAATACGCTGTCCACTATCGTAGCCGATGAGGTACAGTTTGTGAGTACAAATTAACATACATGAATGGGAGTATGTACTGTACATGTGTTTCTCTAGCTAGGTAGATACATCATCAGTGATACGCTTGTCAATGTGCTGTCCACTATAGTGGCCAGGTGAAGTTATCATAGAAAGTTTGTGGGTACAACATACATGAGTGGGAGTATGTACAGTACATGTGTATCTCTAGGTAGGTAGATATATCATGGTCTGCACTCTGAGTTGATTTTGAAAAGGAGGACAGAGGATGGAAAATCAGTGGACATGCTGCTCAGTAAGATAGTGCATACATAGAGTATACTGTTTTGTGACACTTTGTGGATATCCTAGTGCCTACATATTACAAGGTCTTGTTATATCTGATCATGTTACTTGTATTAATTACCCTAACCCAAAAACATCTTACCAGATCTTATAATAGTGAGACTTGTCACCCCCAAGCCTTTCTCTTATGCTAATGAGCCAGCTACCAAATGTCTTTCTAGGTCTGAATATATTCTTATCATCTCATTATGCTAATGAGCCGGCCACTGAAAGTCTTACATGGTCTGAAAATTGACTGACTGACTCTGCTCCTTTCACTCATGGTCTTTGCAAGACTTTATTTCCTCTTACTGGGTCTTACCCACTTTCTCTTTTACTGACCGGGCGGGAAAAAGATCTTAGACCATCTTAAGAGCCTTAAATAAGATACCAAAAAAGACTAAAGTAATGATGAAAGTTTGCTTTAAGATGTTTTCTGGGCTCTTAGTGTGAACTTTTGTATCCACACTGATGCAACCTGCAGTTACATCAAATTAATGATTTCATAATTGCCCATGTAAGAATCTGTTTATTAGTTTTTTGGTGGTATTTACCACAAAAATTATGGAAAGCTTCACACCATTAGCACTTGCATGGAAAAATCTTATTTTCATCTCTCTCTCTCTCTCTCTCTCTCTCTCTCTCTATTTCTCTCTCTCTCTCTATTTCTCTCTCTCTCTCTCTCTCTCTCTCTCTCTCCCTCTCTCCAACCAAGTTGGTCCAGAGTTTTTTTAAGACACGGTTTTTCCAAAAACCACCAAACTTGCCATGGTGACGTGACAAAACCAGTGAGATTGTGTCTCACATTTGGAAAAGTCTTGATGTTTAAAATTATGCAAATTTTAGAGGCAACAAAAATATTAAAAGCGCCATATCTTCCAAACTATTGCATATGGACTCAAAATTTCAATATGCATATATGCCTTTGTGGCAATTGCCACTATAATTGACAGTATAGTTTTAGAATTTCAAATTATGCTAATAAGGGGCACTAAAAAATCTATAAGTTTAATAACTTCAAAACTATTGTGCATAGAAATGCCATTCCAACTTCAATTTAAAGGTTTGTGCAAAAGCCACATCCAATGAACCATGAACCAAAGTTGTAGGATTTTAAATAAATGCAAATTAGGTTTAATATGCAAAATGTAAATCTTTAATAGCTTCAAAACTATTACTTCAACTTATGGGTTTGTGGCATAGCCCCATCCAATGAACAATAAACCGAAGTTTTTCTAGGCTTATAATTCATGCAAATTAGGCAAATACACAAAGTTAAAATGTTGAATAGCTTCAAAACTATTATAGATAGTAGTTTCATTCAAACTTCACTTTATAAGTTTGGGGACATGGCCCCATTCCTTGAAACAAGAACAAAAGCGGAGTATTTTATTTTATAAAAATCAAGGTAATATGCATTATTTCGATTATGTTGAACAATGGCAAAGTGTGTCATTTCAAACTGTTCTCATTTTGAAGGCACCCAAGACAGATTTGCTGTGCAGCAAATCTTCTTTTTTAGTTTAGCTTTGTTTCCATTTGGTGCCGCTGTTTCAACTTTTACATCAAACTTTAAGGTCTAGGTGTACTCATAAATGACCCAAATGTTATATAATCCATTGATTTACATAAATTTAATTATTTCATTCATTTTCAGGCCCTACTGATGGATACCTACTCGGGGATAGTGGGTACCCTTGTAGGAACTATCTCCTCACACCATAATTGGCTCCAACAAGCAGGGACCAAGAGAGGTACAATAGATCACTCAGTGCCACCAGGGTGAGGATCGAACAAACATTTGGGATCCTCAAAAGAATATTTGGGTATCTTCATCAAGAGGTCCGACAGACTCCAGAGAGGACATGCATCATAATTCTTGCATGTGCTGTGCACCACAACATTGCCCTCAGCCACAATGACATCTTTGAACCTAAGCAACATGATAATGATATGCCACCTGTCATTGTGGATGAGGTCAATATTGCTGGAGGCCGTTTTAGATATCACATTGCCAGAACCTATTTCAATTAAAACAGGCACTGTGCAAAAACAACCTATTCCAAAGTCCCTGCCATATTTGTAACACTACCAGCCTCTGATGGCAGAAACCAGAATGAGGCTGCAGTGGAACCCAAATCAAGTCCCCATTCATTTACCTGTTAATTTTGGTTATTTTTCTAGCTCCTATCTATCATTTAAAAACATTTAAAGTGTTTTTAATAATATATACGAGCTAGTTAGGTAAGCAAATTTAACAGGTAAGTGAATAGCTACTTCATTTGGTGTCCACTAAAACCTATTTATGGTTTCTGTCACCATAAGTCAGCAGTGTTCCAAATCTGGCACCGACTTTTGAATAGGGTGTACCAGACAATTTGCTAAAATGATGTAAGTACCATCAAGTAAGGCTCACTGACTGAAAATTATATTGGAAACATGATGGTAAAATATAAAAGTATTCACATTGAGTCTTAACACGTGCAACATTTTGTATTACTTTATTCAAGGAATTGGTGCTTTCGTATGAATGTTCAGTTTTATTAAATTAGCATTTCATTAATAAATTATTTATCAAATGCCATTTTTTGCCAAACCAGTACTTGCAAATGTCAATTGTTTTTTGTACCAATAATATACATGTGCAGTGACATAATTCTAATTTGATAATTCTTCTTCAAGCTTCTTCTTCTTGAGCTGCAGCACTTCAATTTGCAACTGACTGTGTTGCTGTCCAAGGAGAAGAAGTTTGATATACTCTTCATTTGCTGTGGTATTGGGTCTTTTCCTTTGGCTGTTCATGTTGTTCATGGCTTCAATTTGTGTTACAGGAGTGCATGTAGCTGTATTTGGAAACACCCTGGCTTGTAGCTCTGCTAGGTCCCCAATTTCCTCTGGTAAGGGACTGGGGCTTCTGGCACTTTCTGCATTTTCACTTGGACCTGCTAAATAGACATGAAAATATCAAGAGATTTTATATTGTGGGGATGCATAGGTGGCTTTATTTATTTATTTTTTTATTTTTTTAATCGATTTATTTTTGTAGTTCTATGCATGGATGTGGAGGTGCTGTCCTCTCTCAAGAATGCAACTGTGTCTCATGCAACTGCATTTCATTCACCCATACCATGACTTCCTTCAACATTTCGGAAATGTAGGACATGTTCTAACCTGCATTGTATGCCAAAAGTAGAAAATGAGTTAAGCAATGATTAAATTTTTTAACATTTTGGTTGGCAATGACCTATTTTGCAGGGTCACTTGGCATTTTCATAATAGGATATTACAATAGGTTAAAATTTTTAGGGAGAATAATGCCCCTGATACCAGATTGTACAAAAAAATCACATATTATGCTAAGTTATTAATCACATGATATGAATGACCTTAGGTATATATGGTCTCATAATGGAGGTGGTCTTTACAGCAGGTTACACTGTATGGGTTAAATTATAAGGAGTATGTGGTCTCCATGTATTACAAGGGAATTTGTTTATCATAACATCATTATACAATGGTCCCTGTCAGCAGAGACCATCCCTATAGCAACTAAAAGTGGTCTTATGAGACTCGTGGTCTTTCAAGACAGGTAAAACTATAGCAACAGTCGTCGCGTGCGACAACATAATATCCCACACACGGCGCAGTTTCTCCCAATTGAGAAATCATCTGTAAGAGCCAACTTTTGTCACAATATTACTGCTATCTTTTCCATGTTACTGAATCTCTGTTGCAGAGCCACCTACTCCATGTCACCACTTTTTGACCTGCAATATGAGTGGTTTTTCATGTGCCATGTTATATGCTCTTACTACCATCAATCTGAATTTCAGAAATGCAGAAAAATTTTAAAAAACAATCAAGCAGGAGCACTCATAAATATCTTGTGGGCATATATACAGGTTACATTCACACCAATTTTGAAGACAATCTGACCATTAGTTTTAGAGAAAAAGACAAAAATCTGTTATCTTGACGGGGGGGGGGGGGGGGTGTGTGAACAGACAGACGGTCAGTCAGATGGACAGACTGACACCTTTGAAAAATTCCGTGGGTCTATATACTACTTGAACCAAATTTGAAACTAATAGGGGTCACATGTACAAAGATATGCCTGTTTGGACCTGGATATTGCCTAACAATGCTCTGTTAATTAACTAATTAATAATGATCACAGGAAGCTAGTTTTCATATTGGATCTGCTTCATCAAAAGGTGAATCACCAATAAAAATAGGGCGGAGCTACATGCAATATTTTTTTAGTTATCACAGTAACGCTATCCTGATGGACAGACGGACAGACAGATGGCGGGCCAATGGTCACAAAACCAATATATCCCCCGGATCCTTTGGACGCAGGGGATATAATAACATCATTCGAATTATAGGACTTGCGAATGTGAAAATCAGTCTCTCATCAGAGGGTGGTCTCTAATGACAGGGGCTCTTGTGACAAGCATCACTGTATATGGATGTGTTTACATGTATTGATTTTATCTTTCACTTATCCATTGATGGATTTTTTTTAAAACAAACATACATATTAAATACTTACCACCTAAAACATCAAGGGAATCTGTCCCACCCTGAATTCCAATCACACTTGGCCTTGTCCTGCCGTGCAACATGTAAAGATTTTCAGCTGGACTCAGTCCAGCTGGTGGAGGGCCTCTTGCCCGCTTGAAACTTTCTGTTTGCTGCAAATAATTTAATGGGGATGAATTAATGTTTCACATATGTATGTCATATAAGCAATGTTTAAACATCACAAACCTTGATGAATTATCACAATATATATGTACCATATAATGCATATATAATTTCATGAATCCTACACATGTAGAAGACATTTTTCATTGTTTCATGCTGTTAGAAGGAATAAAGTACAATGTAAATTAAATCTCACTAATTTAGAAAGCAATTTAATTATGTAAAGTAAAAGCTCCACTGCCAAAAACCTCTCACTTCTGAAATTTTTTTCATTCCCAGATGTTTTGTATGTTATTTAACATGCAACAGGGTTTTTATAACATCTCATAACTGGACATTTCTCATTTTAAAAAACCTCTCACTCTATTTCTGCTAGAACTATAGCCCCAAAATGTACCTAAATTCTTTTCATACCATTTTGATTTTTGAAAAATACATATTGATCAAACCTGATAACTCATGAACCTGAACATCCAAACCTCCGGCTGATGAACATCTCTCCCTACAGAACACGGTCGCTAAGCCCCAAGATTGTAACAGGTTTCACTGTATTATGTTCATTGCATTCACTGATCTATTTTGGGTTTTAAGATGGGGAGTATTATAAATGGGATGTTCTAAATTGAACTCACCTTAAATCGGTTCAGCTTTAAAAAGCGATATCTGCACGTGGTCTGAAGGTAAAAGATTTTGAGCTTTATCTATGAACCCATCACTGTACCATCAAGCGTAAGGTGCACTAATTTTGATATGTCTTATCTGTGTCTTTAAGCTCACCTTCTGTTTTGATATTGGCCCATTTTTTCTTCATTTGCTCAATGCTCCTGGTGAATCCTTGACTGAAAAAAAAAAAACTCTTGTAATATTTATCATAAACAGTGGTCACCCTCTTATAAAGCCCCTCTAACCAGAGGCCATCTCTCTTGAAAGGCCAGCCTTATTGTACAGAAAGTATTTAATTTCCATTATATTTTGCCCCTCAAGAGAAGCCACCCCTCTTATAAGGCCATTTTTGGCTGCATTTGGGGTGGCTTTATAAGAGGGGGACCACTGTACTTCATAAATGAACAGGTACATGTAATGCTTGCATTTGCTTGTTTTGCTACAACATGTGTCCTTAGAGGTAAAATTATAATAATTTTTTTTTGGTGGGGGGGGGGGGGTAGGGTGGGAGAGAGGAAAGCGGATGGTGTGGATGTTGTAAATTCTCAAGATTTTTAAAAATGCACGATTATGACCAGTCAGTTAACATGTATAACTGCAGTCCCTTCTACAGCTGACCCATGCAACGAACAATATATCCCTTACAATGAAGTATAAACAGAAAGGCTGTGTGAGCAGCCTGTGCTTTGCTTACCTAGAAATTCATCAAACAAGTACACCTGTGAGTGTGACCCTGGCATGGGGATAAAGGTTGTATAGTTAATTTTTACAGCATCCAAAAAGCAACATTGCCAATGTGTGTATTCTAATCTTGTATTTACTCCCTTTGATATTGTACAATTAATGTTATCAAATACCACACATGAATTTGTCAATACATTGTCTATGGAGCATACATTAGCTGTTGTCCTGTCAGACCATCATTCCTACCTTAAATGTCAAAGGTTTAAAAAACTGAAACACATTTTTCTTTCACATGAAATTTTAATTAAAATGTTATAAATGGTCTTATATCATAATCAAAATAACTGGAATGTAAATAGAAGAATGCATTGTAAATCTTGTGACTGTCTCTCAAGATTGTGCCATGAATACAGGCATGCATGTGTCTCCCACAGTAGATATGTGCTGCATTTGTTTTTTTTTGCAAAAAGTTAAAAAGCAACAGATTAGATTGGAAATCAGAGAAAAAGAATACATATATAAAGATTAAGACACAAGGACTGTACTCAGCATGTTATCAAACCATTGTGGCACACACATTGGCAATGTTGCTTTTTGGATGCTGTAAAAATTAACTATAAAAATACAGGTGCATTAGATAAGTAACATGAGTAGACATAAAGTTTTTAAAATACATGTTCAAATTAGATTTTATCATTCAGGTATGGGGTTTGCAAGACATATGTCTTTCACGGTTATAAGTTATTCCTCATAGACACAGCAATATATACAATTTATGTATATGGTAAACAAATTTAATTTAATACATCATAACGGAAAATTAATTACAAATTCACGGTTCCTGTCAATATACAAATTTGGTAACAATATTTGCAATCAACCACCCAGGAAAATTTAAAACATTTGGCTTTTGCGTTTCTTTTCAGCCCTAACATGTTGCAACAACTGCTGAACTTTTTGTCCATAAACCATTTAAACACTGTACATAAATTCATTTTTTACACGTCTTGATGACATTTGAAGAACTCTATACTTCAAGTTGACTTCCAAATTCTATCAATCTGACTCTTTTAGTGAACAGGAAAGATTTATTTATAATATCAATGCAATGGGGGATGATTCAAATACAACATGCTTTTTGTAAACACTGCATTTCAGACAAGATCAATGTTGATTGGTCAATGTTAATGGCAACATTTGGAGCAACAGTGTAGTCTACTAGTAATAGTAACATCGGAAGCATCTGTGTACGTGTACTTTGTAAAAAAAAAAAAATCCTGCGAAAAACAGGTGCGGGAGTCAAAGTTCGGAGTACAGTCATACCTGCTGTATGCAACCACTGCGGTGAGCAGTCGCATTGCTTTTTGTGGTCACTAGGTTCCGACATAGGAGTAAATTTCCTTGTAAAATTTACCGGTGGTGAAAGGTCACCTGCTGTATGTGGCCACTTTTTCTTGACGGGAATGGTGGCCACATACAGCAGGTACCACTGTACTACATATATTGGTACCAGCCCAACTAAAGCTGATACTGAGAGTGAATCAAGCTTGGTCATGGAGACGGCGACATGAAAACTTAAAATCAAATATAAAAATACGATCCCAACCCTAAAATACTTCCCTCAACATCCAAGTCTTTGCCTTGCCGAACAAATTCAGACTGCAGTCTGTACAAGCACAGCTTTTGTACCAGTGACAGGTTAGAGACCGTGTCAGTAAGTTGAATTCTGAGTACAGCCCCTGGACGAGCTATGTAAAATGTACTCAGTTGTTGTCATCACGATTTCCTGAGGCTGACGGGTGATGCAAGCATATGTTTTTATTGCTGGCTGTAGGCCTATGCCTTTTTTAGTTCTCACACATCTCCCGGGACACAACTATACAATTTGGATAATTTGCAGTGCAACAATGAACTTTCAGCTCCAGTGGGAAAATCCAGCTCCTCCATCATGTTGACTACAATCTAACAAGGTCAAGGACAAGGTGAAGGTTGAGGTAAAAATGACAAAGGGTGAAAGGTTGCTGTTAAACACCGTTAATCCTATAGCAGATGTAAACAAAGTACACGTGCTGCAAAAAAATATCCATTCCTCTTTTCATTTGGGATAGTAATTCATCTTGTTTTGGATATTAGTTCATTATGATTTACATCTACCGGTACTTAAATTTATAAAGTGACTAACCTTTTCATGATGAGGGAGATCATTTCCCAAGCCGTGTCTTGGCTTGGTTAGTGACTCCCCCCGGTGCTCCGTAGGCTCCCTCGATTATGTCGAGGCACTGAATAACCTCCTGCGCCAACAATTCTGCTTCCCTTTGTTGGAAAGGAGGGCTCCTTTCTGCTCTCCTTGCTGCTGCTGGGTCCATTTTTTTTTCTAATGTGGTTGATGGCGAGATCAAAGGTGGCAATGATGAGCAAGACGAAAGAGGGCGCGAAATTTACAAGATCATCTGCAAGGCTACCAGGCAACCGCGTGCTTGTAAACAATGCATTTCGTCAACAAAACCACGTGCTCACGGGTGGAGATGCTGATGACGCGGTGGTATTTTTTGCTTAGCTAAGTTAGGCGTTTATGAATATGGTCTAACCAAGATTCTTTGTAAAGCAAGGAAATCTTGCTTAGAAGGATTCTTGAACTTAGATTTCAAACTAAGAATAAGATCTTTTATGAATACGGCCCCTGGCCCTGGACAACTCCATATTGACCAGGAGGTCCAGCAGGTTGACCACATTAGGATCGATCTCGCTAGCCGCCAGCCTGCACAACACAGCCACAGAAGATGCAGCTTCAGTATCGGCATGGGACAGAGAAACCAGTAAGGACCAAAGATCCTTGATGTGCTTCTGAAAATTAGCAGCAGACAGCTGGACAGCCTGCTTAGTCTTCAATCCCGGACACAATTGAATCAGATCTGGCGATGCTGACCTCGACTTATAAGTCCAAGTCCGAACTGAGACCTGGAGAGCCTTGGGCGCGTGGTGGCTGAAGATGATCCCCCTGATGGAACTGGGGGCCATCAACTGAATCAGTTCTCCCGAAATAGTTCGGGAGAATTCCTGGGTTTGTTCAGCAATATTATTGCTGAAGGGGATACAAGACGGAGGTGTAACCTCACTGCCCCAAAGCTCCTGTGACATCAGCCTAGGAGCTGATGCTGAGTGCTGCTACTTGGGCAACCCATACCCCAGGGCCCGGAAATCCGCCAGGATGAAGTCTAAGTTGGGCGTGAAGACATTAGAGTCCGTAAGGGGAGCCTCCTCCTCACCATCATGAGAGGGGCTCAATCTACTACCTCCAAATCCAGGAACAGCTGCTTGGATCTCATGCCATATTCTCTCCGGGGTCTCCAAGGTCGGCTGTGCAGAAGTAGTAGTAGCCTTGGCCGTCGGCAGAGACACTGGAGGCTCAGAAGTTGGAGCTGGTATTTCCCTTGCTGGACCTAGCTGGCTGCTAGGCCCTGCAGGGAAGGACTGTCGCTCCCAATCCTGCTGAATGTACGGACAATGAGAGGAATGGTCATCAATGTATTCAGAAAACACCGCCTCAGATGGGTAGGGGGAGAACGCCTGCCTAACTGAAGACAGCAATGCCGGTCTGCGCTAAGGAATATTGGTGTCAAGACAGATTTTCTCTCCGAGTCAAGGAAGGACAATGTCCCTATCCAGGTCACCCTCGTCGTCAACCGCCGTCAGGGCCAACCAACCCTGGAGTGGCTGGGTGAAGGCCAATTAATATCCTGCCGAGGGGGCCCAGGTCAGATGCACGAGAAATGGTCTGATCTGGTAGAGTGATCTGGGATGCCAACTTTGATACTTGGTTGTCGGCTGCTGCTGGTGACTGCGGTCGCTCTGACGCATGGCCCTCAGGGGGCTGCAAGTCTGGGAATGGTGTCTCTGGAGGCGCTCAAGTGTCGGTGCAGGCTCCGTACAAGACACAACCAGTTCCTTGCTCATGCATCAACCAAATTGTCTTTCTAGGGGCAGACTCCCCTGGAGACAGAAAGCAGATTGCCAAGCAGGACTCTGACAGCACTTGTCTTGTGTCACTGTGCGAGGGAAGGGCACCACACTCGTGCCCTTAGGCACTGTCACCAGTCAGGTCACGCAACAAGTCGCAGACCATTGACGGGACCAGCAGGTCATCATCCTGGGCTGGTGATCTGTCTACGGGTGGCTGTGATCGGTGCGACGTTCTCTCCTCATGATCGCAGGTGGCGAGAATGCCTTTGGCGTTTCTTCCTTCTCTTCCTCCTACTCTCCTTCCTTGCCAACTCTGACAATATCGGCTCAGAAGGCAAGGAGGATAGGGGAGAATTACGCCCCGCCTGCTTTGTGGGAACTTCCGTCACGGGAAGAAGGGAACGACAGTAAGACTGCCGTTGAGTCTGCAGCTTATCAGTCATTCTGTCTTCCATGTTGGTCATAGCCTTCTCTACTCAATACAAAGAGAAACTTAACAAACCTAAATCTGTAAGCCCATGTACCATTTGAACACTATCAAGTCCAATATTCTATGGCTGCCTGCAGTGAGAATGACGTAATACGTGAGACTGCAGGAGCCACAGAAGGGACCGTGGTACCACACGGGACCGGGGCTGGGAACTGTCCAGCTGACAAAGTCCTAGATCCTCCCCGGTGCGGTCGAGAGCCGCACAGTACCATGGTCGATGCCACAAAAGTAGCTAGGTGTCCAGGCAAGTCTGTGCTACGGGACCGTGACCAAGCGTCCCGAAAGGGCCGAGCACCTTGACCACTTACCATAGCAATACAGGACCAATCCTTCAAAGCAGGATCAACAGTACTTACATTTGTCGTTCATGGATCAGAGGCCTGGACGGTACCTTGGCCGGGTACCACAGGGTCACTCACCACAGGACCACCTTACAGATGCTACGGCCAAAGCCTGAGAGCCTCATGAAGGCTGTTCGGGGGCACTAGCAGCAATGGGACTAGCCTGTGGGGCCCGTAAGGGCACAGAACTACACTGCAGAATTCCCTGTACTGGGACAAAGGCTGATGGAACTCTCCTCATGGGTGACCACCCAGGACGGGACGCAACCGTTGGCGGTGGGGCAGTACTGACACAAGGGTCAAAGTAGAGATGTCTGCTACCTGAACCTTCACCAACAGCAGGGACCGGAACCGAAGCAGAAACAAGAATAGAGGCAGTCTCAGCATCTGCCTTGACCCTCTCCTGGTGAGCTTTTTTGAGCTCAGCCCTCTTGTCTGGCGTGGAAACCAAGCCCCACTGCCGGTTGGTCCAGGACTCACAAATTCGACATGTCTTCTACCAAAAACATGGCCCTCCATGTAACCTGTCCATACATATCTAGCAACATGGATGATCATCCCAACTGGGCATGAGGTGACCACCATTATCCCGATTCAACGATTCTATGGACTTGCCCTTCCTGGAGGGAGAAGCAGAGGACATCATAAAAAGAGACACAGCCAAAACCAGTTAAAACTCCTCTGGAGCAAACTGGAAGAGTCAGGCTCGAAGCCTTAGGATTCCAGCTGCACGATGGTAATACATGTATATAATAAGAAAAGCTAACCGACCTTAATCCCGCCAGGGAACACAAAACCTAAGAGACCCTTCTCTGCAGTGAACTTACAAAAAGGACGCCAAATACAAAGAACTAAAGTCAGAAAGAGGCGGTGTCCCACTTATACTAGCTGAGTCAACAGCTTACGCAATAAGGGTCAAACTGGCTGTGCATGTTTTAATCCTTTAGTAAGCTGCACTGTTGGACAGAAACTGATCAAAGATAATTACAGTTAGTTCAGAATAAAATGTACTTACATGTGTATTGAAATAAGCATGGCTAACAACACAACGAGGGCACTCATATTATGTGACAATACACACTGGTGGTTCTTTTGTTTTAAACATACATGTATTTTATTAATGCAATTGAGGAACAGGGCCAGGCCCTATATGAGCCTCTCTGGTGGTTAATGGTACCTGTTGTTCTTTTTGTGTAGTAAACATATATGACCCGGACAAGCATTTCTAAAAACTCTATGACCAGGTCAAAGGTCAAGGGGGCTTGATTTTGGTAGGTGACACAGCACCATTGTTGTATTATCTGACAAGACACATGCAGTGAGTTCTCCGCTGGTGGTAAGTGGTATTCGTTGTTCTTCCAGTGTAGTAAATATGGCTTGGAGAAGCATCTCTGCAGGTCAAAGGTCAAGGGGGCTTGATTTTCCTGGGTGATGCTGCATGGGTTTAAAACTGGAAAAAAAAAAATTATTACATCTATTATATCTGTTATGGCCCTTGTTTGTGGAAAATACTTAAATGACTTTGGAATACAACTTCAAACTTGTTCCTTTGTGGGCCACTTTATCGGGATCTTCAACTTAAAATACACAAGGCATAGCCATGATTACTGATGAAAACACCCTGCCAACAACAGTAGCTGAAATCTCAAATTATATTTGAAAGATAATCATTGTCGAGACTTTGTCTGTGTGTCAGCAAGCACATCATGTACTCTTGAAGCAAGTTGAGTTTCTGGGCTGGTCCCTTTGCTCTATCCTAGAAAAGAAAGATAAAAAATCTCCAATGAAAAATCACTATACAGGTATATACATGTATTGGCAATAAAACATGAACAAATTCTAGAAAAAAAATTCAGGTATAAAATGAAATGTCCAGATTTAAGCAACCACGTGCTACATTACCTTCTGTGGTAAAATGCATATATGCATGATTTGATAATACATATCGTCACTGTCAGAGCAAAACATTGTATGTTTTAGGACTGCATTTTTGAGTTACAGCCAAAAAACAAAAGGTCATATTATGTTTTTCTGACAGAAATATTGGGATTGCTGTCACAGCTAAATGCCGTAGGTAATTAGACTGTAGTTTTGCTTTAGTTCTAAAGAGTACGAGGTGTATATTTTCTTCCAGAAATACATGTAAAACTAGAGCAGACTGATTTTCCAACAGAAAATCAAATGTCTCCCGGTGGAACACTTACGTCTCTGAATAAGCTACAGGTGATAACAAATTACAAATGACCAAGTTTGCTTGAAAATTACAATCCTATTTTAGCTCTCACCTAGATACATTACTCTAGCAATTTTCATCAAGTTCTTCAAGACTTATTACAGAAAAACCAATTTCACATAAATGACCCTGTGACCTTGAAAATTAGGTCAAGGTCATCCAAATAAATCCCAACCTTGGTCTTGCCAAGATACATAATCCTACCAAGTTTCATCAAATTCCATCCTGTTCTTCATGACTTATCGAACGGAAACCAATTTCACATAAGTGACCCTGTGACCTTGAAAATTACATCAAGGTCATCCAAATACAATCCCAACCTAGGACTTGCAAAGATACATAATCTACCAAGTTTCATCAAATTCCATCAACTTCTTCAAGACTTATTGAAAGGAAACTAATTTCACATAAGTGACCCTGTGACCTTGAGAATTACATCAAGGTCATCCAAATACAATCCCAACCTAGGTCTTGCCAAGATACATAATCCTATCAAGTTTCATCAAATTCCATCCTGTTCTTCATGACTTATCGAACGGAAACCAATTTCACATAAGTGACCCTGTGACCTTGAGAATTTGCTCAAGGTCACCCAAATACAATCCCAACCTAGGTCTTGCCTAGATACATAATCCTACCAAGTTTCATCAAATTCTGTCAAGTCCTTCAAGACTTATCGCACGGAAACCAAGTGTTGAAGAACCTGAACCTGAACCTGAACCTGAACAACAACAACAACAACAGCAACAACAACAACAACCACAACAAAGAGAAGCGGAAGAAATGGGCACTAAAACAATATGTCCCCGGGCTTCCACCAGGAGACATAATTAAAAGGAGGTGTGATTTTCAAAAATTGTACATCTGAATATAACTTTTACATGTAATTCTTAAAAAACCTTATTTATCAAATTGTCACATTTGAAAACATGCATACTTTTTCTGCCAGAAAAATACATACAACATTTTGCAAGATTAAACAACAAATGACCTTTATCATTTAGCTCTAGCTTCTTAAATATACTGGTTTGAAGGTCACAGCTAAGGTCAGATGATATGACCCATTCGCATGCATCCTAATATAACCTGAACTCATTTTATCCAAATGTGACACATATAAATTTTTGCTCTGACAGCGATGATATACTAGATTTATACATTGAAAAGGGAAAAATGACTTCCAGGATTCACATTTGCCCTGCTTCCTCCTTTCCAGTGATTCGTTCTTGCTGCCTTATCCTTCAGTCTTGTAAACACAAGAGTTCAGCACGGCAAGTGTAAGACCTAGAAATATAAGTAAATAAATGTCAATGCATTGCACATAAGTGCACACAGAAAGAAGTATCGCACGATAACCACAATTGATGAAACCTGTATCATTGCACAGTTAATTATTGTCTGATTACATTTAAATTAAATAAATACCTGTATAAAATTTGCACCTGTTGTCATCTTTCATAATTCATAATGTCAGCCCAGATTTGTCCCCCTTTTAGTTACTTTCGTGAGTTTCAAATGAACTCTGGTGGGCCATGGCTATGTCAGTTTGACAAGTGGCATATGCCATTTATCTGTACACCTCAATAAATGTCCCAGCAGTTTGATCAAACACTGACATTAGTGGACACGAATCCTCTGTCCCTCAAAATAAACATATGTAAATTTAAGATCTGTCAAAACCTTTCACTACCTTTGTAATATTAATCGCATAATATACAAGGATGTGTCTATATATATACATGTACATGTATTACACTTTACTATATATATATATATGTATATATATATATGTATATGTGTATATATATATATATATATATATATATATATATATATATATATATATATATATATATATATATATATATATATATATATATATATATATATATATATATATATATATATATATATCAGGGTGCGAAAATTCCTATGATCCGACGTTCCGGGACAAGCTAAAGCTCTTCTCGGACAAGTGACTTTCAAATTCAACTTGTCCTGCAGACAAGCTATTTTTTTCTTTTTTAACTGGACTAAAATTTCGTCTGTTTGCATGCATGGCAACATGATGATGAGCAGTCAGAGCCTTCGCGACTCTCCATATATGTTGGCGATTACTGTGGTCCGTGTGAACAGTACATAGACAGGCATGTGAGTGGGGACGCCAATGCGCTATAGGTGATGATAATCCCCTGGCCTAAAGTAAACAATCCAGGTTTAAACAATTACATGGTCAGCAGGTGTATTCAACAGGACTTGACTACCTACTTGATTTCTGTCAAAACAAGCAAGTATTTTGACCGTTGCGTACATACGACGACGAGATCAAAGGTACCAGCAGTCATGCATTGGGGCGTATTGGCTTTCGCCCGTATCGGGGCAAGGTCACAGCACCTCACCGTCAGTCTAATCTGCCCGAACGATGACAAAGGAACATCAAAAAATTTTAAAACTTGCATGGCGAATTCTTGAGCAAATTAGCATCAAAGACAATTTATCGATGGGCTCTAAAAATGTTGGAAAGATCATGTAAAGGTGCCGAAAGTTGACTTCCCGGCCAAACAAAACACACATCTGCCAGACACACGCAAGTGACCGTGTGGAGTAATCTATGGTGAACGGAGCATCATGCTGACTGATCTGTCACACATACGGCATTTTTCTCTATCCCCCTACCTTTGCGTATTTGCCTGTGACTCCAAATAATTGTTGCTATAAACACTGGAATCTTTTATTTTCGCATGCTGCAACAAAAAAAAAAAGCTTCCCGTTTGTGTGTTACCTCCGTAAATTTCGGAAGGTTCACACATGTTCACAGGGTGGAAGCCATGATGAACACACTGCAACACGAGCCGTGATTGGCTCATTTTTGCATGTGACTCAATTGACCAATCAGGTGATGTGTTGTTTGTCAGACCACATGGCCAATGCAGCTGCTTGTATACAGTGGTTGGAAGGATGTGCATTCCAAGGAGACAGATTTCTGATTTTAAATTCTTCGTTTGAATTTGAATTTAGAACACCATTTATTACTAGGAACTTGCCGATACTGTATACACAAATTGACAACGATGTACGGATAGCATTCATGGTAGTACGCAAACGATGGCGTCGATGTGCATCCCATCAGCAGCAAGAAGAAAGACGATGTTGAAATCAATACAACTATTACCCATCTGTATTAAATTTATCTGGAACAGTGACTTCCAAAAATTACACAGTATTTTTCCTCATGAGTCACCCTATGCAAGTAGTTTACTTTTCAATGTGTATTTTTTTTTTTTTTTGGCCATTTTTACTGTTTGCAGTCATAGCTAGAATTGTGGTAAAAATTGACAGATTTTTGCCGATTAACAAGCAACAATAAGTGCCAAATCAGGGTAAATGGTTTGTCCAGGCCTTTATGAATGGATTGATGAAAAAGAATATTACTATGTTTGTCGCACCGGGTTATATTCGGTCAAGTGGATTTTGCATACGGACAAGTGGATTTTAAAATTCACTTGTCCTGCTGACGA
This sequence comes from Hermodice carunculata, assembly GCA_964020975.1. Classification (NCBI taxonomy): domain Eukaryota; kingdom Metazoa; phylum Annelida; class Polychaeta; order Eunicida; family Amphinomidae; genus Hermodice; species Hermodice carunculata. Next base: position 97,561,755 of record OZ026620.1, on the reverse strand, counting down.
GTGCTTTTTAAAAAATTTTTCGTGCCCTGTATGTATATATATACATACATACATACATATTAAAAGGTTTTACTCCACAGATAACTGAAAAAAATGTGAACAAGAAAAAGAAAAGCATGTCTTTCATTTTACTTCTTTGGATTTTTGATACATAGCCATACTAATGAAAATTAAACATACCAAGTATATTACCATCTTCATCTGTTTCTGCTTTGGTTGGTGTTTCTGTATGGTCAGGTTGGAATTTTCAGGGTATATCATTACCTGTGCACTACACACAGTCTGTGTTGGAAGTGTCTTTGCCTCTGTGAGACCTGACTGTGCAGAACATGAAAATACATGAATAAAATAGACATACATGTACCTTCAGCGCAAGCGTTGACTGAAGGGTCCGCCATTTGCTCAATTAAGGTCATGGTGACACCAAAATCTAATCAGTTCATCTTGCCAGGTAAGGTAAGCATATCACCAAATTTGAGCAAAATACGTGGAGGAATTCTGTAGATATCATGGTAACAAGAATGTGCACATCCAGACAGACATCCGGATGGATGGACGGACAACCCGAAAACAGAAATGGTCACCCCATGGGGCAGACCCTTAAAAAAAACAAACTTTTTATTGTTTGGCAAACAATGTTTTCATCTATGCAAAACATCATAAGCTAGTGAATAATAGAGATCAAGCATTCAAGTGACTCTGAGCTGTCAGCAAAATCACCGAATCACCACAACCAGGATAGATAGGATAAGAAAGCCATGTCACAGGGTGTAACCTATACAGACCAGCTTGCTTGCTATAATGACCGTACATCTAAAGCAGGGACCCATGTTTCATTATCATTGGATTTATAAGTACTTTATTAACTCAACGGATTCGATATATCTTTCCTTGCTTGATTCAAAATTATATTTTAACAATGTTCACAGGTAAGTTTTGTCTGCTGTATTATCAGACTTCGGGATGCAAACATCCAACATGGTGGCTAATTACAATTACACTAAAGTCTTTGCCTTAAACATTTAAAGGGAATGAGAACTGCTGCTGCCACCAGGTGGCTAACTGTATGATAATTATATGCATAGGGCAGGCTAGGATACATAATCTCGTTAGCTTGAGAAGCAGGTAACATCTCAACCAATAGTACCTTGGCCAGCAGGCCTGGCTTACAGAGTTCAAAGAAAAGCTATTTATCATCCACACCAGCAAAATGTTTTGTCCACACAGATGTATGCTTGGTGATGTTTTCTGGTCCAAATTGTTCCCAACTCCAACACCAGATCCACCAGAGATCACTTTTCCAGTTTTTGCCTGGGCTATTAGGAATGATATGAAATGAACTGCCTTCAGACCATCTCCAACTGGTTGGATATCTGCCTCACCCAGTTCCTCGAGATGTTGTCTGGCTAGGAATTCACCCCCGAGTTGTAGGACTTTGTGTACAAGATCTTGGACATAACCTGGAAGCAGAATTTCAATATGTTGAACAGTTGATATGCACGTGAAGACTGAACTGGATGTACTGTATGTTTCATAGACACAGACAATATATTATGATGATGAGAACCTGCCTTAAGTACCATAAAATTTTTTCCCCGTCACATTGTGCTTTTAGGACTAGTTGTGTACCAGCTACTAACAAACACATAACATAGGTGCTTTGAAATTTCAAACTGGTGAAAAGTGTACAGAATTTGTCAGGAAAATTATCTGATGCATCACCTGTACCGAGAAATGAAGGAAACTTGACCTGTAGGACTTGATACTTGTTTCATAAATTAGTTTACATTTGGACCTACCTTTCTTCATCCACTCACAATCTGTTAGTTCCCCATGATCGCCAGCTGGAAAGATGTCGCTGTGGCCATCATGTTGGTCGACTATGTGGTTCAGAAGGGATAGCCACTTAGCTACAACTAGCTCTCCATCTCCGCCGCTGGATGCAGCACACCAGTACAAGTGGTTGCTCACAGACTGGGCCCAGTTAGCAATCTGCGCACAGCCTCTCTTCTTTGACAGTGCATCAAGCTTTTTGTACACTCCTGGATTCAAAAAATAATTTAAAAAAAACCTTTCAGTCACATCCTTTCCCAACTTACAAGTAAAGAATAACCATGACACCTATACTGAAAAGCTATGTTCATTTCGTATCATTCTCTGTGATACCTGGAAAAAAAAATTGCGATAACCTCTGTTAATGTAGATCATAGCCCTGACAAAGTCTTTTCAAAGCATGCAGTTGCAGGTTTTTGAGATGAGGACTTGTTTTTAGTGTTCCAAAGTAACTTTCTGAACATACTTGTATTTATATTTACATGTACTTATGTACTGTAAGAAGATGTATAAATTCTATTGATTTTGGAAGAATGGATAACAATGTAACAATCATCATTACTACTATCTTACCTTTGGCACAATGCCACACATCAAACCAGTGTCTGATTTCTGGGGGTTCTTCTCTCATAAATTTCTGGACACTAGCATGTCTGTCCGTACAAAGCTCAACCACCTGAATGTTGTTGTCTTCCATGAGCTGCAATGATCTTTCTAGGCCCTCCAAGTTCCATTGCATGTGAATTTTTGACTTCATTGACCTGACATAATTGACAAGAAGAAAAGAAGAAAATGTTATGCTTTGCATACCACTCCACATAAAAAAAGCTTAGTACTAGATGACAAACTGCCTGAAAGTCAGCTTCTATATTATATAGTGTCACTTGCATATAAGTGATACTTACTTTTTACTTTTGACACTACACCATGGATCTGAAAATGTGTCTCTCGTTTGTATTTCAGTATTTCGGTAAATGGAGGATCATAAAAGGTTTTGCGAAAGATAAGATATTGTTTCTGTACGATGAATATTGTTTCTCACATCAAGTACACAGGTCAATGATGTAAAGTTTCCATTTTCCACAGATTTGGAAATATATAAATGAGAATTGAAATCCCAATGCAAAACCGCACCTGCTCATTTGGTACTACACCAACTCTGAAATGATAATAAAGAGTCTTGTGCATCTGAATATATGAACCAGTGTTCTAAATTGATGAGCTGTAACTTTAGATTTTATTTATTGTAAAGTATTATTTATTTTCACCTGCACAAGCTGTAGATCCACCACTTGGACCAAGTGGAGGTCTGTCACACTATAACTGCCATATTTTGCTGTGTGGCCAGGCGAGCAGCACCTGGCATGGCCTCCAAGATGTGCCCCACGTTGCTGCAGCTCCAACAGAAGAAGAGTTTGCTTTTCCTTCCACACATCCATGACAGCAGGGATACAATAAAACTTCTGTATCCTGAAATATGTTCTCAATGAAAAACAAGAAATCCCTATATGTGTCAATGCATTCACCGCCTTTACAGGGCTAGAACCTCAATAGAAAATCCCACATGCCAGTTCAATGTTTCCAAGGGGCGTCCATGATTGTTTGGCTGGGGCTGGGGTGTTGACTGTCCCAATGACTCCGATACCCACACTCACACCACTGTTGCAGGGTGATTCCACATCCAGCCTTTCTTGCAAGGAGCACACTGCATGGCTGTGAGCATCTTGCACACAGGTCCAACAAACTCTTGAGGCAGGACTCGTAAACAATAAACTAACGATTACCATTCCCACATTCCTCTGGCCTGCAAGCATATAAAGCTCTGTATTATTATTTTGTTAATTTTGAAAGGTAATTTTTTGTTTGACGTGCAAGACTTGCAAGTAATAAAATGGACAAAGATGCACAGGTACAAAAACAAATTGTACATATTTGGCACTTGCTTATTCCAGAACCCGTCTGGCAGTCTTCATATAAATTGGGAAAACTATAAACTTCATTTTCCATCAAAACAATACAAAGATTCCATTCATCATCAGCTTTTATCAAAACAAGCAAACATTTTATGCACATTCAATTTGTAAACTTTTGGTAAATTTGGACGAGGGACAGATACCCAGCGTTTGCATGAAGCAGGGCCAGAAGTCGCAACAACCCAACAAAACGCGCATGCATCTGTGCAGCCCATCCCCATCAACCACCCTATACTAATTATTGGAGCATCAAACTTATCCCGCCTCCACCCCCTTTACATACCACCTAATGTACAGGTAGAAAGCTATCCTGGAGGCAATTGCCTCCACTTCCTCACTGTCCTCCACAAAGCCCAACCTCAACTCAGTCCAACAGGTGTATATCAATTTTGGAATTAATGACCGCCGCAGCCCCTCCCCCCCCCCCCCCCCCTGCCACACGCCTGTACCTTGAAAAAAGCCTCCATATCCTCCCAACCATCTTCCCCAATGCTATAATATCTTGGCCCCAAATCTCCTTCCTGCCTTTCCTTCCCCCAGTACAAGTTGCTCGCCTTAAGGCCTTCAACCAAGCTCTAGAAACCCTCCTCCAGTCCAATACAAAACCCCCACTGTACCGCCCACTCTTCCATGTAGACCCAAATGACCCCCTCCAAATACACTGGACTGCAGATACAGCCAAGCTCATGTTACAGCACTGGCTTTCTGAGTGAAGCACCTGGCATAAAATACAGTCACACAGAAACCACCCCTATAACCCTTTACCCCTAACCACCTCTCTAAGACATTGCCAACCTACAGCACACCACAGCACTACTCTTATAAACCCCCTCACGCTCATCAAAATTCAATTCTTTTTTTTTTTTTTATTATTATTAGTTTCCCCCTCCCCTATCTGACAACCAATAACACAAATCTTGAAACCATGGCCTACACCTAAAATCTATTACTTCAGCTGACATGGCTCTTCGCAGCCAACTGTCACTGTTAGGAAAACCTCAGAGGACATACAGGTAGCAAGTAGCGGCTGACGACAGTGACAAGTAACCCATATACCACCCCGATCCCAAAACACCCCAACATTTCCCCCTCCCCAATAAAAAGAAACAAAGGTGCACTTCAATCTCTCCTAGTCCCCCACCTTACAGATCTCTCAAAAATGTCATTAAAGATGTAAATACTTGCACACTATACTCCCCAAACTCTAGCTCACAACCGTTCCCATACAAAACCTCACACACTCTAACAGACACAGCACTTTGAAGCCAACTGTCACTGGTAGGTAAACCTTTGAGGTCATAAAGGTAGCAAGCAGCGGCCGACGACAGTAACAAGTAACCCAAGTAACACCCTAGGCTATAACCATCCCCAATAACACCTTAACAGCCCAACCCAGTTCTCAAGCTTTAACATCAACCAGCTCCCAAGTCTCCGATAATCATACATCTCCCTTCTCCTTCTCCTTCCCCTTCCCCACCCACTTCCCTCTATACACATCCCCAGACACATTAAAACATCCCCACTCTCAAACCTTCCGATCAATAACATAACAACATTCTGACACTACACTGCCACACAAACCTCCAAATCATGGTCCACAAACTTCCACACCTATAATCATTTGCTCCAACAGACATGGTTCTTTGCAGCCAACTGTCACTGTCAGGAAAACCTTTGGAGGCATACAGGTAGCAAGAAGCGGCCGACGACAGTGGCAAGTAACCCATGTACCACCCCAATTTTAAACACTTGCACACTACACTCCCCTAAAGCCCCTAAACCTCACCCCCAATCCCCCCCCCCCCCCCCGCCCCATACACAACCCAAAAAACTCTAACAGGCATGGCCCTTCCAAGCCAACTGTCACTGGTAGGGAAACCCTTGAGGTCATACAGGTAGCAAGCAGCGGCCGACGTCAGTGACAAGTGGCCCATACACTTCCTTCCCCCCTTCCCCTCTCCCCCCCCCCCTTTTTTTTCTTTTTTCCAGCAGCAGCCAATGACAACCACAGGTACCAGACTTGCTTCATATAGTTTGTCTCTGCCCTCTCTCGCTGGTTCCTTTTGTTAGTTGCAGGTCCACGGACAACCAAAACTGAGGATGACCCACAAGACAACTACCATCACCAAGACCCCCACAGCACCCCAATCATCGCAGCAACCTGGTTGCCAGGACAAGTACGGCCCCCAATAGTAGCAACATCCTCAACCATACCAGCACAAGCCAAGTTGACCACATTCACGGACTTAATATTTGCTACAGTGTTTAATTACCACATCCTGGACTGGATAACATACAACAGAACCTCTATTCCAACAATTGGTATTGCCTACATCAACCAGTCAAAAGACTGATAAAAATGCTAAACTCAGAGACAGTGGACCAGATATACAATCCTCCTTTTTTTGTGCAACAACACAAGGAACTCTTAACATGTTTTTTTGTGCAACAACACAACAAGGAACTCTTAATATATATACAGCAGACTATATAGCAAAAAACAGTCTGGATTTTTTTTTGTGCAACAACACAAGGAACTCTTAATATGTTTTTTTTTGCAACAACACAGCAAGGAACTCTTTATGTACACATGTATATATACAGCAGACTATATAGCAAAAAACAGTCTGAAGTCATGCCACACTATCCCGAGCAGGACTTTTCAATAGTCGCAAATTTAAAATTTAAAATTAGTCCTACATTGTTATTTTGTACATAGACTCCTACATATAAAGATTTCCAAATGTGTATTTATATAAGCCAACAGGGGAATACATACAGTTCTCCGCAGAAATATGAGGCACCAGACACACCGGGTTTTAATGCAGAGCTCTAACGCTCATGCTTTTTCCCCAAATAGGTCCAATGCCTCACATGTACAAAGCAGGTACTCGAAAAATTGCCCTTTTCCTCCCCCCCCCCCCCCCCCTTTTCTCAGCCCATTACCTGCATAACTACACAAGACATAAAAAGCAGCTATTCACAGTAGTGAAAGTAAGGTGACAGTAATGTAAGTAATGGGCCCACCCTCCCCCATTTTTTTTTTTTTTTTGTGGCTCACCAGGTGGGACTCCATCCTGACAGGTTCTCAAGTGCCATATGACACTGGACACCCAAGCCCAACCTATTTTTCTCCCCCCCCCTCCTCCACATATTCCCCCTTCCTAGCTCACCCCCTTATTACAATCAGCTCACCCCACCCTTACTACCACCACCACATGTCTTACCCAGAAGGCCCCTCCCCTAATTTACATACCAGTATATATTCCCTGACTCCATCCTAGCTCACTCAGCTCCTGAGGAAGACTACCAAGTCGAAACCCGGCTAGAGCCAGCTAAGGATGGAGTCCCACCCCATGTAAGTCACCTCAAATTGTTTTACTGTTTATATTCCCACATTTGTACGACCTCAAGTTCACCACGTTACACTTGTACTTTGTCTTGTAATTGTATTTTCCTTTCTCATTAAGCCATTCACCCCCCTTTTTAAAAGTTTTTTTACCCAACTTCAGACCTGCTTTGACGTGCACTTTAAAATTGCTCAGAACCGTTTTAGGATCAACTTAGTCCTACTTTATATACACATATAATAAAGCACATACAGTGGTACCTGCTCTAAAGACCACCTCTTGAGAAAGACCACACTAGTTTTTAAGACCGCCATTTCAAGACAATGGCCTTTAATTTCTTTGTAAGCTTACCTGCAGTGAAAGACCACCTGCCATATGTGACCACTTTTGTCTGGCTTTAAGGGTCGTCTTAAATAGCAGGTACCACTGTAGTACTTTTGATTCATACTTGTTCTTCATTGCATTTATTCAGTAATTTTGATTCATACTCGTTCTTCATTGCATTTATTCAGTCATTTTTGCTTGCTAGTTAAGGTTTACCTATGGAGCACCTATATAATATTTAGATACATAGTTACTTTAGTTAAGGCTCTTTTACAACTTTGATATATACAAATAGTCCAGCAATCCAACATGCTTAAACCACGCCAGACCAGGAACTCAACCCTAGGACGTCTCTCCCTTTTCCCAGGGGAAACAGAAGACTTTCCCATATTCTCTATGGGTAACCCCCCAACCAGCCCAGATACTTCTCAAGACACTGAGGTTTTCAACATCTCAGTCCTCTTTAATCAGGAAGCATCTGAGAAATCAGAACAGGCTGCCACAAATGCAGGATCCACAGCAGTAGACCCCCTGCACACAGATACTGCCCACCCAGTGCCCCATTCAACACATGGAACAAAGAATGTGGGCCAGAATAAACAAACTAGCACCAGCCAAACAGACTCCCCTGACAGGCACTCTCTCCCCCCACCACACATTGAAAACTAACCCCAGAACATAGGGAGACAGGCACAACACACAAGCCCCATTTCACCCCCCCCCCCCCCCCGACTTAGACAGACCCATTCTCACAACTTATGAGAAAAAATACAGGGCTCTCCTCCAATTTAGCTTTAAAATTAAACAACTTAACCACCACCTTGCCAACTTAAAGGGAAATGACACATCCCAAACCTCCCCACTGAAACCCCATTTCAAATTAGGGGCAATTGAGCCCACAGAGGACCTCAATGACAAGGTTAACCAGATCCTAGAATCTGCTGGCCACCAAATAGCTGCCCTCCTTAGTTCACACTACAGCGAGAGGCTAGCTAGACACTTGCATGTCAGATCCCACCTTCTAGAGCAGCTGGAAACAGACAACAGCCTAGAAGCATGGAGGACCATTGACAAAGCCCAAAAAGTGGCTAACTGTTATGCAGGCTGGCTAACACAAAAATCACAGCCAGACACACAGGACCCTTCCACCCCCAACCACCTTAACAAGGCCACACAGACACTACACTCTCCATCCAAACAACCACCCAATCCATCACCTGAGAATGCACAACATATCCAGGCAGTCCAACTCCACACACTTGATCTATCGACTACAGCCCCACCCCCATCCCACAACAGGAGACCATCAGCACAGTCAGCTACACACCCACACACCACACCAAAACATATACCCCCTTACTGGACCTTCCAGTTGGAACCACCACATGAACTACCACAAGAACTACCACAAGCACACATACTACAACACAAAACATCCCCTCCCTACTAGACCTACATGTCAGACCAACAAGGGAGCTTCGCTCATTGCTGAACTCATAGTCAACCAAACCAGCCAACCACACACACAGACAGGCCCCTCACGGTCCTACATCCAACTACACACACACACAACCAGACAACACACCCTTAACACACAAACCAAGCCACACTGGACAATACTCCACCACAATGTCCAAGTCAGCCTGCACACAAAAATAAAGGCAGGCTAAACCCCCACAAAACCAAAGCAGGCCATAAACTCAGACAAACCCAACCAGCCACACAGGGCCCACAAGAGGCTCATGGATCGCAAGCCAGGCCACCCCTACTCCCCATTCCATACCAACCCCCACACCCCAACACCCCACCCCTCCACCCTACCGGACATATCAACAAGCCAGACAGATCACCACCTGTTACCCACATACAAAACCACCATGCCTCCAACCCCTTGCCACACAGGATCTCAAACCCTACCCATCGTTTGAGTCCCACACCAAACACCTCTACTCTGGCACAACATCCCCAGTCAGCTACTCCTTTCCACAATAGAAACCCCACCCCCACCCGTTACAACACCATACCCCTATACCACCAAATGGACATACAAAACCTAACCCACCCACCCTCAACACAACACAATCAGCAGCTACATCCCACTTTCGTAGGCCCCCTCCACCACTGACACCTGCACATGAACAAGGTGCACCCCACTCTAGGCACAACTTTAATATACAACAGAACTCACCACCACAGCCTGGTCAACAAGTTAATGAGTATTGCAGAGCAATACATAGTCCCCCACTCGTCGCCCACGAGGTTGAATGGACTACTATATACGGGTGTGGCCTAGATGAAAAAAAAATTTAAAAGTATGGCACATTCTTAGATTAAGCTTCACATTTGTGTAAAATTTCATTAATCTAAGTAAAAGGACAAAAAAGTTATGGCCCGGACAAGATTTTGAATGGATTTCACAGTGACCTAGATATTTGACCTAGTGACCTACTTTTGCCATGTGACACAACAACTCCCCAGGTAGTATTAAAATAATAAATTTGGTAGCTGTAGGTATTATAGTAAGGGAAATATGGCATGGACAAGGTTTTACATGGAGTTTACACTGTGACCTAGATATTTGACCTAGTGACCTAGTTTTGCGTCGTGACACACTTTTAGGTCACAATACATTATCAGTAAACTTTTATAACAAGAAGTCAAAATTTTTTAAGAATTACAGTAAGGACATGAAAATACTGTACATTTATGTATTACTGTGACCCAAATATTTGACGGACGGACGGACACACGGACGGTGCCCATTACCATATCCCCTCTAAGGCCTACCCACCATAAAAAAAATCAAAGGGCTGTCTTGCTTAAGGAACTTTGTTAAATAATTAATTAATGCAAGTAATTAGCCACACAAAACAATGCCTATGCACACCTACTACCTATGGTCTATCCACCACAAAAAATTCAAAGGGCTAGCATTAATAGTTTAGAAGATATGGCCCGGACAAAATTTGTCTTGCTTAGCGAACTTTGTTAAACAATTAATTAATGCAAGTAATTAGCCACACAAAACAATGCCTATGCACAGCTACTACCTAAGGTCTACCCACCATAAAAAAATTGAAGAGGTAGCATTAATATAGGGAAGATATGTGCCGGACAAAATTTGTTTCTGTATATTTACATATCTTGGTGACCCAAATATTTGACCTAGTGACCTAGTTTTGCTTTATGACACTTTCTTAGACTAAGCTTCACATTTGTGTAACATTTCATGACTCTAAGTAAAAGGACAAAAAAGTTATGGCCCGGACAAGATTTTTCATACATATGTATTCTGTGACCCAGATATTTGACCTAGTGACCTACTTTTGGCACACCATACACCTCTATCCTAGGAAGTACAAACACATTAAATTTGGTAGCTGTGGGTGTTATGGTGTTGGAAATATGGCCCGGAGAAGCTTCGGACGGACGGACGGAAGGACGGACGGATGGAAGGACGGACGGACGGACGGAAGGACGAGGTGCAAACCTATAGTCCCCCACCAAGTGAGCGGGGGACTAAAAAAACGGCCAACCATGCCCCCCTGGGCCAAAACAAGGGCAGATTCCAACCCACCAAGCAACGCGACCCATAAACATGCACAGCCCCCCCCCAACAGTACCCAATGTATCCCCCCATACAACACAATTTGAGGACAGCACTCCTAAACTCCCTGACGCAGGCCATAGAAATACTAAAACAAGGCGTCTGATCCCTGGTTCTAAGCCAAAGAAGAGACGTTACACAGCCTCACAAAAACACACAGACAAGTTTAATTTCAAAGACTTAGTTATCAACCTTTCCCAATACAAGCCTACCAAATCTGAACATGATCTTCTCAACAAGGGCCTTTCTTTCGCACCCACCCCCAAAATTCCCAGTCCAGCTATGATTGATGAAGCAGTCTCCGTTTTCATCAGACTCCTAGATTTACAATACTACTTTCATAAAGAGTCCCAAAATCAGAGAACTCCCCCATGCTTCAAACACAAATCCTACTGGCTCCCTCCCTTCTCCTGTAAAGAAATACAGCTCTTCCAAACAGACCTCACCAAGACCCTTCATAACCGCCTACAAAATAGCTCACATCCAAACCTGCCCAAAAACCAGTTTCAAGCTATCAGGACACTCCAAAAACAACCCCAACATAGTTATTGAACCAGCAGACAAAGGCTCAGGCATAGTCATTCAAAATAAGGTATCCTACATCACAGAAGCACACAGACAGTTGCTTGACCCAGTGTACTATCAGGAAATAGATACAGACCCCTCCGAACAACACAAAGCAGAAATAGATAATTACCTAAGCTCCCTCCTAAATCAAAAATTAATAACTCCAGACACTTTTAAATACCTCACATCCTTCCTACCTCGCACGCCTATCTTTTATCACCTACCCAAACTACACAAACCAGGCCCACAGAAACCAGGCAGATCCATTGTCTCAAATTGTGATGGCCCCACTAGCAGAATCAATGAACTGGTTGATTTCCATTTAGGACAAATTGTTCAATTTGTACCAGACCTCCTCAAAGACACAACCACCTTTCTTAATAAACTTTCCAATTTCCAGCCTCCAGACCATGGCTTTTCACTTTGTACTATGGACATTTCTTCACTATATACAAACATCCCACACAAGGAAGGCATAGAACTGGTCACTGAATTTTATTCAGACCACTAACAACACATACCCAACAACACTAATCAATCCCCCCCCTTCCCCCTGCAGTTCTCTTGTGTCTAATCAAGCTCAACCTCACTAAAAATAACTTTATATTCAATGGTAAACAGTACCTACAGACTTGTGGCACTGCCATGGGAGCGAAATTTGCCGTCAACTATGCGAACATTTATGTCCATAAGTTGTTACAAAAAATTATGGTAGACATTCCAGGCCCTAAACCCCTTTTCCTCCATAGATACATTGATGACCTCTATTTCATCTGGCCGCACAATTCAGACATGCTACAAAAGTTCCATTCCCTTCTCAACCTATCCCATAAGTCCATCAAATTTGAATTAATCTTTTCCTCTTCGGAAATCCTGTTCCTAGACACGCTAGTTTATATACAACATGGAAAATTACAAACTAAATTATACAAAAAACCTACTGACCGCCAACAATTCCTCCATAAATCCTCATGTCATCCCCCCCATACCAAAAATGCCCTCCCTTACAGCCAAGCCCTCCATTACCATCGCATCATCACCGACCCACACATATTCGAACAAGAGCTCAGTTCCTCAGAAGCAGCATTCTGTCAGCGAGGCTATTCCCAGGATGACATCAGACCACAGTTTGACAAAGCCAAGAAACTTCCCAGAGAGCAGACCTTAACACAGAAAGGCAAAAAGACTACTATCCCCAAACCAGTCTTAGTCCTCCCTTAGCACCCGAACCTCCAGCATCTCCATAAAAATCTCAAGGATCTTTGGGAAAAGCACTTCCTCTCTAATCCACTCCTGTCCCCCCTTTAAAGAGGTTACCCCATGATAGCTTATAGAAGACCAAAAAACCTTAAAGAATTTTTGGTCAAAGCAGCACTCACCCCCTCAAAATCCCAAACCACCCCCAATTGTGCTCCAGAAACACTTAACCCACCCCCAGGAGTTCACCCCTGTGAGAGATACCCCCTTTGCCATACCTGCAAATATATGCAGAAAGGCGACACATTCCATGGCTACCATTCCCCAACGATCTTTCGTATCCAAAAGCACATGTCCTGTAGGTCCTCACATGTCATCTACCTCATCAATTGTGTCAAATGCCAAATCCAATATGTAGGCCAAACAGCACAACCCCTAGCCAACAGACTGTCCCAACACCTTTCCACCATCCGTAATAAGCACCATACATCAATTGGGCAACACTTCAATCTACCTGGACACAACATCAAAGAAGACCTTAGAATTCTCCCAATAGAACAGGTCATTACAACACCACACATCAAGTCAATAGACAACAACATTCTTAAAATTAAGAGAAAGTTCCCAGATCAAAACTCTAGGCATCCTTACCCCTAAAGGTCTGAACCAGATAGCCTAAAGTAGCACCCAATGCACAGACCCCCATCCCCCATCCTCAGGGTTTGACAGCTCTAGTGATACATGGATATTCAGTTTCCCCCACTTGGGGACACCTGTACATATACATGTAGAACAACGTACTAACTGTCACTGTTAGGATCCTCTTCTTCAACCTGCCAGTCAGGGTCACACTGACTGCTGGATTCTGTGTCCTCTAACTCTTTTTCTTCTTTTTCTTCCTTCTGTCCCTCGGTGGTGGAGTCTTCATTATTGATGACTGCCTCCAATTCCTTGACTCTTTCTGTAAGGTCAGCGACCAGCTTCTCCAACTCCTCCTGTCTTCTATCTCTCTGAGTCATGTCAGCCATTGTGATGTCATTTTGGAAGGTTCTGACGTACGTAGTACCTGTTTGGCCTTTTCTTGGGCTTGAGGGGAATGGTTGCTTGCTCCGTTTGGCACTCTGCCTCTTGCATCTACACAAAATATATGGGTTGCATGATTATTGACTTGTTTGCCCAGACTAACACTGCATAGATAAGGATGGACAAAAATATGTTTGTGTTCTATGTTCCTGGCTTCTCACAAATACCTGCAAATCAGAAACCCCCACCCCCCCCCCCCCCCCCCCCCCCCCCCCGCCCAATATGATATTAAGAGCTTTTAGTAAGTCATGGACCAAACTGAACATTTGTCACCTCATGTACCAAAAACAAAACAAAAAACAAAAAAAATCACATCTTCTGCCTATGCTTTGACATCAGCTCAGAGAAGCTTTTTTCCGGTAAATAGAACTTCACTTTCTCTTCCTGCTGTTTTCATTTACAGTTTTATGAAACTGGTAACACAGATATTTTTTGTTTGTCCAACTCACGGCACATAATATGTTTTAGAAATTTAAAATATCAGTCATCAATTGCAATCATCACCAATTGCATGCCAATCTTCACTACTTTTTTGGCAATTCTAATTTTTTACTCGCAGATGAATGAAAGTCCTACACGGGACACAATACATATACAAATATTCATGCGTTGCCTTGTAAATATGATTATGCTTACTATATAGATCTACATACCTATGGTTGTGACACCTCAGGCTCAGCCACAGGGCTGGACACTGCATCAGCCAGCTCGGCTGGTGGGTCTTTTGTGAATGTAGACTCAATCTTTTCTGCTTGAGCATTTGCCTCGTATTCAGCAATGCCTGCAAGATAATGTATATATATATATATATATATATATATATATATATATATATATAATATGTAAGTATAGCATGACAACATAATATTTTAGTATAGTAAGTTGGCTAGGATTTATTATACCTGGGTTAGATTGCACACTCAGGCAGTCATACAAATACACTACAAGCAGGGCATGTACATAATTACTGAGGAAAATAAATATAATTTCCCAATTTGAAACAGTCAAGTAACCACAAAATAAAAAAAAGGAATACTGTGTAACTGTAAAATTATATTTTACAGTAAAGCAGCTGCAAAAGGAGTTCAAATCTGATACAACCTTGAAATCTTACAGCTCAAATAATAATAATGTAATCTGGCATATATACTTGCCCGAATATTATAATAAAGCCTACATTACTTTTCATTGTTTATATCCATGCCAATGCATGGATGGGCTCCCTTGCTCTCTCACTTTACACATTTTTAGGCCTTGCTTTGAATGAATTATGGGGTAAAAGTCGCATGATATACCTGTCATATTCCCATTCCATTCATCACAAGTTTTTATCAAAACAAGCAAACATTTTATGCACATTCAATTTGTAAACTTTTGGTAAATTTGGACGAGGGACAGATACCCAGCGTTTGCATGAAGCAGGGCCAGGAGTTGCAACAACCCAACAAAATGCGCATGCATCCATGCACAATTCCCTCATTTTTTCTTTTCTGGTGCTGATACCATTAGCATAAGTTCGTTTCACTCCAACTGCTCGCACAGCATGTAATACACCAGGGATCTGTCATAATAACTCCCTAAATACACAAAATAGTATCCATCGGGCTTCTGTGTGTTGACACAGAGCCAGCGATAAGCTGGCCTAATACACAATACCGCATATATATGTCACTATTGCATAATACCAGTAGCGTTGCTAATTACCTGCTAGTTCTGCCGCGTTGCCAAGGTATTCGATCTTCTTCTTTTCCCTGCATTTTCCTCATCTCCCTGTTCGTGTGTTCTTTTCCATGCAAAAATGCTGGGTATTGCTCCTTTTTTGAGACGAACTTGTATGCCACATGCACGTGCAATTTCAGGGTTCTTATCATAACAGTCCACGGTAAAGTGGTCACTGCAGAACGAAGGTTTGTTGTGCTTGTCCGGATTGAAACCTTGTCTTTGTTGACGCTCCACCCACGCCTTCCTTACTTTCTTTTCTTTGGTAGATGATATAGCTAACAAGAACCAACAGTTCTATCACAAGTACTGAAATAAACTCTGACACCTAAAAATATATTTGTGTATATGGCTCCTTGCATTCCCAACTAGTTTCGGTGACTAATTCACCTTCTTCAGGGGAAAGGAGCGTATTTTTATTAAAATAGGGTAAGTATATTCACAATTGAGGAGTTACAATGTTGTTGGTAATTTATTATTGGATGTGACGTCATAATACTCTTACTAAGGGGGTCAGTGAGTGCACAAGTCCGTGCTAATTTTACGTAGTTCATTCCCGTGTTTTGCATTCACAACATAATGTTCTCATCTGTTTCAATAAAGATTGTTTATTAAAAATTCAGTGCTTCGTTGTTATGCTTTATAGATCTAATCAGATGTTACACTAAATAATAATTCTTGGTATTTGAAGTATGTATAAAATATGTACGTCCCGTTATATCAATCATGTGTTGAAGTAGAGTGTCCGTGAATCAGTTTTGATTAAGTATTGTAAGAGATTTTATGTATCGACAGTTTATGACTGTTCATAAAGTGTGAAAACTTGATGGTACATGTTTTTAAAAGTAGAATTAAAAGTTAATCTATTTTGAAGAGTTAAAGATTAGAAAGTGCTGGCTGTATCCTGTGTGGTCGGTCTGTTGTCATCTTTAAATGGAGTGGTGAGGTAGTGAGGCATCGGGTCGTACGTTAGGGGCTGGTTATGTTCATCGTTCGGGGCTGTCGTCTTCTTCTTTTCCTGTGTATTAATAAAAGTAGACCTGTAACGGTGGTATTTTCGGCTGAATTGATCCATAGGTACATCAATAGGTGCGGGGTTAGATTTAAGTTTACCCAGGATTATGTGTTTGTGGTGCTTGACGAACTGCTTGGGTGTGATATGTATTTCACTAGCGCACGGAGTTGGTCCGTTGCTGTCAGAGTCAGAGTCACTTAAGTCCAAGCCAAGGTCCCGCAATATTTTTTGTCTCTTGATGTATTTATCTACTTGTTTCTTTGTCGGTAGTCTAATTATGGGTAACATTGGCTTCCCTTGTGTGTCGCAGGGGAGCGGCACAATCGGTATTCCTGATGTTGTACGACTTTTTTTGAACGTCCGGAATACCGCCATCGGTGTTTTCTTGATGCTGATGAGTTTCCCTGGTGTATGCTTCACCTCTTGTGGTGGAATGGAATCCAGTACGATCGGTGTCGCTGTAATCCCCGGGTGTTTGATTTTCATGTGTCTGTTGAAATTGTCTGTGCGGTTGCACGTTACTCCGCATGTTCTGCATTTGTAGCACCTTGTCGGGTGCTGGTGATGTCTAGTGATGTGTTGTCTTAAATTTTTCCATTTCGCAAATCTTTTGATTTTTGTACAGAAGAAACACCATTTTGAGTTCCTTACTGCAGGCTAGAATCAGGACAAATACCCAAGGGGTTACGGATAAATATTGATCCACAACTACCTAGCCTTAGCACTGCATTTATGTTAGAATGGACAGGAATCATTGAAGAATCTCGACACAAACTTACACAGAGCCTAGCTAACCACTGGCAACACCACACCCAAGAACTGGAAGATGAAATAAAGAAGGCATACAGCTCTCTATTTGAGGACACGACACAAGAAGAGATCGATTATATAAAAAACACATTAAACACAGAAGCAGCCAACGACGCGCGTAACTTAAAAAATAAGGGACAGAAGAAAAACACGGAATGGCAAGGAGGTTCGTCAAGAAGACCACGTGGTCAAAACGTAAGAAACGTCAGACCACGAATAACACCAACACCGTCGTCAACTTATCTCTACATACCCTGACCAGTGCCCAGATTTCACTATTAAGTAAGGGCCTTTCCTTTTGTCCAACCCCTCAACACACAGACCTTATTCTGCTTAGGAGCAATTGCAAAAGGTTTGGCAGGCAAATTAGACTACTTCACCATTTTCATAAAAACAATACTTCTGACCAAATCCCATCTACATCCGGGCCAATCCACAAACCCTCCATGGGGTGGACACCTGCGCCAGGCCAAAACAGAATACTAGACTTATTCATTGATAGTCTAGAAGCCGATATTATGAATCTACAAACCAAGACAACCCACTCCAACATTAGCAAAGCTGAGCGCAAAGCATTACAGGACCGTACGTCAGACCCGAACATCACTATTAAACCAGCGGATAAAGGAGGCGCTGTAGTCATTCAGAACACGTGGGACTACACAAAGGACGCCATGCGACAACTAGGGGATCGAAATTACTATCTACCCCTCAACGAGGATCCAACAAAACAATTCAACACAGACATTAATAAATTTATAGAGGTATCATATAAAAACGGGCACATACAAAAAGATACGAAGACAGCACTCACTACTGCATTTCCATCTATACCCAGTATATATTTTTTGCCTAAAATCCATAAAGCGACGATACCAGCAAGACCTATCGTCTCTGCCATAGGAGGACCCACGGAAAAAATTTCCCGATTTGTGGACTTCTACATCAAACCACTTGCCCAACAATCACCATCTTACATCCAAGATACCACTGATTTTTTAAACAAAATTCAAGGTTTAGATATTGGACCCGATGATATCATGGTAACCCTAGACGTTAGTTCCTTATATACAAATATCCCACACACAGAGGGAATACTTGCCTGCAGAACAGCCCTTAACAACAGAACCGCACAAACACCACATACCTGGTTCCTATTAAGACTCCTGCACTTTGTTCTCACAAAGAATGCCTTTATCTTTAATAACGATAAATCCTATCTTCAAATTAAGGGCACCGCCATGGGAACTGCCTGCGCACCAAACTTTGCTAACATATTCATGTCCAAACTCGAACAAGAACTCATTCAAAACGCGCCTTTTAAAATCTGGCTTCTTTTCATCGATGATATATGGATGCTTTGGTCACATGGCACAGAGAAACTCCAGGACTTTATTAACACCATCAACAATTCACACCCCACTATTAAATTCACAACGGAAATTTCCGATAAAGAGATTCACTTCCTGGATGTGACACTCCTAAAACAAGGTCAAATCATTAACACTAAAGTTTACAGCAAACCCACGGATGCGCACACATATTTATTATACACTTCATGCCATCCCCTACAGTCAATTCCTTCGAATTAAACGAATATGCTCTAGACACAGCGACTTTCTAATCCAAGTAGACAAACTCAAAAAGTATTTCTTGGAGAGGGGATACCCTGACAGATTATTAAATCGCGCCCTACAGAAAGCCGAGGCACAAAATCGAACTGATCTCTTGACTAAAAAGAACCCCACGCGAGATGACAACACTATCAATTTCATCACACAATATAACCCAAATATACCTATCTCACGTGAAATTATTTCCAGGAACTGGAACCTTCTCAAACATCACAACGATACCGCCCCCTTACACAATAAGCAGATACGCGTCATCTACTCTAAAGGTGCTAATTTAAGAAACCTTCTTGTTAAATCGAAATTCACACGAGGAAATCCCCCAAAGGGATCTTTTAAATGCATCACTAATTGCCCCACGTGTCCATACATCAGCGAAAGATGAACTTTCAAGAGCTCAGTAACAGGCAAATCGTACAAAATCAATCACAACATTACTTGTCAAACTAACAGTGTCATCTACGTTATTGAGTGTAAAAAATGCCACAAACAATAAATAGGCCAAACCTCCAAAACCTTAAACATGAGATTCCATGGACATCGCTTCGACATAAGAAATAATTCAGCCAAAAGTGTTCCCGCCCATTTTTCGGAATCCTGTGACATCGAAGATCTTTCCATATATAGCATAGATCACATCACACAACAAGACAATATATTACGTCACAATAAGGAAGCGGCCTGGATCAAGGAAATTAATACCATTCAACCCTTGGGCCTAAACAGACGTGAAGAAACCTACTAGGACTCTCACCATGTGGCAGTGTTTCTTCTGTACAAAAATCAAAAGATTTGCAAAATGGAAAAATTTAAGACAACACATCACTAGACATCACCAGCACCCGACAAGGCGCTACAAACGCAGAACATGCGGAGCAACGTGCAACCGCACAGACAATTTCAACAGACACATGAAAATCAAACACCCGGGGATTACAGCGACACCGATCGCACTGGATTCCATTCCACCACAAGACATGAAGCATACACCGGGGAAACTCATGAGCATCAAGAAAACACTGATGGCGGTATTCCGGACGTTCGAAAAAAGTCATACAACATCAGGAATACCGATTGTGCCGCTCCCCTGCGACACGCAAGGGAAGCCAATGTTACCCATAATTAGACTACCGACAAAGAAACAAGTAGATAAATACATCAAGAGACAAAAAATATTGCGGGACCTAGGCTTGGACTTAAGTGACTCTGATTCTGACAGCAACGGACCAACTCCGTGCGCTAGTGAAATACCTATCACACCCAAGCAGTTCGTCAAGCACCACAAACGCATAATCCAGGGTAAACTTAAATCTAACCCCGCACCTATTGATGTACCTATGGAACAATTCAGCCGAAAATACCACCGTTACAGGTCTACTTGTATTAATACACAGGAAAAGAAGAAGAAGACAGCCCCGAACGATGAACGTAACCAGCCCCTAACGTACGACCCGATGCCTCACTACCTCACCACTCCATTTAAAGACGACAACAGACCGACCACACAGGATACAGCCAGCACTTTCTAATCTTTAACTCTTCAAAATAGATTAACTTTTAATTTTACTTTTAAAAACATGTACCATAAAGTTTTCACACTTTATGAACATAAACTGTCGATACATAAAATCTCTTACAATACTTAATCAAAAGTGATTCACGGACACTCTACTTCAACACATGATTGACATAACGGGACGTACATATTTTAAACACACTTCAAATACCAAGAATTATTATCTAGTGTAACATCTGATTAGATCTATAAAGCATAACAACGAAGCACTGAATTTTTAATGAACAATCTTTATTGAAACAGATGAGAACATTATGTTGTGAATGCAAAACACGGGAATGAACTGCGTAAAATTAGCATGGACTTGTACACTCACTGACCCCCTTAGTAAGAGTATTATGACGTCACATCCAATGATAAATTGCCAACAACATTGTTACTCCTCAATTGTGAATCTATTTACCCTATTTTAATAAAAATACGCTCCTTTCCCCTGAAGAAGGTGAATTAGTCACCGAAACTAGTTGGGAATGCAAGGAGCCATATACACAAATATATTTTTAGGTGTCAGAGTTTATTTCAGTACTTGTGATAGAACTGTTGGTTCTTGTTAGCTATATCATCTACCTTTGGACTTTTCCACAAGACCCCCTGCATCCACTTGGATCCAGATCTATCATACCCCTTTTGTGGCTAAATTAGAGAGTGTTGCCGATTCATCTACTCTCTTTTCTTTTTTTGGGGAAAGAAGTGAAAGCTTCCCTTAAAGCTGGAATCGGTGCGATTCGTGCAGTCAACCATCACACAATAAACCATTTTGCTGCAACAGCATACCCTGTACCACGACTCTGTGCATTCCCGAACTGAGTTCAGAATCAAAATGGCAGATGCTGGACAAAGTTTACGTCATCGCTTTCACTGCAGCCTGGCTCCCCCAGGGCAAAATGTTGAGCTTGAATGCCCGAATTCAATAGCGCTTCAAAGTACCTTTAACAGCTTGTGCGTACAATTTTCAGGTCAACAATGGTGAAGTATAACCAGTGTTACCAATTTACATAAGGAAAAGAAAAAAAGTGGGTAAATTTAACTTTGTCATTTAACCTTTAATGTACCATTGGTCTGAATTACATGTGCGTTAAGCACATTTTGATCATCTTGTATTTTGTCAAATTTGATGCTGAATTGAACATGTTTGACAAACTTATTAACTTTTTACCACTGCTAAGTATGCATTTGCCCACATACTATACATGGACAAGATGGCGGCACTCGCATTGTTTGCAGAAGGTGTAGTGTTGCTATAGTCGGATTAGCACATCCAGGAACTCTGTGGCCATACTGACACATATAGTATTGAGGACTTCATCCATTTAACAGATGAAATGATGGTCAGTTACATGAGTGATGAAGTTGACAAATTATTGGGGGTTGCAGTTGGATTCAGATCCGGGGCCAGAGACAGCTGGGACCTGTATACCAG
Organism: Hermodice carunculata; assembly: GCA_964020975.1. NCBI lineage: Eukaryota > Metazoa > Annelida > Polychaeta > Eunicida > Amphinomidae > Hermodice > Hermodice carunculata. Next base: position 97,539,650 of record OZ026620.1, on the reverse strand, counting down.
AGGGCAGCAAAGCTGGGCTCACAACAGCAGACAGTCTGAATGTACGAGTGCCAGAGACTGACCCAAACACACTCTTTGCTCATGGGAAGGAGCCAGAGCTGAAAGTCCAACGAGCTGGAGCAAGCTCTGGCTGCCAAAACTAAAAGAGACAGGACTTCAAGAGCAGTGGAGCCTGTCTCAGCAAGTGAAGCCTGAGTGAGTAGGACAGATAATTTCCCAGGATCAGAACCCGATCCATATGATCACCTGAGAAGAGAGAAGGGAAACCACAACAAGAATAGAAAGCCAAGACAATCACTCTGGAAAGGATGATGAGGCTTTCACTGTTGGGAAGATGGGGTGGTTATGATTATTGCTTGCACTGTTGTGCTGGGTGTGGCAGACCCCAAGACTGCATCCCAGAAAACACAAAAGTGACTTAAAGATGGTTCCATGACATAGAAAATGGCTCAGGAGAACACATGAGCTGAGTCAAGCGAATTGGACCTCAGAGACATGAAGATGGAGTGGACAACAAAGTCTGACTAACCTTGCAATACTTACCTGCAGGAACCAGGAGTTCATCACATGGTGTAGCCAGAAAAATGTTTCATTGCAGACAAAGTAGGACCATGCAGCCCTTTGCCCTGGTGACTGGAATCTGGCACTCGAATGGTTAACAAAATAGGTACATAATAAATAAATTATTTAAACAAGACATGCCTTCAATGCAATGCGTTGACTGAAGGGTCTGCCATTTGCTCAATAAGGTCATGGTGACACCAAAATCTAATCAGCTCATCTTACCTGGTAAGATAAGCATATTGCTATTTGAGCAAAATACATGGAGGCATTCTGTAGCTATCACCGTAATGAGAATGTGCACAACCCGACAGACGGAAATCTGGATGGACATCCGGACAGACAATCCGAAAACATAAAGGGTCCCCCCATGGGGCGGACCCTTAAAAATAGAGTCCAGTTGGCGTGGAGACAAAACCAACCAACCACACCACAGACTGGCAAGAGGCTGACCTCAGGACATGAAAAAGACTGACAAGACTCTGACCTAACAGGACATGACAAAGACAGATAAGAGGCTGATCTAACAGGACATGACACAGACTGTCAAGGGGCTGACCTAACAAGACATGACACAGAATGAGAAGAGGCTGACCTATCACCTGACACAGAGTGACAAGAGGATGACCTACCTGACCAAAACTGGCAAGAAGCTGGCCTAACAAGACAATTAATATATATCTGAAATCTGCATGGCCACACCAGCATTTACACTCACAATCAGCCTATGGTTGACTGGGGAGGACACTGATCCTGTTGTGTAAATAAACCATTTAATAAGAAACCCTGACCAAATGAGAGCACTCTCATCTAGTATGTGGGACAAACTAAGTGCAAAACCAAAACAACTCTAAATGGAAGGGGAAATTTGACCAGGTCAGATACAAGATGTGAAATCAAACCATGGTATGGCCCTGTATTCAGACACTTCAGGGCAGGAACAGTCCAGCTGCTCCATGAATGAACCTGGTCAAAAAGACGAAGATGGGGCACAGGTAGCTGCACTCTGGCTAAGCGTAACGTCAATTCTGGGTCTGAGTCTAGACCGAAGTTCAGCCCAGCACAGGGTTTTATAAGAAATTTGAGCCACTGCTTTACAAGGAAATAAATGGGAAAAATTCTTGCCCCATTAAACAAAAGTTACCCAGGAACCTGGTGCATTGCAAGCCAAATACAGAGAACTGATTATGGTATTCCATTGGGAAAATTTAGAGTAGTTGCTCTATTAACACTTCTTACCAATGAACCTGTGGTGATCAAAAGTAATATATTATAAACCATATACAAATTTATTAGAATCAGGATCCTGGCTTGGTGTACACCAAGCTGGCAGTGTGGCAGGTGTATCCAAGTCCAGTCTTGTCCAGGTCCATTTTTGGATGATCCAAGTGTAGCCCCTGGTTCAGTCCTGCTCTTGGACTAAATGGCAAACAATTTTACAAGAAGCCAGGGCAGCCTGGTATTCAGTACACAAAATGTATGGAAATCTCCTGTAAATTTCCTCTCTTTATAAAAAAGTAAATTCAGCAAAGCTGCTCTGAAGATGACAGGAATAAACATGTACATGTACATGCCACAATTCATTAAAAGCTGTTACTAGACGGTAATGATGTGAGGGAATGAGATTTTTGAAGAGAGCATCAGCTAGGTCCTTCTTGCCCTTGGCCATGGCAGTTCTAAATGTAGTCACATAAACCAGATGAGATGGTGCCATGGTGCATGTGGACCTGTTGACTTGTCTTGTCATTCCAGTTTCTACATAATACCAGGAATACTACAGACCTAGGCCTACTTGCCTGCTTTGAACAGAATTTCCACAGGCACAAACAATACTGGAGTTTTGCAGCATAAATTCCAAGATTCTTTGAAAGAAAAACTTCATTACCTGTCACACATTTCTTGATCAAGTGGGCCTATGTCTTATACACCATTTCCAGTATGCAGCAGACCAAACAGTCAGTGTGTCCTACATGATGATGTAGCAAAGTGAGGTAGAATTAAGTGGTGCCATTTTTTTCTTTAAGTGTTTGAAGAAAATAGGTCTCAAGTCTTTTGTGTGACTAGTAAATCAATCGTTTTTAATTATTCACAGGACACATTGACAAAAATAGTACTTTTCTTCTAATACAAGGCATGCATATTAATTTCCCGCCACAACTGCATACCTGGTTGTCTTAGTAACCATAGTCTCACCTAGCCAGATACGTGCTGCTGCGGGGGGGGGGGGGGGGGGGAAGTGGGATATAACTGATATTTTGGAAATAAAAAGTACTTAGGTCTGAGGATGGAAATTTATTCTCTTGTAACTAACTTAGGAAGCAGTAAATGAATAGGACTTTGGTATTTGTAAACTTCCATTTCCCTAAGAGACTCTAATTTTGTGAGAAAGAGGTGTCCAGCCCTGACTCTGACAGGGATATGCCCGTGTGTCATCCACAATTGACTGGCATGAATCCCAAGCTTTGTGGTGGGAAATTAATATACATGTCTCTTTTCTTGCACTTCCAGGACCATGATGTTCTCATTCACAGACTTGCACTTGCAGTGAATGTCACATGCTCTCGACATGCTTTATACATGTTGTTATGGACACAGAAGTGAAGCCTACAATCACAGGTGTTGCCTGACAGATGTAGAAATTCAAGTTCTTTTTTGTAATCATATTAGGTCAACTTATCCTTAGCCATTCTGACAACTTGAGTAAGGCCCTTCAGAATGCAAAACTTTCTGCATCAGCTGGACAGAAACTTGTCAACATGACAGTAACCACACCGCAGTCCACTTGGTCAACACAGTCATAATGGACCTGTTTTGGCAGAAGGTACATGTACTGCAGGCTGCTGAAGACCTAGATATAGAGGAGCCTCTGCTGCCAGGGCAAAAGTAAGCACCAAGAACATTTGAATCTGGAACTGCAGAAGCCGAAATTCCAGTTACTTGCATGGACTTGTTTCGCCAATTTACACACTTCACAGCAGATGACAGTGTCATCGTGTGTATCACCAATAGGTATAAACAACAATGCTACCAAACATACAGGAAGCTACTGGAACTACTAAAATGCTTTGTCAGGACAAGCATATGAAGAGGAATAAAGCTCATGACAGATTTCTATAAGGACGACTTTCATGCTGATGTTTTAAAAACCCAGTTGGAAATCATCATGATCATGGAAAAAAATTTAAATCCTCAGAAGCTGACTCAGCATTGTATTTCAAGGAAGTTGTGGATCAAATGAAATTCATGAAGAATACCAGAGTCATGCCTGGGGGCATGAATGTCTCGCCTGCGTAATTCAAGCCACTCCGAAGTATTTTGTTGACGGACGGACGGACGGAAAGTGACTGCTTAGTCTTGCCAACAGCTTATGCTGGCGAGACAATAATACCTGGTTCCTTCTTGCCAGACGTCACAAAGTTGATTAAATAGATCCTCATAATGTCAGCTACCAATGCATTCAGTGAGTAATGTTTCAGTGCCTTGTAGAGAATTAAAAACTACTTGCAAACAACAATGAATTAGGGAAGACTGATCAATCTGATGGTTTGAAACATCTTTAAGAACAATCTGATGTTTCGGAACATCTTTAAGAACAATCTGATGGTTGGGAACATCTTTAAGAGCAATCTGAAGGTTGGGAACATCTTTACGAATAATTACAGATCAGCTGGACTTTGCTGATTGTGCAAATGAGTTTGTGTTGTCAGAACACAGGATGTCACTGTTTGGCAAATTTTAACAATAATTGTCATGCTAAATAAGTATGTTGATTGACAGCTGGTGTTGCATAACATGATCTAAGTGACCATTAAGTTCTGGAGCAACTTTCCTACCTTTAGACTTAGGATTTCCCATAACAATATTGATCATGCGTAATTTATTGACAGTGGACCAAGCCTCTGTGACACTTAAAAAACAAACAAACAAACAAACATTTTTTAACTTATGTTGACAGTACATGCAATTATGGTACTGAATTGCACTCAATATAATTTAAATGGTTATTGTTACTGATATTCCCTGGGCAAAGTATGACTCGTAACTTTAAGTTGGAAAAATCAATCACAAGAATGAAAAAAAGGAAAGGTATAGTACCAAATAAATATGCAGCACTTCTGTGAGATGTAAATATAATCTGAAATTTTATCCCATCATACATGGATTAGTTGACACAAAGAATCAGTTCTATGCAAAAAATAGAAAACCCACAAAACATGCGAGTTCTGCTTATTTAACTTGCACTGTTATACAAATTTCACACAAAAAAGGGCAATAAAATGTTTTGACATTGGTGCCCATTATGCAAGAAATGCTGTTGCATAAATTTGATTATAGAATGTCAAAAATTTTCTGGGGATGGATGGTGGGTAGGGATGGGGGTGAGGCAATGCCCCCAGACCCGCCATAGAATGGCTGCATGCCTTTGGCATTTGCCCATAGTGTAATTAAATGGCCACAGCAATGTTTTGCCTTCCTACAGCTCTGCAATGGTGGCCCCCTAACTCTTGTCCACCCTGATAGAATTGTTCAGCATTTACAGGCTACAAATTCAAGGACGAGATCAGGTTTTGGTCAACAGATTCTAGTCAAGCAGGCTCTGCACAAGTTGAGAGACTGGCAAGACTTACAGGCAGCCCCGTCACCAGAAGTGAAGGCTCTCATTAATGTTAATAAGGATGGCCCAAGAATATGTGTAACACATCCACAGCCCACACAAGATGGCAGCACCCATGCACAATTGCCTTCACGTGATAGTCACCAGAATGTGACAGCAGTGGAGGAGGTCAAAATGCAGCAACTGGCAGCAGACCCATTTGTAGCTCAGGTGCTGCAAGAGCTCCACAGGGAGATCTGGCTGCTTATTTACTGGCACAAGGATCTGCAGTATTAAAGCACACTTCGACGCCAGCCTGCCTAACATCTCTGTCAGCAAACTGTTGGTCAAACATTTGCAGTTTAAATGTAGAAACATTGTTGTCAATGTAGAAGAAGCAAGAATGTTTTACAAAAGCCAAGGTGTTGGTTGATGGCTAAAAAGCATTTTAATCAGGTTAACAGTCAATGGAAAGAAGTCACGTCGACAAATTTGAATGAAATAATACAGGTCACAATCGTGGACATGTTTTTTAAACCAATGTGCGACCAAAATGCCCTCTTCCTTGCAAAAACTTCAAATGCTTTGTGAAAGGGAGAATTCTCATCAATTAATTTCACATTGATTCTCATTGTTAGTAGTGCTCAGTGGTTAGTGTGGGTGAAGAAGAAGAATCTGTCTTTGTACTTCACACAGCAGAGGGGCAGTGTGGGTCAGACAACTGTTGGGTGTGAGCCTCCAGCCAATCACAGGTTAACAACACAGGCAAGCATCACAGGGTACAGCTATACAGGACAGCTGCACAGGCAAGCATCACTGGACAGCCACACAGGCTGGCATCCCATTTGAATTTGGTACAGTAGAGGCAAGATGTGATTATGGTACATGGGGTTAAGAGTGCATGTTTTATCGATAGCTCTGTATATTAAAGGACTGCATGCATTTTACATAACAATAAAAGAAATTTTAAGTACTGAGCACCTTTACCTGTGGACATAATGCAAGAACATTCTATTCGGCCTGCCAGTTCAACGCAGACTATGAGCACTTTGTCTGCAAAGTGAAGAGAAACCTAAACTACCTGCTTCAAGAATTTATGTGTCTGTGGATTTTCTGCCATAATCATGGAACATGTACCTCTGTACCAGGATACAAATGTTCCTGGGAATAAGCTGATGATGAGCACCCTACAGCAGATGGAGCATAAACAGTCTGCCATTTACTAAACAGCCAATACTGTCACTTTTCTGGTAACTGAAGTCATTATGGATTCCAAAGATCTGAAGAAGGAGCTGATCCAGTTATAGGATTCTTGAGGATTTTGGAGCCTACTTCAGGCCAGTTCTGTATGCTCATCAAAGGTACAGGTTTCCTTCCACTGCACATGGTCCAGCAAGTGTCACCCAGCCTCAGGCCAACTTACCACAGGCTTCACTGGACACAGCATACCTAGCATGCAAGGGCTATTTGCTATAAATTCTTTGGATGGCTTGTTGAAATAGGTACTGAGAAATGACCTGAAGAAAATCTAAGGTACTCAAACAATGTTAATTGATTAATGAAGCAGCATCATCAGTCAAAGAAAATTATCAAAAAGCACCCCTAAAATATGTGGCTTAGCTGCCATCAACATTTGATATGGTAACATTTTGCTATCAGTTTCCAATTAAAAGGAGGGACAGATAAACCAACATCTCCAAGTTAAAATTTTACCTTCATAAGCCTCTTATGATTAATGAGAGTGTGTTAGAGGTATCAAGCGCTATGGCCCCTTCTTACACTCCAAAAAATGAAGAGTATTGACATCTCTACGTTAAAAGTTTAGCTTCATAAGCCTATTATGATTGATGAGAATGTGTTAGAGGTACATGTATCAAGCATGTAAATTGTCAATGGCTTCAATGCTTATACTCATGCACATTCATTTCCTGTTACATAACAGAAATATTTTTAGTGAGAATTGTACATGTAGCTAAGGCCTAGTGCATAAAGATAAGATGTCGCAGGTCAACAGCTTTCTTTGCACATGTTCAGTGTATTGTGGCTAACCCAAGAAAGCTGTTAACTCAGGTCTTACTCCAACCAGCAAAGGGCTAGTACCAACAGAGTGACCATGCCTTTGTTCAGAAAAAAAGGACATTCATAGTGAATTGTTCAGACATGTGACCTTGTAGTGGTTTGTTTTGACATGTGATCTATGTGTCCTTGACCTTTTCACACGTGTGGTTGAGACAGGGCAGTCGCCATCTTGAGTTTTCTTTTGACCCGCAAATTTCGCCATATATTGCAGACTGTTGCAGTAGTTTTAGTGATAGTATTGCCATTAATCGGACACTGCCAATAGGTTATGGGCCCAGGCAAGTAAGTTAACTTGAACTAAACAGTTTAAGCTACAGGGACCTGATCGAAAAAATGGCAAGGGCAACGAGGGAGTCAAAGACTGTGTTGATTGCGCCTTTGACAGATTCAAGCATTCATGCAACTTGAAAAGTGCAATGCCATATGGCATTAATGAGGGAACATCTGTGGGATACTGTATGTGAGAAAGACAAGGAACCTAATCATGGTACCGGGGACACTGCAAGTGAGACATATACCAAGTACATGAACAGGAAAGACAAGGTCCCGGCAATTATTGTGTTGTCGGTATACACATCCTTGCTTTATCTCCTGGGGGACCCTGTACATCCAGTTGATGTGTGGTAAAAACTGGCTGATCAGTTTCAAAAGAAACCATGGGCAAATAAATTAGCATTAAGGTGCCAATTGAATAATTTGCACTTGAAAGAAGGAGATTCTGTTCAAGAATATATTAAAGTATGACTGAAATTTTTCATGAACTTGCTGTGGTGGGAGCACCATTAGAAGAAGAAGACAGAGTGGTAACATTATTAGCTAGCTCACCAGAAATATATGACATGCTTGGAAGTTCCTAAAATGGAAATTGTGACGGAAAGAATAATTCATGAAGAACGAAAAATAAAGGAACTTGAGGAAGGTCGTTTGAATAATGTAAAAACATAGACGGCTATACAAAAACAAAGTCAAAGAAGAAAAGGACCTCACTGTTATTGCTGCCAAAAATTCGGACACATTAGAGCTAACTGCAAAGAATTGCTGGAACAAAATATGAATGAATTTAATCCAAAGGAGAAAGGCAGGCAGAATATGGGTACAGCAGACAAGAAATGAAGAGATACTGGAGAATCTGATACTGAATGCACTGGATTAGTTATGACCCATGCATTGTCCGCTGGCGTGAGCAGCGAGAGTTAGATTGTTGAATCGGGAACCACAGTCCACATGTGCAATAGAGGTGCACTGTTTGAGGAAATATGCAATTTGCATAGACCATGAGTTGTAAAGCTTGGGAATGGCAATATAGAGAAAGCAACAGGATGTGGAATCATCTTTATGAATATGAGACTAGCAAAAGATAAAATGCAAACTCAGTGACGTTCTATATGTACCAAATCTTGCATTCAACCTACTTAGTGTGTCAAAAGTAACAATAATGGGAAAAATAACTAAATTTAGTGAAAGTACATGTACCTGTGAAATTCTTGACATAAATCTTGAGCTAATTGCTGTGGCAACTAAAATAAACAGTCTACATCACCCAGATTGCATTACCAGACCTCAGCATAAAAATTAGTGCAGCTGTTACAGAAAAGATATAAAGAGGACACCTGGCATCAACGTTATGGACATCTAGGAGCAGGTAATCTTGAAAAGTTTGCAAGAGAAAGTTTGGTGGATGGCTTTGACTATAATGTATCAAGGTAAATTAACTTTGCAAACCATGCAACACATCATCAAAGTCTGTTTCCTTCAGATGGCGGTAAGCCATGTGACAAACCACTTGGTTTAGTTCAGAGTGATTTATGTGGTAAGATAATTGAAAAGTCTCTTGGTCAAACAGAATATTTTTTGGCCTGCACAGATGATAAAACCCATTACACATGGGTGTATATACTGAAATGCAAAAATCAAGTCTTTGAATACTTCTTAGAGTGGAAAGCTTCAGTTGAGAAGGCAACAGGTCTTAAAGTAAAAACATTGCATTCAGATATTGGCGGCAAGTATATGTCAAAAGAATTTGTGAATTATTTACGAGCACAGGGAACAAAACATAAACTAACAATACCCAAAACACCTGAACAGAATGTTGTTTCAGGAAGGATGAACGGAACAATTTGGTGTAATCAGTGCATGCTATGCTGATAGATGCAAACTTGCCCCTGAAATTTTGGGCAGAAGCTCTATCGACTGCTGCATATCTGCGAAATCGTAGTCCCACAAAAGCAGTGGAAGAAATGACTCCATATGAAGCATGGACAGGCGAGAAGCCTAAAGTTGATCATCTGCCAGCATTTGGTTGCTGTGTTTATGAACATGTGAGCAATGATGAACACAGTCAACTGGGACTCAAAAGCAACTAAGTGTATTTTTCTTAGATATGATATGGTAATTAAGGGCTACAGCCTTTATTCAGAAATTTTAGTTTTTATTAAATGAATTTGGCAGTGTATAAACATTGAAATTTCACTTTTCCTGGTTGCAATACATGGTCCTTCCAACAAGTGCTACTGGTTCTGTACATGCAGGACCGAAACTTTTCATTCAAAAAGCAACTGTTCACATTCTTATAATAGAATTCCCCATGACCATCTTGACCTTGTGGTGACATGCTGTAAGTAAAAGTACAGATGCACCAAGTTTAGCTTTTTTTGTAATTCAATGTTTATACTTCTGAAATTCATTGCATAATACAGACTGAAATGCAATACAATTTGTAGGAAACTACAACATTCAATTTATATTTGTAATCAAACAGTTTCTCAGGTTTGATATCAAAATTTTTAGAAATAATCAAGTCAGGATGGTTTTGACCCCTAGCTTAAATTCAGTGTTAGTGTGGTTAGACAAGCCAGGCATTAGTACACTCAGGGTCCCCAGAGCATTTGGTGACTTGGATGCATCTAGATGCATTCATCAGATGGGTAGTGTACTGCCAAACTGGAACAGGTATGAATCCATTATGCAAAAAACTGCAACAGGTGTGAGTACATGTCCGAATATATACAAACAAAGCATTTTAATATGTTCAAATTCAATGGTGAGAATATAAACACTGGAGCTTGGAAATTTCTGACAGACAATTTTCATTTCAAATTCACCCAGTATTAAGTATTAATGGCTCCTGATATTTCTTGTGAGTTGATTTGAGACCTGTAAGTGTTGTATCTGCACAGTCACTTTAATAAAACTTTGTGGAAAAATGTGTGTTTTATGTTTGCCTGCTTAATAGCGGACTCTCAGGCCACATTACACTAAGAGGACAAAAAAGTACTGAATTTTACCTTTCTGTACTGACTTGTCCTTTTTTCCTCTTAATTGTACTGACTTGTACTGAACCAAAAATGGTCAGTAGAAGTAAGTACTTTCACTTGTACTGAAATGTACTGGAATGAACTGAATCAGTATAAGTAAGAACTTTTCAGACATAATGAGAGCTTGCATGGCCTCACTGTTTCTGTCAGTACAAATCTAGAACAAGTAAGAACAAGCAGACATACTTCAAAGGCTTGGCTCACAGCAGGGCTCTTTTAATTGACAGGGGGCCCTAAAATACCCTGTCCTGCAGTAAGAACATATTCAGCAGCTGATGGGAGTGAAATCAGCACAAAGCAAGAACAAATAGCGTACTTCTTTCTTTCTTTCTTCTTTCTCTCTTTCTTTCTTTCTTTCTTTCTTTCTCTCTCTCTTTCTCCCTCTCTCTCTTTCTCTCTCTTTCTCTCTTTCTTTCTCTCTCTCTTTCTTTCTTTCTTTCTTTCTTTCTTTCTCTCTTTTTCTTTCTCTCTTTCTCTCTCTTTCTTTCTCTCTCTTTCTCTTTCTTTCTTTCTCTCTCTTTCTTCTCTCTCTTTCTTTCTTCTCTCTCTCTTTCTCTCTTTTTTCTTTCTCTTTCTCTCTTTCTTTCTTTCTTTCTCGCTTTCTTTCTCTATTTCTTTCTCTCTTTCTTTCTTTCTTTCTCGCTTGCTTGATTGATTGATTGATTACCAAACACTCAGGACAGCACATAAGAAAAGTCATTCTGACATAACCACGTAGGCCCCTACATTCTCTACATCCACCCGCACCCCCCCAAACATACACGCATATATATATATATATATATATATATATATGTATCATCCCAGCAAGCCCAAATGTACTAGAATGTTGTGGAAGTGCTCCACCGCCAGTTAAAGTTATGAGGTCTCCAGCATAGATACATACATACACACACACACACACACACACACACACATATATATATATATCGTATTTGTGTCTTTTTTCCCAGAACCACTTCCTAGTAGTCAATACCCTATTCCGCAGTCCGAACTCTTTACTCTCCATAAGCTAACCTGTCCCTGTCTAACCTACATACATATGGAATTACTATTGTCCATATTGCACACGTTCCTCTGTAAAATTTTGACATAGGCTGTATCAGCCCAAATAAATTAAAGGGTCTTCAGCCGGTAACTACTCAACATGTTTCGGAGCCTTTTATATACACACAGTGGAAATTTTGGTCTCTGACCAGGAAGTATTTGATGTATGCATTGCAGTCAGTTACAACTCAGTGCTGATAATTAAGTAAGTAAGTAGTTCTTACATTGACTGTAAAGATCATGACTGACCTATTTGTCACAATACATAAGATACAATACATAAAACAGTAAATATGTACAATAGCACCAGGAATTGAGACAGTAATTTACATAAGGTTGTTTTCATGATTCCATCCACACCTCATACCACATAGTTTTCATTTTAGTTGACCATGTACAGTATACCACCCCCTCAAGTTTATAAACCAGAGCCATGCCCGGGGGCATGAATGTCTCGCCAGCGTAATTCAAGCCACTCCTAAGTTTTCTGTTGACGGACAGATGGACGGACAGACGGAAAGTGACTGCTTAGTCTCGCCAACAGCTTATGCTGGCGAGACAATAATGCCACTCTGAAGTTTTTCTCCAATGCTCAATCAAGCATGAAGTAATCAATGAAGTGTGACAGTTATGACCCTCGTCTCTGGGGATGATTACAATAAATCATCCACCCAAATATGAAAGGCCTATGTAGTCTAGTTACTGAAATAATGCCACTCCGAAGTTTTTCTCCAATGCTCAATCATGCATGAAGTAATCAATGAAGTGTGACAGTGATGACCCTCGTCTCTAGGGATGATTACATTAAATCATGTACCCAAATATGAAAGCCTATGTAGTCTAGTTACTGAAATAATGCCACTCCGAAGTTTTTCTCCAATGCTCAATGAAGCATGAAGTAATCAATGAAGTGTAACATTGATGGCCCACATCTCTAGTGATGATTACAATCAATCATCCACCCAAGTATGATAGCCCTATCTGATCTAGTTAGTGAAATAATGCCACTCCGAAGTTTTTGGTTGACAGACGGACGGACGGACTGACGGACGGACGGAAAGTGACAGCTTAGTCTCGCAAACAGCTAACGCTGGCGAGACAACAATGTCACAATACTACATAATGTCTAAATATTTCCTGGCTAGCAAGGTTACATGGCCCTATATAAAGGCATGCATGCACACAAGGCAGCATTCAGTTTATATTGCACCACATAACTGTGCAGTTGAAAGATACCAACTCCATGCACTTCTGGGCATAAGATTATACGTATCCTGGTTATGCCCAACCTGTGGTCAATCATTACTGTAGTCTCTGATGAGTGTAGTGAAGGACCAAAAACATCGGGTTTATTTGGCAAACTGCATGTGTATATGTTCTAATCAAACACTTTCCTAGTCTTCTTATTACTATAGTGTAATTAACCTTTATAAAAACCACATTCAAACAAGCAGTAATTCTATGATTTAGTCATATTGAAGCTCTAGAAATTATGTAAATCATGATTGAAAAAAAAAATGTAATAGATGTACTGAAAGAGTGATGATCGACAGATATCCTCACTCATTAAGTACGTCTAAGAACTCTGAGAGGGAGTTTGAATGGACACATTGTAAGGTTTCTTAGTGCATGCATAGAGGCAGTCGTGCATATGCAGGCAGATTTTCAGAGGCAGTGGCATACCACTTTGGGGGGGGGGGGGGGGTGGTAAGGGTATTTCCTTACTAAGACACTGGGGTAATGTTTTTCCCATAGTAGGGAACTGGAGGCCCTCTCCTTTCTGTATTTCTGATCATAAATGTTCATACTGGGCATTATTTTGGAATATTCTTATTTTCTGTACTCAGTTATAGCAAAATTATTTCCTGCACTGGTGTACTGGGACATCCCCCCACCCCATCCTGCCCTTCACTATACAGGCTATATCCAGTATATATCTGAGTCCCACTTGTGATCTTTTACTGCAAGTTCGGCCACTGTGTAAACAGACCAACCACTGTTAATTGCATGGAGGTGTAAATGGTAAATTGGGTCAGGGGCTATTGTTGTGTTGATTGGGCTTGTCAAAAACTGCCTCAACTCTTGGAGGAATCATCAACGTTGATGATTTCTCCAAGCTCAACTTCAGGTGATGGTGGGCCAATTAATACAGCTAGTAGGGGCATGGATGTTGTATGATACCTCCATGGTAGGGTTGGTATATTGTGCATGGTCAACTAAAATGAAAACCATGTGGTATGAGCTAGGTGTGGATGGAGTCATGAAACCAACCTTATGTAAATCACTGTCTCAATTATCAGCACTTATGTTGTAACTGACTGCAATGCACACATCAAATGCATCCTGGTCAGAGACCCAAGATTTCAAGATTTTCAACATTTTATTGACACAAAATCCAAGACCACATATTTTTCTGGTTTGGTGCACTTGAATGTATTGCTTTTAAACAAACTCTTATTAAGCCTGGTATCCCATGGAGTTCAAAATAAACCGGCACTCGGCACACTTTACCCTCTGCTTCCAGGGCAGTGCTGGCTACTCAGCCTTGTACTCAATACAAGGTGCAATTTATATTGCTCACCTGGGTTAAATTTTGGTTGCCCACAACTGTCAACATTGTAGCTAGTGCCATGCACTTTAAAACATTTAGAACACCCTGTGAATTAACCCTCTCTCTCAAATTAAATTGAGACCAAGACTGTGCAAGTCCTGATCTAAGAGATACAGAAGAACTTCAACTTAAGACCACTGTTGTGAGAGACCACGTGACTTGTGACATTTCTGATAGCACAACAGTCTAAATTCTTTTTCTAAATTTACCTGCAATTTAAGACCACCTGTTATATGTGACCACTTTTGGCTGGCTGAAGGGTGGTCTTCAATGGCAGGTACTATGTACTGTTACATTATTCAGCAGGTAACTTTTTATATGGTTGCCTGCTTAGCTGATATTTCCTGTACTGGTGTACTGGGACACCCACCCAACCCCCAGCCCACCTGCCCTTCGCTATACAGTCTATCCAGAATGTATCTGAGTCCCAATTGTGATTTTTTACTACAAGTTGGGCCACTGTGCAAACAAGTCAACCATTGTTAATTGCATGGAGGTGTAAATGGTGAACTGGGTCATTGGTTGTGTTGTTGTATTGTTATGTTGCAACTGACTGCAATGCATGCATCAAATACATCCTGGTCAGAGACCAAGATTTCAAGATTTTCAACATTTTATTGACATAAAAATCTTAGACCACACATTTTTCTGGTTTGATGTAAATGCTGCACATGCATGCATTGGTTCTAAATAGACTAACAGTATATTTAAGAACTGCAAGTTAAACACATTTACAAGTACATGTATGATTTCATCATTTAGCTTGTATCTATGTAGGATATATATATATATATATATATATATGAAGGGGGGTAAGGGGGGGTTTCAGCATGCTGGTACAGGTAATTATTATGCAAGAGTACGTAGTACGGAAAATAAAAATCTTTCAAAATTTTGGATAATATGAAGTACTTAAAATAAGAGGGCTTCCAGTACGCCAGTACGGTAAATAAAAAGCCCCAGTACGCCAGTATGGGAAACCCCTTTCCCACCCTCATATATATGTGCTTGTGTGTACCTGTGCTGGAAACCTCATAATTTTACCTGGTGGTGGAGCACTTTCTCTGAAAGAAAGAAAGAAAGAAAGAAAGAAAGGAAGGAAGGAAGGAAGGAAGGAAGGAAGGAAGGAAGGAAGGAAGGAAGGAAGGAAGGAAGGAAGGAAGGAAGGAAGGAAGGAAGGAAGGAAGGAAGGAAGGAAAGAAAGAAGATAGTTTTAACACAAGTAAATTTTATGTTCTTCCTTTGTGCTGATTTCACGAGAGAGAGAGGAAGGAAGGAAGGAAGAAAGAAAGAAAGAAAGAAAGAAAGAAAGAAAGAAAGAAAGAAAGAAAGAAAGAAAGAAAGAAAGAAAGAAAGAAAGAAAGAAAGAAAGAAAGAAAGAAAGAAAGAAAGAAAGAAAGAAGCTAGTTTTAACACAAGTGAATTTTATGTTCTTGCTTTGTGCTGATTTCACGAGAGAGAGGAAGGAAGGAAGAAAGAAAGAAAGAAAGAAAGAGAGAGAGAGAGAGAAAGAAAGAAAGAAAGAAAGAAAGAAAGAAAGAAAGAAAGAAAGAAAGAAAGAAAGAAAGAAAGAAAGAAAGAAAGAGAGAAAGAAGCTAGTTTTAACACAAGTAAATTTTATGTTCTTGCTTTGTGCTGATTTCACTCAATAAAGAGAGAAAGAAAGAAAGAAAGAAAGAAAGAAAGAAAAAGAGAGAAAGAAAGAAAGAAAGAAGCTAGTTTTAACACAAGTAAATTTTATGTTCTTGCTTTGTGCTGATTTCACTCAATAAAGAGAGAAAGAAAGAAAGAAAGAAAGAAAGAAAGAGAGAGAGAAAGAAAGAAAGAAAGAAAGAAAGAAAGAAAGAAAGAAAGAAAGAAAGAAAGAAAGAAAGAAAGAAAGAAAGAAAGAAAGAAAGAAAGAAAGAAAGTACGCTATTTGTTCTTGCTTTGTGCTGATTTCACTCCAACAACTGCTGAATATGTTCTTACTGCAGGACAGGGTATTTTAGGGCCCCCTGTCAATTAAAAGAGCCCTGCTGTGAGCCAAGCCTTTGAAGTATGTCTGCTTGTTCTTACTTGTTCTAGATTTGTACTGACAGAAACAATGACTCTCATTATGTCTGAAAAGTTCTTACTTGTACTAACTCAGTACATTTCAGTACAAGTGAAAGTACTTACTTCTACTGACCATTGTTGGTTCAGTACAAGTCAGTACAATTAAGAGGAAAAAAGGACATATAAGTCAAGTCAGCACAGAAAGGTAAAATTCAGTACTTTTTTGTCCTCTTAGTGTTATTTGGTTGGTAGCCCTGGCAGGGTCCCAGTTCCAATTTCAAACACCATGGGTCAGCTAAGCATGCAACTTTTGTATGCAACATCGAAAAAAGTCCGCTAATCCCTTATGGCTTTTCTAGGTAAAAAAAATTATAATTTGCCAGCCTGATGGGATTTTTTTTTTAGCATGCTATCTGCAACAAGGATATTTTAAGGCTGGCCTGATCATTATGGTGAATGGACAAATATGGCCAGAAGTAAAAGAAATGAGCCTCAATCTGTGGCTGAGGCACTGCAAAGTCCTGACAAGGCAAAATGGTATAATGCAAGGCAGAAGGAAAGAGAATCCATTTGTACAAATGATGTATGGGAACTTGCAGAATTACCTGCAGACAGAAAAGCTACAGGTAGCAAGTGCATGTGGTGTTTAAAGTGAAAACTGACTCTGGTGGCACACTGGAGCAACACAAAGCAAGGCTTGTGGCTCAAGGGTATGCCCAGAAGCCTGGACTAGATTACGATGAAACATTTTGTCCAGTTGTGAGATTTGAATCTGTGCGTTCATTGATTTCTCAGGCAGCTAGTACATTATGATTGGAAACTTCACCAAATAGATGTCACCACTGCCTTCTTAAATGGAGAGTTAAAGGAAGAGGTATATATGAAACAACCAGAGCATTTCATGGTTGAAGGTCAGGAAAATCTGGTCTGTGTACTGAAGCAAAGTATATATGGTCTGAAGCTATCACTGCAATGTTGGAATTCAGTGTTGGACACCCACCTTCAAAAGATAGGTTTTGTACAAACAAATGGTGATCCATGTATTTATACAGCTTCAGAAGGAGATATGTTTATTATGGGTGTCTACGTGGATGATGTTGTTCTGGCTACAAAGAATGATGAACGTATGACACAAGCAAAGAAAGCTTTTACTGAAAGGTTTAAAATGAAAGATATGGGTGAGCTATATTATTTTCTGGGGATCAAGATGATCCAGGACATGGACACTAGTAAAATCTGGATTGGTCAACCAGCATATGCAGAAAGTGTGTTACAGAGATTTGGCATGGAAAATGCTAAGTCCTGCAGCACACCTGTTGACTGTGGTGCAACGCTTGTGAAAGCTACAGAGGAGAGTGAATCTGTTGATGAGAAGCTGAATCAGTCAGCAGTGGGTAGTTTATTGTATCTGTCTACTGGAACAAGACCTGACCTACTGTATGCTGTAAGCAATGTTGCCAGATTTTGAGCTAAGCCAATAAAAGAACATTGGACAGCTGTGAAACGTATTATGCGGTATGTAAAAAGAGCCCTGAATTTAAGCCTACTATATATCAGAAATATGGGCCAAAGGACTGTTTGGGATACTCCGATGCAGACTGGGGTGGTGACATTGATGACCGCCGATCTACTTCAGGATATGTATTCATACAAAGTGGAGTAGTACTAAGCTGGAGGAGGAAGAAACAATCTTGTGTGGCATTGTCAACTGCTGAAGCAGAATTTAAGGCCTTGGCTAGTGCTGCATAAGAAGCAGTTTGGTTGAAGCAACTTATGACTAATTTGGAGAGTGAACCATGTGGACCAATGGTAATCTACGAGGACAATCAGTCCGCGATCTGTATGGCAAAAAATCTGCAGTTTCATGGTAGGGCAAAACACATTGGCATAAAATTCCACTTTATTAGAGAACAGGTTTATAGTGGTGCAGTGGAATTAGGATACTGTAACACGAAGGAGATGGTGGTGATATGCTCACCACAGCACTTATTAATGAACAATTCATGAAACTGAGACTGAGGGCAAGAGTTTCGGAGATGACAAAATAATCCACCTATCAATGAGGAGTGTTAAAAAAAAAGGACATTCATAGTGAATTGTTTAGACATGTGATCTACGTGTGCTTGACCTTTTCACACGTGTGGTTAAGACAGGGTGGTCGCCATCTTGTGTTTTCTTTCGACCCGCAAATTTTGCCATATATTGCAGACTGTAGTTGTAGTGATTATATTGCCATTAATCGGACACTGCCAATAGCCTTTGGTACATGGGCTCACAGTTTTCGGTTTGTTAAGTTTTTCTTTATATTAAATTGATCATTCCTGACCCTGGAAGCATGGGACTAGCTCAGCAGAATGCAGCTTGGGTGACATACAAGTGAGGACCTACCTGTCCTCCTTGCAAATATGTACAAAGCCAAGGGTAGGTACAAATGTTCAGACTGAAGATCTATGATGCAAGGCTCCATGTAGAAAACTTTATCACTGAGGAATGAGATGGAACTGACATTAATAAAAGAACATGTCCGGCTGCAAATGTTCATCAATTGATATAGTGAATGGCTGCAATGTTCATCAAAGTGACATAATGATTATCTACAGTTTTGCCTCTATCAAATGTCACAATAACTGGTTGCAAATGGTTTAAGTAACACAGTGTCTGACTTCAGTTTTGCTTCCTTCAGAAAAAGAGATGCCCACCAGCCACATGCAGCTGTGCAAAAATGGCTGAAGTTTTCATTCAGACAATGGAATTTAGGATAAGTGTGTTAACAATGGGGGGGGGGGCAATAAAGCAGCGAAACATGCCAATATGTTTAACCAACTTAAATCTAACAGCTATTTTTCATTTATTATCATGATCCCTGTTGCCGTCCTTGCCAGCTAAGAGGACTGAGTGTCCACAGCATCCCAGAATTAGGTCGTATTAACATGGTAAAAAGCTTGAGGCTAAGTGTACACAACATCACAGACTCATCAAGTAAACATGGTGGAACAGGTTGAAGTCAAGGACCTATTTAATTCTTATGTCTGCATATTTATTTTTATATGAATATGAAACTAAGTGACTGCAATGTTAATTCTTCTAAACCAAACTGACATGTATGTATGATAAGGCTCTTTGAATTAAAAACTCTGTTATACATGGCCATTCATATGAATGTTTGAAAAAAAACTGACATATAATATGTCACATAGGTCATATTTTCCTTAAGTTGCCATGCTGACAAATGACCCAGCATAAATAGATCTACTGACAGATTTCAGAGGTCAGGCACATGGGATTGGTTCTGTCTGGTCAGGAACATAAAAAGTCTACTGATGTCCAGCACAGAGAGTAAACTAAATTTCCTTATTTCTCAGGAAGTACAAAGTTGCAATATGCTCCTGAACTGCATGTGTCAACTAACAGCTTCCTACAGATGTAGGTGTGACATGAAACAGTATACCATGGCAACCAAGGATGCTGCAACTACATCCCTGCAGCAAGCCAGTCTTCAAGTTGCAATGACCAAGTACAGTGGGACCAACAGCTGCAGTGACACCAAGAAGCATCGCTGGATCAGAGCATTAAATAGCAAAGCTGAAGCACAAGTGCTTAAGAGAAACAAGAACCTGAAAGAATTCCACTGGAGCTGAAGCATCAGAAGGAGTAGCAGAAAGTGGCTTCTGGCAGCTATTACCAAAGACACAGAGCTTGCCTCAGATTAATGCAAGAGGACTCTGCAATGATGAGGTACATGTGGCACTTTCTGCTATGACAAAAGACATGATACAGGTTGTTCTATTTGTATGTTACAGTAGCGTCAGGGATTGTTTTCAATTATGTACTTTCTATTATAGTCTGTGAGGCTGAAATATGTCCTGTTGAAAAGAAATGCATCAATTCTTGCAACTCCACACCATGAGGACTGCAGCAGCTCTACACCTAACCACCTCTCCACTGCATACTTCCCAGGACTTAGGTCAGCATGTAGCACTGGCTGACAGCTGTGAACAGTGTGAAACTAACATGTGTTATGGTTTCTTATTGGGAAGATTTTAAATATTTTTTGAACTGAACAAACGAAATATGGTGTATCTGATGATGTTAATTTTATTATAACAAATGGTAAATGTTGTGGAAAGCTGCCATAACAGAAAAACAAAACCTCCCCCTTTCCAAACTAAAATAGACTTGTCCTTATCAACAGCTGACTCAAATACAGTGGTAAAATTAGTGAAAAGACTCTGCACACACTAATTCCTCTTGGTATGACCACAGGAATGTCCAGAGCCAAGAAACGATGTTCTTGCACAACAAAAGGGAAAAAACACAATAGCCAAAATAAACCATACTGTAATGGTTGGATATTTTTTCAATAACTCATTGACACTTATCTGTGCTACACATTACACCAGACATCAATCAGTGATATCATAAGAGACTACAATAAACCATGTAAGTTAGTCTAGGTGGCAGTAACCAGCTTGTACTTTTAATGATTGTGTAGTAAACATGTTAGGGGGCAACATACATAGAACCGGTAACTTTGGGTGGTAAGTGGTAACAGCAGATGGGAGGGGACAATGCCTTCATCTGTGTTAATCAGCAGTAGGGACGCTGTCAATCAAATAGGTGGCAGTGTGGCCATTATGCCCTCACCCAGTAAATAGTTATCACTGACCGGCATTATGCTTTGTGTTGTATATTAGGTTCAGGCAGATGGCAAAAGGGGACAATACCCTCATCTGTGTAAGTCAGCGGCAGGGACGCTGTTAACCTAAGGGTGGTAGTGCGGCTACTCTGCCCTCACCCTCAAGAATAGCCCCAATCAGCATCAGTAAGCGGCAGTGACGCTTTCAGCCTATTGTTGCATGGGGCCGTGGTAACCATCACTGAGAGTGTTAGCACCAATATGGGCAGCATTGGTAAGCGTTAGTGACGCTGGCAGCCAACGGGTGGTCGTGCGGCCTCGTAGCCCTCACCCTAAGAGTGGTTCATTATGTAGTAGCCTGTTTCGGGAAGCGACACTGACGCTATAGACATAATGGATGCAAGTGTGCCAACGTACAGCAGGTGGTAGTGCGGCATGCTAGCCCTCACCTGCTCCCTTAGGGCTGTAGAGTTTGCTTGGTTTCAAGTTTGGCATTCTGCCCTCACCCAGCAGTAGATCTAAATAAAGTCGATTTAAATGGACACGAAGGTCGTGACTAATGTGGGGGTCTCAGAAATCACATATGGACATGGAAACAATAATGTATAGAGCGTCCCCTTAAGGGAGCTCACCAGCCATTGCCCTCATATCCTCCAGGACTCGTAACCTAGGCATTGTAACTTCCTTACGCTTTTCCCACAGGGTTTTTAGTGCGGGGGAAGAGTAAGTAATAACTGTACATATAATTGTGTTAAGGAGGAAGGGCGCAAAAGACCCCCATAGTATTGGAAAATCAAATAATGATTAAATTGCAGAGGTAAGCATATATTGTAAATAGGTTCAATAAAAAGGAAAATTGGAGGTGTCAACCTTCACTGACCTGATACATCCCACATCAAAAAAACGTGTTTATGTTTTGTAGTGAGTGAGGTGTGAATACATAAAAACCATTCTGTAATGGTTGGATATTTTTTAAATAACTGATTGACACTTATCTGTGCTACACATTACGCCAGACATCAATCAGTGATACCATAAGAGACTACAATAAGCCATGACACCAGTTCGGCTGCAGAGACCTTGAAACACAAATGATGCACAAAATATATAAACATTGGTACATGTACTAGTATATTTCAAAATTGTAAGAAACTCATATTTTGACACAGGCCACAAATATGTTCACAAAAATATAAATTGTGATGGGGTAATGTGGTTTTTGGATAGATGTCATCCCCAGTTATTACACTATCATGTAAGCAGGCTGGCAAGGCTATAAATAGCCTCCCCCCAAAATTATCAACTCTGCATAAGTTTCAGAAATTCATAATCAGACAAATGTAGTCTTATGATCAATGAGGCACTGTTCAATCTCTAAGCTAAAACTGGAAAATTCAAGTTCATAAAATTAAACTTACATGCAGATCAAACAGCACCTGGGTTAAATCATGCAGATTTGGTTCAGTTCATGAAAGAAGCTTTGGACCTGTGTATAACATAGCACATGACACAAGGAACAATGAACAAAAGACCAGTGGTGCTAAAAATAGGTGTACCATATACAGTAGGACCTGCTATTTCTGACCTACATGGCTAAAGAACACCTTGCCAAAATGACCAACATTCCTGTCGATGATTGCTTTTGTCATGTTTATTACTCTGAGGTGGACAACTACCTGCAGCACATGACCAGCACCTGGCAAAGTTTGCCTTGAAGCATCCTAATGACCACAAATTTTGTGGGGGAAAAAAGTCAGAATGAACCCGTATTTTTCACGCCAGTGTATTTCTTGATCCTGTGGAAAATATGAACAAATACAGCACCATTAAAAATGACCAATTTGGTATCAAGAACAAGAAGCAACATGTCATTTTATTCAGTGGCATCATTTCAAACTGTTGGAAGTTGGATCAGTTCACCCTGTTGGGTGTTCATGATAAGAAGGCCAAGTTCTGACTCTCCATTCCATAAATCTGTACACCAAGCAGTTGCTAGAATATTCTGAATATCTTACGTACAATCTTTATTTTGTGCTGCATGAGTGATTTTATCTAACACAGTTGTATTTTCAATTCAAAATGGGATCCCATTGGCATTGCAGAGCAGGATTCCAGATCTGCTATGTTGAACCCATTGCATTGTGGGAAAATTGATTCTTTGGGACAACCGATGGTGTGATTGGCTGACTGATGGTGGACTCGTTTAACTTTAAAATTTGCATGTGTATATGCTGGCCGGCAAATAATCAACACTTCTTTCTTCATGTCGGATACATGTGTTCACTCGAATGAGTATTGAAGCAAGTTGACAGTTTTTCAATGCATCCCTGGGCCATTTGCATACTATAATGCAATGATATGAAATGGGGGGGGGGGGGGTAGGGAGGGACATGTATAAAAGTGGTCTCTGATTGGTGTGTGCTTAGAAGGGGAGGGCAGGCAAGTTGGTAAGGAAGAAATAACTGCCACTAGCTGATTGAAGTTATGATATTGTTTTGACATAAAATCTCCTCACACCGAGTCATAGCTCTCAGTTGTGACTGCAGCTTTTCATGTTGATGAGTGTGAATATTACATGTATGAGTTCCTGGAATAATCAATCATTTTTTTAAATAGGTTTTGGTGTTTGCTAGCAATGTAATGACATCTATATGGGACTAATACAGTAGTCCCTGTCATGAGAGACCACCCTCTCATGAGAGACCACTTTTCAGATTCCTAAGTCCTATACTTTCCATGTTAATTTACCTGTTGTGAAAGACCACCTGCCTCATAAGACCACTTTTTTGTTGCTGTAGGGGTGGTCTCTGGTGACAGGGACCACTGTAGTTCTATGGAGTCGGCATCATCACAAAGACCACTAAATTTGCCCCATTTTCAGGTGGGGGGAGTAGGAATCAACGGAAAACAAATCATTCACAAACTTGCAGTCCAAGATAAACTTTCCGCCTTTTATGTGGAGTTGAATTTTTTAATAAAGCCATCACTGGGAAGATAAGTGAGGTTCCTTCATGGTCTGGTCCTTGCATGTAGCTTAATTTATCTATTTTCATGTGTAGATTATTTGGAAGTTTTTATCACATGGGAAACCCTTAGCCAAATAAATACACTGGTTTTGGAGCTAGATCATGCAGCTGTCTGCAAGTATTCAAAGTGCCAGTAAATCTATAAACAGTGAGAGATGGCGAGCAAAGAGAAAAGAGGGGTGTAGAGAAAAGTTTTGTCAACAGAAGACAGAATTAAGGTCCTAAAGATGCACAATGGTGGAAAGTCATGTTGGAAAAGTGCTGAAGACATGGATGTTGGTGAAACTGAACAGTTGCAGCTCATAGTGAAGGACAAAGAAAGCATCATGAAAGAGTGGAAAATGGAAGCAATATGGAAAGATCCACAAAGACTGGGAAAACAGGCTATGAAGAGTTGAAGAGTTAGTGTGCCAATGGTTCTGCAATGTCAGGCCAGATTATGAAACATGAAGTGAGTGGAAAGCTGATGGAAGAGACAGCAAGGCATGGATGACTTCACAGCCAGTAATGGGTGGCTTGAGAAATTCAACAGAAGACAAAATCAAGCTAACAGTTCTGTCTGGTAAGGGTGCAGATGTGAACACTTCCATTGTTGTCGACTGGAGAAAATGCTTGCCAGAGGTTTGTGAAGGGTATCAATACAGAGATATTTCCAATGCTGGCAAGACTGGCTTATATTATAGAGCCATGCCTATATCACCTACCACTGGTCTTGCCTGGTTTTCTACTATTAAGTTTAACATGTTTCATACATATCATATTTAACCATTTAGAAGCATTTAACTCTTGGACATAGAACATACATGTAACAACAGAATGGACGTGTATCACTAAGATGAACATTTTCTTATTGGTATATATTTACGAGCCAGCAACCTGATAATAATTTATACTTTGTCCTGGCCATTAATTTACATTTTGACCAATATGTTCCAATACTAAGACTGCTGATCCCTTGATACATATCTTTACTTTGTGACATCACAAACAAGCCTACAGACTTTATCTTTATTGTGTCCCCCCTGACCCACTTTGTGAATGCCAACTGCACACATTTACATCATGTACTTGGTGCTTGGAACATTCAGCACTAAAACTTAATGGTAGGCAAGGGGTCCATCTCCTTTCTACACATACAACTGGCACATATCTGTGTGTTATGTATGGACTTGGCTGCCATAATATTGTCATCAAAACTTTGCCTGATACCCAGGACTGCTGGGATGGGCAGGTGATCAGACCCACCTAGCCACCTATATGAGGGGTGCCATGCTTTCCAC
Source organism: Hermodice carunculata (assembly GCA_964020975.1). Taxonomy (NCBI): domain Eukaryota; kingdom Metazoa; phylum Annelida; class Polychaeta; order Eunicida; family Amphinomidae; genus Hermodice; species Hermodice carunculata. Next base: position 97,514,465 of record OZ026620.1, on the reverse strand, counting down.
CAACACCTAGTCAGCGCTCTCCAATCCCAACAACCTTCATCCCAGAACATGAAATTGCCACCATCCTGATGCCAGATTTGCAAGCCACATGCTGGCCACACCCAGCCAAGGAAGGTCCCTTCCAAACTGTATAGTTTGCTCACTGTCTTCAAATGGCTTGAAAGGACTATGGCAGCTTGTTGCCATCATAGAAAATTCTATTATCAGCATATGACAAATTTCCCAGATGCATAGAGCTCAAGAAGCCCACTATGGAATCCATGAAAATATAGTGCCACAAGATCTTGAGTGTGTGAACAAGATTGACTTCTGCACAAAAGCTACAACAGACAAACTATCTGGACTGGTTAGCACCAAAATGTGTTGACTACCAAGAGATTCAGATAAGTAAAGCGTGCAGGCAATCTGTCTGTGTACTTACTGTAGACACCACCAGAGGGAGCTCTACAAAAGAGAAGCAAACCACTGGCCAGTACAGTGGTCTCCCTCTTATAAGGCCACCCCAAATGCACCAGAAATGTGGCCTTTTAAGAGGGGTGTCCTCTCATGAGGGGGACAATATAATAAAAGCAAAGGCTACGCTTAAATTGCAACACTGAGAAGTGGCCTCTCGGGGAAGGGGGGGTGTAGCCTTTTGCCAGGGGGGCCTTTCAAGAGGGGGACCACTGTACTGAACCCAGCGATTCTCAAAAATGTTCCTGTTAGCAACCAGCACAGCAGACATAAGATCAAAGAGGGTGGTCTATAGGTAGTGTATTGTGAGAAAACTGATCTGTGTGACATGTATTGACCATATAAAGCTGTAAATCTATATATTGCAAAAAGATTTATTTGAGATAGGACTTTTTTTGCAATAAATCAATGTCATTAAAAGGTTAATTTGTGTGATCTGTACACTCAACATGCACAGAAACAATACATGTATATACACATGCATGCATGCATACACACACACATGCACACACACACACACACACACACACACACACATATTATAGGTGTCGACACTCCTGATTTTAAATGGCTATCCCAATCTCGCAATCACAATTAACTTTCATTTTAGAAGTTTCTCTCGATCTTATAAAAGCATCTCCCCCAAAACCTGCTATGGTCAATATGTTGCCAGTCATGCTTCTTTAGCTCCTTTCTTAACCTGATGGTTCTATTCCACAGGCTACCTGGCTGCTATGGGTCACAAATATAACCAGAATATTCCCCAAACACTAAAACTACCCTGTGTGAAATATATAGAGAGAGAGAGAGGACTGTCCTTCTTTTGAAGGTCAAGAAGGGGTTGTTGCATATCTGTCAAATAGGAATCCTATGGGAATAACCATCACATACCCAAGATGCATGAGCTCCTGTGTGGTTCTTAATTTCAACCTGGCTGTCTACAGTATGTTACACTTGTAATAGCATCATTGATAAAGATTAAGGTGATAATTTATGTCTTATGTCAATATACTCAGATTATTTGGTTCCTCCTAAAATAATGCAATTCTTTAAAGACATTTCTATCATAACTTCCACACCAGCTGTAAATTTCCATATCCTGCTGTATGAGGCCACTCCTTCTGTCAACAATGATAACAGAGTCTTGTAAGCTAACAACATTTTTGAGCCTGTCTACCATATGTTTTGGGTATTCCATAAAGGCAGACGGAGTAAAAATAGCAAAATACTGAACACGGAGTGACATATATACCCTTCCCTACATAGTCATGAAATTTTTTTTTCTCGCATTCATCCATTGGTACCTAACTGCAACAAAATGCATTTGAAGTAAGATCTGGCCACTGGTCACCATATTACTGTTCCTTACCACAGTGGTACCTTTGAAGCAAGTTGGAACTAATCACCTTGACTGGCAACTAAATGGCTTAATTCACAAAACCCCATTAAAACTGTGCTATAATCAGCCACTCGGAGGAGCAGAAAGGTACCTGCTAGTTATCAGTCAATCACAAAGGCCCAGCAGTACCTGCTGGTTATTAACCAATTTGAGGAGCGCAGTGGTACCTGCTAGTCATCAGCCACTCAGTGTGGCACAGTGGTACCTGCTAGTTATCAGCCACTCAGTGTGGCACAGTGGTACCTGCTAGTCATCAGCCACTCAGTGTGGCACAGTGGTACATGCTAGTTATCAGCCACTCTGTGGGCACAGTGGTACCTGCTAGTTATCAGCCACTCAGTGGGGGCACAGTGGTACCTGCTAGTTATCAGCCACTCAGTGGGGCACAGTGGTACCTGCTAGTTATCAGCCACTCAGTGGGTACAGTGGTACGTGCTAGTTATCAGCCACTCAGTGGGGCACAGTGGTACATGCTTGTTAAGACCACTTCTGCTGCCAGCAAAAACTGATCCCATGTAACACTGACAGGCTTAAAAAGCACATACATTCAACAAATTAAGAATATAATAAAGGGTCTTCAGAGTCAGGTCTCAAAAAGAAAAAGGTTCTCTCACAGCAGATGGCCTTCATAGTGGGTACCATTGCACAAGACTAAAATTATCTACCAGTCACGCTTGAAAACCCCTGATGGCCTAATTCAGGCCTTTGGGTATATGAAAAAAAAAAAATCGGCAACACAAAACAGCAATTTGTCACCAAAAGTTAATCTACAAAGAAATTGGATCCAATGAACCTGAGAGTGTTATTATCACAAAAAGCTGTTTGGCCTTCCAGGACAGTGGCAATATGCAACAGGTACCACTGCATATGAATTGTTTAGACTTCACTCTTGACAGCTTGGATAAAAAGGCAAGGAACATGTATATGCATATCAACAATGTATGTTGACTGTATCAATATCTTAAGCCATCTCTAAACTGCACTTACCAGTAAGCCATCTGAATATCCGCCTCAAACTGGTCACACTTAGCAGGGAGAGGTTGGGAATACTGCTCATCATTCAGTCACACTCAGCAGGCTTTGGCTGGCAAGTCCCATCAGTTGTATGGTATATATTACCCATGCCAGATGATGACTACAAAGTAATGCAGGGCCATTCATGACATTGTTTGAGGAAGTACAAAGATGTACATATGATGGATTTCTGCATGTAATAGAGACATACTGGAAAACATTGTGGTAGAGGTTATAACATCAAACTTAAACATCTGGCCAGCTCTTTAAGCATCTGACACTCTGCCCTCCAAACCCTTTTCAGCAGTTCTGGCTTAAGGTAGCGGCACCGTTGTGGCGTAGGGGCCTAACTTTCCCGCATCGCAAAATGGGTTTTTATCATTTCCTGGAAGCACAATACTTGAAGTATATTGTCACCAAAAATCAGATTAAAAAATTACATATTTATATGAGAAAATTGCGTTTAAATTTTTGGAAGTTTAGCTGTCTAGTACACGTGCTGGTTTCTGTTTGTTTGGATATGGTAATTTGCGACGGTGTTTTCGCAGCAATCCGCGATCGTCCACATACCTGGCAACGGGAAGGGGCACACGACCGTCGCCCAGAACAATGGCGGCACGCCGAAGTGGAACGGAGCTGATTAGGCTACAGAACCGATTAACGTTATGTAAACAGGCTGTTCAACGATGTAAAACTGGATGACTTTCATGTTTTGGAGGTGTTCCTATTTGTGATATGAACTTCGGGATGCGTGATTTCTCCAAATGGAACATAAACGATGCTGACTTCGGAGTCCTTTGATCTTGGTTTACGATCGTATACCGATACGCAACACCCGGAAACCATTACCGTATTCAGCGAAATTTAACAATTATACTGGTGTCCTTCATTATGTTGAATTTCATCATTGGTTTCCTATTTATTGTCGCATTTCATTTGAACATGAAACATTGTGAGTTCCGTGGTTCTCTGGTTCAACTTTGGTGGTGCCAATGTGGCATTCATATATTATCTAGCTGACTAACTTACAATCAGTCTCCGTTCATGTTCACACAGTGACAGTACAGTCAAGAGCACAGAAGGTGTAAAATCCAAAAATCAAATTCAGAAAAATGCCTAAAATGAAAAAAGAAACTAAAGCCCAGCAACGTAAACGTCAAGCAGCCGAGTTAGTTGCAGTGGGAGAGACGGCACTTACAGACGAGATTACGCAACTGGGGTAAATATATGTGTGTTTGTTATTTATTTGTTTGTTCCTTGCGCAGCATTGATATGACCATGGATCGTCGATATTATGACAGAGAATGAAAAGTAATATTTCTGTAGGCCTTGTTCTATCATAGTACCGTAAATGTTTCCGTTCTGGTAATTGCCCATTGAAACTAATACATCAACCATGTCAACGTACGTATGTAAGTTCACATGCAGAAGATTTTTATTTCATCACGGTCTACTTTCAGTTGACAGCTATTGTTTGGCTCTCGCAAATAATGAATATGGACATTTTCAAAAGATTGTGGATCATGCCGACTTTCTCTCCCAGTTTTTCCATGGATGCACATGGGAGCAACTATACAACATTTCAATATTCAACAAGTACCCGGAGCCAGACAATGCTGTAGGACCTATTTCTGATTTTCAGTATTTGCATGTATCAGCACAGATAGGAGTAAATCTTGGAGTTTGAGTAGTAACTTTCAAATGTTCCCTTCCAAATAAATACAAGGAGTTCCCTTCCAACTAAATACAAAGAAAATGATATTCCGAAAATTGCATAGAACCCCATCACATTCGGGTAAAATATGTCCAGCAGTTTACTTATCATTTTGAACACGTGCAACCCCCCCCCCCCCTTCGTATCGGGAGAGTACCAGGAGTCCCATGACGAAGGGATTTTCTTTTTTTTTACAACACATGTGTGACTAAGTGCTATACAGTCAGTTTGGCCCGTATTGTTACCTGGACTGATACTTTTATTAATTTTCTTTTGTAGATATGACGGCCATGGATTTGTGAGTCGGGGTACAGGGTTGAGATGGCAGAGCTCTGCAGGGCTGTTTGTACCAAGTTGGATTAGTGAACTTTTCTCATGACAAAGCGATAAGAACATGGACAAAAAAAGTTTTCATGTCAAGTTGGATCAGAATACAATGGACTTTTCTTACGACAAAGTGATAAGAACATCTACATAAAGTTTTCATGTAAATAAAATTTGTAAATATAAATATGGATGTAGTTTATGTTGATTTTTTTCAAATTGTGCAGCAAGGTCCTTATTTTCCCAGGCCATATTATTTCAACTGTAGCTTTTGAAAAAATGGATTTGACTGGATTACGGCTGATGCATTGCCTGACACGGACGAAGTTCTGTGAATGCCACATACAGTAATTATGTGTAGTAGATAAAAACCAGAGCTTGGTCTGCCATATGGAAATCTATATACCCCTCCCCTTACTTTATTTGCATGAAATAACTTCTCTGGATTAATGTTGATTGTTCATTACAGGTCTGTCACATATCTAGAAATGAATCTTGCCAGTCATTTATAGTTCACAATCTAGTGCTACTGTTTCTGAAAATATAGTCGTTGCATATATATATATATACATATATATATATATATATATATATATATATATATATATATATATATATATATATATATATACATATATATATATATATATATATATATATATATATATATATATATATATATATATATATATATGTAATGTATCCTAGTTGGAAAATGATTTATTGGCTAAAGAATCAAGAAAACAATCAATGAGACAAACAACAAGAAAATATTTTATTCAACATAAGCTGGCGGTGGTGTACATCCTCGGGTGGCAAAGGGTCACACAACACAGCCTCCTCCGTGCATTGATCCACGTCCCGGGGCTGGACCGCATCGCTCAAAAGTTTTCTACCTGTTGCACAATTTGCCTGTAAACTGACTGCGTCTGTGTCTGTAGTCTGTTTGTCTCTCCTCTTTGCCAGTAGTTGCTTTACACTCCCTTTCATCCGCTTTTTCGTCCGTTGATACCTGGGCATTTTTTCAGTTTTCGTCTCTTCCACTTCAATCGTAAAAATTCTCCAAGTTAACAGTTACTCGCTCAAAGCTTTCCAAAACACAGCAGGCCGAAGTACCAAACCATTGCCGTAATAAAGGCATTTTTGTCTTTGATCGGAGGTGATGAGAAGTGTGTGAGTTAATCCTGCCAGATGAGTACACTTTACCAAACAAACTGTCAGACCGCTCCCCGCTCCACTAGGCAGTCGCCATTTTTAAACAACCTGTTGCTTGGGTCAAGGTCAGGTGACTCCGCTAATCCGCTCACTGTACCCTTTCATGTCGGGCAGCGCGTGTGAAACCAGCCACACAAAGCTGACTGCATGGTGGCTTTTGAAGGATTTGACTACAAAAAGTCCTTTTTTAAGCCACTAAAAGGCCGATTTTTTTTAATTTCAAAGCCAGATATGAGAGCCTCTACATGTTTGTAGTTTATGCTAGAAACTTTGGGCCACGGGAGTGAGTATTCTTCATGCAAGAGCCTATCATTGCTTCAAGATTGACAATCATGCCTTTCATCGCCATTTTCTCAAAAGCAAGTTTTTCATAAATCGATCAATTTTTCTGCAGGCGTGTCTTGAAAACGGATCAAGATATCTTCACAAAATAAACGGCTCTGACAAGATACGGATCTGCTCTAGGAAACGTATTTTTTTTATACCTTTCCAACCCTTCCTTCCGTGACTTTTGTGGCCCCAAAAATGAAGAAACTGTACAGTCTTACGGACCAAACTTAAAAATTTCATATTTTTATTCCTATCATATTTTTTGTCAAAAGCAAGATACGGTTCCTGCGTATTGGTCTATAGTTTAATTTTCGATAGTTGTCACTCAGAATAAAATAATATTTTATCAGAAATCCTTGCAAAATGTGTGATTTCATACCCATTCACAAAATGGCTCCAAACAACATCAAAATTAATTTCATGACATTCAAATATGATTCCTGATAATGCTAACATCTGTGAGATATCGAAAATATATAGTTTTGCTGGTAACATAAGAAAAATAGGCAAGTTGCATCAGGTCAAAGTCGCGAGTCTGTGTTACGCGCTCGTAACGGTGCCGCCACCTTAAGTGACTCTCCTTGTGCCCATGCATCAACACATTTGTGGCCACATTCTTTTGATCATAGATTCTGACTGACATTGAAAATCTTTCTAAGCATCTGTAGGTATATTAGCATAAGGCTGTAGCTTTATTGCCTCTGACATGCATTACAAATTACACATACATGTGTAAAATTATATCTAAAGTGTTCTACCAAAAAATCATCAAGGAAAATGATGTACCCCTGCATTATCATGTTTATGAGTCACCTCATTTATTGAAATATAGATAAATTTGCATGGTCATTGACAATTGTCTGCTGGTACATGGTAGAGTTGTATTAAACGTGCATGTACATGTAAGTACTTACAAAACAAAGTTGTTAACTCTGATTTGTGAAGCTTTGTCCTGTTAGATTTTGCAACATATGAATAAAAAATCCCATAAATGTCACTACTCACACAGTACTCCAGAAAGTAGCAGTTCTCAGGACAGACCAACACCATCATGATCATGACCACAGCTGCATGCAGGAAGTAAACAAGTCCAATGTTGATTGAGGCCAACCTTCACACAGCCACAGCTTGCAGCCACACAGCTCCACCACTTGGCATCTTCAGCACTCATGCATGGCATCTAATTTTCTGTAGAGCTGAATTTTCATTCCAAATTTTGTTGATGTGGATAAAGCCATGCAAATTTACATGTAGCTACCAGTTTGTGCCATTGAGAGCCAGTAGGTCTATCATCTAAACTGACTTAAGTAGATGCCTGCCAGCACGTATGGACTTTACATGTTCCAGTACAACTTTATTGGTCATTGCATCAGCATGACATTGGTATATACAGTACTATAGGCAGGCTGGACAAGTTTCAGCAACAAGTTGATATCTTGATCACAAGACAACAGTAATGAAGTGCCAAGTGCATTGCTAATCTCACAGTGGCCTGTATGTACCAAAAGAATAGCTAGTGTATACTGTCACAGGACATGCCTGTCTTACAGTTATAAAACATTTTGTGACAGAACTACATATTCAAGCCTTGCACAGTCATGACGTATGTGCTTTGCAGGGTCCTTCAAATGTGTCTATATTTGTGATTTCACAGGGCACTTCTCAATGGCAAACTATGTGCCATCACTGATTTTACAGTCCCATTTCTCAAAGACGAATCAGCCTCACCACCAATTTCAGAGTCATTCCTGGATGACAAATTAGGCCCAATGTTTATTGTACAGTACCATTTCTCAATGATAAACCAGGCCCACTGATTTCATGCCATTTTCTCTGTAACAAATCAGGCACACTGGTGATCCCAAAGTTCATTTTCTAAATGCAAAATAAGGCCTACCAATCATTTCACAGTGCCTTCATCCATGACAAATCATGTCCACTAGTTCCCACACACTACTTTGTTCAAAATTAATGACAGGGCTATATCAGGCCAGCTTGTCACTCAATCCAAGGTGGCTATTACACAGCCTGCTGTATTATGTGTTAGCTTTGTGTAAAGTTCCCGAGAGTTACAATTGCTGGAACTCATGTTTGGTGGCAAATCCTCAATTGTTGTCAGCTTGTTTATTTTTTTAATTACACAATTAACGTCCCTTTTACCAATGGGTTATCAGAGACCAGCCAGTGACCCACAGCGCCGCCTATGGGGACACGCATGTAACTGAAAATTTTTCTATATATAAGTACTGGCCTTGCCTGCAAAGCTGGCTTTAATGTTTTTATTTATGTATGTTACTGTAGTTACGTAGCACTAAGGCCGTTTCACAGGCAAGTACTCAATTCCATTGAAGAGCTCTATATGGCCACACCAGGTTTGGCTTGCAAAACAGACAACCCCGGAAAAACATTTTCTTCACAGCAAATGTTTAAAAACAAAAGGGCTGTGTCAACAGCCCGTCCTCAGCTGACCTTGATATTCAACCCATATTTAACAAGCCCACTCTAGTCTAGGGGATGAGAATGTTTGAGTGGAAGTAAAAAATGTGTTTCCATTGCAATCTCTGTTGACTTGAACGGTTTTCACTAGGAATGCATGCTTAAACTGAAAAGTACCCAGATTGGAAAATTCACCATAAAAAGGGATCAAGAGTATTGCTACTTTACAAACAATTTTGATCAATCCTCCCACAAGCATATTTTCAACAAGTTTCAGAACAATCTAAGTTACGGTTTTGTATTAGTCGAAAATGGGAAAAACACACAAAAATTAAAAAAAAAAAATAGAAAAAATAATAACAGCACAACCTGTTCAACAAATTATGGTCTAAGGGTCCCCAACAGTGTGTCTCTATGCAATTTCAAAGCAACGGCCAACCAGTTTCTGAGAAGCAAGACCACTGGAATAAACTTGGTAGAGACCCAACTGTAATGGACTAATTTGGACATCTAATGATGAGATGCATGTCACCAGGGAACCATGAACATTTGTGCCGTTCGGGGCGATTTATGGTTTTGTGAGTGGCATGAGGCGGCCTTGTTGCGATATGGCCTCCTCCGCCATCATGCCTCAGTTTCCAGGTTCCAGGCACATGTACGCATTGCTGTCTCGGCCATTAAAAGAGAGAGTTAATTCATAAGCCGGTGTTGTGTCGATTCAGTATATAACATGGCACAGTCGACTACGAAGAATCGCCAGCCACATTCCATGTAACTTGTACAGACTTTACACAGAGTTTATGCCACAATACCACCGTGATGTAAAGATGCCGGATCCTGATCAAACAACGACCATATCTTTGCAAAATGCTGCTGCCACAGCTGACTTCAAATGGTCGGCAACATCTCTTATGCCACAGAATTTGGATCTATCTACTGACAGAGGTGAATCCTTCAAGTTGTGGAAGCGTCGATGGAACGACTTTGCAATATTATCTGGATTTTCAGACAAGAATTCAGCCAAACAAATGGCAATCCTCAGATCATGTTTGTCAGATGACACCCTGAAACTAGTCATGAACTTGAACTTGAAAGAGGATGACAAATCTAACTACATGTATACCAAGGTGCTCAACGCCTTTTAAACATATATGCTGTGGGACAAATTAACGTTGTTATGGAAAGGAGAAACTTAAAACACATGTGCACAACAGGTAAGTGAAGCCTTTGATGATTTTTTTACTGATTTGTAAAACCTGGCCAAAACTTGTGACTTCTGTACATGGGAACCAGGCCTCATCAGGGATCGCATCGTGGTGGGTCTCCAAGATGGCATTGTGGTTGAGTGCTTGTTAGTAGAACAGGACTTGACTCTAGAAAAATCAGTGGAAGTTTGTAGAGCCAAAAAGGCCACCAAAAGGCATAAGGAGCAGTCAAAAGGCGATGGAACTGCTAATGCAGCAGCCATATCCAAATATAAAGCACAAAAATGACCCCCCGAGAGAAACAACTTGCACTCTAAAACTCCATGGACTTGCTTCAAGTGTACCAGACCACACAGCAAGGATGACACATGTCCAGCGGCAGATACATATTGTGCAGTGTGTGGTAAGCTAGGGCATTGGGCCAAATCCAAACATTCTTCAAAAAAAGAAACCTGTTAATCCCCAAAAGACTAAAAAACCACAAGATGGCAACAAAATGAGTTCCATTATCGCTCAAGTCGGTGAACAATCAGCACCCAAAGTCACAGTACAAGCTAAAGGACTTATTGCAAATGGATCTGGCATTCTTGCCATGCCACGCAGTGGTGCTGAACGTTTTGCACGTGGGCTCAATATATTGGACACACTGGCATAGACCCGGGTAACCATCGTAGCCCATCAACCTGTCTCCAGGCAGCAGATATAATGATGTCATTTGACAACTTCAGGAGTTTGATGACGTTATAACATGTGGAAACCATGCAGTCAACTACAGACACTATACATGTACTGGATGGCACTTCAGGTCTATTACTGTCATGGTATACATCTTGTGACCTTTGTATTTTACCTGATAACTACCCTACTCAACAATGTTTACTGTCTACTGCCCCACCTGGAACGCTTCCCAATGTACAGAACTCTCATATGGATACTGTAAGTAATGTTACAATAGACACACTTATCAGTGAATTTTCCTGAAGTTTTTGATGGCAATGTCAGGGCTATGCCCGGAGAGGAGTTCACCATTACATTGGAGGACAACGCCATCCCTTACTGTGTAAAGGTTCCTCCTTCTATCCCTTATGCGTACTGGGATAAGTCAAAGACAGAGTTGGTGAGTTTGGTAGCAAAAAAGCATCATTGCCTCTGTAACCCAACCAACTACATGGTGCTTCCCCATAGCCATAACCCCAAAAAAGGCCTCGGATAACATTTGGTTGTGTGTAGACTTCATCAAACAAAACAAATATGTCAAACATGAACAGTACAAATCACCAACGCCACATGAGGAAGTAGTCAGACATTGCAGCAACCCATGCTAGTTGGTTTTCCACATTTGATGCCCCATGTGGATACTATCAGTGCCCCCTAGCAGCAAAGAGCCAAGAACTCACTACATTCTTCACACCAATGGGTCAATTTAAGTTCAAGCCTTGTGCACTGTTTGGGATAAGCTCTATATCTGAGCACTACAATCGACACACAGATGGTCTCGCTGACATACCACAGACCAGGAAAACTGTGGACAACTTTCTTGCATTTCTGACTCTAGCTACGCAAGTCATGTAACCCATGTGTGGCAAATCTTGCAATGTTGCACTGACAAAGGAATCTCACTCAAAAAGGATAAATTTGTGTTCGCCCAGAGACAAGTAAAATTTTTTGGTTATTTACTTTGTGGCAACGGATACAGCATAAATCCTAGCATTACACAAGCCATCCATGATTTTCCCAAGCCTACAAATATCACAGATCTACTACAGTGGTACCTGCTATTTAAGACCGCCCCTACAGTCAACAAAAAGTGATCTCATACTGCAGGTGGTCTTAAATTGGAGGTATATTTAACAAGGAAATACAGCAAAGGGTTTTGGAAGAGCGGTCTTAAAAAGACATGTGGTCTTAAATTGGAGGTGGTCTTTAGAGCAGGTACCACTGTACCCGTTTTTGGACTCGTAAACCAACTGTTGGAGATCACTGTTGTTGTAGCACCAAAAAGGGAACCCTTGCGACCTTTGCTTAAACACAAAAAATGCTTTCAAATGGGACAGTGTGCATGATCAAGCATTTAATGAGACAAAGCAGGCTCTCACAGACAGTCCAAGACTGGCCTACCATATGATCCAAACAAACCGACAGCTGTCCACACAGAAGGTAGCCCTCTGAAAGGACTCGGTTATGTCGTGTGACAAAAACAATCAGATGGAACTTGGCGCCTGGTGGAAGCAGGCTGCAGATTTTTATCTGAAACAGAGTCACACTATGCAATGATAGAGCTGGAGATACTTGCCAAAGTATGGGCAGTAAAAAAGTGTCCGATGTTACTTGAAGGACTACCACACTTGCAGCTAGTTATCAATCATCACCCACTGATCCCAATATTGAATCAGTGTCAGCTCAACTAGATCGAGAATCCACGACTCCAATGCCTTCGTATGCAACAGTTGAAATATAACTTCACAGCTACATGGCGTAGTGGGACAGACCATGCATTATCTGATGCCCTTTCCCGTGCACCCATCACTAACCCAGAACCAGAGGATTAAAATTGCGCAGCAAAACTTGGACTTTCATTTGCAAAGTGTAGTGGCCATAAATCACTGTGAAGCAGTACATGACTTGAATTTCCTTGAACTAAAAACCTTGCAGACAGCAACATCGAATATCAAGAACTCATTGGCCAAGGTTTTCCAACAGATAAGCATAATTTACCCATGTCCATTCGTCCCTATTGGCAAATATGCAGTCGTTTAGCAATTGACAATGTTTACATCTTGTGTGGATGCCACTTACTTATTCCCACACGTAAGAGAAAATCAGTGCTCCAACAACTTCATGACAGCCATCAAGGCATGGCCAGGATGAAAAGCCAAGCAAGACTAATAGTTTATTGACCTGGCATAGATGCTGACATCGAAAAGACTGTACGTTCCTGCCAAGAATGTTACAAGGACTTACCGTCCCATCCAAAGGAACCACTTGAGTCTCATCATGAACCAGCCCCTTTATTTGTAGATATGTGTACATATGCTGGTCGCAACTTTTTGGTTACCACAGACATTAAATCAGGATGGCCAACCATGTACAACTTAGGCAAAAACATTATAGTGCCAAGGATATAATACATGTCATACGTAAAACATTCACTAACACTGCGGTACCTGTCATAATGTTTATGGATGGAGGCCCTCAATACACTTCCCGTGAAACTAAACAGTTCTCAGAACAGTGGGGCGTTAAGCACATCGTATCGATCATCACCTCATTACCCCCAATCCAACAGACATGCCGAGGCCAGCATAAAGGCAATGGAATGCCTGGTGAAACGAGGTTGGGCCTCAAACAAACATAATGTGGAAATGGATAAATGGTCCAAAGCTATTTTGCAGTGGCGCAACACACCTTGCAATAATGGACGGTCTCCTGCACAGGTAGTCTATGGACATCCAGCAAGGGATACTCTACTCATTCAAAAACATGCATTTGCCCTAGAATGGCAAACACTGATCAAAGACATAGACACTCATGCAGCACAAGTAAAAAAAAAAAAAAAAAAAGACCAGCTCGTTGGTAAATTACTTCTGCTACCTCATTCCCAATGTTACATGTTGGCACTCCAGTAGCCGTTCAGCATCACACAACACAACAATGGGACAAGTATGGAACAACTGCCCAAGTGGGCAACAACCAGGACTATTTCATAAAATTAGCTAGTGGGAGAGTCTGGCGACATAACCGCCGGTTCCTTTGTGAACGGTACCGCCTGCCTGTACCAGAGACTCTACCAAGTACACGTGCACAGCTCCCCGGTCCACAGAGACATCCACAGTAGAGCTAGCAGAGCCACTCCCAACCCCTATTGTCTGGTGCAGCCAACATTCCCATAATGCCCCAAAGCAACTTATTCAAGAAGTCCCCCCCTTGAACTTGCCCTCCATGTGACCCTGAAGTGACATTCATACAATGGACAATAAGTGGTAACTTTTGTGAAATTTACATTGTAATTTACAAAAGTAGGAGGGAGGTGTTATAGACTAATTTGGACATCCAATGATGAGATGCATGTCACCAGGGTACCATGAACGTTTGTGCCGTTCGGGGCAATTTATGGTTTTGTGAGTGGCATGAGGTGGCCTCATTCTGAGGTGGCCTCCTCTGCCATCATGCATGCTTCAGTTTCCAGGCACATGTACCCATTGCTGTCTCTGCCATTAAAAGACAGAGCTCATAAGCCGGTGTTGTGAACATTCAGTATATAACACCAACAAAGGTACCTTCCCACCAAGTTTGCAGTGAATCTCACTGACACTTTTGGAGAAGAAATCGAAAGCGTGAATTGTGGATGGATGGACAGACAATAGAAGACATTATACCCTCAGCTGATTTGTCAGGTGAGATAAAAACCTGCTGACCAACAGACTGACAAATTTGAGCACTGAATTGTTACACACTGCCAGGAATGATGATCATCTCAAGTTGACCACACACTGAGTTTCATCGACAAAAATCCTGAGCCAAACATAAATTTATGTATTTGCAGAAACACACCCACTCAGGGCCAGAATTTCGGCGAGAATCTGAGAATCCATTCTTGTAAAGATTCTCCTAAACTTGTCTTTCTTTATAAAGAAAACTAATTGACAAAACCCCAAATAGATTCTCGCAATATTTTGCAAAATTTTGGCCCTGCTACTGCTTCTTTAGCTAGAGTTCTGACAGCAGAATCAGAAGCTAGCTATGTGTCAATTTATTTTGCTGCATTTCATTCATTATCATCAGCATTTGGGTTATGATAGAAGTGGTTGGCAATTTCCTGTGTGTAGACTACCACAGTGACGGAGTTGTACCACAGTGACGGAGTTGTGCCTGTCAGTGGTGTAACAAACTTTCAAAGGAGAGTTGCTTTAAATTCTAGTTCTCAGTTTTCCCCCTGAGGGCCTCCACAAGGGTTCTCCATTTTCTTCATAAAAGCAATATGACATATCTTTTAACAGATCAAAAATCAAACTAAAAAGTTCTTTCACAAGAAACATTTGAAAACATCCAAATCTCAAACAAAATATGAGTTTGACAATTTGATTTCTATATTCTCCTTTGAAAAGTTGGGAAGTAGTTCAACACAGGCAAAATGTTTGCAGCAATATTTTCAAAAGTTCAAAATTGTCGAGATTTCATTGAGCTGATGTGACGTGGTCAAAAAAATGCTAATTATAATCAATTTGACTTTTGGCTGTAGCTGTTGAAAACAAAAAACAATTTTGTTCTTTCTGAATTTAAAAAATGAATTAAGTATTTGGAACATGAACAGCGTTAACCATTGCCTCTACATGTCACAAACAGCCATTTCCACAAATGCCCAGACACAGACCACACATGTACTCACCCTAACCTCCCCACACATGCTAACTATGGCAGAACACACATACACACACAGGCACACACTCTGACTTTTCTACACATTCTCACTTTGAGACATAAACATCCACACATGGGCACACACTCCGACTTCTCTACACATGCTCACTTTGACACATGAACATCCTCACACTTTGGCATCTCCATGCACGCTCCCTTTGGCAGACACACAACATTCAAGCTTTCACTGACACAAATCCACATGCATTCACTTTTTTTTTTTTTTCTAATTTTATATTTTTTTGGATTTTTTTTTTTTTAAATTTTTTTGGGTATTTTTTTACTTTTTTTTTATGAATGACATGAAGCACACACACAACCATATGCTCACACATGCACCCACTCAGACATACACCATATAAAAATGGAGATGCAGTTCCACTTTTCTGTCATCGGAACAGAGGCCAAGTAAGTCAGGGTCAGCAGAATGCGGATACGGTGCAGGGAGATCAAGAAGTCCATCTACTTTGGGAGACAAGGAAGCTAGTCCATAGGGTAGGCCATGAAATGTTAGCATCAGGTTTATTAGAACCAAAAAGTAAATAAACACTCCAAACATACAATTTATGATACCAAACATAAAATTTACATTGCCAAATATTAAATCTTCACTGATGCTAAAATATTTTAATCAACACTACAATACCTTTCAAAACATTAAAATCTACTGCTGCCAAAATAATGATGCCAAACTATAAAATTTACACTGATGTCCAAAATATTCAATTTTCAATTTCTGCCAAATTGAATTTACATGTTTTAGAAATAAAGGTTTCATGGCCTACCCAACTGACTGATGGACCCTGCAGTCCATCCAGAGGGCGTGCATGCATACAGATGCACAACTGCAACTTACCAAACTAAGTCCCATCAGGTCTCCAAGAGTCTCGGATCCAAGTCATGGGATACATGGTGATCAGGCGAGCTGGCTCGGCGACCCCCGGCAGCTTTCCAACAATCTACTCATTGGAATTGAGGCAACAGAAACAGCTGAGCTGAAAGTGCTTCAGATGTCAAGCTCGGTATGCTAAAATGTGTGTATCTAAGGAACTTTTTTTCAGTCTAGGAAAATATACTATTCTTCAGGTGTCATTCACATATTGGCACTCCATTATTGATTTTTGGTCAGCTACAAAGGAATACCTTTTCTCACCTGATTTCTTAAAACTGAACCCTCAAAGAGAGATGTTCTGTTAAATATCGATACCAAACATTATACATCTATGTATGTTAATTTCTGACAATTAAGTCATTTGAATCACTATGAAAAGTGATGATAATAATATATTTGCCTGTAGTCATAATGTTTTCACAATGAAAACTAACATTGTTTAAGCATTGTCGTAGGAGACTATGATACAAGACAGTGATGTCAAAGCACAGTAAAATGACTACATGTATGAGATGTGTCCTCTGGTTATACATTATAAATAACACATATATAGAGTGCCAAGATGCAAAATAAACAAGAATCGCCTCATCTGACCCACCTTACAGCTACATGTGGATTATGTATTCATCTTTACTCTTTTTTAAGAAACTTTTGAGTAACCACAGTTCAAACCAGATTTTTCTGCCATTTGTTCATGTGTTATGAAAATGTGTGTGGCTGTTTGTTTTCATTTGGACAGGTCACTGTAATCTTTCAGTGTGTGCCAGGTCAGTGAGTTCAATGAATACTGTGCACTGGGTCACTGCAGAGCCACAGAGTTGGCCTGTTTTGTGGACGACTCAAATGTAATTGGTAACATGTGGAATCAGCTAGAGTGCTGACCTATATGCATATGAGGTGACCCAGACAAGTCTAAATGTGATGTGTGACTAATTGGAAAACACTGGAACAGTGTTGATATTTCTCTGTGTATCCATATAAAGCAGATATTTCCTGGGGAGAACAGGAGAAGAGGAGAGAGCTAAGAAGAAGAGAGAATTCTGAAGGATCTGGCAGAAGCTGTGTGTTGTCATCAAGCCATTGGGACTGTGAGCCATTGTTTACATTGTATCTGCAGAGTGTGGACACTGTCTTGAGTGGACTTGTATATTTGGTACTATCCATTTACACTTTGTACGTGTGGAGTGTAGACCTTGACTTTGAGTGGACTGGTATATTGTACCTTATTGGAACCAAACTGTACCTCTGTGTGATTGGATCAGCACCCCATCTTTCAGTACCACATTGGATCCAAACTGTAACTCTGTGGGATTTGTACCAGATCATTTGGCACCTGTCATAGGACTAGGAATTGTGGGACCGTACCTGTGGATAATCTCACCAGGGATTAGGATTTATCTAAGAACTATTTGACTGTTGAAATACCAGTGGAGATAAGTTTACCGATTTTGTACTGCTTTTGATTGTTAATATATTGTTATTGTTAAATTTATATAATTGTCATTCTTTGTTGAGTTCTGCTGATATTCAAAAGGTGAGCATTGTAACAAATTGTGGGGGCTCATCCAGGATCAATCCAAGACAAATGGGATCAAAATTTAAGACAAAATATTGAATTATTTTAGCAATACATGTGAGAACATAACAGTTGAATCAACTGGAAAATTCTGGAAGTTTCTAAATACTGAATCTTACAGTTTGAACTCAACAAAGGATATTTGGCATTTATAAACATAGTTGTTAGTGAAATATACAGACAATAGGACAAAATGCCAATAGATCCAATGTGTTGCTGGCTAATGAGGACATAACAGTCAAACATTTTGATAAATTGGTAAAGGACGACCTTCAAAATGTGGCAAAATACTTAAATTTAGACGTACCATCAGGTATAAAGAAAATCCCTTTGAAACAAATGATAATTTCACATTTGGTTAAAGAAGGTTTCCTTGAGGATGAAGGATCAGAGGATAAAAGTTTGGCAATTCAGCTGGAATTAGCTGAATTAAAATTTGAGAGTGAGAGAAGCAGCACAGGCAGCAAAAGAAGCAAGAGAGCATGAGCTAAAATGAGCACAGGCTGCAAGAGAGGAAGCTAGAGAAGCTGATGAAAGAAAAGCGCAGGAAGCAAGAGAGGCTAGAGAACACGAGTTAAAGCTAAGAGAGCTTGAACTCAGGCATTCTATATTAGACAATTCAGCACAGTCAGGATCTTTTGATGTAGCCAAGAATGCACGTTTAGTGCCAAAACTTGAAGAAAAAGAAGTGTCAAACTTCTTTCTGTCTTTTGAGAAAATATCTGAAACTTAAGAATGGGCTAGAAGCGTGAAACCTCTTCTGTTACAAAGTGTGTTTATTGGAAAAGCACAAGAAGTTTTTTCATCCCTCTCCATAGAACAAAGTTCGGAGTATGATGTGTTGAAGGATGCTGTTCTGAAAGCATATGAGTTAGTACCTGAGGCTTACAGACAAAAATTCAGGGACAGCCAAAATCAACCACATGAAACTTATGTGGAATTTACCAGAAAGAAAGAAATCTATTTGACAGAAGGGTGTGCCTGCAGGAAAATAGAAAGTGATTTTGACAAATTAAGGGAACTTATTTTGGTAGAAGATTTTAAAGTTTGCATTGTGAAAGAAATTAAGACCTACCTGGATGAATGTAAGGCAGATAACTTACATGAAGCTGCAGTTTTGGCTGATGACTACAAGTTGAAACATAAAAACTTCTTTGGAAAACCCAAACAGGGTCAGTTCAGATCTCAATTTGGAAAGAAACCAGAGGGAACAGGGAACTTCTCCCCCTGTCAAAAATCAGAAGAACAAAAGCCCAATACTTCTCCTCAGTCTGATAAACCTGCTCATCAGAAAACAGGGCAGAAGTTCTTTAATGGACCCACATGCAGTTACTGCCATAAAAGGGGTCATGTCAAGTCTGAGTGTTTTTTACTGCAGAGAAAGACAAATAATGCGGGGAAACCAGTTGGTTTAGCCAGCATAAAGGGGCGCCCACCTGTAAAAATGTTTGATGGACATTCTGGACATCTCCATGCTAAAATTGAAAACCCACCTGTTGGGGTAGCTGAGTCCATATTGGATGCATGGCTATGAAAGTTTCAAATCAGAAGGGCTGGTGTCACAGAATGAAAATGCTGTTGACCAAAAGGCAGTTGTGATCCTAATGGACAATGGTGCTGCCCAGTCTTTACTGTTGGAAGATCTACTTCCTTTGTCGGATGAAACTTATCAAAAAGCCAGTGTATTACTTCAGGGTATTGAGGGAAATTACATAACAGTCCCACTTCACAAAGTTTACCTGAAGTCTGATTTCAAAATTGGACCAGTGATTGTAGGTATTGTACCTAGTCTCCCGATAGAAGGTGTGACTTTCCTTCTAGGCAATGATATAGCAGGGGATAATATGAAAGGTAAACCGGTACCATTTTAAACGGATGAGCGAGTCACGAGAGAGGACACAGAGCATCTTTAGCAGGAATTTCCGGGCATTTTTCCCGCCTGTGTTGTGACAAGGTCAATGGCTCTTGAAGCTTCTAAACAAGAAGCCAGTGACAAGGAAGATGAATGTCTGGGGCTTGCAGAGACATACTTTGTTGCTAATCTGCAGGACCAAGTAAGCCATGAAGGTAACTTGAGTCCAAAGGTATAAGCCATGATGGTAACCTCTCTGACCAGGTAAACCAAAATGATCATCTGAGTCAAATGCCTCATTTGAATCAAGATAGGCTGATTAGGGAGCAAAAAGCTGATCCTCAACTAAGAAAATTGGCAAGTACAGCTTTAACTGAAGAAGAGGCACAAAAAGACCTGGTCTGTTATTATATTAAGTCAGGAGTGTTGATGAGGAAATGGAGACCTCCAGATGCTTCCACTGATGAAGAATGGAGAATCTTTCATCAAATAATGGTTCCTCCATCATATAGGGCTGAAGTTTTAAAGACAGCTCATGATGTGCCTATGGCGGGCCACATGGGTATTAGGAAGACTCAAGATAGAATATTACAACACTTCATTTGACCCAGATTACATCGGGATGTGGCAGAATTTTGTAAGACATGTCATACATGTCAAGTGGTTGGAAAACCCAATCAGAAAATAAAACCTGCTCCTTTGATTAGTTTCCCAGTTCTTGAAGAACCATTCAGCAGGGCTATTATAGACTGTGTGGGGCCACTTCCGAAAACAAAAGCAGGAAATAAGTTTCTCCTTACTATCATGGATTCAGCCGCTAGGTATCCTGAGGCCATCCCGTTAAAAAACATTAAAGCTCCTACGATCAGTGATGCTTTTTTGAAATTTTTCACTAGAGTAGGACTGCCCATACAGATAAAAAGTAACTTAGGTTCAAATTTCATGTCTGCAGTGTTTCACGAGGTTGCCCACATGTTAGGCATTAAACAGATTAAATCTTCAGCCTACCACCCAGAAACACAAGGGGCTCTAGAAAGGTATCATCAAACACTGAAGAACATGATGAGAACCTTTTGTTTTGAAAATGAAAATGAATGGGATAAAGGTATACATATGTTATTATTTGCCACCAGAGAGATACCAAATCGAGTCACTGGGGTTCAGTCCATTTGAACAGATATATGGACATACTGTAAGAGGTCCATTAAAATTTGTGAAAGAAAAATGGTTGGTGGAGACACAAGATGAACCTATCTTGGAGTATGTGTACAAATTCAAAGAAAAGCTGAAAAAAAGCTTGTGAGGTGGCACACTCAAATCTGATGAATGCACAGGGTAAAATAAAAACAGCCACACACATTTTCATAACATGTGGTTTGTGATAATTGATACAAAGACAATGCAACAGAAAATACCCAATTATTCATGGAAAAATGAGGCGTTAGATGAGGCAAACTAAATCTACCAAGCAGGTTTTATGCATTATATCAGGCCAGAACTGTTGGTTCGTCCTATCAAACCTGCCCAGGACAGGTGGCCACCTCCGTAACTTCAAGCACCCATCATTCCAAAACTACAGCCCCCGTCCCTGCATTTGTCAGCTGGGTTAGCAACAATATCACAATTACAAAAAGTCAAACTGACCAAATGCTGCTGAAAGTTGTGACTAGAAACTCATTCTGTTCTTGAAAACTCCAAGTTTATGATGGCACTTTAAATTCACACACAAAAACCCTTCAACTCTGGTAATAAAGTTTTTAACCTAGTCTCCTGTCTTGTCTGTCATCAGTCTGTCATGGGGTGGGCAAATTGTCACATATTTCCAGATGTAGGATGCGCCCACTCCTGCCGTCCGTCATGACCAGGACCACAACCACACATGTGTTCACCACACATGCAGAATTTCTACCGTTAGCAATCATGAGGGAGACCCAGATATACATGACAATGAACATTGAAAACATACATATGGAACTTCATGATGACATAGTCCATGGTGGCACTCTTAGAATATGAGGGACAAACAAGAAGACTGTGTAAACAGTCATTCCTCAGCTGACCTGCATACATGTATATTTAACAAAAAATAATTCCCAACTGAACTGAGCTAATTGAGCTGAGCATCAGCTGGAACTTAAGCTGTGCCAAGATGAGCAAAGCTGAGTCTGACTCAACTTTGAGCTGTTAATATCTGGATATGAATCATCAAGATACATAGTTTCAGTAAGACACTCGCACAAAGTTTTAAGTGGATCTGGTGTTTGGTTTTTGAAGAGAATTACAAAAACATACATGTATACTAGTACATATATCCCAATATTAACCAAGCTATGTTATCTTATCAATCATTGCATAATTTCAAAAAACTGATCAAAACCAGGAAATGTTTGGGTAGAGATAAGAGTCAAGCTTTTCTGGCAATCATTATTTTCTTAATAAATTTGGCAACAGTCCAACTGGGGAAAACCTCTTTGCCAAAACAAAGGTTTACATATAGACAGATTTCCACAACATTGCAATGCATGTAATGCATTCCTTATGCTGTAGCAGCACTTACTGAGGACACATTACACCAAAATTAAGGTCTAGTGCTACCCCAGAAGCATTCATCTACAATTTCAGCAACTGCCACATAGTTTCAGTGGAGACTTGGAACATTTGAAGAGATTACACCAAAGATAAACCAAGCATTTCATATGAACAGAAAAGATCACAAAAGTAAATAGACCATTGCTTTTTGGATATATTTGCTAGAGATACACCCAAGGTATGTCCCCACCATGTTTGACAAGTTTGAGAGCAAAAGTCAAATCGGTTTATTTTGACAGAATAACGGATGATGGACAAACAATGGATGTACAACATATGGCATACATCAGATGACAGACCATCCTGGAGCATCAGCTAATGACAAGTCTACTTAAGTAAAAATGCAGCCATAAGTATGTTGACCCCGTCAGCAAGAGGACTGTGACAGTCCTGCACTTAAACTTTCTAAACACATCATATCAAGCAGTAGAAATTGCCACCAGTTACTAGCAAAAACGTGTAACATTGGTTACAGTGAATTAGCTACTTAATTGTTGCACATAGATAAGCCTGTAGAAATTTGCATTTGCTTACCATGCTTACTGGAGACCGTTTCCATACTAACTATCTACATGTAAGTAATGGATAATCCAGCAGCTTTGCAGTAAAATTATGATGAAAAGACATGAGCTTCACAACATTTTCTTTTACTGCATATGGAAGGGAAGAATGCAAATTAAGGAATTTCATGCCAAGATCACTGTTAACAGGGCTCTCAGAGGGTGTTGAAGACACCACACTGGATCATTAAATTGCTACAAGACATTACATAATCGACAGTTACATGTTATGATCTTCAGCGAATTATAATATAAACTGACCTGTGTCTTCAGTATATTCGATTTTGTTAATGATCAATTTCTGTGTGTATTTTATGGGATATCAATTGTACAGTTTTGACACAGCATTTCTTTCAAGATAAACAGTGCACATAATCTGCATTGATAAATATATGATTTAAGATCTCACAAACAGTCAGGTATTGCAGAACTCATGTACATGTGGAATTACATTGTCATACTGTATATCGTTTCTCTGTGTGTCTTTTATAGGAGGGGGAGGGGGCAGGAAGAGTGGTGCATGTACATAATTGCCATCTGATGTTAACTAAGTTTAGTGCTATCCACACAATGGCCTCAACTTTGTGAGTCAACTTGTAACATGGTGTTACAAGTTTGACCAAAAAATGCGATGGGTGGGGGCTGCCAGAAGTGGCCTAGCTTGGACCGAAAAGTGCCAGTAGTTGGCGTATTTTGGAAAGGATCTTTGAAATTTACATGGGTGCCTCAGGACTTGTGGAAAAAGTCACCAAGAAACAGAAAATAATGCCTTAAGAGGTGAAGGCCACAAACTTTACAATGCACTCATCTGGGAAATGTAGGCAGACAGGTACAAAATTGACGTCGTAATAATGCAGAAGCTTGTAGACTATTGTTAACAAAAAGACTCAGAGAGCATGTATCACCTCACCAAGAGAGATCATATGGCAAGCTGAAGGTGAGTCACCTGCCCAGCACATTACTGAACAGTGTAAACTGGCAGTAGATTGCAATGTTGTTAGCAAAGAAGAAAACAAAGCAATATGGGACCAACTGGTTGTGGGTGTATATGATCCAGATGGGATTGTGTACAGCTTCTGACATTACAAGAAATACACAGAAAGACTTTGAGAGATTAGGTATGAACGCCAGCAGGTGCCAATGCCAGTAATGAGATACACACATTAACCAGGAGACCACGTGGTAGTCTCAATTCCCACCAAACAGGTTGCCGGAGCAGAGGTCAAGGTCGGGGACATGGGACCCATAGTGGATGTGGCCATGCAAACTAACCAACCACCATATAGAGGACCTCATATGTTATGGGACCCCTGTGGCAAATGTGGCTACACCAGACACTATAAAGGGCACTGCCCCACATGAAATCAACAGCTAGCACACAGTCTGCCAAGGATATACACTTTGCAAGCTGGCGTGCATCAGTGCACTTGAAGAGACTTATGACCCAGGAACTCAAGACAACCTGGAACAACACCAATATGATGACTTTGAAAATTTTGGGGATGGAATCCAATGAGACACAGGCACAAAAGAAACTAAACAAACTGAATGGAAAATCAATCTCTTTATAAATAACATGCCTGTAACTTTTAAAATAGACATTGGTAGCAGAACAAATACTCTGCCAAAACACTCATTTCAGAAAGTGAGAAAAACAAAAGACAAGATGTACAGCTCAAAAACAAGACTGATTGGCTACTTCAGCACAGCTCTAAAGCCAGTATGCAAGTGCACATTGATCACAGAATGCAAAAACAGCCTCAACCCAGTTGAACGTCACATCATCGAGGCTCAAGTCACCCCAGTGCTGGAACTGCCAACATGCATGGAACCTTAGTTAGTAGACCAACTTTACCCTAAACACAGACATGGCGTAGTCATCACACAGTGTGCAAAACGTCATGACAGAGATATCAGGATGTACATGTGTATAAATTTGAGCACCAGGTTGTTTACCTGGGGAGTATGAAATCAAGCTTATACCAGGTGCTAAGCCTGTTATACACCCACAAAGATGCATACCTCACGCTAGAATCTTTAGTTGATTACATGCAAGCCAAGCATTCTATCAGTCGAAAATTGCTCTGAACAGCAGAGATTTGTTAGTCATTAATACACCTTGTGACCGACACAGATTCCTGCATATGCCATTTAATTGGCATATGTTCAGCCAGTGAAATTTGGCAATGTACAGCTAAACAAGTATTCAGCAGAATACAGTGGAACCTCATTAATACGGACCTCATTAATCCGAACACTTCCCATGGAACAGAATTGTTCATTTCAAGTAATAGTGGTTCGGTAATCCAGGTGCTTTATTAATCTGAACTGTTCACTGGGGTACAAAGGTGTTCAGATTAAGGAGGTTCCACTGTACCCAGAATGCAGGTCCTAGCAAACAATGTGCTCATAAGTGGCCGAGACAACAAGGAGCATGATGAATTAAGGTTGCTACAAGCCCTGCAATGGGCCAGAAAGTACAATCTCAAATTAAACGGTGACAATTGTGAGATTGGCATAATTAATACAGGTGACATACATGGGCCATATACTCTGGCAAGAAGGAATGAAGACAAGACCCCCAAGGAGGAGGCTAGGTACTAGATTCTAAGAAACAAAGAATTAGTCAGATTGCTAGGGATGATCACCTATTTGGTGAAGTTCATCCTGAATGCCTCCAAAAAGACAAAACAATTACAACATTTAAACATAATGGAAAAAGATGAATGTATCTGGACCAGCCAACATGACTCAGCATTCAAAGCCCTCCAAGACACATTGACATGAGCCCCCAGTACTCTAATACTACAGTCACATGTACAGAACCTATCTGTAACAGTATCTGTAGACGAAAGTACGCAAGGCCTTGGGACATGCATATAATTCAAAATAACTGCCCAGCTCGTGGCATATGCATCCAAAAGACTGACAAACACAGAGACTGGGTACACACAAATAGAAAAAGAGATGCACTCAATACAATGGGGATGTGAATGCTTCGATGAATGCATATATGGCCGAAATGATGCGACTTTCGAAACAGACCATCGGCCAATCAAATGCATATACAAAAACCAAAACAATGCCCGGGGGCATGAATGTCTCACCAGCATAATTCAAGCCACTCTGAAGTTTTTTGTTGATGGACAGACAGACGGACGGACATCCGGAAAGTGACTGCTTAGTCTCGCTAACAGCTTATGCTGGCGAGACAAAAACACCCGCTGCAGCATAGCCCAGGATTTAAAGACTTATGCTGCAAGTGCAGAACTATAATTTGCTGTTATCTGGAAGCCAAGCACTACTCAACAACCGGGTCACAACTACCCAACAGTGACAGTGACAGTGACCTACTAGTACTAGGTCACACATTAGAACAAATACCTATCAGCAACACCAGACTACAGTACTTTCGAGAATGAATGGACAAAGATTCCACACTACAACTCTTTATAAATCACATGGCACAGGATTGGCTAGAGACAAAAGAACATGTGGCAGAGGAAATCCACCCTTATTGGACAGTACAGTATGAATTAAGTGTATATGACAGATTTGCACTCAGAAGAAAAAGACTGGTACACTTGTACCTACTCTAAAGACTACCTCTCATGAGAAACTGCATTAGTTTTTAAGATTGCCCTTTCAAGACATTGGACTCTTCGTTTCTTTGTTAATTTACCTGCAATTTAAGACCTGCCATTTGTGACCACTTTTGACTGGCACTAGGGGCGGACTTAAATAGTACATAGGTACTACTGTAGTACCATAAGCAATGAGAAAGGACATGCTAATTGATTCAGATCCACAGGCAAAGTATGGGGAAAGAAAAGACTTCAGGTTGAGTGAGACTTATTCAGTTGGCCAGACATGAATGGACGTGTAGCTGACATGTGTGATCAATGCACAATCTGCCTTCAATTCAGCCCAGCACAGCAGAAAGACACATTATACACACTGAGATTCTGACAAGGCGGTGGCAGTGCCTGCCCAGTGATTTATCAACTGCAAGAAGAATACTACATCATACTCGCAGAATATTACTCAATATTTGTGGGGTTTAAGATGTCGAAAACAAAAAATATCACAAGCAAAACGGTAATAGAATGGATGAAAGAACGATTCATAAGACATGGGATACCTGACACTTGAACCACAGATAACGCTGAATGATTTCCAAGTGAAAAATTTACAATGTTCACAAGGGAGTGGCATTTTATAAATGAGACTTCAACACCACTGTATCTACAAAGCAATGGATTTGCAGAAAGCCAAGTTAAGATTGTATTTAAAGTGTATGATCAAACAGTGTAAAATGGATAAGTCTGACATCCAATTAGCAATGTTAGAGTAAAGCAACATGCATCATGACAAACTTGGCAGTCCAACTCAAGTGCTAATGGGACACAGAACCAAAACCACTGTACCAACCACACAAATACAGATCATGCCTAAACCAATAACTGTCAGTCTATATGATGCAGTGGTTGACAGAGAGAGAGAGAAAAAAAACAAGCTTATGACCAAAGAGTTGTAAAAACAGTACCTATCCAAAGTTGAAAGAGGGTGAGCAGGCCGTTACACCTACATAAAGACATGGGATGGCAACCAGCAACAGTAATTGCCAAAAGTGGACAGCCTATTTGGTCAGTACCAGTGATAATGTGGTCCACTGATGAACTAAGAAAGACATAAAAGAGACAAAGGAAAGCCCCAAACCGACAACACTGGGACGTACTAGTGTGACACCAGACCATATGAACAACTCCTATAATGAGACGAATACGCTGAAATTGAACAAAACACATGCAGTAAATGGTGACCAGGTGAATGCCACAGAGTGAATAATTAACTGAGTTCTGGCGAGAGATGCAGGAACAATATGCCGAACTTGACAGTGAGCCAAACTCTACAGACACAGCGGACCATCCAGGCAACCCAATGCACCTAAAATCAGGTGCATCAGTGGAAGAGGTAATATACCAGCAGTTAACTATCGTGATAAGTAACGGTAACACTCAATATCAACAGGGCGCACCATAGGCCACAATAATGCCTGCCCATGTTGATTAGATGCTAAGATAATATCCGATATAAGCATAATGTTTAAAGACAGTGCTAAAGAAACAATTAGCAAAACCCCAACATGTTATTTACTTTTTGTACTCCTTTCGTTTCAATACATGCATAAGCAAGTAGATACAACAGAACATTTTATTACTAGTCAGACAATATCAGTTCAAGTCAATGATGAACATTGGTTCAATATAATTTCTTAGTGCTAAACTATGTACTCATTCATTTATTAAACATCCTTCCATATAATCTTAATACAGTATTAAAAATACAGACAATACTGATTGCTGACCTTACAGGTCTGTGCATGAACAATGGGCATCACTCAAAGCTTCCAAGATTTATGATCCTTTTTACTTGAGAGGAAAGGGGAAAAGCACACGACAAGCTTAGTAAGGGAGACAATATGGATTGTGTGTTCAATATTGACATTGAATGTTTCAATAGTTATCAACTAGTCTTGTCTTGTATATTGTACACTATTGCCATATACTGTAAACAAAATAAAGTGCTCTTAACACAGTGGCCTCAACGTTGTCAGTCATCTTGTAACAGAGACTGACGCACAACAGCAGACCACATCCAAGACAAACCATGTAGCCATACATGATATCTTGAGTGTTTTGGGGCGAAAGAACTCTACCACAACAAGTTTCAATTCAATGGTGATTTTATTCATTGGTTAGTACGTGGCACAGCCATGAGTTTACCAGGGCATCTTATGTTAATCATTTCATGATTGACAAGAATCATCTTCTTTCTTCCCCATTGAAACCTCAGTATGTTCTCAATTTATTGAATTCACTTATATTGGACTTTTGGGGAAACAAATTCTGTAATTTTGTCACTTGATCACTTAGATCCATGCCATGATACAAATAAATTCACCACAGAATTTTCTCATATCAAATTTCCATACCTGGACACACTTGTTCAACTTGATGATAATAACAATTAAACTGTACACCTTGCTGTACAGCAAACCCACAGATACACATACATACATGTATGTAAAGCTGTGTCTGCATTTCAGATCTTCACACGCAAAACGCTGCATGTAAAACAACAGGTCGTTTTGGTAAACTCATATTGGTAACAAGAATCTGCACAAGAAACTAAGACGTCAAAAATGTCATTTACATGGAAGATATCCAATATTATATGCTGTGAGATGCAATCCCTCCAAGTCAGTAAAGAAAATTTTACTCTAGTTGGGCATGTACCTCTGCAAGACACAGCCACAAAAACAGATACTGAACTACAAGAAAGCAAACTGTTCTTGGTCCCAAAGTATCACCTAACAATACACACATAAAAGAAAACAATAAAAGACAAGTGAGACATATGCATTTGAAGCTTTCATAAGGTCCCATTCTGAAAAACTAAGTTTATTTTGGCTGCTTATTGCTGACCAACCAACCTCAAGGATTTAATGGTGGAATCCTGCATTAACGCTATCCCTCCATACTCAACAGATACCCATCACAGGGTAACAGAAACAAATCCACACAATACTGGACACCAGATATTGTGAATACTCTCCCAAAACAGACACCTAAGGTGTTGATTAAACAAAAAAACAAACAAAACAAGAACAATCCACACAATACTGGACACCAGATATTGTGAATACTCTCCCAAAACAGACACCTAAGGTGTTGCTTAAACAAAAAAACAAACAAAACAAGAACAACACACAGACAACATACCATCCCGTGGCACATGAAACTGAGACTTTAAAAATGTCATTTACATGCAAGACATTTTGCCAGGCAACATCATGCATATGGGACTATAGCCACATGCTCACACTAACTTTACAATTGATGGCAGGTCTCAATGCATGTGGCCATGTTTAACCAGCTGTTATGTTGCAGCTTTTGAGTACATGAACCCATTTTTTTTAAACCTGTTTGCAAAGTCCAAAGTTCAGTGTTGCAGAGCAAGATACTTTCTAGTGGTTAGCCACCAGAGTCCTCTGGTGGCAGTTCTGCAAATAAAGAAGTTATGGGGATTTGCATACTGTAATCCTAGACTGGCAGTGTGCAAATTGAGTATTTTGTCTCGGTGTATAAGACCAGGATCCCCATTTTATGCCTTCTTGCTGCAGCAACCCTTTGAATGACAAAGGGTTTATCCCCAGGTATCCCCCAGTCTAACAAAGGAACCTGAAGCCCCCAGCTTTAGGACCAGAAAAGTCACAAAAACTCTTTCATCTTTGTAGGTGAGCGTTAGTCTTGGCATTAGTCACCCTTATGTCCACAATTACGATATTCATCTCCACTTTAAAGGTCCTTGTAAGTGATAGAGATCTCAGAGCACAAAGTCACTAAATTTTCTTTGGTCCTTAGTGGGAAGGTCTCATAGAATGGATAAAAGGCAAATGAACGTGCAAAGTAAACTGGAGAAGGAAATTCACAGCAGTTGGCAGGATTTTATTTTTGCACATTTTTTTTTTCAAATTTTTCATGTTCCAGGTTGAAATTGTTAATTGCTCTTAATTGTGCATCAGAGTTCCAATTGTGCACCATGTATTAACTGGTGAGCAAAGCCTGGCAACTTGTACAGTTTTGTAGTTCATTATTTGTATTTCTATTTTTATGCAGACCAGGCCAATTCTTTACAGGTCCCCATGATCTTGGTGTGTGAAATGGAAGTGCAGCTTCGGTTCCATCAGCGAACGGGACCTTTTGTAAATCAAATGAGATATTTGAGTAACCATTGAGCTAAACAAAAAGTTTTATCTGTAAGTCCTAGAAAGTGAAATTCAGGTTTTGGCAGTAAAATGTGCTTTGCACCACTTTGGCTGGACAAGCCACACTATCTTCTGTGTGTAACACGAGCATAATGGGAATGCAGTTGGCAGATGCCACACCCACTGCTTGGCTTTTGACTAGTGCTGCCACCAGTGGTGACTTGAGCACAATGTGGAATGCAGTTGGCAGATGCCACACCCAACGCCTGGCTTTTGACTAGTGCTGCCACCAGTGGTGAATTGAGAACAATGTGGAATGCCGTTAGTAGATGCCACACCTGAGGCTTGGCTTTGACTGGTGCTGCCGCCAGTGGTGACTTCAGTAGATAATTTTGTAAACATACATGTCCATGAGACAAGAGATCCCCATTTGGCATCCTGTTGCTACTGTAACCCTTTGGATGACAAGAGGTTTGTCCCCCAGGCGCACCCAGTCTGACAATGAAACCTGAAACCGCCAGTTTTAAAACCAGAAAAGTTACCAAAAATAAAATAAAATCATATTATCTTTGCAGAGCACCTAGCACACAGCTGCTGTAACCAAGACTGGTTTAAAGGCATCTCAAATTTAAGGAGCTGTGTTATCACTGATGAACATAGGACAAATTAAATTAAAAAGGATTATCTGTCCACCAGTTACACACGTAGGCACACAAATAGTGCAGGTTGTTTGGCTTGTACAGCTAACAAGGGACCACATCCAGCGACAAAATGTGCAATCAGGCGGTTTACAAGTACATACTCACAATAATATTTATACTTGGTTTTGTACATACATATATATAAAACACATACATTAGCCTTTATTTACAGTTCTTGTATTTACAAGCAAGTGACAGACTACATATGTGTAGCTTCATATGCTACTTCAGTACTATTCCATGTTCTTAAATTCTTTTAAAATTATACATGTGGGTCGTCTTGTTCATGTATTAGGAAAGTAGCTGCTATCAAAGATACACATCCTGGTATAATCCAGGCTGGTATAACCTGCTTCAAAAATTATATGTTGAACATGTTTTAATAATATTAAAAACAAAAATTTAATTAAAAAAAATCTGTATCTGTGTATTATTATTATTATTATTATTATTATTATTATTATTATTATTAAGGTAGGCAGTGACAGCAATGGACACGGAGAGTATGGCGATGTTGCAGGAAATTTGACTTTTTGAGAAAAAATTTATACATATTCAAAAGATATACCTGTGTGCCAGTATACTGACACATGCATTATCAAATCTTCATTCAGTTAAGCAAGACTCAAAGTTCAATAGCTGACATGCACTATGCTGGAAGTTTGCAATGTTAAGTGTGTATTATATACTAGATGTGCTGATAGCTTTATATGATTTTTGTACATGTACATGAGTCTGCAGTAGTTCATGATAATACAAAGAATGAACAAAGCGACAGAGAGATATATACATCCCTGTTGATCTGGCTGACAATCTGTCAAAAGTCACAATGACATTGTGGATGAACAACAAAAGGACACGTATGACAGACTGCTACCCATCCACTAGCTCAGCTGACTGAGGAGTCAACTGAGCTTAAAATGTCAAATAATACTGCAATGAACCAATGACTATCAGAATATTAGATGTCATTGATCTTTGGCCAAGGTAAGCAATAATTATTTCATTGCACAACCACTTATTCA
Source organism: Hermodice carunculata (assembly GCA_964020975.1). Lineage (NCBI taxonomy): Eukaryota > Metazoa > Annelida > Polychaeta > Eunicida > Amphinomidae > Hermodice > Hermodice carunculata. The sequence goes on along the minus strand of OZ026620.1, from coordinate 97,481,991 downwards.
TAATGGCCTGTACACAAACTTAATACATGCAAAAATAACAGTAATCAAAGTCATCCTATAAGCTCAGCTATATGTATCCTATAAGATCAGCTACACATCACTGTACTTAACCCACCTCAACCAGGCTCTCTCCTGAGTAAATTCATTTGAAAAACAAGCACATTCAATAACCAACCATTAGATACATGTCACAGGGGGGCGGGAGTGGTGCAGCCAATGAGTATTTAAAAAAAAATGCATGTCCTAACATTGGTGAAATAATTTCATGATTTGACTCCTGTATTCACCTAAAAGTACATTTTCAAGGAGTACAAAAAATACTTTTCATACAAAATATCAATATTCTGGCAAGCTTAAACACAGATTACACCAACATATATCCTTTTCTTCTTTCACATTATGCATGCATATATTGATACATATATGCTATTGTACTATACATTGTAAATTCACTGATTTTTTATATTTATACATGTGTTCACTTTCAATTGCATCCAAAACATTACAAAATAGCAGGACAGTTAATCCAACTTAGGATTAAAAAGAATTTGTACCTACCTAGTCAAACATGATGAGCAAAATGGAAATGAAGTCTTAACATACACATTGTATTAGAGAACTGAGAGGTTATCCAGCCACATTGCTCAGAGATAATGGTGACAGTCCTGAATAAAGCCTCCCTATCAAAATAGAGGCAAAGTGTACTATACAGAGACCATAAGAATACTAAGAATGTCAACTATTTAACTTATCACCACAAGGTACACCCACCATTATTACACCCTTTGTGAGGAATACCATTTCAGAAACAGGCTTCTTAAAGTAAGCCACAAGCCTGGGAGATAAAGACAGTCATATGTTCAGAAGAGCAGAAATTTCAAAAGATATTGTGGTAGAGTCACTAAATGACATTCTCAAGCAAACTCTTCTTGGTAAATTGAAAACATTTCAACCAACTTTGAATGTGAACCTGTCAGTCCAACCAACTACACAACCTCATAGACACATACCAAAGGCAGAAAGTTTAAGCATAAACTTCCAAAGATAGGAAATTTACATAGAGATCAATTGTGAGAACATAAAGCCAAAAGAAATGAACGGAAAACTTTGAGACAATTACCAGCAATATACCGGGTCAATGGATTTCGCAATGATGATCTTGATAATGAGGAGGATGAACAAAACCACCACACAGCATTTAAGCTCAGTGTTATAATGCTCAAGACAAAAATACCTCACACATAAGGGACCACAATATCAGTTCAACACTGCTGGATACGATTTGTCCCGACACAGCAGACCAGGCAGTAATAATAGCCATTGCAAACAGTTAAAATTCATTATAATTAGCAGTTCACATGAATGTACCTTATCTGTGGCCAGAGAGTGTTTGCCGTTAATGCATTATTTATGGAAACGAGAGCCTGGGTGTTTTTATAGGGCCCGATTTGAAAACACCATTTGCTGCATTTGATTCCCAGAATTATTATTATTATTATTTTTATTATTATTATTATTATTATTATTATTATTATTATTATTATTATTATTATTATTATCTTAACTATGGCCACATAACACCAAAATAGCTATTAATGCCTCAGTAGTACGCACAAGAGAGCACATGTTAATATCTTCTTTGTGGACTTGATGAAGAGAGTAACTGCTGCTAACTTATCTGTGGATAGAAGAGAACTGGTATTGATGTTAATATCCAATACCTTATCTTTGGACCAGGAATAGCCAGCAGCTATTAATAGTGTATTAGAGAACAAAGACACACACGAGAACTTGTTCTATTTAATACCTTCCTGCCGTTTTTAAGTATACATGTACAAGACAGCAGTTGTAGTACTGGCGATAAGACTTGTACAACCTAAAAGCATGCTGAAACCATCATATGCCACATTCAACACTGTAACAGCAGCAAGTGCATCATTGCTCTCATTTCAATCAGTTACAGAACTTGGGCTTATGAGAATTATAAAAGCAGTCAGCAAAAACATAAACCCCAACTGCTCCACATTGCATGTCATCATCAATGAGTGCAACTATCAAGTTTTTGGACTCGGTAAATTGAAAACATTTCAACCAACTTTGAATGTGACCTTGTTAGTCCAACCAGCTACAAAACCTCATGAACACATACCAAAGGCAGAAAGTTTAACAAAAACTATAAACTTCCTAAGCTATGAACTCGACAGAGAAAGCAAAAGACCCAAGACCAATAATTGTGCAAATGTTAAAGCCAAAAGAAATAGACAGTGTCCACACATATCAGCTGATACAGTGTATGTGTTTATCAAACAATGAAACAAAGCCATCAATTGAGAACAATACCTATTTATCTGGGAGCTTAATGTAGCAAACTTCATTTGTATACACTTTTGATTTGGGTGCATCCAGTGCCACTGAGACATTTCAGGAAACTTTGAGACAATTACATGGACCAGCAATATATACCATTGCGAACTGGTAGCCACAGCACGACAGTAAGACCTCTTCATAATTTCCAAATTTTGCACTGCAAAGAGAGTTTTAAAGCACTGATATGCAAGGGCTTACATTGTTTTATACGCTGAAGAATACATTGGACAGTGTGTTGAAACAAAACAAGATGTCTTCTTGGAAAGTAACTGGCAGGAGCTTTGGAGTTGTAGGCACCACAATATTTAAAATAGAAACCAATCAGCAGGAGGGTACAAGTAGCCCAGTCTGTGAAGGTACCTAGTATTTCAACGGAAATCACCGTTGCAGATACAAAGAGACAAGGACAGAGCACAAATGGATGGATCAAAGAGACAAGAATATAAGCATCTTAGTAATTGTGAAATCGCTAAAATGGTGATGGGCATAAATTCTGTAGAAAAAAATGACAAGGTAGATATCAGTGGCAAACAAACTAGCACTGTGAGTATGTACCTGATAGCCCAGGGTGCATTGAACATGAACATGCCTCAAACCAGACATGTGAACATCACAACTTTTCGAGGTCAATAAATTTCACAATGAGGGTAGGTAAACCACATTTGACATATCTGGTGACCGTTGGATCATGAAAATAATGGAGAGAATGATTTAAGAACAGTGCTGCCTTCTTATAATGCTGGTGTTGGGATCCCCAGAACAGACCATATTATATAGCAAAACCTCCTTATAACAGAGGTACTTTTAACATAGAAATAATGGGAAAACTATTTCAGTGGGAACCATGGAACACACTGTGTTATATCAGAAACCGCCTTGTAATAAGGGGTGTTATCAAGAGGGAGTACTGTACATATAATCATGGTAACAAAGAGAACATACACAGAACCCATACACAGGCGAAAACATGACAATAATATTAAGCCCCTGTCAGGAAAATAAGAGTTACTGCACAGACATCACCACTATACGAGACATCTACACTTCTCTCATTCAGAGGTGCTTGATTACAACACTGGTAGTTAGTTCATCTGGTAAGCAAGCTGACAGATATGGATTTACCTTGAAACAAACAGCGGGGACTTGCCTCAGCTGTAAAGAACGTGTCAGCTATTTAATGAAGTGCACGGAATGCAATGATGTTCAGTGCAAACACTGCTATGAGCAGATAAGATCAAAACACAGAAGAAGGCATGAGACTGACTGCAGATGAACGGAGGGTCACAGACACTGGACTATATGGGATTGATAAGAATTATGATTCATGAATAGACACCACGCGTAAACTACAATTATTGTGATCCCAGTTTTGGCAAATTATTCAAAACTGATATTGTGTAATTAAATGTAATCAGATTTATTTTATCCATGGATACAATAAAATCTGCTTCATGGATACAATAAAATCTGCCAAGCCAAACACCTGTGATAGCCAAACATCTCTGTTACCCGAACACTTTTTGGGGTCAACTTTTTTTGTATGTTACTTGACAGAAGAGCCAAGTGTTCAAACCTGTGTTCCCTGAATAACTCTCTACTCTGAATGCCGAACACTTGATTTGAGTCCTAAAGCATCATTTAACCTGTCAATGCTGAACACTTACGAAAAAAAGAAGCAATTTTCTGGAAATTCATTGATACTTGATACAAAAACATCACATCTTTTTTTTATATCCAACACTTTCCTTATCAGGTTGGTGGCAATAATGTATTTTAAGGGTGTCAATAATATATTGGCCTCATGGAGAACCTTTCTACAGCTGTACATACAATAGACTGGTTTGATTTTATCAAGTGAAATTGTAATTTTCATTTGTTTGGATAGTGTGCGCACATCTGGTAAAATATCCTTCTAAGGTATGCTTTGTACTGGAAGTGTCTGACACCTGAGATCACCCGACATCAGGAGGTTAAAGTCACAGAGGTCAACTTTTGATTTCAATGCTGATGATACAGTGGTCCGGAATAAGGCCACGTACCCCAAATGCACCAGAAATGTGGCCTTATAGTAGGGTGCCTATCATGAGGGGGACAATATAATGCTAAGGCTGCATTTGGTGCACTGAGAAGTGGCCTCTCAAGAGGGGGTGGCCTCTCATCAGGGGGGCCTTTCAAGAGGGGGACCACTGAAGTTAAGACCTTGTAGTGAGTGCCTGTATGTTTGATTTCTTAAAATTATGCTGATCTACTTTCTTTGTCAAAAGGAAAGCATGAAAAAGCAAGGCAATGCATTCCAAGGAATGCTTGTTTTCATGTGACCTTAGCAAGTTTTCTTTTCCTTTTTTTTTTCCTGGGGGTGGGGGGGGGGGGTGGGGGGCGGGAGCTGAAAACTATGCAGGAGGTATGCATATGTGAATTTAACTTCTACAATATCTGTATCTGCACAAAACGTACATTCTAAATTTCCTATCTCTCCCTTGTATGTACATAAACCTCTAAGTTAGCAACAGTTACTCTCTTCATCAAGTTCACAAAGGAAATATTTACATGTGCTCTCTTCTGTCTACAAATATATATATATATATATATATATCTTTTTTATACTCTAAGTACACGTACAGTATAGAAAAAAAAATGTAGTTTGTGAATTACTGAAGTGTCCTGAAGTGACAAAAAACATAATATATATACATGCAGTAAAACCTGCCAAGGCCAAACGCCCTTGGGACCCAGCCAAATAAGTATTCATGCAGGTATCAGAGGTGTTCAGCTAACAGAGGGTTGAGGGCATGGCCTTGTGGCTACATCCTGTACATGTAAACTTTGATTTCACCTCACAGCATCATTATCATTCTTAGGATCATGAAACTTTTTTGCTAGCTGGCAAAAAAGTTTCATGATCCTGAGAATGATAATGATGCTGTGGACGACAATGGCCACACAAACCCTGTGGGGGTTTTGAAGAGAAGGCAAGACAAAAATTCAGTATATATGTTCCTTTTATGTGTGCAATTAACATGCACCTTCATTTTAACACAGTACATATGCTGCCCAGCCCCATGATTGAATGGTTGGTAAATGCACTGAATGCAACACCTGTGACATGTATGCCCTGTACACGCCACTGTCTGGCATCCCGAGTCACCAGTTATTGGAATGCTGCCTCATGGAAAACAAGTAAATGCATGAACAAGAGGGATGTGCCGGGAACAGCCCATCCTCAGCTGACTTATAGACATTCATCTAAAATAAGACCCAGGCTGGCCTGCGATAACTTGGGATGATCTGGGAAACAATTTTGGAAAAAATTATATAAACATACATGTACATGCTCTGGTATTCCTTACATTCCAAATCAACAAATGAATTTAGGTGCCCATATGCATGTTGTTACATGTCCCTACAATGGTTGGATGTTAAGCTTTCCACCATTCAAGTGTTACAGTTTTAGGCAAGATGAAATGGATTCTTGCCGGCAGGGGAATAAATTATTTATCACATGGGTGATCTAATAATGGCAGCAGCTGTAAACCTTGCAGCATTTAATTTGTGAACCTACAAACATGATACACTGTTTTCATTTATTATAATTGGTGACTCGGCTGTTCACATTTGCACAGCCTCTTACTGCAGTGAACAGCCAGGCTGTGGAGAGCCCAGTCGCCCTCCAGCAGCCCCGGGCCGGGGCCGTGGGGGCTGTGGAGAGCCCGGTCGCCCTCCACCAGCCTGGGATGCCGTGGACACTCCTCTTCCCGCCATTGCACCTGTTCTCCCCACAGATGGAGGCACATCTGTTTGGATTTCACCACCCGGCCGCTGCCTGCCTGATGGTGGAATCCCTACAGATCTCCTCTCATCCATGGTAAAAACAGATGCAAGTGGCAGCATCCGAAGACGAGTACCCGAGACAGGACGTGCAGGAAAACATCTGCCTGGACTGGTGACCCCAGAGGGGTTACCATTGGAGGGAGATGGTACACGTCTACGTCGACTGGTAACCCACGAGGGGTTATCAGATGATGGAGACTGTGCACATCTCCCTCCATTGGTAACCTCCGAGGGGTTACCATTCAAGGGAGATGGTGCACGTCTACGTCGACTGGTAACCCACGAGGGGTTATCAGTTGACGGAGACTGTGCACATCTCCCTTGATTGGTAACCTCCGAGGGGTCATCAGTGGAGGCAGATGGTGCACGTCTCCGTCGCATGGTAACCCACGAGGGATTACCAGACGAGGGAGACGATGCACGTCTCCGTCGATTGGTAACACCCGAGGGGTTATCAATCAAAGGAGACACAGGGGATCGTGAGCGTTCACGTTCACCATCACTTCGGTCCTCTGAGGGTTGCCGCTGGGACGAACCAACAGAAGACCGGGAAGATGGTGAGCATGAACGTTCACGATCACCCCGGAAGGACCGATCACGGTCACTCTGCTCTGATGATGATGGAGAGCCTGGTGAGGTGAACAGGAGTGACCGTGACGACAGAGGCGTCACCACTGTCAAGTCAGAACCGGACGACGACGGAGATCCCAAAGGAGATCGTGAGCGTTCACGCCCACCATCTCAACCCTGCTCATCCGAGGAAGAGCGGGGAGATGATGAGCGAGAGCGCTTCCGATCACCCCTGTGGGACCGGTCACGGTCCTCCTGTTCATTACGATCTGACATTGAAGAAACAGTACTTGTTCCGGCAGGAGCCTGCAAGGCTGCAAGCTGAGGGGGTCTTGCTACAGCAGCCTGCAAGGCTGCAGGCTGGGGAGGTACCACCACAGCAGCCTGCAAGGCTGCAGGCTGCGGGGGTCCTACCACAGCAGCCTGTAAGGCTGCAAGCTGAGGGGGTGTTGCTACAGCAGCCTGCAAGGCTGCAGGCTGGGGAGGTTCCACTACAGCAGCCTGCAAGGCTGCAGGCTGGGGGGCATGGGGTTGCTGACGAGGGCCACACTTATGCCACTGTGGGATATCCCCACGACAACTACGATAGCGATCCTCTGCATGGGACCTAACACAATAAGGTCGTGGTCGTACTGGTCTTCGTCGAGGTCGTGTCTGGTTAGCAGGTGGGGGTCGAGTTTCTTCACCTGGGGGCTTTGGAGGTGGACCTACCTGTACCTGATACCGAGCTGGCATCTGATGCCCATTCCTCTCAACTGCAACTCTTACCTCATCGTAAATTGTTGGAAACGTCTGATAGAACACGGCTACCAGATCCTGCAGGTTGTCCTCAGCAACTCGCCTGCTCATCTTGTATCGTCCATTGGAGTACTTGGCCGTCGGACTCTTGAAGATCTCCTCAGGGACCCAGCTTGGTTTCTTGCGAGCATCGTATGCAGCACGTCCTCTAGGAGAACCACTAGGTCGCATCAGCCAGTGAAGTAACTTCCGTGTCTCCGTTATGCAGAGAGACTCTATAAAAAAAAAATTAAGATGCAATCAGAGATTGCTGGATCCATGCCCCCCGTCATCTCATTTATAGCCCTGCTAAACAAAGGTCTCATTTTGGAATGAATGTAAAAATAGGCATGTTTATCAGAATTCTCAGTAAACTTAACTCCAGCTGAACTGTGTTCCACCATGGGTTTTTTTCGTTTTTTTTTTTTTTTTAAAATAGATTTTTACCTATTACGGTACCAATATCTTGTACGCTGAAGTACAATGCACTTGGTCACATCAGCCTATGATATATGCAACTTCAGAGTGCATAAAGTGTGTCTGGATGTCATGACAAAAGTGATATGTCTACTGGAAATACATGCTGGTGACATCCCTTTAACACTCAATACAAAAACTGTCCACATTGAATTCCCTTTGGGACTCTCACATCACTGTTCAAACTAGTGAGGCACATATTGACCAGAATCTGAGTGGACAATGCATTTTACTTGTGCACCAGACGCATCACAATAACCACATGGCCCCAAACACGGAAAATAACTCTTTATCAGGTTTAATTGGCATAACTACATGGAAACAGAATAAAGTTACTTGTGGTGCACACATTAGTTGGCCTTTCAAGCACTCTGAACAGGATTTCTACAATGTTTCAGCATGCTGTAACCATCATGCCTTCTTTTGTTAACCCCATATCCCCTAATCCTGTACATTCTTTTCACTCAGAAAGTGGTAAAAATTTGTAAGAATCTAAATTTTACTGACAATTAGGCAAAGCTGTGCTTTAATATTCACCACATTTATCTGAACTTGAAACTTGCATTCTGAAAATTTCCTAACTGGCTGGGGTGCTCAATTGAAACATGTCATCAAACCTGGTCTTTCTGCCAAATCTGAGTTGGTATGTATATATAGCTTTTTGCTTTTCATTCCATTCTAATGGTCTTTAGAAAAAAATTAAGCTACGTTCAAGTCAATGATTTGTACAATGGGGACCACCTCTCTTAAAAAGATGCTGGATATTTTGAAATCACCCTTAGATTTACCTACAATTTACAAAACATTGCATGACCACAATTATTGCAGTCACCCTGAAGCTGACCATGTACTCTTCAGCTGCAACCAGTAAGTTGTGGTATTCTCCTGAGTGACCGTTAGAGATGCAATTCACATCTGTACATGGAATATCAGGTAGGTAGTGTGTATATATGTGACGCCATGCGTCATATGGCTATCTGTGGATGTGTACAATTAAGAAACAATGGTTGAGGTGTTCTTGCAGTCTGCTCTCTGTGACCTGGCGAGGCGATTGAATATGAAATCACAAGGTAAAAGTGAATAGGTTTGTTTGTTTACGTTTTGGGTTGATAGTAATTTATACTGTAAATCACTTTAATTTCACTGTATTCTTATTTTCGCTTCTCTTGCTGATAGCACAAAACCGTGAAAATAAGAACAGAGTGAAACAGTACTTTAATGTTGTTTGAATAGGAATTATGTCCAAAACAGTGAATTCAAAACTACATTGAAATGTCAAAATACAAAAACTGTGAAAATCTATACATGCAAAAGTAAAGCAATTTACAGTACTATTACTGAAAGGTGTACCTCCAATGACAAAATATAGTCCCATGTACTGGCTTCAATAAAACCTGGCACATTTGATCCAGTCTGCATTATTTTTTTTACATGATGACAGTTTGAGTAAATTTATGGAGACATTTCCAAAGTTCAGTTGTTCAATATAACGTTTTCTAGCTTCTTCAGTCCTACTCTTGTGTACACAAAGTGTAAAATCTTTCATGCACGGTCAACAGACAATTATACACCTGTGCATGTCTGCTACACGTACATGGGGGCAGGCATTTTAACTCTTTCAGTGCCAAATTTTGGACTGAGTCAACAGCTTTTCTCGGCATGAATTGGGCGCAATGCGAACCAAGAAAAGCTGTTGACCTGGGATATTCTCTATGGAACTATACAGTGGCTCCCCTCTTCTATGGCCCCTCTCCCCACAGGCCACCTCTCTTGAAAGGCCAGCATTCTTGTGCAGAAAGTATGGTACATGTACTTCCATTATATTCTCCCCCTGAAGAGAGGCCACCCGTCTTACAAGGCCACTTTTTGGCTGTGTTTGGGGTGGACTTATAAGAGGAGGACCACTGTATAGGCATACTGGTACTTGAATGAAAGGTCTTTCTATGAGGAATACGAATCTGGGATCCTTGTGATAATTCAGACTAGTTTGACTTTTAAGTAGATCAACTTAAATCACACTTGGCACTGAAAGAGTTAAAAGTAATAAAGACTGATTAAGGCACCCACTGAGTATGTAAACTGCAAAATTCATACTTTTTTTTTAAAGAGCCTGCTGCTATTTGTCATGAAGAGCTCCTGAAATGTACATAAACAATGCAACATTTTCAAGTCAAACTTTGGATGAAATTCGATTACCTTATTTTCTTTTGTTGAAGGGGGGAGGGGTCATATACTTGTGTGGTAGGTACATTTACATGTATAAACTAGTGAGATATGTCCATATATAAACTATTATAAACTACTGATATGTACATATACTAGAAAAAAATTTTAATTCACAGTGCAGAAGAGTTCATTTCCTGCATTCTGAGCTCAACATTTTCTCAATTGACATAATCATTTTTTTTTATAAAAAGTTGGTTGAAATCACCTGACTGAGTCGGCAGGGTTTTTTTCCTGTCGCTCAGATTTGACAGTGTAGCAAAACAGATGTTTGTGTCGCTCAGATTTGCGACTCGCTCAGATTTGCGACATAGCGAGAAGCAAAGAGCCCTGGGTTGGCTTGTACATTGTACGTGTCTCAAATTTATGCTAAGAGAATTTATTGAATGCGCAGATCTGTTGCCACAAAACAGGCCCTGCAAAAGCTGAGCAATGGCTGTCTGTAATACACATGTATTTATAACAAAATATTCCTGAATGGAATTCAATGGAAATTCCAATGTGCTCTAACTTTTAGAAAAACATCTCATTTCTCTGTAATCTTCATTGTTCCCAATTTATTAGAGACTTTCCTTAAAAGCAATGTACAGAACTGATATCCCTGAGAATTTTTTGTGAAAACTAAATGACCTGAAATCAAACATAGACCATGGTAACTAAGTGGTGTATATTTTACCTGATGACAGACTCGGACGGCTGCCCCTTACAAAGTATGATACAAGAATACCTGCCTTTGAACTTTTGCATTGGTGCAGACGAATCTTCATTCAAAATTGAATGATGCCTGGCCATCAAGCGTTAGGGAGCAAAACTATATCATACCTAGATTTGTAGCACACCATCTGCTGTCAAATTGGTATAAACGATATGCCAAACTAGTTTTGTTAAGTGATCATCTGATTCAAAGTACACTGGCAATCATATCGCATGAACAGCTTGGTTTCAGGAAAAGAGATGTAATGAACGTGTAATGCTAATGATACACTTGTGCCAGGCTCTGTCAGGGGTACCTATCCAAGTCTGTCTTCAGGAAATGTATTTTTCACTCATTTGTGAAACGCCCCAAGTGTTACCAAAGAACACTACTGTAACATTCATTTTATAAAACATATGATACCATAGATTTTATACATTAGTTTAGCTACTTGCTTCACGAACTTACAAAAATGTCAAGGCACACTACATTTACATACATGTACAAAGTTTGCTTTACTGTTTCCTAAATGTCCCAAGCATTACCAGACTCTTGCATTTGAACATGCACATTTTGAACTTCTCTACAGATTTGTGGTCATTGTACAGACACCACAAAATTTTCAGCAGTTACTGATCATATAAACTCCTCACAAGAACTAACTCTCCATTTTTAAAGTTTAAATTTAACCAATTAGTTTTTCACAAATCCACCAGAAATACATATACATGTGTGGCAGCAGCACCCTAGAGACTCTATCCACAATAATCACTTGATTTCAAGTTCATGGTTCACATCTGAGACAAGGGAAAAAATTGAACTTTTCAGTGAGAGTATACTGCACAATTATTGGTCTTGTGGCTTCCCTGTTCCTGTTTGAGCCCTCAGAAGCAATATTTTGTTTTATCATACACAAACACCCCTCTGCCATTTGGGCAAAAACAGGGCCAGAAAAGGGTCTAAATCTCATAGGATTCAGTGTCAGGCATCAGTTGCCTACAGGTGAAAGACAATATGTCAAGACTCTCAAATCTTGTCCTGGATAGGACAGGGACCACTGGGCAAATCTGGGCAGGGAAAAGTTGCCATTCTGTTGCAAGAGCCTTTGTTGTCAATCATCGCACCATAAACGACCTGCTGTGGAAGTTTCACCACCCCAATAGTATTGCAGATTTGACAGGGTGCAGGAGGTCTAGGATCATCAGCAGACAGTAAGACCGCTTCATCAACGTCAAATATCCAAACAGACTGTACGGAATAGACTGCATGCCTGTGGTATCAGATTAAGATATATGGTACAGAAGCTGTGCCTCTGAACCCATCACAAGATTGCCAAGCTGATAAACAGCATGAGGAAGAGGTTTCAACAGTGTATCCGACGTGGTGGCTACGCTACCTACTGATCAATTAAAAGACTTTAATAAAGGCTCATGGATACTGCATAGGCCAAATAATGAATGCCCGCTGCCGTCAGATGCTTTAGTGACACTATGCGTACCAGAAAATGTAAACTGTGATAACTTATGCCCAGTCCATCACATACCCTGGGACCTGTGATACAAGAGATTGGTTTAAAAACAATGCAGTGTAGTGAAGCATAGCATCACTTTGTTACCCATTATTATAGGAACTGCAGGTAAAGAGCATGGAAATTAAATGGAAGTCAACAAATTTTCAAAATATGTCTGTTATTTCTTGTGAGGAGTTTATTTCCCTACATAAATAAGACAAAATTTACTCCAGTTGACAGCACACTTTTATATGCAAATTAAGTAAAAAGTAAATGCTTATTAAACTGGCCATGTTAGCTGCAAAATTGGGCTTTTTCTTTGCTAAAATACAAAAAAAAACAAAAAACAAAAAAACAAAAAAAACAAAAAAAAATTTTGCTCCGATATCAAGCAATTTAAAGACCTTATGCTGGAAAAGTTAAACCATATTTATTATTAATCCATATTCAACTATCTGAAATGACATCTTCAAAAGCAATTTAGATAAGTTGATTTTTGGACCTATTGACCACACGTTTGCTTCATTTTTTAAACCCTACCCTTGGAACAAAAACCAAGAATGGTCACTCCACTCACAAGGACTGTTGGCAATCTGAATATGGCATGGTTCCAGCCATTGCTGACCAACAGTGATCGATGCATGGTGCTCACTGTGAGATCAGCTCTGACCCCACCAGTAGCTCTTTTATTTGACCTTGGTTTTGTACTGAAGTTGACACAAATGTCACAAATCATGTTTGATGAGACATTTCCAAAATTTCCATGGCAAGGAAAAAAAATGACAGTTTGCATTGTTATTCACATCATAAACAAGTAAACAAGTGCACAGTGATCCAACGGATCTGTCCCCTGAAACAACATACAAGAATATGCAGAAGAAAGCTATACAATGTATACAGCATGTCAGGCTGCACAAAAATTGATATGTTCTTGGGCCCTGTGACCTTGAAAATAAGTCAAGGTCAAAAGCAATACATGGCGCATATGCCCTTGGTATGATGCATCTCTGGCATAAATTTCATTATTCTATCTCTAACGGTTCTATAGATATGCTGCCAGACACACGGAAATGGATATGTTAGGGCCCTGTTTTCAAGGTCAAAAACAATACACAGTGCATATGCCCGTGGGTGATGCATCTCTGGGACAAATTTCATTACTCTATCTCTTACAGGGTTCTAGAGATATGCTCCTGGATGGACGGATGGACATAGCCCCTGTCCCCACTAACTCTATGTCTCCCTAAGCCACCTTGGTGGGGGGGGGGGGGGAGGGACAAAATAGGACCCGCAACCTGACCAGAAATTATCCTGATGAGACAACAATTTTTTTTATCTAAGTAAAGTCGATCAAACGGCTGGAAAAGTTCTATGAACTCTCTTTTTCTCAGAATGCACTTATGGGTGGGGACCTTAATCCATTAGGTTCTACTTGCACCAACATGTCTGGTCTGATGCTAGGCAACTGGCCCTGCCCCAATCTGAGACGAGGAACTCCTAGTCTGAGCCCTAATTAAGATACAATCCATGTATATACATACACCCAGAAACTGAATTTGCTTCGTTTAATTTCATTTAACTGGATCAATCAGCTCCACAGTCATAGAAGATATTTATGGAAGTTAATGGTAGGTCTAACTATTATATTTTTGATGACAGAGTCAACCTTCAGACTCTATTGCATTTTGAATTTATCTTATCAGGTGTCATCACCTATCAGAGAGCTGAACAAATCTGTCTGTGTGCATACTTTTGAATATATTCAAGATTTGAAACTTCAAATGCCCTTAATTTGCATAATTTAAATTTGTGCAGCATTCATTACCAATTCACCAGATGTGTACTAGTCCATAACATAGGAATAGAAGCTGGAATGGCATCTCTATCTATTATAGCTTTGAAGTTATTCACGATTTAAAATTTCCAATGGTGCTACTTAGCATAATATAAATTGCTACAACTTTTGTTTTTAAATCATTAAGTGTGCAATGGTCAACAACCCCCTAGTAGCAGTTGGAATGACACCTCTGTCTATTATAGTGTTGACGATATTCAAGATTAAAAATTTTGAATACTGTTCTTTAGCATAATCTAAATTGTCACAACTTTTATTTTAGATTCATTACATGCCCAATGGTCAATAACCTCTAGTAGAAGTTGAAATGACATCTCTATCTATAACAGTTTTAAAGATATTGAAGTTCTAAAATTTCAAATGCTGCTAATTAACATAATTTAAATTGCTTCAACTTTTTTTCAAAAATTCATTAGATGCACAATGGCCAATAACCCCCTAGTAGAAGTTGGAATGACATCTCTATTATAATTTTGAAGATATTCAATATTTAAAATGCCCCTAATTTGCATAATTTTAAACATCTTCATTCCTCTGTATAAAAAGGCCCATCTCCTTGTATGGAGGTACAATTATGCCAAGTTTGGAGTTTCTATGTAAGATAGTGTCAGAGAGAAAAAAAAAGTTACCTTTTTTCATACCTAGTTTTATCTTTTTTCATACATAGTTATAGCAAAGACACTAGTGATTTTTTCAAGAAGATAGAATCACTACCACCTGTACCTGAGGATACTTTATTGGTCACTTTGGGTGTAAAATCTCTTTACACAAACATACCAATAAATGAAGGACTGCACAGTGCAGCCAGAGCCCTGCTACATAACACAGACAGATCAGAAAAACAGAGCACAGCGGAACTGATCCAGCTGCTAAGAGCTTAATGGTCCTTACATACAACAACTTTGAATTTAATGGAGACCACTATTTACAAGTTAGTGGCACAGCGATGGGCACACGTGTAGCTCCCTCTTTCGCCAAAATATTCATGTCAGACCCAGAGGAAAACAAGCTCCTGAAATTCCCACTACACCTATGGTGTGGTGGCACTACACTGATGACATATTTTTTGTGTCTGGACACATGGTGCAAGGTAACTCGGATCCATGCTGATTCGCACCTCAATATCTGTCATCCAACCATCAAATTCTCTGTGGAAAGTTCTCCAACAGAGATCACATATCTGGACACTATAATTGTCGAGGTACGGACTGATAGGAAGGCATATACCTCCCTGTACATGAAACCCACAGATACACACACATACCTACACTTCAGGTCAGCCCACCCAAAACATTGTAAACAGGGGGGCCTTTATAGTCAACTGTTACGGGGTTTAGAGAATTTGCACCCACACAGAGGACTTTGAAACCAATGCCACAAAGATCCTCAACTTCTACAGGGTGCGGGGATACCCCCCCTCCCCCACCACCACTATCCTACAAAAAAAACTGGACAAAGTCCGTCTTCTTGATAGACAGACATCATTGGATCAAACCCAGTCAGTCAACCTAGACGAAGAAACAAACAAGTTGTTTCTTATCACATCCTACAATCCAGCATTGCCCCCTCTGAAATTGTATTTGTGTCTTTTTGTCCAAAACCACTTCCTAGTAGCCATTACCCTATTCCGCAGTCCGAACTCTTTACTCTCCATAAGCTAACCTGTTGCTGTCTAACCTATATACATATAGAAGTACTATTGTCAATATTGCACACGATCCTCTGTAAAATTTTGACATAGGCTGTATTAGCCCAAATAAATTGAAGGGTTTTCAGCAGGTAACTACTATGTTTCGGAGCCTTTTACCCGTACATGTCTCTCGGAGTAGCGGCTCCTTGTCTAAGCTAAATATTCAGCAAAGACAACCCACATAATAAAGAATAAATATGAACGTGGCAAATGATGAATGAGCTAAATACGTGAAGTTTTGCTTGTAAATGCAGAGCTTCATTATGAAAGAAGAATACCTGTCAAACAAACCATAATTACTAAATTTGTATAGTACAGGTTCAGATACGAGATTATTCAGAGAAACTGGGGCACCATCCAAGCTTCCAGGAATGCCTCTGTACTGGAGAACAAACAAGTGTTCATGGGTTTCAGAGAAGCAGAAAATCTCAAAGACGAACTAATGAAATCAAGGCTTAGGTATCCTCCCCAACAGAGAATGACACCAGGAGTTTCTGGTATCTCGGATAACAACCCCTACAACACAGATGGTTGCAGATATTGCCAGAAAATGGCCACTGGGGGCATAGTCACCAGTACACAAACATAGCATTCCTACCGAACACCCACTTACCTCCTAACTTGCCAGGTGTGCAACAAACAGAATGTGGACCAGACAGGTCGAACACTGATGGATGGGATGCTTGAACATTTCTATTACATCTCAAAAAAAGACAAAGATCAACCCCTGGGCAGATGCTCTACTCTCTAACCATGGGGGTCCAGAATTAAAAATACAGATTCTGGAGTATATTTGCACACCCTCCAACACTACACAAGACTCTGAATCTCAGACTTGCCAAAGAATCACACTGGATACATCAATTACGCACCACAGAACCATTTGGCCTCAATGTTATGGGCAGGTGAATTCCTTGGTCATTGATATGCTAAAAACTCTATGTTCCAGTTCACCTGTCCAAATAACATAAAACAAGCCAAACCACTTTATGAAACCAGAGGTTTCATACAGCTAACAAGACACAGATTCTCCCCCCCCCCCCATGCTGCCAATTGACACTGCTGATCCCCTTTTTTTAAAAATGAAAGTGGTGACATAAGGTCACACTGATGTTCAGGGCCAGCTGATGCATTCAGCCCCTGTCATTTACAAGCACGCCCTGCTGCACGGGCCTGGCCGTGCACTTATGTCTGTCCTGACTACCCATAGCCGCCCACGTTTACAGTTTTGACGTTACAAAACTTGCAACGTTCGCCAGGTACATGTTGACGCCCAACTTATATATAGGACATGCGTGTGTCCGTTAACTCAGTCCTGGCGAGTTACATCAGTAAAGAAACATGTCAACTACATTTGGCAATCAATTGGAATAGTGGGTTACAGCATTCGGTCTTGCCCAGTCTTATTTGCCTAGCGTCAGAGAAAAGTGTTAGACAAATTCATTGGTATTAAAAGAAAGAAAGAAAGAAAGAAAGAAAGAAAGAAAGAAAGAAAGAAAGAAAGAAAGAAAGAAAGAAAGAAAGAAAGAAAGAAAGAAAGAAAGAACTTGAAAAGAAGATTTGCTTCACAGCTTATGATCTGTCTGGGTGCCTTCAAAATGAGAACAGTTTGAAACGCTACACTTTGCCATTGTTCAACATAATCTCAATTTCGTATATTTGCCTAATTTTTATAAAGTAAAATGCTACAACTTTGGTTCTTGGTTCATTGGATGTGGCCATGTCACCAACTTATCAAATGAGGTTTGAATGAAACTACTATCTATAATAGTTTTGAAGCTTTTCTACATTTTAATTTTGTGTATTTGCCCAATTTGAATAAATTGAAAGCCTGCAACTTTGGTTTATGGTTCATTGGACGGGGCTTTGCCACAAACCCATAAATTAAAGTAGGAATGACACCTCTGTCTATAATAGTTTTGAAGCTATTCAAGATATATATACATTTTGCATGTTCACCTAATTTGCAAAAATTAAAATCTTACAACTTGGTTCATGGTTTGTTGGGTGTGGCTTTGCCACAAACTTATAAATAGAAGTTGGGATGGTATGTCTATGTATAATAGTTTTGGAGATACTCAACTTCGAAATTTTTCAAAGCCCCTTATTAACATAATTTGAAATTCAACAATTTATACTGTCCATTATATTGGCAGGTGTCACAAATCTATATATATGCACATTAAAATATTGAGTATCTGCAATAGTTTGGAAGACATAATTTTAAACATCATGACTATTCCAAATGAGATGCATAATTTCACTGGTTAGATCAGTCACCAGAGAGAGAGAGAGAGAGAGAGAGAGAGAGAGAGAGAGAGAGAGAGAGAGAGAGAGAGAGAGAGAGAGAGAGAGAGAGAGAGAGAGAGAGAGAGAGAGAGAGAGAGAGAGAGAGAGAGAGAGAGAGAGAGAGAGAGAGAGAGAGAGAGAGAGAGAGAGAGAGAGAGAGAGAGAGAGAGAGAGAGAGAGAGAGAGAGAGAGAGAGAGAGAAGTGTGTGCTGAGCCACCAGTCCAGTGTTATGAATGTGTGTCTGGCTGTTTGTTTTGATTTGGAGAGGTCGCTGTATTCATTGAGAGTGCAGTCACTGAGTTGGCCTTTTTTTGTCATTGTGCTTTGTCACAGTGAACAGAATGGTTTGTGATGACCTATATGTACAGTAGTAAACAAGACGAAAGTCTGGAAAGATCACAGGGAGGAATGATGTGTAATTATTTAGAAAATTGTAGAATACTGGCGAGAGTAATTCTAAGCCTAGAAAGAGCTCCCTGCATTTAACTGGGCGAGAGGACAATTCTGAGATCTGACAGGAGCTGTGTGACTTCAAGCCAGTGGGACTGTGAGCCATTGTTATTGTCAAGGAGATACTCGTTTATACATTGTACCGGTGGAGTGCAGACAGTGTCTTTGAGTGGACTGGTATATTTGGTGTTAATAACATATTGGGACCAAACTGTACCTCTATGGATGTGGATCAACACTGTGCCTTTGAGTACCACACTGGAAACTAACCGTACCTCTGCAGGATTTGTACCAGACTATTTGGCACCTGCCATAGAGCCTGGAACTGTGGGACAGCACCTGTGGATAATCTCTCACCAGTAGTCAAAATTACAATATGATAAAAAAAATTTTTTTGAAAAGTGACAGTGCACCCTATTTTAAAAACAAATTAAGTTCAAAGAGTGCCCAGAAGTGTCCCTGTGCAATTTCAAAGTAACTGACCAAGTAAGAATTTTTAAGATTATTATAAAAAATATACAAAAATTCATAGAAATAAAAAAATCACTGCTGATGAAAGGGAGGGAAGTTGTGAGTGTTTGGAAGTCTGTGACTACGTGGGTTGATTAAGACCAGAAGATGAAAAACTACCAGCTCACTGAGTCAGCTATGCAGACACATAAAACCATTCATATGCCTGTCAAGTGTCTTTCAATCTTTCAGGGGGCATCTGCTACTTTGTTGTCTGATGTTTCGGGCCTTTTTTTTTTTCAAATAGAAATTGCATATTTTGTCAATCTTTAAATTTCATCAAACTTCACTTTTTCTTCGAGTTAAATTTTCATATTGTGAGATCTCCCCATAAAGGTGTTCAATTTTTTTGTCGGAAGACACTGATCTATTGGCAAACCTATACAGTACAACCTGTCATGAAAGACCATCTGGATAAGACATCACCTGCCTTTCAAGACCACTTTTAAACATACTTTACTTTGTACTATTCTTGTTTTTGTACCTCTCATGAAAGACCACCTGTCTCCTAAGACCACATTTTGATCCTCCCTAAGGGTGATCCCCGGTGACAGGCACCACTTTTTATGCAAGAGTATGTTCTCAATATCGCGGACCACAGTCTTGACATTTTAAACATAATTTTTCCAAGTCATAATCTGATACATCACATGACTCTTTACATGAAGATTGAGTTGTGAAGCCATGTTTATGGCGGTGAGTCCGCCATAAACATGGCTTCACAACTCAATCTTCATGTGCCTGTGGGCATAATTATTTATTACGTCACAATTCAGTACATCACATGGCACCGTAACAGTTCACTAAATTACGTTATATAACTGCACCTCTTTTGGGTACTTAAGGTAGTCAAACTTAATAAAATCTCTGAAGAGCCTCCTCACACCCTGATGAAGCCCCAGGTGGGCTGAAACATGTCGGGGGGGGGGGGGGAGGGACTCTTCCATATTAACTTGACCAGTTGGTTTTGTTGTTCTTGTAAGTTTTACTTTAGGATTTTCTTTGCATTTTCTCTAAAACAGTAGTCCTTCCTCTGAAAACACTGGAACACATGAGAATGCTCTTTAATAATAGGTCTACATACCCTCAAGATTTGTAAAATAGCACAAACCAGAAGAATTTGGCATCCAAAAACCTCTTTCCCCTCCCCCATCCTCCCTCCCTCCAACGTTGATGGAAGGTAACATGTGCAAAGAGTCCTGTAAGACTTGACCACACCTCTACAGCCACGTCACATCAAATCAATTTCATATTTATTTCACTTTCAGTTCATAAGTGATTAATAGGAATATAAAGTCCTCATGGTATGGTCTGCCAATAGATATTTTCAGCTGCACCATACCTGAATGCAACTTTATAGCCAGAGCCAGGTCCGGGGGGCATGAATGTCTCGCCAGCATAATTCATTTCAAGCTACTTCGAAGTTTTTCTACAATGTTCATTCAAGCATGACGTAACCAATAAAGTATGACAGTGATGGTACAAATCTGTACATAGTGACCATCACTATCAATCACTTATCCAAGTATGAAAGCCCTACCCAGTGTAGTTAGTGAAATGATGCCACTCCGAAGTTTTTTGTTGATGGACGGAGGGACTGACAGACGGATGTCCGGAAAGTGAGTGCTTAGTCTCGCCAACAGCTTGTGCTGCCGAGACAAAAATCATTATGTAAAAAAATTCATATAGCATCATATGGCAAATTTAAATGTCAGTTGAGAGTATTTTTAATGGCCACAACTAAACTGCGAGTGAATTGGCCACAGTAATGTCCAGGGCCCAGCACATACTTGTACTTCATGGAAATCATGAGTATGTGACAGAAGGAGTCTCTCAACATTGGCAGAAGTTCACCTGACCTTGCATACATAGGAAATATGACTTTTCAAGTGAGGTCAACATTGTCAAAGTGCACTCATGTACAGCCTCAACTTGGGCTTCGTAGCTCAGTAAATCAGAAGCAGCACTATGAAATCGAAGCTTATACAGTTCCTGATTCACAAATGTGACCCTACAACTTGAAGGAATACTATATAATCATAAATTTTCACAAGAGATAAATATTCCCAAATTTTCTCAAGGAAACCCATTTCTGGAATATTTCACGTATTAAAACTTGAGGAAATTGCAGCAAATTGAATACGGAATGAAAGCCTGCGTAAAAATTGAGAAAACAAAACTCATGAAATTCTGATTTGGGGGGTATTGGATAAATTTTGTGCACGGAAATATAGATGTTTATACAGTATATCCAGGTCATCTCAACACTCTTTCAATCTAGCCTTTGTACTGGACTGTCATCATGCCCAATTTTAAAGGCAAAAGTCAAAAATAGATCTCAATTTATCAATCACAAACTATGTCTCCAAAAAATAAACTATTCATTCAGAATGAAATAACCATTGTGTGACCTATCAGTAGGGGCACATCCTTGTTTTCCTTTGAGAAGTAAAACGTGAGGTGTTCATGGACACAGGGATGACTGATGCAGACTTGTTCCAATAATATGCACAACAGACTTAATTGTCACTCAGCTGAGCTACTCACTGAAACATGACCTATATTGAACTAACTTGGCTGAAACCCACCCAGGTTTGACCATGCAATGTCTGTCAACCATCTTTCATGGCAGTTGAAAATGTAAACATTTAATGTGTGGACAAGCCAGCTTTAAGAAATATGGAATGGGTCAGTTGGACATGATTTTGTAACAGCTGATGACCAGTGTTGGCAAACCAGGCTACTAAACAATTCTAACCACAAACAAAGCTAGGCACTTTAATAGAGGAGTGCTGTCTTCAACCCGCTCTCCTGTTTTGGTTTTTATTTTTAGACCCATAAAACTATACAAATTCTTGTTGCTTGGGATCTTTACATTATATATCTGCCAAGAAAAAATTATAAAATCACTTTTTTGGGCGGAAAATGGATATTTTACAAAAGGGTTCGATTTGGAGATTTTTCTCGGGATTCTCGAAAAATATAGTACGTAAAAACTCGAAAATTTGCAAAACGAAACTTTGTAGTCATGTCCAGGTTTGGTTCCTTCACTTTTTCCATAAACACAATAGATAAATTGTAATCGATTATTAATTATGATGCTGGTGAAAATGAACACGTCTTCATGTTTAGGGGGCGTGAAACTGCCTTAAAAAAAAACATATTCCAAAAAGAAAAAAACCAGTCCTAGGCATGTCTACGAAGTTTCATTTTGCAAATTTTTGAGGTTTTAAGTACCATATTTTTCGAGAATCCCGAGAAAAATCTCCAAATCGGACCATTTCGTAAAATGTCCATTTTTTGCCAAAAAAAATGATTTAAAAAATTTTTTTTTGCTGTATATATAATCTAAAGATCCTAAGCAACAAGAATATATATAGTTTTACGGGTCTAAAAATAAAAACCAAAACAGGAGAGCCGGTTGAAGACAGCACTCCTCTAAGTGCCTAGCTTTGTTTGTGTCACCTTAATAGTTTTGTTTTCTTTATACACTGGTTCTACTTCATTCCTTCTTGATCGAGACAGTTTTGGTCAAGGTGCTACACTATGTATCACAGATCTTAAATCTCTGTACTCACCCTTGGCCTCGCCTGCCTCGGCATACCTCAGGAGGAGGCCCTCACACCTTCGGTACGCCGCCGTAACCGCATTCTGTTGAGCCTGACTCACCCTGCCAGGGTCTGGGATGAGTACCCCTGGTTGCATTGTGAATAGCTTGGTGAGTTATGTTCTCTGTAGAGGACAAAATTGAAGTTAGCCACTGCACCATACAGATAAATATTTCACAAATACAAGTCAAAAGAACCAAGATGGTTCTGGCCTGCACCTAGCTATCCCCACCCCCAACCACCATCAAAGTTTTAAAAGGGCTGCTGAAAAAAGAAATGATACAACTCTCCAGTGTATGCATGAAATAAGTCTCATTCATTAAAGGAAGTCTGAAACATTTCACAAATGACAAGAAGTTCCAGAGAAGAAACACTTGAAAGTTTATGGAAATTTTTTAATTGAGTACCTGATGCTTTAGCTGGCATAAATCCTGGAATAGGAGGTATTCATATTTAACTAGAATACAATTTACTGCAGACCTGCTCTAGTCCCCTCAGTTGCTAGGCAACAGATTCAAAGTATGCTTCAGCCATGATGAAGACAAAAATGTACCAGCTACATCTATGATACATAACAATCCTAAAATAACACTTTTTCTACCACACAAACAAAATTTTTTGGACATGCTTAACATCCTGTGTGTTTCTAAAGTTGGCAAATGAGTTTTCTGGACCCTCTTGCTTTTTTGAGTTGTTACTTTTATCACAGAAACTCTTTTTGCCCTGCCTTATTCATGAATCTGCCCTTTTTCCTGTTTAAGCTCCCTGCTGCCCTGTAGGTGGCAGCACAGGATGCCAGTTAGTATACCTCCTATTATCAGGCTGCAGGGATTGTGTTTCCAATCAGTACATGTAGATTTTACCTGATGACATGGGTGGAATGAGTGCTGCATGTGCAAAGTCCTTCTGGAGAAAACTTGGGACATGCTCCCCACGACAAATTTAGCAAAAATGGGCATATATCATATTCATCGCAAGCTGATTTGTTTCAAGAACAAAATGAATGTTATCTGCTCACTCAGGATCATATGTATAAAAAGTGAAGCATACAACCCACATAACGCCTGACTCAGTAGCCATAAGGAGGCAGTAAAGTTGGGAAACAGCTTGCTCACCACTCATACAGGCATAGACACATTCTTGTTTTGTATGTGTTGGCAATGCTGTGTGCGTCCTGCTAAACATTTCTGGTTTAATCTTCATTGTCCTGAAGGTCTAAATCTTTTGTACCTTGTTGGCAAAAGGAGCCAAACAAATTTTACAAGAGAAAGTATATCCAAAGGTAGCACCATTTTTCGCCAAAATTTCCATGGCAGATTTAAAAGACAGACTTTCAAAGTATCCCTTGCCCTATTGTCTGGCAGGCCTACTGTCTTATGACATCTTCAGCACATGATGCAGGGTTTCCCCCAGTTTTGGAGAGCAGAAAGACCTGGTGAACCTCATGGCAACCTAGTTTTCTTTGTTCCGTGACAGATATTGACCAAATGTTGCATAAATATTACTAAAATAACCTACTTTTTAATGAAAAAGGAGAAACGTGATAAAAAGGTGAAGAAAAGTACAGCACTAGCGCATGCACTTGATTATCATCTTGATACCAAGGTCAAGATTGATGATGATTGTACAACACACCACAATCCATGTAAAACTGACAGATATCTGCAATGCAGGTCAGCCCACCCTATACATTAAAAAACAGTGGGCCTTACTACCTGTTAAGAGAATCTGCATCACACATAGTGATTTTGAACAGAGTGATGCAAAAATCCTAAACTATGACATGTTTATTTAACAAGAGGACTGTGAGAATCATGTGCTCAGCTGACCTTACATGCATGCACTGAAGTGGTCCTGTGAACTTCAGAATGATAAACACATCACCTTTGTTCATGCCATCATCACTGTTACTAACATGCACATGTATATCCCCTAACCAATTTTCCCAAATGTTAATAATTTCTTATAAAATCTCATAGGATCCAAATTACTATTTTGGAGGACTGTGAGATTAAGGTCCAGGAATCCCCGGAAGTGTCACTATGCAAAATTGCGGAAAAATTGGCATTGAGAGACTAGAAAATGAGGAAAAATATTTTGAAAAAATATATAAACATAAAAATCTGAAACTATATGAATTTGAGAAGAAATTTTCGCAATAACATTATGAGGTGCATATTAACAATTTGAATGCTGAAGCAGGTGGAGAATCATGCATATAATATGCTCAATGTTTACATTACCAGAAAGAATTAAAGATGAGATATCAGACAATAAGGAACAGGAGGCCCATGGGCCTAATGCTCTGCTGGCATCTTGGCTATATTGCACCTGTTCATTTCAAAGTTGTGAGTCCTCAAGTGGCTTCTCAACATATGCAGCTTATGTACATTTTAATAATGTAAAATTTGTCCACCAGATGGCACTTTGCTCAACATGTAATCATAGCTTATTTGTGAAACAACTGTGATGAAGATTGTTGCATATATGCCAAGACAACAATCAGTGAGTCCTAAACTTTGTGTCTTCAGTGACCTTGGGACAGAAGATCAAGGACACCCAGATTATGTAATACAAGAAGTTCATAGGCCTGCCTGGTGCTGTGCTGACATTGCCATTGAAATCCAAGCCTCACCTTGCCATTACAAAATCACCTGTTTTCAACTTTACAGGCATGGTGACCTCACAAAAAAGTCAAGGTCACTGATATTACATAATATTCTACCTTTGGACATTGTCTATACATCCTGTAAATTTGGCAAGTCTAATCCAATTACTTTTCAAGATATGGAATTTTATATCTTAAAACACATTTTGGCTAATAATTCTGTCAAATTATGGGTGGCGCCACTAGTATAATAAGCAACTTAGATTTTGACCTCCCCCACTATCCCACCGAATTTGGTGAAGATTTGCCACAAATTAAAGATGCTAGAGTGTTCACAAGATTTTCATATTTTGACCCCTACATGGCATAATATTGTAGGTGGCGCCACCCATAAAGAAAAGAACCAAAAATTTTTATACCCCCTGTAAGTCCTGAAGGTTATATTGGGCTAACTTGAAAACTGCAAACTGTATCGCGTTAAAGAGCAAAAGTTTATGGACGGACAGACAGGTCTACATGAGCATTCGCATAAGCTCTGTGACCAGAGCTAAAAAACAATTGAAAAAATTACATGAATTTGAGAAGAAATCCGCATGTGCTAATTTCTGCATTTGATAACATTATGATGAGGTGCATATTAACAATTATTGGAATGTAAAAGCAGGTCAAGAATCAAGCATACAATATGCCAAGAAACATACATGGGAATTTATTTTAATACTATTACGGCCATTTGAAACATTCTAAAGTGTCCTGAATGTAGATTGGTTCAAGAATACTGCATGCCTTAGTAATTGATGCTAATGCAAGGAATATAAGACGAGATAGCAGATGGTAAGGTCACAAAAATGCTATGAAAAATAGGAACATTAATTATGTCAGCAACATATCCCATTATAGGAATCTGTGAAGAAATTTTAATGGGAATTTTCTGAATAAGGCCATGTGAAGTGTCACACACACTTGAACGTAGATGCAGTAGGAACAGCACATATAAAATTAATGGTCAAAGGAAGGCATTAAAGATTCAATAGCATAAGATCATAGGGCACATAAAAATGCAAAATATAAAATGCAACATCCAAAATCATTAAATTGAGTAGTCTTGCATCTTCATGATGGGGGTACATTATTAAGTGCTTCACTCAGCTACTCATGTAACAAATCTTCAATCATTGGTGCAGCATCCTGGCTAACAACTAACACAAATTTTATAGTCTACACAAAAGTGGACAAACATCATATCCTTGCACATCCCCACTGCCAGTCACTTTAGCCTGATGGCTTTGGTCAAGGTCAATTCGAGGCCCATGGCATGGGCGTACATGTTGCAATGACTCCTGTACCTGTGCAAAACAGACTTTTTGTTTTCCTTCAAATACTTTCTTTTTTATTTATTATTGAGTCTGTGTTCAAACAGACATTTCATTTTCCTCAAGTACTAAAATTATTTATTTACAATAATCAACACATGAAAGTGACAGTACATGTCAATAAACTTGAACACTGTTCAACAGTTAAATTGGCAGTCTTTGCCAATGTTTTTAACATGTCTCCAGTGGCACAACATGCATCATTTAAATAGGTAACGTCAGACCATTTTATCTGGCATTTTAACGTCAAGTTTCAACAGTATTAATGTAAAAACTATGGCCCGGAAAAACAGTATCGAGTACTTCAACAAGTAGTCACAGTTGGCATTGAAAGAGTAAACCTTGGCCTCCAATAATACTTATGTGGTCCCACCTTATATTTAAAATAAATCTTCACAAAAACTTTTCCAGGTCTGTAGGGCCCCTTTGAAACTGTTAAACCCCATATGATGTCCTCTATTCTATAAGGCTCCCTGGCAATACCAGCCTTGGCAGCTCACACCTGTCACTGCTGTATGTGATTTCCTGAACTCTTCCAAAGCTCCTCCCAACAAAAGTCCACTTTACCACTATTACTATTTTTCCAGACTCAAATTCCTCTTAAAGCTACCTACCTTTCATTCCAATACTTGCATGCCCTGTATTTCTAGAGGTCAAGACTTACCCACCCCCCTGGGTGCCTTGTATTTCCAGAGCCCAATGCATCCAAAGCATGCCGAGGAAAGCTGTTGACTTGCCACCCAGGCTACACCAGCTTTGACTAATAAAGCCCAAAATGCAAATAATACACACACCCGTGATGCACCACAGGAAAAGCAATAAAAAGTTGATGTGTGCAAACAAAGACTTTTTGTTTTTCCTCAGATACTTTATTCTGAATTTGTTTCCATGTGAATTTTGTTCTCAGTTTTTTTTTCTCGGACACTATTGTTTCGAAAAGTACTAAACTTGGCATGGTGATTGACAGAGTAGTCGAATGAAGAACCTGGTTTGGAATAGTCACCACCTTTAAAATTGTACAAAGTGGAGCCTTTTGAAATTTTAAGATGATGAATATCTTCAAAACTATTAAAGGTTGATGTACCATTCCAACTTTAATCTATAAGTTTGTACTAGGCTCATCCAATGAACACAAACAAAAGTTGTAGAATTTAAATTTATGCAAATTAGGAGAGCTAAACAGTTTAAATGTTGATAGAGTATCCTCGAAACTATTAAAGCCATTATAAGTACTATTCTACCTTTAATTCATAGGTTTGAGCAGGGACGTAAGTTCTATTCAGAAATTGCATGTCCCTGGTTTGAGCTACACATGCATCAAATGATCAGAAACAAAAGTTGTAGATTTATGAATCATGCTCATTAAGGACACTTAAAAAGTCTAAATATTGAATATCTTCCAAACTTTTGTAGGCACAGGTACCATTAATTCCAAGTTCAATTTGTTGGTTTGTGCTGTAGGTACATCCAATGAACCAGAAGCAAAAGTTGTAGAATTATAATTTATGCTAATTAGGGGCACTTGAAAAGTTTAAATGTTGAATTTCTTCAAAACTATATATATTACAGAAGTGCCATTCCAACTTCAATACGTATTAATTATGGTTTGTGCTGTTGGACCATTCAAGGAACCACAAACAAAAGTTGCAGAATTATTTTTTTCAATTTGTGCAAATTAGCTAGGAGTGCTTGTAAAGTTTAAATGCTGAATATCTCCAAAACTAGTAGATAGAAGTGCCCTTCCAACTTGAATAGGGAGGTCGGATAGGTTTGTGCCACCCAATGACCCACAAGCAACTTTGCAGAATTGATGACATCAAGAACGCTTGAAAAGTTTAAATGTTGAATATCATCGCAACTGTTGTAGGTAGACTTGACAAACTGGCAAGTCTGATTGTCAAGGACAAGTAAAATTTAACAAGGGACAAGTAAAATTGAATAATACAACTAATACAAGCCTGAATGGACAACAAAATTATTTGGCACCTCTGGGACTTAAATTAAATTCTACCTTGAAAAAAAACATGCTACGGAAGGAAATACCTTGCAACCTTGAATAACACAAAGGGCATTTCAATACGTAAAATTTACAATGATTTCATTGTCAGAAACTCAACAAAGAAAACAAAAAAACAAAAAAAAACAAAAACAAAAAAAAAACTCATGGGCGATAATAAAATTATAAGGGATTTTACATGCTGATGTTTCACCACAGCTTCAAATTTTCCCCTTACTCATACAGTAGTCCATTTTGTATGTTCATTGAACATATTTTACTAAATCCTTTGCAGTGTATAATCCTGAAGCTCCAACAGAGTGGATCTATTTCGATCCTCACATTCACAGTCTGATGCACATCACACCACATGCCATTTTCAGTAATCTTCAAAGTGACACTAGATCACACACTAATCAGTGAGACATGACAAGCACCACATATATGCCATGTTAAATAAATTCATTAAATAGTACAGAACAATAAGAAAAAAAGGGGTAAAAAGAATTAGTACCCACCAAGAGGATTTTGAGGCAAATGCTCCAAAATACTCAGGTATTACCATTTGCGGGGCTACCCACCCGAACTTTACAGGAAACCCTTGACCAATTACGTCTCCCAGACAGGACATCCCTTCTGTCACCAAACACGGCCAGCTAACCAGGAAACAAACAACCTGTTCCTTATCACACAGTATAACCCAGCCTTGCCATCTTTGAAACAAATTTGAATAATATTCAAAGGAACTGGGGCACAATACGAGCTTCCAGCAGCACATCAGTGCTGGAAAACAAAAAAAGTGGTGCAAAGATTCAGAAAGTCAAGAATCTAAAAGACGTTCTGACTCAGTCTAGAGTCAGATACCCACCACCATAACCACATACACCAGCAGTGTCTGGGGTGATGGACAAGAATCCATGCAATACACGTAATTGCAGATATTGCCCCAAAATGGACACTGT
This sequence comes from Hermodice carunculata, assembly GCA_964020975.1. Lineage (NCBI taxonomy): Eukaryota > Metazoa > Annelida > Polychaeta > Eunicida > Amphinomidae > Hermodice > Hermodice carunculata. Next base: position 97,452,203 of record OZ026620.1, on the reverse strand, counting down.
CACAAGTACACGCAGAGGGCGTTCATACACAGCCCCTAGGGGAGGTTCCTGCAAACACAACAATTTAGTTTACCTCCTCGCATGCATGTTGTGCAAGAAACAATATGTTGGACAAAGAGGCAGGGCCCTCATGAATAGAATACAGTCCTGAACATTTCTATTAAATATAAATAAGAGTGACCACACACAACCCCTGGGTAGGCACTTTGCTGTCCCAAACCATGGTTGCCCACAACTGACCATTCAAATTCTTGAATACATGCGCACACCCCCAACTTTGAGCAAGACACTAAAACTCAGGCTTGTGCACAGGAAACACATCAATTGGATCCACCAACTGGGCACTACGAAACCTTTCTGTCAGTGTTATGGGCGGATGAACTCCTTGTTCAGTCATATGCTCAATTTTTACTCCAAAGTTCATCTGCCTACTAGCACCACTTTGACAGACTTATGAAACACCTGTTCCATAAGCCAACGAGTCGTGAAAATTCTTCATTGAGGGTAGAGGCTGTCACGTCACACCCCTGCCACAATACACTTTTTACAAGATGACAAGAGGTCATCTGGGTACAATGAATGTCACAGTTGTGACATCCATTTGTACCCGTGGTGCACTGCAAACAGGGAACTTAAACATGACAACTAGGTCAATTTTGACTATTGTCACGTCGCACGTGCAAGACCGAAGACATGAAACATACACCTTGATGTCAGTTACATGTATGTCACACCCAACTACATTTTCACCTGTTTTGAGAGACCGCCCCAGAGCAGGCCAAAAAGTGGTCACATAAGGCAGGTCGTCTCTCACTAGAGGTGCAATAACATGGGAAAGATGGCAAAATGGACATGGTAAACATGGTCTTCAAAGGCAGGTGGTCTTTCCTCACAGTGGTCTCTCAAAACAGGTTTCACTGTATTTAAAGCATGTACGCACAACTGTTACACCAGCCTCTGATGAGACCCAGCAGTGTCGAAACCGGTCAGGCTTTACAGGAGAGGACAACAGTCACTTTTGGCCTTGCCCTCGTCACATTTGCTCAAGAAAGAAAAAAAGTATTTTTGTATGAGCAATTTGGTTGCTTTGGCAAAAGGGCACGAAGACAGTTAAATGAGATGAAAGACAGGTGCCAGACTATCTTTGCTAATTCTGTAATGAAAAACAGGTCCATCATAGGCATCATAAAAACCAACACTTTATGATCACAAAATAAATTAATTTCAATGTCAAAAATTTCAAATATAAACACTGTTAAAAATTTCTATGGAACAACTATAACCAAAAGATCTTTTGGGGGGTCTAATCTCATAAAACATGTCAATTTTGAGACTGTCAATGTGAATGTCTTTAACATATTACAAATGTGGACTCAGAAAAACACATGCAATGAGAGAATAAAAAAAAATATATTAAAAGCAAAGAGAAAACATATTTCTGCATGAACATAATATCATAATTGATAGTTGGCATTTAGGGCCTAGGGTGCAAAAATATGGGACAAGTAAATTTCTTTCCATATTCTGTGTGGACAAGTAAATTTAATTAACACTCAGGGGAACAATTAAATATTATCTCTAGCCAGCCCTTTAACAAGTGGCCGAAATCCAAGTTTAATGTCAAGCCCTGTTGTTGGTAGAAATGCCATTCCAACTTCAAATAGGGCTATATACCTTGGTTTATGCCATAGGTGCATTCAATAAACCTTTATAAACAAAACTAGAATTGCTTATTAGGGGCACTTAAAAAGTTTAAATGTTGAATATTCTTCAAACTATTATAGGTAGAAGTGCCATTCCAACTTCAATTTATAGGTTTGTGTTGCTGTCACATCCAATGAACCACAATCAAAAATTGTAGAATTATAATAAATGCCAATTTGGGACACTTGACAAAATTTTAAAGGTTGAATATGTAACTATTATAGGTAGAAGTGCCATTCCAACTTCAATTCATCGGTTTGTGTTCAGCAAGAAGTTTAGCCTTCTTCGTGGTCACATCCAATGAACCACAAACACAAGTTGTAGAATTCTAAATTTATGCTAATTATGAACACTTGAAAAGTCTAAACATTGAATATCCCCAAATGATTAAACAGAAGAGGTACCATTCACACTTTGAAAATCTTATTTACAGGTTTCTGCTATAGGCACATCCAATTGTTCACAACCAAAAATTGTAGAATTTTAATTGATGCAAATTAGGACAATACACAAAATCTAAAATTTGAACAACTTCACAACACTTACAGATAGATAGTTCAGTCATCCAACTTCAATGAATAGTTTTTGTTTTGTTTTTATTATTATTATTATTATTATTATTATTAAAAGTTCATTTGACTATTTCCTCATAACAACAAACTTATCGGAGGTCAGAAAGCACTCTTTCTACCCATCACTCCAAAGCGCAACTATTGATTCAATAGAACTCTCAGAATTCTCCAGAATACACATAATATGACAATGGGCGTATTATCCATGCAATCCCAAGCACCATCATTTATAACACAATTGCCACAACTAATGTGTGAAAATAATTCCCAAGAAAAAGGTTTTCTTGGTCTCCTTCAGGAAGGAGTGCACAGCCTTCCTTCCACTAAGTTTCTGATCTGAAATATGTCACCCACCTGCGCGTGTTCACAGAATTATCACAAGCACATCAACAAAATATTGACTCTGTTTACAGAGAACACCTCTCTCTGCACTGGTCCATATGACTTAACTCCAGTTACTATGGACGCATTACACTTGGGTAAAGGATGGCCATGGCTGTTTGCACATAATTAACTCAGATTACGAGCTAGCGAGCGTCCTATCAGTTCCTAATTAGCCCCTTTTAAAGGTGAAACGAGTCGGAACTGTTTTCTGAACAGATTTTCACTGAAATTACGATTTTCAGCAGCTCCTCAGCTGCCAGGCACTAGTCTGGTGTTAACAGTTCAATTGAGAGTTGATGACATACCTGCATCCAATGAAAAATTAGCCAAAATTGTAGCATTGAAATTTATGCAAATTAGGAAAATTGGGAACACTGAAATCTTGAATATTCAGCTTAAAAATTGTTATAGAGCTGCCATTCTATCTTTAATTGACAGGTTTGGGAGCTAGCTGCATCCAATGAACCATGATTTAAAGTTTTTTGCAAATTAGGCAAATACACAAAATGTAAATGTTGAATAACTTCAGAACTATTAGAGAGAGAAGTACCATTCCAACTTCAATTTTTATGTTTGTGACAGAGCTCAATTGTTTTATAATTGCCTCATTTGAACAGTTCAATAAATAAATCAAATTTATCTAGTTCTAGTGTATTATACGGGCTGTTCAATGTACGTGATGCTGGAGCAAAATCTAAAATGCTGGGAAGGCGGAAGCAAATTGTATTTTTGGCCAGGGGTCTGGGGGCCACCTAATAAGGGATTCAGATGAGCTATTCTGGCAACAATTTTGGGACACTTATACACCTTTTTAGCTGAAAAGAACTGGTATGTTGCAATTCAATAAGGTAAAAAAAAATACCAACTAGTATCTGCAAGCCTAAAGAAATTATTGAGACCCAATTAATGATCTCCTCAAGACGTAAGTCTGTGGTCGCAACCTTTGAGGTCTCTGTTGCCCTTTTTTGCTACAAAGAAAGCAACCATTGGATAGCTCTGGTTATGTTCCAAGATATTTGCTTACAACTTTACTTATAATATTCTGGTTGTTGGGTCAGTGTTTCCTCACCAGTCATGTATAAACTAGTCAACCTAGTTGTTTGTTGGTTAAACTTCCTGGCGGACATCTCACAGCGACCTACAATCCTGATATCTGATTGGCTGAAGGCTATTGGCAACCAAAATTATTATAAATTTTTAATGTTTCAAACATTTGACTCCTTCTCCTTACTTTTAGCTCAGTACATCTTTGGAAAACATAACAATTGCTTTTTGGTTCTGTACAAGTTGTAAGTTAAGTACGAGCAACACATTTTGCAATGTTGGGGAGTTCTTTATTGTTCACAGTGAATGACAGCTGAATTTGAAAGCATTGACGCAGCTATGTGAATGTCCCCTATTACATTTACAAAATGCGGTGGTTGCATTGGAATATCAGAGTTGTATAAATTTAAAGTTGCTTATAACACCAAAACTATGTAATAATATACCAGCTAAGATAGATCTACATAAGCCTAGACTAGAGAGTCTCTAAGAAACTCTAGCTACTGTAGTATACTGACTGTGTCCCATTGAAAAATGAGACAGTCGAGAATTGGCGTGCCACGACATGTGGAACTGGAATCAAAATAAAAGGTGACATCTTTGTACACATTGTAATTTGTATGATACCTTGTTGCTGGACCCAGCTCATTGTATGGAATTTACATCATATCATCCGCTCGAAGCGCAGATCCGTGAAATAAAGTCGTTGAAGCGGAACAAATCGACCCATTTCAAGCATGGCGCCGTTGTGTTTTGCTGGCTGTTGTCCCCAAAGGACCCGGATGACGGAGTCACATAAAGTTATTATTAAACTAGGAAAGATGATTTGCTGCATAGCAAATCAGTGTGTGTGTCTTCAAAGCATATTGGTATGGCAATGTACAACTATTCCATAACACAGGGGTGGAAGTTGGAATGGCATTTTTATCTTTTATTGCTTTGAAGTTATTTAAGATTTAAAATTTCTAATGGTGCTATTTAGCATAATTTACATTGTTACAACTTTTATTTTCAATTCATTAGGTGCGCAATGGTCAACAACCCCCTACAATTAGTTGGAATGACATCTCTATCTATTAGTAATATAGTGCTTAAGATATTCAAGATTGAAAATTTCGAATACTGCTAATTAGCATAATTTCAATTGCTTCAACTTTTGTTTTAGATTCATTACATGCGCAATGGTCAACAAACCCCTAGTAAAAGTTGAAATGACATCTCTATCTATAATAGTTTTGAAGATATTCAAGTTTTAAAATTTTAAATTCTACTAATAAGCATAATTCAAATGGCTACAACTTTTGCTTTAGATTCATTACATGCACAATGGTCAATAACCTCCTAGAAAAAGTTAAGATGACATCTCTATCTTTAATAGTTTTGAAGATATTCAAGTTTTATAATTTCAAATGCTGCTAATTAGCATAATTTAAATTGTTACAACTTTGGTTTTAAATAAATTCATTGGATGCGCACTGGTCAGTAACCCCCTAGCAGAAGTTGGAATGACATCTCTATCTATTATACTTCTGACGATATTCAAGATTTAAAATTTCAAATGCCCCTAATTTGCATAATTTTGAACATCTTCATTCCTCTGTGTAAAACGGTCAAACTCCCTGTATGGAGGTACAATCATGCCAAGTTTGGAGTTTCTATGCATAATAGTGTCCGACAAATTTGCTGGTAAAGAAAGAAAGAAAGAAAGAAAGAAAGAAAGAAAGAAAGAAAGAAAGAAAGAAAGAAAGAAAGAAAGAAAGAAAGAAAGAAAGAAAGAAAGAAAGAAAGAAAGAAAGAAAGAAAGAAAGAAAGAAAGAAAGAAAGAAAGAAAGAAAAGTGTGACACATACACTTTAACTAAAGGATGTCTATATAGTAGTTATAGATTGCTGTGCTTTCAATATCACTCTGGCACCCGGGTACGATACAAAATCGTACCCAGACGGGTACCCAGATGCGAAAATTCATATCAAAAATTCATATTTGTCATGAAGGCAATCTCAGGAGGCCGCATCAGGGACGGCCAACGTCTGTTTGCAAACACGAAATATCAAAACAAAACGGTATCCATCTTGCTTGGGACCAATGACATTGGTGATGGTAGGAGCGTAGTGGAGTGCACCCAGGATTACACAAAAATGGTTACAGATATTCTTGACACCCAAAAGGAAGCAAAAGTCTTCCTTTTCCAAATACCCCCGCGAATAAATGGTGAAAACAAGAACAGTGAACGATGTGAGCTCAACAAGAATATAAAGTCTCTAGCAGAAACAAATGACAGGCTTACCTTTGTGGAAACTGGTATCATTGAGGACCCCAAATTTTATGTACCAAGTGGGGTCCATATGTCACCTCTAGGCACTGCTTTCATTGCTAAAGCTTTTATTACATCTGTTTTGGGACGTGTAGGTAGGGCAAATACAGGGGGACCATGGCGACATCCTGCCTATTCCCAACAACAAGCCTTCAATGGATATCGTGGGAAACCAGGTCAGCAACAGTTTCCCCGTCTATCACCCAACCACGGAACAGGTGCTCAGTCTTGGGGTGACAAGACACAGACAATAAAGACTCTGCTTATGAGCCTCATGGACCAAATATGATAACATATACATGTAATAGCTCCAAGTGATCAATAAGAGCGCAACAGACTCTACACTCGTCACGATTGACTGATCATTTAATAGTAATGTGGGGTGCTATACCATATTTTCCCATGAATAGTTTTAAAATTGAATTTATTGTGATATCTTTAGATGACAGAATTACATATACTTGGCAGCAAGTACAGCAATTCAGACTGTCATTAACAAGACATATAAGTAACACGGGTTCTATTTATTTATTTATTTGTGGTGAACTCCACATAACAATGAAATCAAAGCATTGGAACTATATGGACAGACACATACATATTGTGTGCTATTATTTTTATCCTCCCAAGGGACGTATAACAACTTACATGAACGCTAAGACTGGTCAAATGGATTAACCTGTATATCAATTCTGACCTCTGTAAACACAACACTTTCTTCCATCTTTTGTTAAGAACTAGAACAAGACAAGGTTTTATTACAAGTATGGTTAAGATACGGGTACATGATAATGAAATGTCCGGTTTGAAAATTTGTCACTGGAATATTTGTGGCATTAAAGGAATAGAAGGCCTAAAAACAATAGATGAAAAATTCCAGAAAGAGATTAAGGGGTATGACATAATTGCATTAACGGAAACTCACTCCAACAGTGAAATAAGTATAGGTTTAGAGGGATACTATACCTTTCAGGTCAACAGGCCAAGACATCGTAAAGCTAAGAAAGACTCTGGCGGAATTGCTATAATGGTGAAAAATTGTTTAAAGAGAGGAGTAGCTTTCTATTCAAGTGAAACACCGGTCTTGGTATGGGTTAAACTTAAAAGAGAATTTTTCAATATAGACGTAGATATCTATCTGGGAGTGGTATACATGCCCCCCAAGAACTCGACCTACTCAAAGCAGTTAAATGAAGATGTAGCTGACATTTTAGAGAGGGAGGTGCTTCAATATTCTGAAAAAGGGAAGATTATGCTAATTGGAGACTTTAATGCTAGAACTGGTGAAATGATAGAAGATTGTATGGGAAACAAATATGATGAGTGTTCTTTTGCCACGGAGGAAACCTCCCAAAAAGTACATGAGAGATCCAGTATAGATAAGGTAGTATGCTCCACAGGGAAAACTCTTATAGAACTATGTACAAATGCAAATCTGAGAATTTTGAATGGTCGAGTACTTGGGGACATGGGCGGAAAGGCCACGTGCCAGCAGTGGAATGGGTGCAGTGTTGTGGACTATGGTATGGTGCATGAAGAACTTTATAGAAAAGTTCATTATTTCAAGGTACATGACTTCACGGGCATTTTCTCTGATCATTGTATGATATCCATGTATGTTAATATACAAAGTGTAGGTGACAACAATACTATACACATGAATCCTTTTCCAATGGGTTATAAATGGAATGATACATCAGCCACCCTGTACAGTGATGCAATGAAAGATTCCCGTATTCAGGCAAAGTTGAAATGTTTTGAAAACAATATTAAGAAATCGAGTACTAATGAAGAAAATATAGATGAGCATGTGAAAAGTTTCACCCAGATTTTGATAGATGCAGCAGACATGTCTCTGACCAGAAAGAAACCCAGAAAATATAAAGGCAAAAGATGGTTTAGTAAAGACTGTAGAGAACTTCGCGATGAGGTGAAATATTTAGGTAAGTTGCTTGACAAACATACAAAGGATCCCCATATTAGGGGTCTATTTTTCAGTACAAAGAAGAGGTATAAGAAGATGGTAAAATGTACTAAAAGAAAACACAAAGAAAAAATTATGTATCAATTAGAAAATCTGGCTGACAGAAATCCAAAGTTATATTGGAAGTTAATAGATTCCTTAAGGAATGATAGTGAGCCGGCGAATGACATGTCACCTTTAGATCCAAAAGAGTTAACAGAGCATTATTTTAGACTACTAAGAGTAACAGAGCCAGAAGAGAATGAGGACCAGAGTGTTTTGAATAAATTAATAGCAGAGCTTAAACAAAACCAGATTCCACAATTACTGCAACGAAACATTGAAATCTGTGAAGTTGACATGGCTATTAAAAAGCTGAGAAATAATAAAGCATGTGGGTTGGACATGATCAGCCATGAAATGCTTAAATCTTCCAGCAAATGGATCAAGGTACCTCTTTGTAAACTGTTAAATGAAATATATGGATCGGGTGTGTTCCCAAAAAAGTGGAACATAGGGTACATAGTCAGTCTATTAAAAGGTGGTAATCCGTCAGATGCAAACAATTACAGGGGAATAACAATCAACAGTGCACTTGGTAAAGTTTTTGGTATTATTTTGAACACAAATCTGGAAGAATTTTTGGAGGAAAACTGTGTAATTAAAGATAATCAAATGGGGTTCAAAAGGAAAGCCCGAACAGTGGACCATCTGTTTATTGTTAAAACAATATTAGATAAGTATGTGATTAAGGGCAAACAATGTGTATATGCATGTTTTGTAGATTTGCAGAAAGCTTATGATAGTGTGTGGCGTCATGGTCTTTATTATAAGCTACTGAGTCATAATATAAATGGTAAATTTTTCAACATTCTAGAGAGTATGTATAGATCAACTGAAATGTGTGTCAAGATTAATGGCAGGATATCAGAAAATTTTCAAACTAATATCGGGGTTAAACAAGGGGATATTATGAGCCCAGCACTTTTCAATCTTTATGTTAACGATCTGCCAGAGTATATTGGCAAAGATAACGCTGCTCCTGTGCTAAATGACCAAAAAATCAATGCCTTATTATATGCCGATGATTTAGTTTTGCTCTCCCTATCACAAGAGGGTCTCCAAGGGAGCCTTCACAAAATTGATGAATATTGCAAAAAGTGGAAACTGAACATAAATGTAAAGAAAACAAAAATCATGATGTTTAACAAACATGGAAGTAGATGCGGTCGAAAATTCTATCTAGGTAAAGCATGTTTGGAAAATGTAACAGAGTACAAATATTTGGGTTTAACTTTAGCAGTCACTGGTAATATGGTCAAAGCGAAGGAGAATGTATACAAAAGAGCGCTTAAAGGCTTATTCAAATTAAAGGCATGTTTAACACTCACCAGTGCAAGTCCAAGATTAAGCTTAAAACTTTTTGACCAACTCATTAAACCTATCGGACTGTATGGGTCAGAAATATGGGGATATGTAAATGTGACGAATAGAAAATTAAAGGATGATAACTGGATGGAAAAAGTATATACCTTGTATCCTGTGGAGAAATTAAACATCAGTTTTAGTAAATATATTTTAGGTGTAAATAGGAGAACGACAAATGTGGCAGCAATGGGAGAACTGGGTAGATACCCACTGGGCATAAACGTTATAATTTCAATGATGAAATACTATGGTCATTTGGAAAATACAAAAAACAAATTATTACAGAGTGCAAAAATAGAATCGGTCAATTTGAAAAGAGAGGGAATTGAATCATGGATGACTTTTGTGGAAAAATGCTGTGACAAACTCCAAATAGATATTCAGGAAATGAAAACACAAGAAGGAATTAACAAAATCAGACAAGTATTAAAAGAAAATTATATTAAGTTTTGGGAAATACAAATTGGACAAAATTTAATTACAGAAGGCAAATTGTGCACATACAGAAAATTCAAAACAAAATTCATTTATGAAAGTTATTTGGACCATGTGTATCGCAAGGATCATAGGGTAGCACTCACACAACTGAGGGTGAGTGCCCATAGACTTGAAATTGAAAAAGGGCGCCATCAAAGACCATTTATCCCAAGAGATGAAAGATTTTGTAAATTCTGTCTTCTGTCCAATAATAAAATAATAGGGGATGAGACCCATTTTCTCATGGGTTGTCCACAATTTAAAAATGAGAGGGAAATATTATGGATGGAAGTAGCAAAAAGATGCAAACATTTTAACAATATGAATGAAGAAATGAAATTATTTTACCTTCTTAATTGTGAGGGTGAGCTTATCACTTATGTGGCAAAGTTTGTGTCAAATGGTTTTGAAATGTATAAGGTATGAAGAAGTTACCACAACACTGCACCCACCTCAATTTAGACAAATGTATATAATTAGGGGGTAGGTTTCTGTACAGAAGTAGTGTTTTCCGTAGACTAGTTTGTGACTCTCTGTTTTCATATGTATGTTTACATGTCTATGTATTTTCACCACTTGGCCCCTAGAGGGCGTGAATGTGGCAATAAAATCTTTTGTACCTTTGTACCTTTGTACCTTATCAAAGGAAGCCAATGAACCAGCACTGCACATGACCTAAGGCTAAGAGTAAGAGTGAGTCCTGGCGTCACAGTCTCACACCGAGTTACATCTCCGGACCAGGCAACCGATCTTGCTGTTGCCCCACCTCAAAAATCGACGATGAAATGCACTATAGCCTACATGTGTGTTAAAATTTACAGGATATGCGAGTCACGAGACAATCTAATCCCTAATTTACAGAAAGTATAAATTTATACAAAATTTATTACAAATGAATGATTCAAATGACGCCTTTGACGGGTTCAAACTGACATCATTATGTATTGAAACACGTCATAAAATTAAAATTCATGAATCCAGACTTGACGCTGCTTATTTACACTGTTGAGTGCCAAGCTTGTGCTGTACAGGATTAACTTCCTGCTTGAATGTATATGTGGTGAATGTAATGTGGGCTTAATTTGGCGCTTACTTTAGGCCTAGGTATTTAAACCTTTTCGAAGTATAGATACGTCTATGTTTCTTTAGACTTTTAAGACTAAATTAGTTGCAATCGTTTATAGTTGTTCAACACATGCACCATACAATGTAATACTGATTTCTTAAAAGTAACGATTATCATAAATAACGCGCGCACACACACACACACACACACAGAGACAAACAAACAAACACGCATATAAATCGGTAATAGAAATTTAAGGACCACTCAGTGCACCATAGTAAATTGAATGCATGTTGGTCTTTAAAACATAGGCCTAACGACCTTAAGACTACTATAATCCAGCGCAGTATAGAATGAATTTATGCTTTTCTTGAATACATCACGAATATTCATATTGTGCCTCCACGCACACCGTTCGCACTGGTTTGGACAAAGCTTAAGTCTCTAGCCTCCCCATGCACCTGACACAACAATTATGTCATGGCGCCAACCCAGACATTTTGCTTTTCCAAGAATTCTATTCTTTCTTTCTTTCTTTCTTTCTTTCTTTCTTTCTTTCTTTCTTTCTTTCTTTCTTTCTTTCTTTCTTTCTTTCTTTCTTTCTGAATGACCAAATTTGTCTGGAGTTTTTCTCAGACACTATTTATCTGAAAACCACCAAAATTGCCATTATGACTGACCCACCAGTGAAATTAGGCACCTGATTTGGAATAGTCATGATGTTTAAAATTATGCAAATTAGATGGGCGATTAACATTTTAAGAGCTTTATATCTGAAAAATATTATAGATAGACACAAAATTCTAACATACACATATGGGTTTGAGACATCTGGCAAATCCAATACCATGGATTTCCCGAAAATCCACATTTCGACTAAGGCTTCTGCTGTAGGCCTACTGCATGTTACAAGCCTCCATGGTGCTAGGCGACCATTTTGCATTCATGATACTTGAACCTGTCTCATAGGCAGCCTTCTAGCCATGCCTGCTAGGTGTATGGTTTGAAAGGTTTGGGTCTTCTGGCAAATGGGAGGCGGGGGACTCCCAAAAACTGTGTAATGAGGTTCTCAACAAAATACAGAGAATCTCTTTCTGTTCATGCGAGAAACATATCTCCTCCATGTTCACACTAACGCTGGACAGAGCTGTAAGTGCACCATGAGTGAGACTGGCCATGTCCTAGCTGGTCTGTTTTCACCTGAGGCAGGGAGTCTGCTGGGCTTATCAGTCACAAGGGATCAGAGGAACTGGACTTCTTGGCAGAACAAGCCTGAGTGTACCCTATGTTAAAAAAAGACTACATACAGAGCTGAGTTTGCTAGACCCATCAAAGTCTGGACTTACAGTCCTCAATGACTGTTTTCACAACTTGATGAATTTTGAAAAAGTGTGTGGATTTGTGTCATCTCACTGGACACTTTCATGTCTTTGTTTTGTTTTCTTGTAACCAGTGAGATGAAGCCTTTTTTCCATAGGCAATACTGAGTCAGTATAGTGCATGTCTCAGTTCACAGGTACATGTACATGTAGTTTTGTGACAGCATCTGCTAAAATTTGTTTATGTAACAAAGGAAGAAAGACAGTTTTGTATTGCATGTATACACATCCCTCTGAATTATAATGTGTGTACACTGCACATGCACATGTACTCATCAATACAGCCCAGAAGGGCTGACCCTCTCAGGACTGGGCACTTTTCTCTGGTCGCGAGGTGCCCACTGTAGAGAGGTTTCACTGTACAGTGGTACCTGCAATTTAGGACCATCCCTAATGCCACACAAATGTGGTCACACAGGACAGGTGGTCTTTCATCTCAGATAAATTTACAAAGAAATAAAAGGCCAATATCTTTCTTTCTTTCTTCCTTCCTTTATCACCAAGTTGGTCCAGAGATTTTTTCAGATACTACTTCTCCGAAAACCACCAAACTTCCCATGGTGACTGACATAATGAGTGAAATTGAGCATCTCATTTGGAATAGTCATGATGTTTAAAATTATGCAAATGTTCGAGGCCACAAACATTTTTAAAGCGCCAATTCTTCCAAACTATTGCAGATGGACTCAAAATTTCAATGTGCATATATACCTTTGTGACACTTGCCACTATAATGGACAGTATAGTTGTAAAATTTCAAATTATGCTTAAACGGGGCATTGAAAAATTTAAAAGTTGAATATCTCCAAAACCATTGTACATAGAGATGCCATTCCAACTTCAATTTATAGGTTTGTGGCAAAGCCGCATCCAATAAGCCATAAACCAAAATTGTATGATTTTAATTTATGCAAATTAGGTGAATATGCAGAATGTTAATCTTTGATAGCTTCACAACTATTGTAGAGGTGCTATTCCTACTACACTTTATGGGTTTGTGGCATAGCTCCATCCAATGAACAATAAATCAAAGTTCTTCTAGGCTTTTAATTCATACAAATTAGGCAAATACACAATATTAAAATGTTGAATAGCTTCAAAACTATTATAGATAGTAGTCTCATTCAAACTTCACTTTATAAGTTTGGGGCATGGCCACATCCCTTGAACCAAGAACCAAAGCTGAGCATTTTAATTTATAAAAATGAGGCTAGTACATAAAATTTAGATAATGTTGAACAATGGCAAAGTGTAGCATTTCAAACTGTTCTCATTTTGAAGGTACCCAGACAGATTTGCTGTGAAGCAAATCTTCCTTTCTCGTCTCTAGCCTCTCCATGCACCTGATACTACAATTTCATTTGATGTTGCATAATGCGCTACGCTGAAGTTAAATAATAAAATTATAGGCCTACAATGTACATACATAAAACATAACTCAGTGTCAACGTGTTAAACCCATTATGTTACGATTGTGAGTTTATGAAAATGTGGACACAAGCATTTAGTTGACTCGTATAGGCCGAGTTGACAACATCATACAGCACAGGCCAAAAATAGCTTATTGATGTTATATTAATTGTTCATAGTCAATTGATAATATAAGGTATACCTAGAGCTAAAGTACTGCATGTATTTAAACAACTAAAAAGTAGCACAGTATTTACATGATTTACAAGTTACCTGTGCGCTGCAGTATTGAGTAGTACATGAGAAGACTCATAGGCTCTCTGAAGCCAAACAGCTGTATATATTATCAACATGACATAAAGACTGTCAAGCATAAAATCTTACCATATACAATAATAATGTAAAAAGTAGGTTCTTTGTTCTAATGTACTGAAAAGTTGATAAGTCCCTGGTGCCCTAATACAATAACCCATTCAGTCCCACCTGTGCCGCTTATTATGTTGTAAGGCTTCAGCCAGTAGTATACACCCCTGCCAGGAATGTAATAGGCCTAAAAGGTACAGTATTTCTAAAAGATCGTGGTTGTATCTTACTCACATTAAAGCCCTGATTTAAAAACAAAAACAAAGCAAAACAAAACTTCCCAAGCTGACTAGACATAATGGTTCATGGCACATGGTTGACTTGACTTCTGTAATTTGGGATGTAGGGCTCTGTTTCATTGAAAAGCACCAATCTGATGTCGCTACGCTTAGGACTTATAAGGCAGTCCATTACAAAGTGAATCTCATCTTCCACACATCCTGTGTTACACTTATCATGACAATCACTGCGGGGGTATTTTCAGCTTTGCATCTCGACCTACTTCAATAGTAAGCCTGTGTGAACTGTATCGAAAGTAACAGAGGGCAGTCCTGTACCGTTGATCTCTGATCTCGAGCTCCCCTAAGATCGCAGATAACCGATTTATTCAGCTATGTCGGGAAAAAACTATTTCCATAATAAGCTGCTCATAATTAATACACAGACATCTAATTCCGCTGGGGATTGCCCAATGCCCTGTGATCGTAGACCACAAGGTGGTCCTTGAAATAAATATCTGGCCTTGATTTCCAAAACTCAGTTTTGTAGATTCTGTATGTGTGTATCTTGCCACTATTTTCCTCCTTGTGTATTTTACCCAAACAGTCGTCCTTGAAAAAGTTTTCTAGCATATTTTGTACAATGGTTGAATGAGGACTTCTGTTTTCAGTATATTGTTCCCTCCACACACTGGAGTGTCCTGATAGGTTGAGCAGTTTTCTTATTTTAGTGCACAATTTATTCCGTATCTGCCTACCTACCCATCCATCTAACTGTCTCCAACGCTTGAGACATCGCCTCGGTCACCATTAGCTTTAAATTTGTAACTTACATGAACACAATAAATTCATGCTAAGGTTGGGCAAGATTGAACTGTTCAACCTCTTTCTTTTTCTCACTCACTTTCTCTCGTGTTGTTTCACGGGCACACAGCCTTTACAAACCCAAAATATACAACGCAAAAACATATTAGTGGGTTTTGAATACACAATACTTTGGAATTACACTCTTGCCATGTGAAAGCGTCCAAAGTTATCCAGCATGAATCCCAGACCACAACCCCCAACCCCCCCCCCCCCACCCCCCCTACTCTCCGTAGGACTTCAGCAATTCAGCACTTCAAATTAAATGGACGGGTATAAAGGCGCCAAAGCTGGAAGCCACGTGATGTAGGTCACAAAGTTTTGTGAAAATTTAAATTTTTTCCTGCTTAATTTTAACAATGGACTATAAATAATGTAAGCGTACAAAACCTTGACCACATTAGTTATGTTTCGAAGCTACTATATAGCCAAGCCAAAAGCCTGTTGCCAACATATGGCACAGGCGGAAAAAACATAAATATAAATGAACGTCTGTACTCACAGGCAGGATGAAGTGGAACTGATGTATCAACAGTTTTTGGTCAATGAAAAAACGCCAGTCATGTTTCTATTGGCTTATCCGTGTCATGTGACCATGGCACGACCAGGTAGACAAAGTATGTTTTGGTTTGTTGCACAATACACGCGCCAAACACTTTCTTGTACTGGCGATAATACTGTAGTTTGTAATTAATACATGTCAATTTTAATGAATAACGCATTTTTGTTCCTATGAAATGATTGAAATGAGTTCCACTTCGAATGAAACCATATGTTTTTCTTAAGTCTCAATGTTTCTATTCAACAAGGTGTTGGTTACACGAAAACTGTAGTTTTCTATTACAACAGGGAAACCACTGTAGAAGCAATAGGCCCGGGCAATAGGACAAGCATGGTTTGAACAGAGACCAAACCAGGTGAAAGATAACTAAACAAGACCTTGTCAAATTTCCTGATACGGATACGACTTTCAGCTAACTGTCTACGCACTTCAGACTTGATTGTACAAATTTGCGAGGTAACACCCATCATATGCTTGATGCATTTGGGGCGTGAGACGGACCAACGATTGTGATATGTCATTTGGTAGAAATGATGCCGGGTAAAAGTTGTTTCCCAGCACAAATTTTATGAATACTTTGTCAGGAAAAGAATAAAAAGAAGACGAACAAATCAAACACTTTCTTGCTTGAATTCGATTTTTGTCATTGTTCAATTTCAGTTAGTGGTGGCCAGGGATGGATTTGCACAAGTGCTTGGCACACACAATAAACCACGTGTTGCTTGTAAATTTGCATATGTTATATATTTACACACACACATACATACATACATACATACATACATACATACATACATGCGTAGTCACGTACATACATAAACATACTTACATATATACATGCATAAATATACATGTATACATACCCTATACATTATTGACATTGCATGATCTCATGCAAACATGACAGAAAAAAGACACATATAAAGAAGAAATTCAGGTATCCATATATATATATATATATATATATATATATATATATATATATATATATATATATATATATATATATATATATACATACATACAGTGACTTTGGATATGTAATGTAGGCTGTATGTAATCAGGGTTAGAATTATAATGTTGTCGTATACCAAGGAGGCCACGTAGCCTCCTTTGGTCGTACCTTGCCCTGAGAGACATATGAGCTTGACCAACCATTGATACCAGCCAGCTCCTATAAAAATATGTTAGAGGTATTTTGTTTATTTGTGTCACAGACCATACTTATTTTATTATTCTGTGACCAGGTACCAGGGAGAAACACTGTCTGTCCGTCTTGAAAGAAATGGTCTCAGTCCCTTTCAATATGATGCCCATAAAATTCAAATGTCTATTCTTCACACCTTGTGTGTTGGATAAATATTATTTGTATTAGTAAACTATAGGTCTGCAAATCGCATGATGGAGTACCAGAAAAAGCTGTTTCTTTTGCACGGTGAAATTACTTCAAATCCAACAGCTTTAAAGGGGCTTCGCCCCCAGTCCTCGGGCATTAGTTCAGCTACCCCCCGGCGGGGGGGGGGGGTTACTCCCATGCAGGATTGTACTGGGTATGTGCCGCGGGAAAGGCCGTGTTTTCATTACGCCCAGGATAAGAAAAGCCCCCCAAAATGTGCACAGCTGGATTAGGATAGGGGTAACAATTATTTGAATGAACTGAATGTCTTATTCATTTTTCAAACAAATGTATAGATCTTGGATATAGGCTGGAGATATATATTAAGTTCTTTGGGGGGAATTTTTGTGGGAAGTAAGAATATGCTAAAATTTGTTTAAAATTGGAATGTTGGTCTCCAAAATGCAGCAGGATGCACCAATGCAGCACTCCTTTTAACACATTACAGGATTAAGAAACTTAAGGTACCTTTTTACATTTGGTGTAGGATTAAGATAGGGTATTGTATAAAAAAAAGTCCGAGACCCCCACCCACCCTGATGTTGAGTATATGCCCCTCTCGCTCCCCATACCCTGGCTTCTGGATCCTTCCCTTCCAGTGAGCCACAAGCAAAAGCACACAGATAAACAAATCATGATTTCTCTAGTTTTTCTTGTTATGCGTGATGAGTTGCCCACAATATGACCTTGGCTATGATGCAATAGGGCAAAGTAGTGCAGTAAGAATTGTCAGAAGCCACAAAGCGAATACTGTTTCAACATATCATGTGGGGAAAGGCGTGCACTTTCTGATGGGGAAAATGGCAACTTGTTGGCTGCAACAGAGCAGAGTGGTCCCAACGGAGAGCAGCAGAAGCGCAGTAGTATAGTCTATCATCTGTTGCAAAAACAAACAAACAAACAAAACAAAACATGATGCCATTCAAAAGAAAGGTGTTGGACGACTCAGGAAAAAGCACCAAAAGCTGATAATCAACTTGGTGTTATGTCATTTGTCCTACTGCACAGCCCAGTTGTCTTCCCGGGGTTGTCAAATTGCCCACTCGTCCTGCAGCACACTGATAAAACCATCCTGCATTTATGTAAAGACACGCTGGGGGGTCAGTCACAAATGTTTGATATTCAGCGCTCCCATTGCTTTGGCCCCACCGATTCCAGTGATCGAGGGATCATTGCAAGGCTGGTCAGCTACAGGTTACGCACGCAAGTTCATAAATCCAGAACTAAACTGAAAGGATCAGGGATGTTCGTAAACGAAGACTTGACAAAGAAACGAAATAGGATGGCTTACTTTGCGCGGCAACTGAAAAAAAAAAACAAAAACAAACAAACAAAACAAAATCATGGACACGTGGACTTACTATGGCAAGGTGTTTGTAAAGTTTTGACGTGCAACACAAGCGTGACCTCGAAAAGTTCAGCAAAACTGCCTGAGATGCGAGTGGCGTGTATTTGATTTGTTATACCTTTTAGGGTCTTGCCATCTAATCATCGAATTCAACGGTCGGACTTTCATATCAAAGAAAAAAAAAATGTTTAGTAATCTTTCAGTCTCTGACTGGCATGGACGTTCATGTTTTCTTGTTTGCCTTTTTTCAGTCGTACTCATTTATTTTCTTCTTGTTATGTTAGATATAAATGTATGTTGGTAATAAATTGTTACATTTTGTGTGAAATGTGACCTTTCCTTTTCCGAACATCCATATAATGTGCGTGCGTGCGAGCGTGCGAGTGTGTGTGTGTGTGTGTGACTTCACTTGACCAGTTCTCGTACATGTTTGAGACCCTACTACCCTGACCACCATTACTGCCTATTTTCACCTAGAATGTAATAGTTGTGACTAACATCCCAATCTGTTCATATCCCAATTTTGTATATAAGTAATTCTACATATAAACACACCTATATAATGTCACAGATATTCTACAAGTAAACACACATGTATTATGTCACAGGTATTCTACATGTAAACACATATGTATAGTGTCACAGGTATTCTTCATGTGTATGTCACAGACATGTTTATTTATAAAAATGTTAGCAACTGCAAGCTGACTAACTTGCAGACTCAGCGTAAAGCAGTCTATTATGTTCCCTCTTCCCACACCAGCAGTTCACAGAACTTGTATGTTACTGTCATGCAGCGGTAGGTAGAACCCATCGCAATTTGAGACAAAATATCATTGCTGTAACATTTGCTGTCAATGTTCCATTTATCGAACAATAATGTTTGTTTTGCGGGCATTGGGATTATTTGCGGCCTGACAGTGGTCATTTGGGCCCGACGTGCAAGCGGAGGGTGCAAATGGCCACTGGAAGGCCGCAAAGGAATACCAAGGGGGTACAATGATCCCAATGACATAAAAACAAACATTATTACTATTATTATTCATTTGCAGTAATTCTAAAAACAATCATCATTTAAAACTGGTTCCCGCCGCTTTATGTGATTTGCGGCCCGGAAAATGTCATTTGGAGCCTGCGACCTCATTTTAATATGCCCTCTGTTATGGTGTTAATGTGTAGGTAATGCCCTAGAATTTCTGTCACTTTTGTCCCATTTTTTGCACTTACACTCACTGCAAACACCAATGTAATACGGCTATGTGATCCCCTTCTTCGTATTGCATAATTCATATGCAAGATAACCATGTGTTGTTAGGGTACTCGGTAACAATCGTGCCGTAGACATGAATAAAACACGGTTTGAAATCACCTTTTTGTGCATTTATTTCACTGTAAAACATTGGATAAATACCGTAGCTCGTTTGTGTATCTGGGCCCACAAAGCAGACTCGTGTGCTCTGTGGGCCCAGATACCCGCACTTGCTCTAGTTTGTCTCTGTAATTATTCAAGAAGTTAACAAACATCTTACTCACTTTTCACATGATCACTTTGTTGAATTGTTTTTAGGTTTTTTACATATTTTCATTTTTATGACATAAACTTCAAACTACATGAATACATGTGCACATTTGTTTGAAACATACAGAGCTGTATGGATATAAATTCGTCGGAAAAAGAATAGGCTACAAACAGGTGGAGATGAGAAACAGGGTTCCCCCCCCCCCCCATTGGACCTTAAGCTTTCTAGATCTGTTGCATTATCTGGACACTAAAAATGTTCATATTTATCTAATTTATGTTTTCTCCCACCTTTGATGGTCAAAGTCAAGGTCATGTATGGCCATCCAAATAAAACAAGCGAGGTCATGATCTTAGCAGTATCTGGCCCTGATTTGTGTTGTGCGTTTTTTTGCTGGGACATCACTGACAGTTGCTGGGAGGTCATTATTGACCTGAATTTGATAGAGGTTGATGGATCTGTTGTAATGCTGTGTTGACGATGATGTTTAATCTGTTGTAGCTGCACTGACGAGATGTTTTATCTGTTGTATAGCTGTAATGAAGAGATGTTTAATCTGTTGTATAGCTGCACTGACGAGATGTTTTATCTGTTGTATAGCTGTAATGAAGAGATGTTTTATCGGTCGCATAACTGTACTGACTAGATGTTTCGGTTGAGGAAGACAGGGATGTAGGATTTAAAAATCCAGTAAGACAAACATCCAATAAACATAATTCCGTGTCAAAAGTCCAGGTAGCTGTTGAGTGTTCCAGTGTGCCTAGCGTCACTTTGAGTTTTAATAACATCCACTTGCAAAACAGTTTTTCGCTGGATAATATTAGGGAGCATTGGTGACAAGCCGCGCTAGCTTGTTGCAGACAAACAACAACTTGTGGTGCTCAGGACTTCCCAAGGTACAAGTCCGACTTTGTTCTGTTGTAATACAGTTTTCCTTGGCGTACTTCGGGTACAACGTGCAACGCGCCCGCACTACGCTGAGGAAAGCTGTTCACCTGGACCCTATTTTTCTGTGGGACCATAGGCATGCTGGTACTTGAATAAAAAGATTTTTTTCATGAGGAATATGAATCTTGAATCATAACAGTAATTCAGCTTCATCATCACGACTTATGCAGTGATTGGCACTGATTCTAAAAGGTCCTACCACTCAAGCATCATTTTCACAGCACTATGACATCATTTAGTTGATTTACCCTACTTCACTTCTTAAAGTCAAAACTCAATCTTACCCGGTCCTCCTAAATTTGTCATTATTGAAAAAGGAGATACTCAATCTTTCAATTACTTTTACTCTGAATTAGCAAATTTTGACATTACATGTATGCGATTTTTAAATACTGATCCTTCCAAAGATCCTAATGTGAACTACATTACACTTGAACGCATTGTTTGCCAGGCCAAAGATATACATTAACCTATTAAAATTTTCTGTCAAATTTAACAAATATAAGCATAAGCATTCCGCTTGCATGACAAATAGCTTCCTAAGATCTCTGAAATTCCATGACTTTTTATTGAAAAGCACCTCAAAAAATACTGTTGTTTATAATACCATAGTACAAAATCTTATAGTTTACAAG
This sequence comes from Hermodice carunculata, assembly GCA_964020975.1. Lineage (NCBI taxonomy): Eukaryota > Metazoa > Annelida > Polychaeta > Eunicida > Amphinomidae > Hermodice > Hermodice carunculata. The sequence goes on along the minus strand of OZ026620.1, from coordinate 97,430,609 downwards.
AAGATTCTTGACATATTAATTCCACATCTGAATCAGGAGTTTTTTTGACCGCACATTTGCAATATTCAAGTACAACAGTAGCCGCCGACAAGACTGGATACCCCAGCTCGGATATTCATTGGTCTCTGCATGGAGACCACCGTATTGGCAGTTTGATGTGGCTGGAGAATCAAGAGACATTTTGCTTGCAAGGATTCTGCTACAGACCCAATATTACATGATTACTGCTTCTTACAAAGGGTAGGCCTATGTGATGAAACATGAAGGAAGGAAGTGGCATTGACTAAGTAAAATTCACAAAAGAAACCAGAAATGAAGGAAAACTATCTAAGACTAAGATGATGACTAGCTTTGGTAAAAGTTTGAACCAAACACTTGACACAGTGACCTATTTATCATCACAGATGCCGGCTGTGGCTTTGACCTATAAACTTCAAGGTCAATGTTGTTTCATGTGTAACAAGGTCCTATTCCTTGCTTTGCTACTTCTCGTTGTGTTGTGTGAATAAAATATAAGCAGACAATATCCAAGTTTGGGTGAGTGAAGTAGCCTATACTGTTTCAATTGAGGCAATGAAGATCCCGAGCTGCGTACTCACAGGATCTACATAGGCAAGTCAGCCCAGCTCTGGCGTGATCACGCAAGGTCTTCGGATTTTGTTAAAGATGGAGATGACGCATAGTGGCATAAAAAAACAATTAAAAGCGTGGAATCTTAGGTAAGATGACCAACTAAGGAAATGTTTGCTTCCACACTGAAAATAGCATAACCTAATATCGGTATCTACCAAGTTCCTACCTGAATATTCCCAAATAAGGAGAACTTATGAAACATGTAGGATAGGGGTAATTAAATGTGTTCCCCCATTTTATCGAGGTTCAGGTGGACAAATTCTTCGGGTGGGCACACGCCAGGTAGTCCAAAAATTGACTTCTTCAAAAGCGTATACCAGATTCACTCGAAACTTTTGGTACAGATACTCCATAGATTTTAAGAATTTTTCCATATGATTATGGATGACCTTAAGGTCATAGGTCAAGGTCAAAATGCCTTGCAAAAATGCAGATGAAGAAATCCAATTATGATTTTTAACCACATCTGTGGCCAGTAGTTTTGAGTAAACTGCAGAAACAGGGACTTCCACACACGTGCACAGGTGTCACATTTACATTTCTGATAAATATGAATATTTATGCTGCAAATAAAAATCAAAAGGTAGCCACTGAAGTATTTCATAATATATGGATAGAAATCTTTCCAAAAGTGTATACTTTATATGTGTGCATTTGAATACCTTTGTCCACATGTAGCCAAAACAGGAATGGCGGACTAATTTTCTTGGAACAAAGCTAGACCACTTTAAGAAATAAACTTGATGTGAGGAGAGTGACTGTGGTCCTGTGTTGCAGGAGACATGCTGTACTTGTACATTGTCACCTTGCAGGACAAACGCTACCACATCATTGCTTCCACGCGGGGATTCTACGTCGATATGTGAGCACTTGCTTCTCTCTGTGGAAATACGCCCAACCGATCTTGTGTTGTTTTTGTATAACAAAAAAGCAAACCATTTTACCAAGTTGAGGGAATTATTTGAAAGCACAGATAAAACTGCTTTTGAGTATTCAGTCTACAGCAATCGCCTGTTTTCGTTCAGCTGTTTTTCTTTCTTTCTTTCTTTCTTTCTTTTCTTTTTTTCTTTTTCTTTTTAGCTCAATGGACACATGGACCCCCAAGTCAGCTGAGCTTTTGTGAGTGTCCGTCGTCATTCCATCGTCCACAATTCACAATTTTTACTTCTCCAAAACCATCGGCCAGATTTACTTCAAACTTGGTGGGGATGTCTTGTGTGGGTCTCTACCAAGTTGTTCAAATGGTCATGTTCCAGCGATTTTCAGATTTTGGAGATTCATTTTTTGGGAAAACCTTAAAAAATCTTCTCCGACGAAACCGCTCACCCATTTTCTTTGATATTACACAGGAACACTCCTAGTTCTTAATTTTTCACCAGGTGGTGCTGCAATTTTCCTGTAATTTTTATGATTTTTTGCGTGTTTTTTTTTTTTTTTTTTTTTTTTTTGCAACCTATTGGCTGCAAATTTTGGAGGGGAATTTTTTTGAGATTTTACAAAAAAATGGTAATTAATTGAAAATCACTGGAGTATGGACAATGTGAACACAGTCAGTAGACCCACCTAAAGCACATCCCCATAAAGTTTGAAATGAATGTGGCTGACACTTTCGGCGAAATATTTATATTTGCAATCCCATTGAAATGCATTCTTATCAATGGGAATGTTTGCATTAACCAACAACTTCATAAATTTAAAACTTGCTAATAATCAGAGATCAGGCACATCACCACCCAGTGAACAAATTTGTTTGATCCTTCCACAAGCTACATTTCCACAATGTTTCTGCACAATATTAGAGGTGGTTTTGAAGTAGTCAAAAATTGCAAAAAACCCCACGCCAAAAGTCATCAATCGAAAAAAAAAGTAGCGCTACCTGTTGTCCAAATTAAGGTCTAGGGATCCCAAGAAGTGACCCCATGCAATTTCAAAGCAATTGGCTCAGCAGTTTTTTAAGATCCGCCCCCTCCCCTCCCCCCAAAAAAAAATCAATGAAGCATGATCATTTGAACGGACTTGGTAGACACTCACTGAAGGTACATCCCACACCAAGTTAGAAGATAAATGTGGCTTACAGTTTTGGAAAAGACATCAAAAAATGTGAATTGCCAATGCAATTCCCATGGACTTGCACAGTAATTAATAGGAATGATTGCATGGACCGACAGATACCTGAATGTAAAAATCCGGGATCTGAGGTACCACCACCTAGTGAACTTTCATTGACCTTTCTACAAGCTGCAGTTCCATAAAGTTACAGAACAATTTGAGTAACCATCTTGAAGAAGTCAAAAATAAAGAAAACATGTAAAAAAAATTGCAGCACCACCCATTGAAGAAATTAAGGGCCGGGGTTCCCTGAGAATTTCAAAGCAATAGGCCTTTTTTCCCCTCCTATGGGGGATGCATTATTATCAAAAGGCAATGCTTATTTTCAATAGCACTTTTAAGAAATGTAGCCTGCTTTCAATACGTAAACAAGAAATTCATTTGGGCAGCAATACTGGAAAACTGAGCACAAATACAACAGAACATAATAAATTAAAATGGTTCAGTACAAGAAGAGAAGAAAACTGTAAACTCGTTGGATATATTATTTTATTGACAGTATTATGTACAGGTAACATACTCAACATGTCCAAACTGGACCAAGAAACACTTTTCTTGGTGCAAAAATATAAAACAATAAATCAGTTTCAGGTATGTCAAAGTTCACATGAAGGGACATGTGAAGGAACCACAAGGACAGAACACTAGAACGACTAAGCTGGGGCTGTTTCTGGAAAGCACAGCAGCTCATGATGCTGGCAATGAGCAATGCTGGCATTTTGGTTTGCACTGCCAGCGACAAGTTTTTGGGGGTTGCAAGCTGCACTATTTCTGTGAAAAAAGCCCTGGAATGATACAACTATATAATTAGTGCACTTATATACTAGACACAGGCATGCAATGGACATTGGATGCTAAAGAGGGCCTTTAACAGCATATCTGTTGGAAAACATTGTGGATTCAAGAATCCAAGCTGAGCACAATAAAACTACTTCCTACTTTGTCTTCTCAAGACCTGCCCCATTCTTAGAATATAAAATGTGACCAACCAATTTCCACATTTACAATTAATGTATGCTCCTGAAACAAACTCTAATAGCTTCCCACCCCTGAATGAAAAAACCGACAAATGGAAAAAAAAACCCTAACAAAATTCCATGTAAGTTTTTATACTTTGGCCTTATGCCCACTTTGTCATCAACTTTGGCTAAACGTTGCTTTTTATTTTCTTGTTTACATTTTGATCTGGCAAAGCAAGCCTATATATGTTTTATAAATGTCTGCCAAGAGACGGTGATATGACCTTCCTTTAACATAAAACATGCACAACATATATAGACTTGCTCAAGTCTCACTGAACGGTCTTCTGTATTTTATTTCAAATTAAATTCATTACAAAATAAAACTTTAAGTGAAACCTGTCACACACTTTGTAGCCTTATAATGTTATAATACAGGTAGGCCCCTAAACCTAGCTAATTGGCTTGGAACATGTCTATAATCAGATAACAGATTAGCGCCGCGTGGTCTGCACTGTGTTTTTTATCACACAGACAAGCGAGTGGTCATAACGCACCCCTCTTCCACAGCTGTTGAGCTACTGTGTAATGAAGGATTAACTGCAGTGCACCTCTTCAGGTGGAGGGTGTCCAGCGCCTGGTGTTGGCAGCTGCAAGGAGATGGTCAATTTTGTCTCGCTGAGTGGTCAGGGACTAAAATAACCATGCATCCATCAAAGACCACTTGCCACTTAGCCTAATCACAATGATAATGGGATTATAACTGACTGGACCCAATAGCCGCTACTGTTGAAACCAGCACGGCGGCAGTGTCAACCAGTTAAAAAAAATGACAGTAGGGCCTACTTAATAACACTATACTGTGTAGTTGGCATAATATTATACAGCTAACTTTGTGGAGGGGAAATGTATTGCACTTCTGGGTGGGACTGCGGGATGGGAAAATAGGGTCATGCACCAGGGACTTGTGCAAGTCTACAAAATATATGGCAATTCGTTTTTGACAAGGACGTAGTGTAAATAAATTTGATCCAAACTATAGCTATGAAAACTCATGCTCGAAGTGGCGTGGACAACTGTTCTGGCTCTCAGCTTTTTAGTGCCAAAGTTTTGACTTTTCAACAGCTTTCTACAGCATGCTTTGGGTGCTATTCCAAGGTAAGCTGTGACCTGACCATTCTTATGCTGTTGTGTGGTCTCTGCAAGTGTAGGCATGCTGGTACTTAATGAAATATCAGTTTACAAAGAACATGAACATAGTGTCATTATGTCAATTCTGAGGACATCAATTTTGTCAAGATTGGCAATTACCACATTTATCTTAATAAGCACCCGCCCCATTTTTTTCAAAGAAAGAACCTCCAAAATACCCCCCCCTTTCCAATGAGCTGTAGAATTTATAACAATTAGGATCTGCATTTTTTAGCTTTTTTGGATGAATTTTTTTATAATGCACTGTGCATTTATTAAGGTGAATACAGTAAAGATTAATTTTGAAAATGGTATACAATACTGTAAGCTTACAGGCACTCACTTTACTGTCTTACTTCAAAGTGATCCTTCAGACTTGCTTTAAACAATTTGGGCATCTGTGGAACTTCAAACTGCGCTCTATTTTCACATGACACTAAAATATAGCTTAGATTTTCACAAGACTAACCAAAAAAATCAGGTCTTAAAACAAAACTTATTCTGTAATATTACAAAGATAAACCAATTAATTTTGCCACAAACCTCATCAAATGATTTACCTTGCCACAAGAAGAAAAAACAAGTTTTCCTTGACAGTGCAGGTCGTGGGTGCCACATATCCGACCACAGCAACTTCAGAGCTATTAAATTTTTGTACATGCTGGTTTTACTCTAGTGTTGGCGCCAAAGGCAGACAATCTGTCAAGGGAATACAAATTAAGAGAATGTGGGACAAATCATACGCCTAAAATTTAACTAGCATAACTGCCAACAAAGTTTGGTCTCTAAATAAAAGCCCCTAGTTTGGCAAGGGGTGTGCATGAAAGAGAGATTGGTCGACATTATAGCTGAACCATATCCTAGAATCTCATTGGCTACTGGTTGCTAATGATCCTCCCTCATTGGTTACTGCTCCTTACTCATTTCTTATAATACTTTACAAATGGCAACTAAATCAACAGTTTGAGTGCAATTCAACAAACTGTTTCAACTGTTTTATGGGAATGATAAAATTGCTTGTATTTCAATTGCAGGAAAAAAAAAGATCAGACACAAATATACATCCATAGGCGTATACCCATCATAAGAATATCACTTGACAAAAACAGAGTCAACACATCAAAATGACTTTTCATTGAAATTATACTTCAAACAACACAACCTTTATCACACCAAATAGCAAGAAAGTCAAGACAAGTATCAGACTCTTCCTCAACTCAGTTTCAATGAAGTTCTGGGCAGCATCTTTCCAGTGCAAAGTTAAGTCTTAGTCATCAACTTTCCTAAGTGCACTTTTGGTACACAACATCAGACATAAAGAGGCACGTACATTAAATAAACATGTGGACCCTTCCAATTCAAAGTATTGATTGTAACCTGTGTCCATTGGGTCAGACATGTTACAAAATGATGCATCTTGAGCCGTTTGGGCCACTGTGAAGATAAGTTTTCTACCGCAGTTGCCCATGAGTACATATAGATTCAAGTAGACCTCGCGTACTCCGGGAGGAGTGGCAGATTGAACGCAAGACCTTACCACTAAAAACACATCTCCATTATGCAAGTCATTTTTTCCCATGCACCTCTTAGCAAAATGGATCAAATACATCCAAAGAGAAACAATCTGGTAAATTTGACTATGTACACTCAAAAGGGAAATTGTTTGTAAAGACAAAATACTGGTTTAACTCTATCTTACCACTGGCCATCTACTAACTATCATTTAACAGGAAGTTTAATTTGCAAATATCCAGGTTTATCCATGTACATGTAAGCACCAAGATATTATAGCAAATACCACAGACTTTGACATCGAAATAATTCATTTTCAAAATATAATAATCCATGAATATTTGTGTATAAGCACTGAAAGAAATTTTGCATAATTTCCTTCTCATCATAGATTCATCAGGTTTCAAAACAGAATTTATTTCCTGATAAAACTAGGTAGGGAAGAAAAGGTTGAAAATATCTGCTGAAAGAAAATATCTCAACTAGCTAGAACAAGATCTCACTGTATGAAAAATTAACTTGCTGAGAACAATTGCATCAATTATTTGCCACCAGCCAATCAGATGTAGTTGTACTGTGTTTTGCTGATATCGCTGTAGCTGTCACAGTTCCAGTAGCTATCAGTATACTTAACCCTGGTTTTGGTTACTTCCAGTCAGCTTAAGGCACTAGGATTGTATACTGCTAGCTGGATATAACTCACTCAAGTCATGACATAGATTAGCTGACTATGGGTGTATTGACAGAGAAAACTCCACAACCAGAAATTTTGACCCTTCAGCCCCATTTACTTTGTTCAACGTAACATATGTATGTATAACCTATGCAATTTTTTCCATCAAAATTACGCAATGGTGTTATAACCTTGTGTGCACACAAACCAGTTTCGGCAACAAAGTTTCCATACACTGATAGTGTCATCTTCTGTCCATAAGATGGCGGTGTCACAACCATATGTCCGAACTGTAAAGGTGCCACACGAGAATGTTTATAGGATCAAGGGTCTCAATTTCCTGTCCATGTGGTGAAGATGTCACAACTGTATGTCAATGGTGTGAAGGTGATGCAACCATATGTCCACATGGTGAGTGTCACAGCCTGTGTGTCCATATGGTAACAATATCACAACCTTGATGTCCATATGGTGAAGGTGTCACAACCTTTATGTCCATATGGTGAAGGTGTGTCACAACCTTTTAATGCCCATATGGTAAAGATGTCACAAACATAAGTTCATGTGGTCCACCCATATGGTGAAGATGTCACAAGCATATGTCCCTGTGCTGAAATATCATGACCTTTATGTCCATCTGGTCATGACACTGACAGTGTCACAACCTTCATGTCCAAATGGTGAAGACATCAAAGACATGCACATATGGTGCAGGTGCTCAATCATCCATATGGTGAGGGTGTCACAACCATCAGGTCCATATGGCAAGGATGTCACAACTTCACGCCCCATACTGTAATGGTGTTACAATCTTCTGCTCATACAGACTGGGTGTCACACATACATTACAGTAACTTTACTGTCAGGGATATAAAAACAGACAAACCAAAACATGGTGATGATGACACAACCATATGTGCATATGATGAGTGTGTCACAAACTTTTATGGCCATATGGTAATGGTCTTACATTCACACGGTGTGGGTGTTACCCAAACATTACTGCAAACTTTGCTTTTAGGAGGGAAAAACATATACCAGTATGAAAACTTAAAGAATGACAACTTTACGTCCTTGCACCATTCTTTATCATGGTAATTCAAAAATTGCTATCATGTATTATAATAACAATAATCCATTTCCACTAATTTGTGGTCACTATATAGGTATTTCACATTTCATGATGCCTAAAAAAACACAAATAAAAATGTTCGTTAATTTGACCAAAACAATCTTTTAAAAACAAAAATTCTTCCCCTCAAACTTTCTGTAAAAATTAATATAAGGGAATAACATTCCTTTTCCACCAGGAGTCTGAAATAAAATTTGACACCACAACTGAGGCAAGTTCTTCATACTAATCACACTGAAGCTTATGTGCAGACACTTAGTAATGTTATAGCATCTCTTATTGACTGTAGCACCAAGTAAGAATGGATATTGTATCGATATTATATTAAATTCCTGCACACTGAAGTAATGGAATCAGGAATGTGATTATTTAGTACAGAGGATGTTGACCGATCGTGACCTGCTCCTCAGGAGGCTGTTACTGAGCTGGTTTCACATTTGATACACACGGAAGTGCCATAACCTTTGCAGGTTATTGTCAGTCATGTGGATGTTCCAACTTGAGTGCCTTGCAAAACCACAGATTTTATTTAGTTATTTATTTAAAATAAAATAAAAAAAAACCAAACAAACTGAGGCTAGGGATGTACTTCACCATTCTTATCTGATGCCATGAACAAAATATTAGACCACAACCTGACTGAAGCGGATGAACCATTTGACAATTTAAAACCAACATGGCCATTATCACTGGTGTGAACTGCTCTACATCATCATACTGAATGACTCAGCACTTTCATGACACAGCACTGAGCGAGATGGAGAGAGAGGTCTCAACAGACATGTAAGTATTTCCAGTCCCTTATTTTTCATTATGCAGAGGCAAACACACAAATTGTGTGTGATTAGTTCATCATTGTATCAGTACATTATTAACCCTAAAATAACTGATTCAAGACAGGGTCATCAGCTTTGCTTGGGACACTTTGCGCGCATTGCGTGCAAAGTGTCCCAACGAAAGTTGTTGACTCAGTCTCAAATCAGCACTTTACAGATTAATCTCTTCACCATCAACTTCATTCTTGTCTCTACTTTGAAAGATTCGGCACTTCCTATAACTTTTGTAATGAAGAACTAAACATATCAAAATAAATACCATATGTGAAAGAGTTTTATGAACAAGAAATAATTTCATTGACAAAGTGGCAATGTGAATAAAGAGAAACTGTCTGGAATTTACAGATATTAAAATGGAACATTAAATGGCTGATTTGTGTTGTGTTGTTCCCACTTTATAGAATGTAAACAATTTCATCACAATATGTAAAACCTATAGCACCAACATATGGCCACCATATTATGGAATGTATTTCATTCTCATTAACAACCCTTTGGACAAAAAAAAAACAAACAAAAAAACAAAAACGTAAACATGAATTTGGCATACATGCATAAATGTTAGAATCAATGTACAAGTAGCATTACCAGCCATTTTGCTCATACATGTAAATGTAAAATTCAGATATACATATGGTAAACCCTGGTTCTGCCAAATACTAGACACATTTCTATTGTACCCACACGAGAACTACAACATAAAGAAAAAAAAAGGAACGTGCACTCTAATTGAATAAGAACACCAAAGTATATGATGCATTATCCTGTTGCCGGTCCAATGACTAGCTTTAGATCACTTCAGTGGCCAGGTCCTTTTCTCAACATGCAGCAACCAGTTGCTGTGAGTGACCACTCAAGGGCAGCACTGTTCCTGGTTGGTAATCATACATAAATTATTGTGGGCATATGTGAATACATTATGGCAAATGTCTGGAGAAGAATACTTTATATTTGGTCCACTGCTTTCGGTATATATCATCCTACTTTTGTTTCCGTGCTTCTTGTTTTTCCATTCTGTATGGTTCCACTCAAACCTTCTGATTTAAGTGCTTTAAGTTTATATATCACCATGCATGCACATTGGCAGCTTATTACTCACATGAAGTCAGTGCTGCCATCTAGTGGTAAATGCCTGAATAGCCAGCATGCACAGAGAGTATTTCACAATAAACTAAAGGACTGTATTGTGTTAACAAAATTCACCATTGGCCTCTGTTCATTTCTATATAAGTCACACAACTGTGTCTAGTTTCAGACACAATACCTCAAGCAACATTTTAACCCCAGGAAGTAAATTTCTGTGCATCCTGTACTGCAGAAAGCACATAGTACATTTTTCACTTGCTTGGCCATGTTCACTTACTTTGGGCTGTCTAGTCACTTGAATTTGTCATTGTTAATGTGATATTTCAAAACCATTTGAACAGATATTTAGTACAAGTATCCAACAAGAAAAAGATGAGTCCTTTAGGTATTTCATCATGGCTCTGTGGCATTAACAGTCAAACACCAGCACACTCTCAAGTTATCACATATTTTCACCCAGCTGTGTGATTGTCCAGTGAATTGCTGTTTCTTTACTGTTTTTAAAGTTTTCAATATATCAGTATGTAGGAGCCTGTTTTAAAGTTCAGTTTCCTTACCCCTACTACACCAGACAGATCTGAATCAGCACAAGAGCTGACTGACCGGGCTATCAGTCATGCTATCAGTCATGACTGACCGGGCTTTCAGTCATAGCACGTACAATGGCCCAACTCCTGTAGAATTCACAAACTGCACGATTAGCTTTTGATTCAAAACTTTTTGATATCACCAATTCTAATAAGAGTATTTGATTTCCCGGTCCTAACAAAATTAATGCTGCAATGTGCTAGATGTTAAACAGGCTCCTTTTGTTTTCTGGCAGCATTTTTCCACGGTTTATATTTGACTCATTGCCAATCTAACCAGCTTTTACAGTGGAATTATTAATCCTAGTGGCACCTGTGTAGAACTCCCTGGGTTCTTCCAGGTTTATCTGAACAGAAAACATGGCAATATTTAAGTAAATGATCGGAACGTAATGGTGTGGGAAAGATGGCACATGGACACATATACGCGTAAGTTTACTCAGCAATAAGTACTTAAGCCACCGTATTTGATATTCATCCTTGTAAAACGTATGGAATACTTTTACAGGATCACCTCAACACTGGATTGAACAAGAAGACTTCTGCATCACTATATTGTACATGCCTAAGCAAACAGAAATGAACTTGATTCAGAAGCTCATGTTTGCTGCACAAATAAAATAAGTCTACATTTTGGTTTGTTTGACGCCCTTATTGCCTAGTAAGCACTGTCAGCATGTCAGATTCTTTTTGCCAGAAATATGTTCAGGCACACGTTTCAAAAGTTTACCGACTTACATAGGTTTGCACCAATAAACCACAAAAATATTCAATTTACAAGTCATCAATGAAACCGGATGGCCCACCCCCTGTGGTAAATCTAACTATGTAAAAATAGAGCCATCCATTCAAAAGTTGCACCATTGTGCTTCATAGTCCACTACTTAATGCCACCTACTGACACAGAACTGAACTAAAATGACCAACTGGTCTAAAGTCAAATGTTGGGAAATCTATACTCCATTGTAGTTCAGTTACTATATTTTTATATACAGCATATAATTATTCTGAATTATCCTAACACAGATGTACAGTGTATGGCCATATGAGATATATACAAGCACCACTTTGCACCATCTGCCCCAGTGTGGTGGCGTTACTTCTTATGAAATTACCATACAGCCTAAAGATAGGCACATGTTGGGTTCAAGGTTCCACAAAGAATCTAGGAATGAAGCAGATCATCTGTGGACCAAGTTCAGTGTGGCAAAGCACTTGTGACTGCTTGCTCTTTACACAAAGAAAAGTTGCAGAACACTCACAAATGCTCAGTGTCCTGAACACCCCATTGGTCCAAAAGAGAATTTCTTTTCCCAGACCTACACTGCACTGCCACCTGGTGACCATTTTTCCATGGCTGTTCAGAAATTTAAAGATAGACTAATTTTGGATTGATCTCTGGGCAGGAGTGTGCACAATAAATCCTGCGACACTCTACAATTCTGTAGTGTTTTCTCAATGTTTGGCTCAACTGCATGTGCAGATGTCCTTTGGGGGCCTCTTCCTGCCGCAACAGAAACACAGTAAATGTCAGGAATTTGAGCCCACCAGCCTGTGTGTGTTACCCCACAGGACCACAACATGAAAATTTGCTGTCCACCTCATATTTGTTGAAAACATGTACATCATTCAATATTTTGATGTCTTGGTGGAAATGCCATGGCATATTCTGCACTTCATGGTACTCATTTCTCAAACAAAGCCTGGTATAATTCACAGGCTACACAAGACACATTATATATTACTCCTGTCGTGGACGTATTTTCCACTTGTTTAATTTTGGCACCAAGAGAGTTGTTCGCAGACAGCTTGTACAGGAAAGATTCAGCTATGCTTTTAATTGTCCACCCTCCCTTGGTTTTGCTTTGGTTAAGTATAAATGGAATGAGGAGTGTGTTCAATACAAGATATGGCAATAACATAGTGTTACCTTAGTCATTTACACAAGTACCTGTACATGTCTGTGAGATCACCGCATACTTATAGAGTATCATACATACATATGATAGCCATACACCTGTGGTATCCCTCTTCTATCTTTACAGGTCTGGCGCTGTTTGATAATTGCATTATGCACTCTTGTTTCAAGTAATGTTTGACGTCAACACACCGGTTCTTGTGTTTTCCGCCTGTGTGCTGTGATTTTTCTCCTGGTTTTGATTGCATGAAATGTTTCGCCTTGCCTTTGCTCCCTTAAGACTTGTCATTAAAACACAACAGACAATCTCCCTTCTCTCTTTTCTACCACAGAGGTCAACACTTTCAATTAATGTTCCCTCACAAAGCACAAGAAGATGTCCTCTTTCTGAACTCGTACTTCCATTAAAAACGTAAAGGAATATCTGCAGTTGCCTGCTATTCAGCGTGCCACGTTTCATTTGGTGTGTCTAGTTATCGTCCCGACTATTCTCCCGGATCATGTCAAGGTTTGTACTTGGAGTATTTCTTGGGGAATAGGCTTCTTTAGCAAACTGAAGAGGATCACCTTGGATGACACTGGGAAGTGGCGCCCCCATGTCCAGATTGAGGTACAACCCATCCAACCAGTTGTAAATTTCCTCAAAAGGAGGTCTGAAAACACACAAAAAGTTGGGATTTTTTTCCTTGTTTTTGGGGGGTGGGTGGGGGGTGGGTGGATGGTTTGGGTGTGGGAGAGATATAATTTTCAGTGCATCACAAATGGTAAAAGTATTCAAGGGAAGGAAACACAATTGTTCCACAAGCAGTTACAAATATACCATCCTAATTGTGATATGTAAATTAAGCTGAATTTACTAACTGTGGAATAACTTTCAACTCATGAATCATGATCAGTTGGTTGGACAAAAATGTGAATAAAATGCCATTCAAAGTGTAAACAATGGTACCTGCTGTATGTGGCCACCCCTTCTACCAAGAAAAAGTGGCCACATACAGCAGGTGACCTGTCACCACAGGTAAATTTTACAAAGAAATTGACTACTATGTCTCAGCCTGGTGACCACAAAAAGCAATGCGGCAGCTCACGGCAGTGGTTGCATACAGCAGGTACCACTGTAGTTTAAAATATCAGGCGATTTGTCCATAATTTTGCACTTGATAGCAACCGCGTCAAAAATATGCAACAACTTTTCTAAATAGTGTTTAGGCAGACTAACGAAATACTAATTTTCATCCTTGCATACAATTATCAGCTTTAGTCTGACACCTTATTACCTTAACTGGCATACAGATTGATGGAGAACTTGAAAAATCCTAATTTTGATATCATATTACTGAAGGTTGCTGGTTCAAGATCTGACCATTCCCTGATCACAAAAACATATATTATACTTGTATAACATTTTCTTAATGCAGGCATATAATGTTTGCTCGTCCGAGAAAGAAATCTTATTTTTCCAGCATGTCACAGCACATCATCAATGACTGAAACATGTTAAAGAGCCAAGTCACTAGAGGGCACCACTGATCAAACAGGAGCAGCAATCCTCTGTACTGATTCAACTCTTCTCAATTTTTGCCCTCAATGTCACATGTGTCTACAAATAAAAATTTTGCTTGACAAGCATCACATGTTTTTGTTTAGTCTGGGCATCCCTTGATGGATGTTGAGTAGTTGTATGTTATGACCGATTCAATGATAAAAACAGAGTTGTTGGTAAAAACTGGGCACCAGCTGTTGACTAAAATGGACCACATGTGGTCATTACAATTGTATGACAAACGAACCTGTTCTCGGGAATGATCTGGCAGCACATCACAGCAATCTTGTAGAATGCAGAGGGACACTCCTTGCAGAATTTACGATGGAAAACTTCCACGTTCAGTCCGAAATCTGTGGTGCGGGGCAGATAATCTGGATCTGCCTGTACACGGCCTATGATCTACAATGCATGCATGCAGCAGGTGAATATTGTACCTCTACAAAATACATGTCCGTGCCTGCGATGTAATTTTGGCAGTAATTGCCAGATACTTGTGAGAAATTGATTATTATTACTTTCATCAAACTTTTTTTTTCCAAAAAGGAATGTATGACAGATATATGAGCACGGAATGCTTAACACTTTTCCTCTTGAACTGAGACTTAGCCAAAGGCTTTCCTTAGAGATGTCAACTGTCCCTCATCATAAGGGACAATCATACAGTCCCCTCAGTATCACACTTCAATACTCGAGAACAGACAGGAAGTCCACAGCTGTGGAGAGTAATATGCAAATGAATCCAGTGTATCAGATATGAAAGATGAGATGGTAGGTCACATGACTTACTCCAGCTTTGATCTTATATTGAATCCATGATAATCTTGACTATATAATGTCCTACTTTGGATACTTCAATGCAAAATAGTCAAAGACAAATCTACTTACCTGTAGATCAAATGATCAGTTTACTATACAAATATGTAACAAATTGGTACATACCTCACACATGACAATTCCGAAGGAGAAGACGTCCACTTTCTCATCATAACTCTGTCCTTTCATCATTTCTGGTGCCATCCAATAGGGATTGCCCACTACTGTGTACCGTTTCTTTCTCCTCTCTTTCTTTCCCAAATGTCTCGCCGGACCCTCAGGCGATGTAGGACTGCTGGACAACCTTCGTTCTAGTGGGTCAACAATGATGCGTGCTAGTCCAAAGTCTGCCACGACCACAGCGTCATTCTGTCAGAAAGAGTTCACGTTTGTTTTAAAACCGAGGAAGCATGCACTGGAGAGGTCTTATGGTCCATTTTCCACTGACGATAAAATAATGAAGAAAGTGAAATGTGAAGCATTTTTTTAAACTTTTATTTTTTTCAAGTTCTGAGGTACACGGTTGAAAGAGATACTAAAAGGCCTAGTTGTTAACAAAGGAAACACAACAGGTTTGACAGCATACTACAGGAGCACTGACAAAAACTGATTTACTTGTGCAGGCTCTGCCGAACCTTAAACATACGAAATATTTTGCATTTACAGAGCCTACTGATGCCAGATATACAATGTGTCTGTCATATCGATGTGAACACAGTAAATATAAGTATACTCACATCTTTAATGAGACAGTTCTGTGAATTCAGATCCCTATGGATGATGTCCTTGGAATGTAAGTAGGACTGGAAAGACAATACCCACGATTAAAATTTTTCTCCTATCGTTTTCTTTAGCAGGGGCTGCAGATTTTTACTCTGCTATTATTTTCCAACGACAAAGAGAGTACACATTAAAATATGCTACACATTTTTAGGTGTGTATACAACCTGAAGCTAATCTATAAGCATTAATTAATATTACAAGTAGAAAAGATTAATTGCAGGAATTTTTTTGAAAAGTCTCACTAAACCTGTTCAGCATCAAGTTTGGGCTGTACACGTCAAGTACCCAGATGTCCAAATGAATGAAAACTGTGATATGTAATACATATGTGCAATCAGTAAGCACCGAAGACATTAATATGCAACCTAGGTTTTTCAATAGGTTTTTAAATATTAATTACTGACTTGAAAAGGCCTTTAAAAATTCAAAATTAAGGTATCTAATTAATAAGTACCAAATTACACCAAAAATAATTACCTAGACAACTGACAACAAAAAATGACTGAAGAGTGGGCCAAGAAAAGGCCTTCAACTTGAGGCAGCAAATTTTCAAAAATTCAAACTGAAGATGGTGTAGTCTGGGCAGGTTTGAACTAATTTTGCAATATTACAAATACGTCTAACAACATAAAGGTTTTTATAGGTATGAACCACGCATTTTCAAACTTTTACAGGATTGGTTTTTTTTTTTTCAACATATGACGTTTTACAGGTAATTTGTGTGTTTTATAGGATCCCCTGTGAGGTAAATGTATGCGATAATTTATTCTATTTTTACTTCATCATTCTAGTTCAGATAAATTTCCATTTGGGGTCACAAGGTGCTGGCCCACACACGCAAAACATATCAAATGCAATCCAACCAACTTGAACATCAACAAATAAACAAATAAAAGCCAAACAGGAACCAAAACACATGCACTTCCTGTTGTATATATTATGTTTATACAAAAAGTTTACAAACATGTACTGACAGGACTCTCAAATGTACACAATGACCTTTGATGATATCCTGTTCAGATTGTAACTGAGTCAACAACTTTCCCACACACAGAGTGGGTACTAAGCACTTAAGTATATATGGCAAGTTACCATTGCTCTTAGACTACTGATGAGGGACTGTCACAACTTTCTTTTGACAACTCTCTAAATACACTCAAAAAGTCCATGAAGTATACATTTTTGGAAAGGAAACAACATAAAGATTAATTCTGTGGCACTGTCACAGTGTTTACTACCTACAATGTTTACACAGCAATTATTAAAGTGTACAGAAGTAACTTCATTCTTTGAAATAATTTTGCAATGCTTCAACTCCTACATTTTAATTGATTTTAATATCAAATTAGGGGTAAACTATAGAATATCTTATAAATGTAAAAACGGTGTCTCAAATTTTGAAGTTTTGTTGTTGTTCCCCGTATACAGCTGTTTGAAGTTGAAAAGATGACACATCAATGCAAACCACCTTTGATCAGCTCTGGTGACAAAACGGAACAAAAATTGGAAAATCTGAGACACTCATTTTTCATTCAACACAGAAACTTGTTTGCTGCAGATTTGAGGCCAATTTGTTGAGACTTAAATATGTTGAAGCGATATTTGTGCTAAATTATGATCACTTGAATATGCTGCTAAAAAGATTGCAACCAACTGACAAAGTGAAATTGGAATGAAAAGCATCCTCGGTTTGTTAGCTTTCTGAACATGTACAGTTTTATTACCATACTTTACGTTTGAATCTAAAGTTATATTCAGTAATTTAATTTGTGAACATCACTGCTAACTTGCAGTATATCCTTGACACACACAAGGAAAGCTGTTGGTCAACCACACAGTTATACATGTACATCATATTGTATTACCCATCTAACATTCTCATTCAAATTGTGCTTCCATTGCTGTTGAAATAAATCATAAACAAAAAGGCAAAAACTATTAAGTTTTGTTCTGAGCCAGCAGACTGGGACGAGGTTTAATATGTTGCTCGACATGAGTCTGCCGAATGTCACATACCATTCCAGCAGCTATGTCCTTGGAAAATCGCACTCTCTGTTCCCATGGCAACTCGTCCGACATATCATGAAGTCTGTCCTTGAGCGTGCCACCAGCAATAAATTCTGAAATCAATTTTGTACAATTGGTGTGTTTGTAAAACTGCACCTGTCTTCTTGTGTTTCATATACTGTACTTGAACTTGAAATTCTCATAGAACTCTTAGAAGATTCTTCATCAAAAGTTATGTTAAAACAGAAAGAAAGGCAGGTCACTTTTTGCTTCAAATATATTGTTCATATCCCTACTTTAAAATTCCTGTTTAAAAAAAAAAAGCCAGTATCAATAACTTTTCAGTAAGAAAGTATCAACTGCAGTGTGCCTTCAAATTTGGCACCGCCTGGGCTCCACATCTGGGCATCTCCCAAAATCGTGATGTAGTGCCCCCTCTCAATAGCTACAGGCAACCAAGCTGAACACTGTGCCTGTGTGTGCTATTCAGCGGTCTTGCCAAACATAGGCTACAATGTGTCTTGGACAACCTGGAATAGACAGTTCTTTTCGTGCAATATACACAGCCCGGGTCTATCGCAGCAAATCATCTTCACATAAATGTTAAACTTTGAGATATGCTTCAGAATTTTTATTCAATGGGATTTCACACGGCGCATTAATACAAAAGCTGTTCATTCAAGCAGCTGCCCTGAGAGTGTAATTTTCATCGGGACAGGTCGAATGTTTTGGTTCCTGTCCTCCTCTCTCTCTCTCTATATCTTTAAATTAGGCCTACGGTAAACCTGGCATTATTTTATATTTCAGAGACTGAGGTAAAGCTAGCACGTTTTACCTTCAAAAGACAGGCTACCTGTTAGTTAGTACATACAGGTACCATACATACAGTGTAATACTTTACGGTCGCATGTGAGGAGTTCACTCCTGCATCCCCATTGCGGCTCAGAGTTCAAAGCACTTTCCTCGCCGGAACTACCTTTTTTGAAAATTCAGGCTTAACCATATATCCCTCTACATGATCATCCATCATGGTGTGTCAGAAAGAGAACTTTTACGGGGGTAACTCCACAGCTTGACAAAGTCAAAGAAGATTCACCCAGATTAGCTGGTCCAGACACCTGCCCAGTGGGCTGTGTTTATGACCCTGAGAGGTCACCACATCACTTTGGCTTTCTCTGGGCAGTGACAAAGCTTCCATGCAGGACGCTGATATCAGCAACTTTTATTACTCATTTCAGGCATTAAATGAAGATAATTATTTTTTCTTTTGACAGTAGTGTTGCCAAAGGTGTCCTCTTTGGAAAACACGCCAAGAAAAAAAGTTACCTTTCCTTCTGGCTTTAATATTCTATGGTGAAAATGTGCAACCGTTTGGCAATGCAGTGGTATCTGCTGTATGTGACCACAGCCATTACATGCCACTTGCTTTCTGTGGCCACATTTCTGGGGCCACAAGAGTGGATTTCTTTGTAAATTTACCTGTATTGAAAAACCACCTGTTGTATCTGACCACTTTTTTTTTTTGAAGAATGGGTGTGTGCACTGTACATAACGTGTCTAGGAGATTTCAAAACATATGCAGTCATATAAATCTCCAAACAGCATAAAACAGATGTAATACATGCCCGATGTGTGAATCTGGAAGTTCTGAAATAAACTTTGGAAGATACACAGAGTCCAGTCGAGGCTGCCCAAAACAGCTGATTGGCCGATTAAAGAAGTGCAGTATGTTTCCATTAGGAATTTTTTCAGTGAGTCACAAGACTGGAATTTCATGAGAGCCGACTAGATTTTCACCAATTTTTCATGTAAATAAACAAGACTTGCTGCCCTTAACAATCTTCTCAGTTGATATTTTCAGTTAGTGAAAGGGTAATATACATAACCCCATTTTGGGTGGTAGCAGAAAAACTGATGTGGGAAAGTACAGTAGTCCCTGTCACGAGAGACCCCTGTCGTGAGAGACCACCCTCTCATGAGAGACCGCTTTTCAGATTCCCAAGTCCTATACTTCCCATGTTAATTTACCAGTCATGAAAGACCACCTGTCTCATAAGACCACTTTTTTGTTACTGTACGGATGGTGTCTGGTGACAGTGACCACTGTAGTACCAAGTGCATTCAAGTTGGGAAAAGAGGGAGGGTCCACATTTTAATAAGTGTGCCAAGGCTTTTGATTGGTTGTATTTCTACATTAACACTCCGATATAGTGACCTACACTGTATCTAATGAAGGCTTGCAATTGAAGCCTTAAATCTCTGATGGCTACTAGAGATAACCCACAATGGGTAAGATGCAGACATGGGAGAAAATTCATTCAAAGATTACATTCAATATTCTGCAGTGAAAACATGCAAACATTTCAACTAGCAGCAATTTCATTAAATGTCAAGGCCAAATTCTCAACACACACACACACATAGGATATATGTATGTATATAGTCCTTCCTTGTAAATGTAGCCCCAATGGAGTCATTAAAGTGACCTAATACGAGGGGGTGGCTTCTTTTGAGGGAAAATATAATGTAATGCTACACTTTCTGCATATGAAGGGCCGGAGGGGGGGGGGGGAGGGAGGAGGGGACCACTGTATACATCGTCAAACAGTACAAAAGAGATGAGTATAAAGACACTGGTCAGTAGAACACAACACTGTTTTTGCCAAAGTGAGTACACCTCACAACAAGGGAATGTGCTACATATACGGATTATGTTGTAAGTATACTGGTTAAAGTGACGCGGCAAGTAAGGCCATATATACTCATTACATGTTTATATACCATGTTCCCAGTGATTGTCCTGGGCCATTACAAAATTGAAGTGATATGTCCCTCTTTTGGGCCTATATTTTGAATATAAGTACATTGTATATTACTATAAAAAGATGGATAAACAGAACATTTTACCTTGCTTTAACTTCGTTTTTCTGATTTAACAAAAGTATCTTAATTTAAGTCAAATAATCAATATTTACTATTTATTGTCGATTTTGGTAAACCTAATGAATTAAAAAGATAGGTTGTACAATCCATTGGTAAAATCACAGAAAGTGTCCATGTTTTACTTGTTTGCAGTGAGCCACCCCCTGCATATCTCAATAACGGTTGTAACTGGTATCTACTTACCTGTCACCAGGATGAGTTTTTTGTCTTTGTATAGCACCCCCATAAACTTGAGTACATTAGGACAGTCTAGACTACGCAGCACCGACACCTAAAAGTATTATTACACGGTTGTTACCCTGTTCAACTGGCAAGGAAATTACTGCTGTTAATACTGGGGATCACAGACAGTTAGCACGCCTCAGATACTGCTGATGCCTAACAAAGGTATCTAAATGTCAATTCACAAAGGTATCTAAATGTACATTCACAAAAGTATCTAAATGTACATTCTCCTTCGACACTTACTGAATGGGCTGTGTACCTGGTAACCACTTTACAACAACAAAACAATCATATCAACTGAAAGACCATCTGTAATGGATGCAAAATAAGTTTTACTCATTTGGCAGTGTTTATAAACATTACATCTGGCTATCTCAAATATGCTCTGAAGAAACATGCCCTTAAGTGAAAGCCAGGAATCAAACCTCAAGCTTGTGCTGCCCTCAATGTTTAAAATATATCACCACAGAGGGAATGGATGTGATGCAATCCGTGCTTTCACTTTTCAAGGTATCTTTATTTTCTAGTCTAAAAATGATTACAATGTGTATATCATCTCTAAATCTTCAGAAAGAAAATTACGTGATGTTCATAATCAATATTTGCAAATGTTGGCCATAGATATTGTAACTCTCTGCAGCCAGTTTGTAATGTTTTGTAACAAAACAACTGCACTTAATTTCTGAACAGGGCACAGCCTGTTGTATTTCCTATGAAGTGTCAACATTGAATGAACAAATTAGCAAAGATTAATGACCTAATAGTATATGCTACTTGGTTATTTTCATTCCATAATTGGCCCAATTACTGCAATGTTCACTTTCAACAATATTTTAACCGAAGAAGTTCCGTGAAAAATGCTTCCTTGAATCACATCCCTGGAGAGTGACTCGATAAGTCAATACTCGACTTTTTTCACAATCCATGCACACACAACAAATGGGTCTACACTTGTCGCTATAAGAACGTCTGTGATTTTGATAGTTCTGTTAATGAATAATACTTGACTGGCATCAATGAAAAAATGAAGGATTAAATTCACTGCAAGTTTTCATGTGCCAACAATCAGAAGACAACAGTGTACTACACAGTTTATTGTACCGCTATAGCGCTGCGAATGCCAAGCAGATGAACTTTGGAGACAGATGTCACACTGTCCTTGAGATTCTTACCCTAGGTTATGGGGGATTCTATCATGGGCAGTGGGAGATTCTATCAATTCTGCAATTTGATCTGTATTTGTGTCTTTTTGTCCAGAAGCACTTCCTAGTACATGTAGTCATTACCCTATTCTGTAGTCTGAACTCTTTTAACTCTCCATAATATATAAGCTAACCTGTCACTGTTTAACCTATATACATATGGAAGTACTATTGTCCATATTGCACATGTTAATCTGTAGAATTTTGACATACAATGTAGGCTGCATTAGCCCAAATAAATAAGAGGGTCTTCAGCAGGAAACTGCTCAGAACATGTTGATCTTTAACCAGTCTTAGTATCAGCACTAACCACTGCTCCATCAAGCAATTTGTAATGAGCCTTTTTTCCCGTTTTATGAGGGTGAATAATATTTATCTATCCAAATAAACTACAATTTTGTGTTTCAAAGCTTTCAATTTGAAACAAACAGTTTGGAGAAGGCTGGCACCCTTTGTTTACATACATGCAGTGCCATCTGTTGACAGAATTGCAAATTTCTATTGGTAATATAGAATTCCACATGGCCGTGTCATGGGGAATGGATTTTAGACAGCACGAGTTTTAAAACTGTTCAGCGTGAGCCTTTGGTGAGCAGTGAACGCTTTGAAATGAGCGTTGTCTAAATCCATTCACCATGACACGGCCATGTGGAATTTTGTTTCTCCCATAGAGCGTAAATTCCTATGTTTTTGTCAAAAACCTACTTAGTTTAGCATGCTTGCAGCAGCCGTTTCGACTTTATTTTGTTCACTTTCAACACTGCGTTGCTACGGTATGTCACTCAAGAAAGAACTTTCAGTTACTCTTTTCTATCTTATGTAATCTGATTGGCTTACAATGAAAACAACAACCAATGGGATTCTCTCTTTTATTTAATTTCGGTCATAAAATCATTCCACACTAATGTTGGGAATGATTGTGTTTCCACATTGGTAACTATGGGAGAAATAGCTGATCTACTGTTTCCACTATTTGGCATTCCTATTTGATTCCAAATGTGATGTTACAGTTGAACACAATGTTTACCCATAGTCTAGCAGTGTTTGTGTGTGTGTGTGATGCTCTGAAGTTGATAGAATTAATGGAACTCTTTGCTTGTGTTAACTTACAAAAACTTGAATTAAGAGCGGTAATTTGGCACTACGCATAGTGATTGCAATGACGTGCCACTTGACTTGGAGATGAGGAAGAAGGTGGCTGGTGGACCTGTGTACTACGGGGAAAGTGCTGCATATGCAGTAATCATCAGAGTTAAGCTTAGCCATGACAGAATAGACTTTAATACTCCCTATCTAGTGATTGTGTGGATTCTATGACCTCCGTTGGATATCATGACCCAAGCGTGTAGCACTGAGGTCATAAT
This sequence comes from Hermodice carunculata, assembly GCA_964020975.1. Taxonomy (NCBI): domain Eukaryota; kingdom Metazoa; phylum Annelida; class Polychaeta; order Eunicida; family Amphinomidae; genus Hermodice; species Hermodice carunculata. The sequence goes on along the minus strand of OZ026620.1, from coordinate 97,407,090 downwards.
ATCCAACATCGGCCATAGAATCCACGCAATTGCTGGATGAGGAATATTAAAGTCTTTATCTTGCACTGTCCACTTAAAACTTAGTCTGACACTTGATGCATGACAAGTACACTGTTACACTGAAAAAAAAGATGGCAAAAGTGTTGGTCAGGTAACCCACCAGAACTTATGACATTAAAAGGTCTATGGACACAGACCTGTCATGAAGCCAAGGTGTGCGCCTATTGGGACATGTGCAGTAATTGGGTGACTTGTTCATTGTGCTATATACATGATATATACAAATACATGTATAATATTATCAAAACTTTTCTCTATTGTCCAGAAAAACTATGTGAACTACAATTTTGGGTTCCATTGTTAGGGGTCAATTATATGCAAGTCTATACTGTTACAGCAATCTGGTATCTACACTATGCAGTGAAGTGTACAATTATATAGTGTGGCATCCACACTAAATTGTAAGGTAGTCTGGTACCCGTACCTCTTTGAGAAAGTTCTTGTGTGCCTCCTCATCAAAGCGGAATAGTTCCTTCAACACCATCACTTCTCCTGTGATCTTATGAGTGACCTATGTAAAAAACATCACAACATGACATGAAGAATTTGAGTCCCTTTAAACCCCCCCCCCCCCCCCTTTGAATTAAGACTGACACAGCAGCTAATTCCTTGGCATAGGTTGGGCAGTAAGTGACCGACCCATCCCAAGGAAAGCTGTTGACCTGGAGCAAGTAGAAAATATGCTGCTGGGTCTTACCTACGATTCTCGTTCAAACTGATTTTCTTTACTGTTGTAATTCCACTGAAACCGTTGCAGCAGGTGACTTTTGACCACCAGCTGGTTTTGCCCAGTGCAAGGATGAGAAAGGTCAATCGCTCTGAATGTTTATAATTAGTACAACTTATAAAAGTTACAGTTGTAGACATGGAATTTTGTTACAGTAATCCTTTCTTTGAGACACCTCTCTTGGGATGGGTCTAAAAGCTTCCGCATACAGCAGACTGTCTCTCAAGAGACAACCCACTACATAATTTCTTTGAGTGCCAATCATCTCTTAAGTCCACCTACTAAAGTCAATCTAGTCCAAATTATCATTAGAATCCCAGATTTGTATTCCTCGTAAAAAGACTTTTCATTCAAGTACCAGCATGCCCATAGTTCCAGAGAAAATATCCCAAGTCAACAGCTTTTCTCGATGCACATTGCACCCAATGCACACTGAGAAAAGCTGTTGACTCAGTCATACCAAAAACAGAAGGGTCCGAGAGCCGCCTAACTGGGAAATTGTTTGTCGTAAGACGTACATGGAATCTGCACAAATTCATAATTTTGTGTTTGGATATTTCATTTATAATGCTAGAATACAAATTTTCAGAGTTTATGCCTATCACTAAGCTGTATAATATACACAGGTAATATATGTATTAACCAATATTTTGTGATCCTGTTTACTGCTTATTAATGATAATTACTATGTAAATATCAGCTTTCATGCTATATGACAAAAAGGTAAATTTTGTGGCAGCTTTAATGCACATATGAAGCACTCTAGAATTTAAAAATGATAACCTTTTTCATCCAAGCAGTTAAAAGGTGTGTTTTTTGCATCTTTCTGCATACTTAATTCACATTTTCTCAAATAATGAAAAAATTCCATAGCAAAATTAATTATAATTTTATGATACAGTATTTTACCTCAGGGCTCTCCCCTATGAAATTTCCTGAACAGGTAATATTCATCTTGCAAAGTGAAAAAATAATTTTGCCTCCACTGAAGCGGCCCACAACTTTACTAAATGACACTAGTTTTTGCATACAGATATTACTTAAATGTTAAACGGAAATCCTAGTGTACAGGGAAGCCGCAATGTACTTGTCCATTCATGTTTCATGCACAGCATGACCATAGCATACAGAAATAGGACAAATGACTTAGCAATTCATGAAACTATGGATTTTATGATGAAACTTTAAGGAGGGGCAAATTTTTTGCATGTTTTTTTCATTTCCAGATGTCGGTGGCTAAATCAAAGACCCCTTTTTTGGTATATTTTTGAAGGTTAGAGATGAGGCTAGCAAAATCATACTGGCTTTCAGACCCCTTTCATACATTACATATGCAGAAAGGATATCGATATAAGCGACAGGACCTTGCATGGCAGTTTAAACAAGGTCAAGGTCAGACTGTAACCCTGCTTGACCTTGGCATTGTGTACCTTGATTGCCTGTCCAAAGAAGCCTTTTCCCAAGACCTCTTCATGCACCAGGTCACTGGCTCGGAACACTCGCTGGTTATTTGGCAGCGTCTTGAAAGACTGTGTACGACTCAGATCAATCTGTTTGTGTGTTGGGGTGGGTGACCGTGACGGACTCCTCCTGAAACATACAAGTTGCTATGGTTACCCAAGTGCCAATTACATTCATTCCCACAATGCAGTATTAACATTAGGATGTAATCAGTAGATTGCTGGAAGTGTGTGCCTCCTGCACCTATAGGCAGTGTGACCCAGATAGTCCACCTGCTGACCTAGTTTTGTCACACAATATACTCAAACTGTGCACAAAGTGCCCCAAGGAAAGCTGTTGACTGAGATTACTTTTTGCTTTAGAGTCGGCTTGCTGGTTTTTGGAATGAAAGGTATCTTCATGAGGAATTTAAATTGATAAGGTTAAGAAAGTGTGTGAAATGGTTGTCAACTATTAGAGAAAGGTTTAAAAGTGTTTAAAAGGGTTTTAATGCAATAAGAGGAAATGGTTTGAAAAGTGTTAGAAATGGGTTGGAAACAGGTTTGCCTTTCACTCAAAAGGTTGGAAAAAGGTTGCAAAAGGTTGATGCGTTTGGTGACCGTTAAGTTCAACGCGGGCCTAACTGTAGGTCGAGGCTGCTCAAGCGATCAGAAGCAACGGTGAGGACTTTCATTGGTGCCGACCCCTGGCAGTGTTCCAACCAGTGAGACCTTGTGTGACCTCTTCATAACCAGCTTTTGGTACGTACGAGAACATAAGATGTAAACAAGATATATAGGTCAGTGCAATTAGAATCCGATATTTCAGTCAAAATTTATTCTATGTTTGAGGGAGAATCATCATTTTCTAGAGTGAAATTCAAAATTAGTAACTCTGTAGATCACATGACGTACACATTGTTACGCGCCTGGATTAGTGATGTGATACATCGACATTTAGACAAAATCAAATGTGCGTGAGCGATGTTTGATTATATGTCACGCCTGATGTAGAATTACTGTGGCAAACGTAAACAAACACTGCACACCACATCGGTGTTGAAAGTAGGCCTAGGGCATATTTTTTTGCGATGAATACCCAAATAAACATTAAATACACAAAATCTTACATGGCTGGACAGTGAGTTACTATTTTTCTCTCACTTGGGATCCTTGTTGGTGTGGAAAGAGACGTGCATACGTCTCTGGTGTGGAAAATGACTTGTGACCTGAGGTCACTCATGATTTTTCCCACCAACAACGATCCCTCATGAGAGAAAAATTGTAACTCACTCTCAGCCATGTAAGATTCTCTCCCTCAAGTATTGAAACAATCATTAGATACTACTGATATTGACTATCCATCTGAAATGGAACTATTTTTTTGCAGGTGATTGTGGGATAAACAGTTCATGATAATGCAAATCTATCAACTCTTGTGTCATTTTGGGAGAAAAATCATGTATATTGTTTCACATGTGCTACACTTTCACGGTTTGACTATGCCTGTACTTTTTGGTATAAGTTCGTCAGGGCAACAGCTTTCATGTTAGCATTTTATGTATGCAATGCAACAATTTGTCTTCAGGCTCCGAAACATGTTGAGTAGTTACCCGCTGAAGACCCTTTAATTTATTTGGGCTGATACGGCCTATGTCAAAATTTTACAGAGGAACGTGTGCAATATAGACAATAGTAATTCCATATATATACAGGTTAGACAGGGACAGGTTAGCTTATGGAGAGTAAAGAGTTCGAACTGCGGAATAGGATATTGACTACTAGGAAGTGGTTCTGGGCAAAAAGACACAAATACAATTCAAAGTAGACCAAGTTCTGTGTTATCTGTACTACACTTATAGGAAAGACATAACAAGGAAGTTGGGTCTGCCTTGCAGGCAATGCAACAGCGCCTCAGCATGTATTCCCTTAGTTCCATGCCACTCTTATTTCTTCCTTGTCGAAAAACTTTGTCAACACATACAGAGCCCCGATCAGCTTACCCCTGATTCCTAGGTAAAGACGACGATCTTTCCCGATCTTTAACACATGAGTTCCTGAGTTGTTTGACAGCATTTTCATCCATACTAAGGCGAGGTTGAACATCAGGGGACACAGCTAAACGGTCTGCCTGCCAGGATCGTGCTCGGTCCCGCTTAGTTGGGGAAGCATCCCTCTCCACAGTCAGTAGTACCGGGTTGGGTGTTTGTAGCAAGTTATCAATCTGCAAGTACAATTACCAGATTTCTTGCTTTTTGCACTTTTAAATCAAATAGAACACAGTCTGTAAACGCCACTAGAATATGCAATTTTCTTGCAGCAAAAAAAAGCTGGAACATTATACAAAGAGTGAAAAAGCCCAGGGCCAGAATTTTGGCAAGAATCCGAGAATCCATTCTCGTAAAGATTCTCCTAAACTTGTCTTTCTTTAAAAAGAAAACTAATTGACAAAAATCCAAATAAATTCTTGCAAAATTTTGCAAAATTCTAACCCTGTTCACATAGGTCTCTATAGCTTGCTTATCACCCTAGCCCCCCCGCCAAATTCTTGCTGCTCCATTATTTATTCTGCAATATAAAGTGCTGTACTCAATGTGCAAGCAAGCATGTGCAAAATTTTACAACATGAATGTTCTTCAATCAATTTTGATTACAAGTGTATTCACTTTTGACTACACAATGTTAATTTATTTTTTATTTAAATGCTTCAAACTGGGGATATTTTAATTGTTTTCCCTTTAATAGGGAATGTCAACAGCTTTCCTTGCAGTGGGGTGGCCACTAGGCACCCATACTAAGTCAGGGAAAACTGTTGACCTGGGACATGCCATCCACATCTACAGGACTAGTATACAACTCTCATTCAAACTGTTTTTCAATAACACTAAAATAGCATTCAGAGAACGGATTACCCTTGGCACCCACAATCATTTTTTCCTCAATTCTGCATGTTTTGAGACTTTGCAGTAAAACACTTTACATACAATTTCCAAATTGTTGTCTATGAAATGAAAGAACAATTTTGCATGTGTTCTTGGGGTAATGTTGTCAGGGTTGACGCCACTCAGACAGCCTTCAAATGAAGTTAAAAGTTTCACAAAAAATTTACCAATAATCCGAGGAAGCTGGATTAAAATAGGAACCTGGTTCATCACAAGATGGATTTCTGACAAAATTTGGTCCAGCTACGGTGAATACGTTTTTAGATATTGCAGTAGCGTCAAAAATTTGGACGAAGAACAGATGGATGGACAGACAGACGGACGGTGCAGGGGACGACAGTACCCTCCGGCACTTTATGTGCTGCGGGGATAAAAAAAAAATTTGAAAGCATACTGAAGCAGACATTTCACTTGCAGCTGGATTTGGCTGTTTCAGGGGAAAATAAATATTGATTCCCTGCATATGACATCCTTACCACTCATAACTGCTCCTTCATTGGAGCCCCTTACCTCAGCGATGGACCTCTCCTTGACAGGGGTACCATTGACTTCCAGAATACGGTCTCCAGCCTGCAGCATGGCCGTATCAGAAGTGTCCTTCACTCTGTGAACAACCAAAAAATACAAACTATCATACTTTAAAATACTTCTTGTTGAACATCAGAACAGTAATATTGGGTAATACTATTTAAAACCCTAAGTACTATTGCATTACTATGACAGTCCTGAGTTACCAGTGGTATGTTGTGTATAAGGGGATATATCCCCGAGTATTTACTCAATGAAAAGATCTGTAGCACCACAGCAAATCCCTCCCCCCCCCCCCCCAAAAAAAAGTCCACTTGAAAAAACAAATCCTACTTCAAATGTGAAAATATTAGATGGATGGTGGACAAGCTATTAGCACTCCCTAAATGCACACTTTCAGAATGCGTTACTGATTTGATAAATGTGTATCCATGACGGAATGGGATTACGTTTTGCTTTCAAAACGTTTTCTGTGTAATTTATCTCAGGTCCACCTAAATACGATGCCCTGAGTGTCTGACACTTGTACGTAATATTCAGTCAATTTCGTGCGATAAAAATTTTATTCTACACCACCGGTACAACCGTGTGGCTATACAACTGGTATGATATCTGTAAGTACTGTTTGGGACCACTTACTATGATACAGTATGCATTCCAAATATAGCACACCATGCCAATGCAAAAATTTTTTAAAAATCAAACCCGGATTATTGTGACACTGTATAACTTACTTTTCAATTTAAAATATAGTGGAAGTCTTTACAGCGCTAATCAAGCCTGAGAAGCAAGAAGTACCATCAGTGGTGCATAATTTTGCAACATAGGTCAATATTTTTGAAAAAGAAAAAAAAAGAAGAATAAAATGAAGTTGTACATGGAGACCATAAAATGACAGTTGGGGGTGTGCTTTTATTAATGCACATGCCAACTCTGATATCTACATAGGGTTCGGGAGTGCTTGCTCACACATCTGTATGTACTATTTGGGAGCACTTTAATATTTGTACGTATTACTTAATACCATTCTTTTATTTGTATATGCTGTTCAGCTGCACTTACTCTGATATCTGCTTTTTGGGAGCACTTACTCTGATATCTGCAGTTATTGTTTGGGAACACTTACACTGATATGTGTACAGTGCATGTACTGTTCCGGAGTACTTTTTTGATTCTGTATGTACTGTGTGGGAGGACTTACTCTGATATCTGTATGTACTGTGTGGGAGGACTTACTCTGATATCTGTATGTACTGTGTGGGAGGACTTACTCTGATATCCGTATGTACTGTTTGGGAGCACTTACTCTGATATCTGCCAGTATTGTGTGGGGTCACTTACTCTGATATCTGTATGTACTGTTTGGGAGTACTTTCTCTGATATCTGTATGTACTGTGTGGGAGGACTTACTCTGATATCTGTATGTACTGTTTGGGAGTACTTTCTCTGATATCTGTATGTACTGTTTGGGAGTACTTTCTCTGATATCTGTATGTACTGTTTGGGAGTACTTTCTCTGATATCTGCCAGTCCTGTGTGGGAGTACTTACTCTGATATCTGTATGTATTGCTTGGGTGGGTGCTTCCTGTTCCAGCTCTGCCGATCGCCGTGTACCTGTCGTCCCAGGCATCTCTCCACTGACAGCTGGATGCTCCGCTTGCCATTGGGTGTGGGCGGCACTTCTACCAGTTGAATGGAATGAACTCTGCGGCGACCAGGAGTCTCCAACAGAACTGGTTTCATGCGTAGCTGGTAACATACCCCACTATGGTACAGAAATGGAAGATAGAAAAATAGCATTCATAAAAAAACCCCACTAAAACTGTCTGTATCAGAAATAATAGCACATGGTTTTCCCAGACAATTTGGAAGGAAGGAACCCACTGCCCATGTATAGCTGCCTCCTGCCGTCCAGTCTCACCCTAATTTCAGACTTTTGTGTACAATAAAAATCTAGTTGTTTGTCTCTTTCTTTTTTCCCCCTCTTTTTTTTTCAATGACAGAAAACCCCTCAACCTCCACATTTGAAATCCAAGGAAAATCATGTTTATCATGAAAATTGTGGGTGTTTGTGGATGTGCAGGCTGCATGTGAAGGGGTTTTTCTTGTGGACAACACTTCCTCATTGCCTTGCTTGAGTATCACAAATGGTACATAAGTACACATAATGCCTCTTTTACAGCTTGCTTATTACACAGTTTTGCCCTACTTGGTGAATAAAGCCACACGAAATCTTCCTCTTGTTATCATGGTCATGCAACGGCGTACTACGAGTGTCGATACTTGGTGTACAATTTCCATGATGTATGGGAAATTGACGAGTTACACGTGGTGCTAAACATGATGTACATATCACAAAAGACACACAAGTCTAAAGTCAGTTTGTTCAGCTGTATTGACTCTTTACCCAGTATCCTGCCTGGTGCAAACAGCAGAAGTAAACAGACAACACTCGTCTGGACCTACGGTGACATATGGTCTCCAGGTAACATAGAATCATCCCTGATACTGATGTACTTTCCCAAATAGATACACCTGTGTTCACACTCTGCAAGCTGCTTTCCCTGCCCCCAGTCCAATAAAAGGCATCCAACCAAACCTGTCTTGTAAGACCACCCCCAGGGATGACCAACTTGTGGTCTCTCACAACAGGTCGTCTCTCCACAGCCACGGGAGTGACGTCTCATGGCAGGGATCACTGCATACATACAGAGAAACCTCCCTTACCCAACAACACCTCCTTATACTGAACACTTTTTCTTGGTCTCAATTGTATATTGTCATTATAAATAAACCTCCCAATACTGAACACCTCTCTATACCGAACACTATTGTCCGGTCCCCAGGGCGTTCGGTATAGGAAGGTTTCACCGTATAACTGTATTGATCGCAGTGCCGATGATCTGCAGATCAATGGACAGATCAATGGACTGGCTTCTGCTGGGAGCAGACAGCCTGTCATCCATACAAGTGAACTGTTGTCCTTCATTGATCCCTGGTATCTGCTGTGACACACTGTCATAAACACCTGACACTGCCTCTTCCTCTCTTTCATTCCAATATGTCAGTCTGCTCACACAGGACCTGTCAGGTATAGCTGTCCCTGCTTTCAGAGACACCCCCACCCCCGGGCCCGTCAAAAACTGGTTATATAAACATGATAAAGCAGACAATCTCTCAATTGAGGTCACATAAGATGTGCTCACAAAGCAGATGGTCTCTCAATAGAGGTCAAATTATGTGATCTCATAAAACAGTCTCTCGATAGAGATCAAACATGATCTCATAAAGCAGACAGTCTCTCAATACATGTCATAACAGGATCTCAGATAGCACATAGTCTCTCAATAACCTGCAAAAGGTGGCACACGGGACCTGATCCATCTAGTTTCTCATTGGAGTGGTCTCTCAAAAATGGGACTACTGTATACCACTTTCCTGTGAGTGTTTTTCTTTCTGTTTTTTTTTTTTTTAAACCCAGAGGTTCCTCACTTGACCCACCACTCTCATACGAGTCCATCTGCTTTCAACGATTAATATTTATGAGGTCCCTATTGCATTGATGCCAACATTCACACTCCACTTGAGGGACATCCAGGTGTGGCATGCTGGAACAACATGAGGGCTGTGTAAACAGCACGACCTCAGGTGACCTTGACAGTCAAACCATAATAAAACTCCTACCTTTGTCTAGGGGTATGCAGAAGTATTCCTGTGCAATTTTGAAGCAATTGGCCCATCCATTTTGCTGAAAATGTTTTTTAAACATTTGTCCTGTCCCCCTCCCAAAAGAACAAAAATTTCATTGAAAAAATCTTAAGAGGCCCACTTGGGCCTAACGCTCTGCTGACCAGCCTCACCAAAAAATCATTTTCTGAAATGTATTCAATCCATGACCTTGAAAAATTAATCAAAGTTTGCCACATTATGCAATATACAACTTCCACTTGACACATATTTGTGACACATTTGGTACCATTTGCCTTATTCTTTATCAAGATATTGAATTCAATGTCCTTTTCTAAGTGAAAATAGGTCATGGTCACACAATCAATGGGTTATGGTGACCCAAAAAATAGTTCAACAAGTTGACTTTTATATACAATGTACTCAGGTGCAATTTTGATCTGGCAGCTCAATTCTCTTTGCCATTGATGTCCAAACTACACCCTACCATTACAAAATCACCTCTTCAAACTTAATAGGTCTGGTTACTTTACAAAAGTAGGTCAAGGTCACTGATATTATGTAACATGTTAGTATTGGACATGATCTATATATATACTATCAATTTGGCATCTCTAATTCATTACTTTTCGAGATACGGAATTTTAAATCTTTTGATACATTTTAACTGATAATTTCCATCAAATTATAGGTGCCACCACTAGTATCATAGACAACTGAGATTTTGACCTCTTCTAGAATTCTACTACATCTCATCAGGGTCCATTAAATACTAGAAGTGATTTTTTTTTGTGTGAAAAACATTATGCATCTCCCAAACAGGCACCTCTCATATGAGGCCAGCCCTCTAAGAAGGCCACCATTCTTCTGCAGAAAGTTTGACCATGACCTTTGACCTCAAGGTCACCTGGGTAAATGAAGACAAAGTTTTATGGACTTTAATCACCTTCATTTGAAGATGTGGCCAGGAAACCATTTTATTTTGCAAGGCATTGTGACCTTGACCTAAAGGTCATGCACAATCATGAAAAAATTTCCCCAAATCTATGGTGTATCTGTACCAAAAGTTTCAAGGGAATCTGGCTCACGGTTTTGAAGAAGACAAAATGTGAACTGTCATTGCAGACCCAATTGACTTGAATGATAATCAAAAGGAATGCAAAAATCCCCCCCCCCCAAAAAAAATCCAAAAATCATTGGAGCATGACCATTTGAACACAAACTATAGATACCTCCCCTTTGTGCATTCCCACCAAGCTTGAAGTGAGTCTGGCCAATTGTTTACGAGAAGTGGAAAATGGGAATCAGAATTGCAATCCCCATCAACTTAGATACATGTAGCAATCAACAGGAATGTATGCAGTTTGACCTTTCAAGGTCACTCAGGTTTAAAATAAACCATGCCAATTGAAAGCCCATAGGTACTTTCCTAGTAATGTTCAATGTACCATTATCAAGGTATAAGCCAATGTGAAAACTGCAGAGTCAGCAGAAAAATGCAACAAGGATTCAACCTTGACCTTTGACATCAAAGTTATTTATTACAATATGGGAAAAAATATCCGAGACCCACAGATTATCTGCATCGAATTAGGAGGCAATAGGTCAAGAAGGGACAGAAATATGAGGAAAATAAAACAATGGGGCTAAACACTATATGCATCCCCTCCCTACTCTTTAATGCATAATTAAGGATGCTGGAATGGTCACAAGATTTTCATATTTTGACCTGTATTTTACATAATACTACAGGTGGCGCCACTAACCTTGACATCAACATAGATTTTCATACACTTGATGAGTCCAAAAAGTTATATGGACCTATTACTCAAAAACTGTGGGGTTCAGAGCATTAACACGATGACCCCTATATGCAAACTGGACATTTGACTTTGACCTTCAACTCAGATTAAAAAGTTGTTATGATCAAAATATGCGCCCCCATCTAGCTTTCCATACATGGTCTGTTTGTTCAAATTGGGTTAATAACTTTTTGAGTTACTGAAGAAAAACAAGAGGCCCATGGGCTTAATGCTCTGCTGGCACCATGGCTATATTGCACCTATTCATTTCAAAGTTGCGAGTCCTCAAGTGGCTTCTGAAAATATAAAGCTTATGTAAATTTAGTGTATAAAATGTCCACCAGATAGCACTTCACTCCAAATGTAATCATTGCTAATTTGTGCTATTCCTGTGATGGATATTGTTGCATGTGCCCAGACAACAATGAGTGAGTCCTTAACTTTATGTCCTCTGTGCCCTTGGGACAGAAGATCAGGGACACCCAGATTATGTAATCCAAGATGCCCATAGGCCTTGTGCTGTGTTGACATTGCCATTGATGTCTAAGCTTCACTCTGCCATCAAAAATCACCTCTTTCAACTTTACAGGGATGGTGACCTCACAGAAATAGGTCAAGGTCACTGATATTATATAAAATTCTAGCTTTGGACTCCCCCACAATCCCATCAAATTTGGTGAAGATCCACTTAAAATTAAAGATGCTAAAATGTTCACAAGCTTTCACATTTAGATCCCTATATTACATAATAATGTAGGTGGCACCACCAATATCGAAAGGGGCACAGATTTTCATACACCTTATAAGTCCTGAACATTATATTAGGCTAATTTGAAAACTGTGGACAGTATCGTGCTAACCAGCAAGCGTTTACAGATGGATGGATGGAGAGACATGGGCGCTTGCATAAGCTTTGCGACCTTTGGTCAGCAGAGCTAGCAATATACTGGGACAAGCGCCAAAGTCCATAATTATTGGGTCAAGGTGACCCAAAAACGAAGGTCACCAAGTACAGTTCCATGTACAGTGTAATCAACTGCAATTTTGATCTGGAGGCTCAATTCTTTTTGCCATCGATGTCCAATCTACTTCGCACCATAACAAAATCACCTCTTTCAACTTTACAGGCATGATGACCTAACAAAAATGGGTGGAGGTCACTGATATTATATAAAATGCTAGCATATTGGATAATGTCTATATGTCCTATAAATTTTGCAAGTCTCATCCAATTACTTTTCAAGATATGGAATTTTATCTCTTAAAACACATTTTGGCCCAGAATTTCAGTCAAATTATAGGTGGCGCCACTTGTATCATAAGGAACTTACACTTTGACCTCCTCCATTACTCTACTAATTTCATAAAGATCAATCAAACATTAGGATGCTAGAATGGTCACAAAATTTTCACATTTTAACCCATATATTACATAATACTGTCCTACCAATATCGAAATCGACCTAGCATTTAATACACTTGACAAGTCCTGAAAGTTATATGGGGCTATTTTACAAATTGTGGACTGGATCGTGCTCGCAATCATAAAGTTTAAGGATGGACAACCAGACAGACATGAGTGATTGCATAAGCTCTGCGACCTTTGAACTAAAAGTTAATAGAGCATAACTACTTGAACAAATTTGTAGACTCACCCAAAGTGAATCCACAAGAAGTTTGAATTGAACCTTGTTGCCTGTTTTGAAGGGGAAGTAACAAATGTGAATGAATATTGCAATCCCTATTGACTAAATGTAGTAATCAAAAGTATGCACAAAGTGAACAGGTACCCGAAATGCAAAACTCATTAAAAATCAGGGATCCAGAGTAACACCACCTAGTGACAATATTTGTTTGCCCTTTCCACTAGCTACATTTCTACCAACTTTCAGAGCAATCTGCATGGCCATTGTGGAGAATTTGCAACCGCAAAAACACACAAAAATTGCAGCACCACCTGTTGAACAACTTAAGGTTCAGTTGAGGATTCCCAGAAGTGTCTCCCATGCAATTTTTGCCATGTGGTTTCACAGAAGATTTTTTTTTTTTTTAAAGATATTGCCAGACAGTACAGCAAACTTTTTTTTTTACCAAATCCAAAAGACACTGAAGTGTGACTACCATGTTTGTAGCGGATCTGGCCACTGGTTTTGGAAAAGTCTAACATGTAATGGTAGACATATGATGGATGGACGGAAAGACAACAGATGCCCATCCTATTAGACTGACAAATCAGCTGATTTAAAAATTTCATACTATATTAATACTGTAATGAAGAATGAAGGCATATGACAGTCTCACAGCCACCAAAATATACAGTTGTCTTCTGTAAGTAGCTGAATTACATGGAATCTTGGCTATTAATCTTCAGATCTAGTCAAATGCAGTTAAATGTATGTTCTTTATGATAAAATCAGTTCTGGGTAAGGAATATAAATGCCGTAAATACCTGCACTTTCTTTGGATGGGATGACTACATTTTGTATGTCCCAGCATTGTTTCTCCTATGAGCAGAGAAAAGTCGTCCTTCCATGGGGCTAGCCAAGCAGGCAACCTTCATTAACCAGGTAACCTTATTCACCAACTTGTCATTTGTATCCCAAGACAGTGACCCTCCACCTGACAGAAACAGCAACCCCCTGGGTCAGCTACGCACGCACGCAACCTCCACAAATCCCCTGTTTATACCATAATGGCAATCTGTCTATACCCATTGACAGAATGATAGCCTTTCAAGTATGTCTGAGTTGATGTCATGCAATTGTCCACAATGTCAATTGCTTTCTACATCCTACATGTGTGCGTGTGGGGGTTTCCTTTTTTCCTTCCTTGTTTTTTGTTTTGTTTTTTTGTTTTTTGTTGGACATGGTTTGAGAGGATATCGCAGACACCTATCCTGGTAGCCTACACAATGTAGAGCCAAGACTCTGCAGAGTGATTTAGGTTGACATTGTCACCTCAATAGACTGATCTTCATGCACCTGCTTTAAGTTAAAAACAAGTTACAACCCTTTGCTGGGCTGTCAGTAGCCATCGGCTAGTTAGCCACAGGCTAATATACATGGAATTTGGCTAATGAATTTGCTATCTTTTAGCCCAAGCAGCTAAAGAGAACTTAGATTTCTTAATAGGTTTCAATCAAATATTTAAACTTCAAAGTAACACCAACCTACTGATAGAGAACTTTACGATTGGCTTGAGCAAAGAGATACAAGTTGGCTAATTCAGTCACTTTAGCCAAATCAGCTACATTTGTATAATTCCTAGTGCTAGCCCTGATATACAAATACATGGAACACGATGAATATGGATGACTAGACATTTACCCACAAATAAACAATAACTCACTTTTAATTGGAATTTTGTTCCGAAATGAACCGGAACATCATCGTCTGAGAATGACAAAGCCTGACAAGCCCAGAATTAATGGTCTCATCATATGATTGTATAATCAGCTAGCGTCATGGATAAAGCATGATTAACTTCATACAAAATAAAAGTATCATATTGATTACCTATTTCCCCCTGCCCAGAAACTGAACCTGATCTACTATTGATTTCCAGAAATGGACAGATTTGGAACTTAACCCTTTCCCACTCCCATTAAATAAAAGCTCCCGGGTGTAAAGGTTCGTCTGCTTTAATATCTTTACTTCTAATTTCACATTAATACAAAACATTTTTGCTGAGAATGGTAGATGGGACTATTGCTATTTGCATGCCCCAAGTCAATAGCTTTCATTGCAATGGGTTGAGCACATTGTGCCAAGGAAATCAGCTAATCCAGCCTGATTCTGACTAGGAAAGGTTTCAAAATGGACAATTGCAAATTATGAACAGAAATGTTGCGTTGGCAAGAAGATTTTCAGCACATGAACTGGATGAAGTGTCCATAGCTTTCATATACTTAAAGCTTAAGTTAATACATCTGCCTCACTTTGTGCAATTTCCCTTTGTTTGACTTGCCTTCTGCTCATGCTGAGCCGGAATCACAAACATGCAAGAATCGTAATGTTCAAATCCCTGATAATATGATTCTTTCCTTTAAATATGACCAACCACAGAAGGCTACAAGTAAAAATTGTAACAAAGGATACAAAATAGCATTCAGAGCATGGATTACCCACGATCTTTTATCCTCAATTCTGCAATTTTTGTTTTTGAAACTTCGCAGTACAACATTTCACATACAATTTCCATATTGTTGTCTGAAATGAAAGAGCAATTTTGGACGTGTTCTTATATGCTTTTGTTCATTAATCAAATTTGGACTGGAGAATCAGGTCTCATGTCAATTGCCACAAACAGATGTTAACACAACATGCTTAGGATAATTAGCCACTCAAAGCCGGGAATTTTAAAAGTGAATATTTTTCTATTATAATATATAGAAGTATTTGTAGGTAACCTCTATTTAGGACAGGTGCCATAATACAGTGTAACTGCACCAGAAATTTGATGAAGCTGTGATGAATCCTTCTTCGGATATTTTGGTAACATTGTCCACTTGTGTACTACTCATATGGCCTTCAAATGAATACTTCAAAATATTCATAACATTTTACAAAATAATGAGAGGACGCTGGTTTTCCATATGAATATGGTCCATTATAATGTGCATCTACGATAAAAATTCTGTGCAGCTGTGATAGATACTAGTTGAGATATTAGGGTAATGTCATCCCCTTGTGAGCCACTAGGACGACCTTGAAATAAATACTTTAAAGTTTCATAAAAATTTTATAAATACGTAGAGGTAGCTGGTTTTAAATAGGAACCTGGTCCACTATATGATGCATTTCTGACAAAAATTTGGTGAAGCTGTGGTCAATATATTTTGAGATACCATTCTAACAGCATCAGGATTGCCACTCAGACAGACTTCAAATAAAAAAATATATTAAAATATCCATAAAAAGTTGAAAAATAATCAGGGAAAGCTGGTTTTAAATAGGAACCTGGTTCACCATAAGGTTCTTCTGTGCCAAAAATTTGATAAAGCTACGGTGTACATTTTCTGAGATACATGTATTTTCGTAACATCATCCCCTTGAGCACCACTCAGATGGCCGTGAAATAAATACTTTAAAAGTTTCATAAAAATTTTAAAGAGAGTCAGAGGAAGGTGTTTTTCAATAGCAACCAGGTCCATTATAAGGTGCATCTCTGCCAAAAATTTGGCAAAGCTACCATGAATATTTCTTGAGATATTGTGGTAACATCACAAGATGAACTGACATCTCTAGTATGTTACACTTATATACATGTACTAACACTGATCGTGAAGTGACTATAGTCACCTCTACAACCAAGCCATGAAATAGGAGGAGCAAACAATGAATGATGGTTTCTAACTGTAGACAGACTGGAGAAAATCTCTACGTAGGTTTAAGTTAACTTTATGGTATATCAGCTATTGCCTTACCACCACTTCTATGTTAGCCCTTCCTAAATCTATAGATTAATGTAATCTGTTAGCGTCTTGGAATGAGTATTGTATTTTGTCAGTATTGTTCCATATCTATGGAAACACTTCAACAGAGTTTTATAGAGATTTTTGGTGTCATAGGTTTTGTGGCATAATTTTTTCATCAATATTCTTAATACTCTCTTTACAAATTCACTTATTTGTAATGTGTTTCTGCCAATGTGTAAAACCTGTCCAATGACAGACGGACGATGTAGCCTGATCATTTAGGTCTCAAGGAAAATCACCAGAGGCAGTAATGTGCAGTGGTGAGTGCTGCCTATTGTTCTAGGAGGAAGAGTAATTAAAAGGCAATCAGTGATTGCTGGATCCATGCGCCCCCCCCCCCCCCCCCCCCCCCCCCGCTAATTTATACCCTTGCTAATCACAGGTTTCACTTTGGACTGACCCTGGTCAATAATAGGCCATCACTGTGACCCAGATACTTGACCTAGCAACCTGCTTTTATGCAAGACACTCTCTCGTGTCCAGATACACAGGTGTGTAAAGTTTCCTGATTCTAAGTCAAAGGACAACAGAATTACAGTACAGACATGAAGTGTAATGCAGTTTTCCATGAATGTATCACCATGACCAAGATACTTGACCTAGTGACCTAGTTTTGTTTCATGACACACCTTTAGGTCCAGATATATGTGAGTGAAGTTTCATGAAACTAAGTTAATAGTAAAGGAATTATAGCCTGGACACGATTTTACAAGCATATGTCACTGTGACCCAGATACTTAACCTAGTGTCCTACTTTTGCTGCTTGACACACTATTATGTCCAGATGCACCTGTGTGTAAAGTTTCGTTAATCTAAGTTGAAGGACAAGTGAATTATAGCCCAGACATGAATAACGGATGTCTCTACTATGATACACTTATCTAGAAAAACATGACCCATATTCATAAATATCAAATCCAACAATGACAGCAAAGAGATTCCAGAGTTACCAAAGCATCAACATTCATCTTCCAAAACCAATGTGAAGAAACAAATTTCACCCCTGACTTGAGACAGGCAGTCACCCACAAAGGGCAACTGGTGGTTTTAAACCGGTCCTCTCAACCCCCAAAATATTCTTCATTAAATACAAACTATAGTGTTTCCAATATGTACAGGCCCAACCACTCAAAATCCAAATTTTATTATTTCTGCAAAAGATAAAGGAGAATAATTGGTAGGCCTATCACTGTCTTGGTTCTTCTGACTATTTCGTCAGCTGAGTTTGTAGCAAAAGTAGAAAGTAGGCCTATATCGTTTTTGTGATATCTATGAATCTGGAACATTATGTAATTAACAAGTTAAGTGATAGAATCACTGTTATATGGACGGACAGAGCGATTATGCCCCTACTCTGGTCAGAGGGGGGCATAATTACTGACAGTATGTAAACACATACCTGCTTTCCTTTAAATATGAGCACACCTACTCTTAACTCTACACGTTTTAAAACTCTTGCAAAACAAAGAGATTTATATTGCATGAACAATGCAAGATCCACCACACTGACAATCTACTATTTTACACAAGAACGCTAGGTGGCTCCATCTACAGGTGATGAATTTAAGCTTGAGGCAAACCTGACTTGACTCACTGCTGACCATAAGAACACAGAATACCTTTACATAGCCAATCCGAAAAAAAAAAAAAAATCACAAATTTGCAAAATTGTATATATTGATATGGCTTGGGGGACTCCTTTTTAGACACATTCATGTCGCTACCATTGGAGCCATCTTGTACAACCATTAATATAAACAATATTGATGGCAAATGAAATAGCGGATGATCATGGTGGATGTAAATGTCACTGGCTAAAAAAGATAAGCAAATACACATTGTACGGTTATTCAGTCTGGGTGGAAAATTACCTTGTGAATCTAGCACCCGGATATAAACATGACTACTGGTTATTTTGACAAACAAAACAGTTAATTATATTACAACCATGTTGATAATTATTCAAAAATTGGTCTTTTATGTACCTTAAAAAACCTTGCAATCTATGAGTGTGGATTTTTTTTTCATTATATTCCTATCGGTTTGATTTACTAAATCTGGAACGTCAAATATTTAAATATGTTTAGCAAAGAGTATATATTGACACTTTTGATAAAAAGTTTATTATTTTTAAGTTAATTATAGTGTATCTCAGGTGTTGTAATTATACATTTCATTTGTAGGAATAAATGGTAAAGAGAGCAATCTTTTGTGTAACTTGTGTAACAATACCTATATATCTGAGGAGAAATCAGCAGCAGAAAAGAGTCAAGTACAGGGTGCCAGGAAATGACCCCACAACACAAGACATGGAATACTTTTTCTCTTATATCTGAAGCTTATCCTGCATGGGTATGAAGGATATGTTTTTAACTGTAACCTTCAATTTGATTGGTCACTCATAGGTTTCAAGTAGTAGACAAACCAATGAGAGGCCATGGTGCATTTAATGAAATACTGACTCCTCCCACTTTCAAAATGGTGTCGTTTTAAAACTCATTTCTCCGACAGAACGTCGATCTGATGCATATTTGCCCTTTTTAGACATAGGAGAAAAAAAAATCCAGTATGGGTGGCCTGGCCCATTGAGGATAACATTGGGATTACTTGTTCTTGAATTTTCATGTTTTCGCTTAGCAATGCCTCACGAAAACATGAAAATCCAACAACTCTTGATCCCAACATTATCCTCAATGGGCCATCCATATTGGATTCTCTGTGTCCCACACCTTCCCAGATGACCAAGCTGAGCACAGCAATTTCCCAACGGCCATCACACTTTAAATGATGGTGAAGCACCTCACTGACCCATCATGTTAAACCCTTTCTTGACTGTAATATTTCCTTAACATGCTTAAGTCAATGACTTTTCCTGCCACAGGTTTGGTGTCTTAGTTATCATCCCTAACCTCATCTACGCCTCTCATTCAAGAGTTTGCAATCAATGACGGGTAATATTCTAGGCAGTTTTGGTTCAAGATACGGTTACATTTATACAAGCATGAAACTCCAGATGGTAACCTTTAGTTCTGTCAGTGCTTAAGCAGCATTTCCCAGCATGCAGCAGTTTGCATTGTTTCATCACATTACATTCTAATGACCAACTTCTACCTTTTTTTCAGCATGACTGAGAAGTAAATGTGGCAATGGTGTGGCTTTTTTTTTTTATTAAAGTGACTTGTAGATACAAAATCAAACACAATATACAATTTTCACACAGAATACAGTACCCAGCCCTCTTGGGCTTATAAGTCACTGACATCAAATAAACAAATACAATTAATGCAAAGTTTGGAACAACTTTGACATCTGCATTACTTAATAAATAAACAAATCTCCCATCCACATACGTGTCTTTAAATCCACCATCAATGCTTGCTATGCTTGCAAACAGATTTAGTCTTTTAGGCGACTGGTGCCAAAGGTTGCAGGTTCGAGTCCCGTTCGTTCCAAACATGAAATAATAATTATTTAAAATTCACACAAAAAGGCGTAAGCAAGGAAAATGATTTTTTGTCTTCCACCACTTGGTGGAAGACAAAAATTTCACAATTGTCTTTCAACAGGAACAACCATTAAAAACACAAGCTTCCTTGTACTCCCATCTGTACCTATCACCTGGAGTGGATCAAGAGAACCAGTGACCTGAGGCTGTACATGTATAGCTCCACGTGTTCTGTTATATTTACTGCATGCACTATGAAGCACCAGGTTTGACAAAATACTTTGGCAAAAACACTCTGGCCAGCAAGAAAGTCAATCCTGAGCTTTTGTCTCCCTGGAGAAGTGGATGCTTTGAACAGATCTATCACAGCTAGGGTGGTCCATGGGTGATGTATTGCCACATAATTAGTCAGTATCATACAGATAGAAGTGGAATGGCTCCTGTGTCTGTAGTTTCAACAAGTATCAAAACTTTTAAATGGTCCTAGTTGACATAATTTTCATCATCTTGACCAGTCTATGCCAGCTATCCTTCTACCCATCGTTTGGATGGATATTTATGATTTTAGGAGAACAGGAGACAAAAATTCTGGGTGGGTTAATCTTAAGGTAAACTAGACATACCTTCAACGCAAGCATTCACTGAAGGACCTGCCATTTCCCCAAATTTGGTCATGGTGACAGCAAAATCTAATCAGTTCATCTTGGCATGCTAGATAAGCATACTGCCAAATTTGACCAAAATACATTGGAGCATTCTAGAGATACTGCAGTAACAAGCCCTAATGAGCATGTAATTAGGCTGCCATTTGCTCAAATTAGGTCATGGTGAAACCAAAATCTAATCAGTTCATCTTGCCAGATAAGGTAAATATACCAAATTTGAGCAAAATACATGGACGCATTCTGTGGATATCATGGTAATGACAATGTGCACATCCGGATGGACAGACAACCCCAAAACAGAACTTAGGGTCCCCCCATGGGCCAGACCAAAATCTAATCAGTTCATCTTGCCGGGTAAAGTGAGCATATTGCCAAATTTGAGCAAAATACATGGAGGCATTCTGTAGATATCGCGGTAACGAGAATGCACACATACGGACTTCTATAAATCAGAAAGGGTCCCCCCATTGGGCAGACCCTTAAAAAATAAAAAATATCATAAAGTCACTTTGGTTTTTGTCTCAATTTTTGGCCCGGGAAATGCAGCAGAATGCAGACCTTCCTTCTTTGTTTTCCACAACTTCTCAACTCCATCATCCCCATTATAGCTGCTGGTGTCCATCCAAATTTGATTGTAAATGCAGCAAATAATAGCTATAGCTAATACTCCTCTCTTTGGTAGCAATAAATTGTCCTTTCCCCTCCACACACCAATTTGTGATGCCTTACATTGTAGACACAAGACGCTTCATATTTTCATTCTGCAGTGCGTTAGCAGTCAGTTGTAATAAGTCATTCGTTGACACACATAAAATTATCCTAAGTATCATTTCAGAACTCTCCTGTCAGTGTAAACCATTTTGTCTTGCATTACTCTGTCTTGTAATAATGGTATCTCTAGCTTCATTGATTATTGTATTGTGGGAGTACATACCAGTACATTAAGTGTACATTGGTAACTCATATATATATATATATATATATATATATATATATATATATATATATATTGTGCGTGTGTCACTCCATGTTTTGGAGAACCCCTCGGCAGTCATCTCGATATACTATGGGGCAATCCAGTTTAAACAAATATGTTTAAATTAAAATTTTCTTTGGTGCGTATACCCCCAGACCCCCTGGTGGAATTTCATGCCTTCAGCATTTGTCCAATTCCCAGTGACTTGTGATAATAGGGACTGGCAACACAACCAGTTCTGGCTGAAAGGTGGTCCTATAACAAGTGTACTGCTTCATTCATAGGGCTACAGCCTGATTGATTTGGTGCTTTTTTGTATTATAGGGAAGGGAGGGAGGGTGGGAGAGAGGGAGGGAGGGAGATGAAAAGAGAAAGAATGAGAAAGAAGGGAAAGGTTAATCTATATATGCCCCAAAAGTAGCCAAGAGACTGTGTAAGAGTGTTGTTAGCAGAGCATGAGAAGCGCCCAGATACCCCCAGGACAAGTTTGGCACACAAACCCAGAGTCTGGCGATACCCATTGGGAGTTCCCCTCAACATTAGTCATGTTATATCCCATCTTTTGCCTGATTATAATGTTTTTCTTGAAAGCTGTTTGGACTGATGCATATTTATTAATCAAGGTTAGTTTTATATCTGGTGTGTCAGTAATAACAAATACAAATCAAGTCCCACAGCCAGGTTTAGGGAATGGAATACCTGCAGTTACATTAAAACTAATATTCAAGTTTCAATGCAAATCTGAAGTAGTTTTCCAAGTGATATACAAACTTCTATCATTAAAATTGTCTGGGAAAGAAAACTCCACAATTGTGCATGACAAACTACTTTGACCACCAAAATAAGAGAATAAAAAAGGTCGACACTTTGAAACAACATGGTTTGACACTTGCGTCAATAAGTGGGCTACCAGCCAACTTTCAAGAGCCCATGTAAATACCTTGATGTCTGGTTGCTGGGAAGGAAGCTTTTAGTTTATAGCCTTCAGGCCACCATAAAATTTGTCATCATACCAGACAATGATATGATGTGCTTATGTGAGTTGATGTATTTGAGGTTAACAGTACAAAGTGGTTAGTCACTGAACAAAGCCAGGCCATCCAGGGGCTGTGAACTCAACCTGGTCACTGGGCACCGTGACCAGTCTGTGTACAGTGCTGCCACCTATATTGTGACACTGCAGTATGGTGTTTGTTGTACTCTGCCAGTTGTTTCCATAAACTCAGCTATCAACAAAAATGGAAGAGTTTTCTGACAGTACACACAAACAAACCGAAAAAACTTTTATTGACACAACAGTTCCACTCCATAGAGAAGGCATGGAGGAGTTTTACTGAAAATCATTAGTTTTTGTCTGTGTCTCAAATTCAATCGTGTCTGGCCTTCAGTCATCTATATGCCTCCCATGACAATGGGTGGCACATGGCAGTTATAATTGGGATCAGCTAACATTCCCCGGCACAAGAAATAAGAAAAATGTGGAATATGATACGCAGCATAACACAACAATTATACCCAATGAACTGTTACTGAATCCATTTGGTAATGGATTTGTTTCTTCTGTTTTCCTGTGGGCTAGAAAATTTTTAATATGAAGTCAGATATATAGAAAAAAAACAGCAACTAGTTTAAAAAATACATCCCATTTCGGAGACATATATAGATTTTCACTTTAGCATATGGTTTCAGGCGGTAGGCATGAAAGTCACATAATGGTTCACTCATCTAGATGTACCATCGTAACAAACCTGTGATGTTTGTAACCAAGTTGCCAATACTGATAGCTGGCTGCTCATGACATCTCTTTACCCAGCTCTTTTGCAAAAACACACACAGCTGTTATCCGTACTGTCTGTGCGCTTCTCTGTTTCAATTCTCTTTCTTTAGCCTGGGCTCTGTACAAACAACACACACAGCTGCTGTCTTTGATAGAAAGACCCAATCATCAGCACGGGTTGTCACACAGACCTTATAGTTGCCACCAAATCACAATATTAAGCCATAGATGTGGGTTATGAAAGCTGCTTGAAGGTGGTTTCATTTTTATTCTGCACTTAAAGAACAAGAAGACAATCATCCCCTCCCCCCCCCCCCCGCAGTCCTCCCATAAAAACCAACTTTTATTCATGAAAACAAGTTTTGATAAAGAGAAAATGCAGATCTCTGTCTGTTATAGGTATTTTGTTGACAACACCCAAACTAATTAGGTGACATTGACAAAACAAGTGAGAACAAAATAGCATCACTGATCATGATCATTGTTGAAGTATGGGAACAAAATCACGCTAGCCCATTCAAGTCATGACAGTTACATGCTAGCTAACAGTGATGGGGTATTGACTGAATGACACATTTGAGATATAATAAGTTATGGTGTCATTGCCACACAAAACTGTGCTGGAAAGGATGCCAGCATTGACGGAGTTTAAAGCTGTTGTTGAATCAGAGCATGGGGAACTCGGATTTGGAAAACAGTTCAATAGTTACCCAACATCCAATCAAAAGACACTACCCCAATATGGCCCACCTGATCTGCATGATGGCAGTGGTCTCTATTATAGTTATTTCAAGAGCATACACAATAACACACTCTTTCTGTACTGGTTTTTCGCCACTTTATTAACCCCAGACTCAGCAGGAACTACCCGTACAGCTGCATGTTGTCAACACTGTTTCTGCTGACATAAAAACCAACTGGCTCTTATCTGTTACAATCTCCTTTCATTCTGTTCACTTTTTGTCTTTCTTGCCTTCCTCCCTGGACCCTACATGTATTTGATTTATTTATTTGGATTTGGTAATGTACCGTACCATTCACAGCCAGTGATGTCTACAGTGTTCATTACAGGCCTGTTTAATGCATCCCAAGCAAGATGTCAACAAGTAGATTACTGCAGTAACACCCAGGCAGTCCTTTTCATTTCCTTCTTTCACCCTTAAAGCGCTGATTTAACACTGAGTCAACAGCTTTCCTTGGGACACTTTGCGTGCAATGCACACAAAGTGTCTCAAGGAAAGCTGTTGACTAAGACTTTACTTTTTGCTTTAGACTAGGCTTGCTGGTATTTGAATGAAAGGTATCTTCATGAGGAATTTGAATCTTTTAAACATTGTATGTTTAATGGTAATGATAAAACAACTATAGCCTTGATTAGCACTTCAAGGCTTAATGCTCTTTTAAACTACATTTACTTACACTTCTGCCACACAAACTGTACAGTCATCAATTGATCAACAGAAATTCTATTTCTTGCCACCAAAAATAAGGACGGACTTGTGGACTCGTGTAATTTGATGGTTCAGTATTTTGGCTTTTGCAAGAATACAGAGTACTGACAACAAGAAATCATGATCTCTACCATCCCCATTAGCTAGTCCATATGAATATTTATGTACCCACTGGTGAGTGATACACAATAGGAAAGGTCAGAATTTTAGCTCTAAGATGTGTATTTGCCCCAATACACAACTGAATACACAAACATTTGGAGGGCTCGAGCTGTGTATTCCCATTAGTTTGTGAGTTAAGGCAACCTCATATAAACCAGTCACTTTTGTAGCTGTGGTTATATGATTTTTGTGAGGCATTTTGTAATGCATATGGATTTACTGTCTGAAATTTGGTATTTCTATGTGCAGTAGTTTTCAAGTTATTAAGTGGCAAATTACAATGTAAAGTAAAGGAAATACACAACCCTAGCCCTTCACTGACTGCAGTGCCCCCTTTTAGGCAGTTCTTGAACCTTCTGTTCTTGCCCTTGCCTATTCTAAACGATCGAGAATCTCCAGCCCACAAGTCCATATCATGACTTATATCCCTGCCTGTTCCTGATATACATCTGGTCTGTTCGACCTCCAGAACCAAGACCTGCATGATCATAAGGGCAATTTATATACCTGTCTGTCTATCAGTGATATCAATTTGAAATACTGACAATCCCCAGCAGAGTAATCCACATGATATCTCTTCACCTATCCGTTATAAGTAATATTTACCAGCTAGAGCACACTGCCCTTGAGAATGTATAGCCGCCATCTTAAGTCAATGATCGGCAATCTTTGTGATACAATTCCCAGCTTTTTGCCCATTTGACTGCTGAGCCAACTTATAAACTGCAATCTAATGTTCTCATGGCCTTTGCTATAATACTGCACTTTGGAAATTAAGTGGTTAATTCTGCCACACTATATGTATTACAACGAAGCATGCAGTCAAATCTTTCAAAATCAATCCAGTTTCTGGAACTCTAAGCTAGACCCATGTGATCACATTTCTATTTCGCATGCCTGATGCAAAAACATTACAAAATGTAATTTTCTGGAGATTTCTACACTACATAGCAAATACAACTGCCTTCAATGCAGGTAGGATATAATTCAGATTAAATATGTGGCACACTTGCATGATGTGGAATGAAATTAAAGGCACTCAATGCAACCTACGGGACAGCTGTTTAGATCTATGTTGGTCCTTGGGGATTATAGCATGTCTACCACAAATGTGTTGTACATGACAATGTAGACAGCTTTGCCAATTACATCAAGTCCGGCTACAAGGGCTTCCTGTCACTCACACGCCTTAACCCTTGCCTGCCAAACATGCCGGGACACCTAATGCTGCACAGTGCCTTTGCAAGTCAACATCTTTCCTTGGTGCTGCCTGCCTGCCTCACATCCCCAGAATGGTCTTTTCACTCAGTCTTGGTACAACGTCAACTTTCCGTCATGTTTGGCCCTGCCATAAATCCATGTCACTTCTTAATAGGCAAAATTTTTCTTTTCAACTTTTAAACAGGAAAAGTTCCCATCAATTTTGAATTTGGACAGCAGCTTCAGAAAATTCAGCCACAGGCCAAAATGGCTAAAAATAGCCCATGCATGCAAAGCCTCACACCATCATCAGCATGCCTGCATAAACAAATCAAAATTAATAATACAAAATCCCAGGCCAATGCCATTCATACAGTTTCCAGTGTGATTTTATAAACAAACAACAAAAATCCCACACACAAAGGCCATTATCAGCATGATTTTATAAACAGTTTAAATGTCCCACACATGGAAGAGCCATTCAAATCATTATCAGCATGACTGTATAAACAAATAATACAATATTCCATACAAAGACCATTCATGCATTATCTGCATGATTTTATGAACAAATAATGAAAAATCGCACAAAATAACTGTCCATACCTTTACCTGCATGATTGCAGATGAAACTGCACACAGTACATATATATATGAAAACCATACCTAAAATTTCCAGCCATCATTTTTGCTTCTCATCAGTTTCCTTCCCATCAGCTTCCTTGTAATAACTTTTCTCACTTTTTAAAAATGTGGTGCACTAAATTTTGCTAATTTCCAACTGACAACCACAGAGAAACTGTGATTTTGTAAATATATATGCTGACGACTTCTGTACTGCACCTTATACTCAGCCTATGAGAAAACTGACATTTTTTTTTGTGTGTGTAGAGCGTAAAAATATTAAGTGCAATGTCGCTGAAATGAAATTTTTATGCAGGGGAAGAGTCAGAGGCAAATAAAAGACAATTGTAGGTGAAACTATAAACTGGCATTCTCATTCACACACAGCCATTGTTGAATGAGAATAACAACAGTTCTGCCTGTTGCTATAACTTAAAGCCTTTTGGTTAATTGACCGTCTATTTAATATTTCACAGAAGTGTTTTGTCACCTTGTGGGAATACCAGTTCTCTCGACCTCTCCGGGAACAGCTAGTGCACATTAAGTGCCTCACGACCACTCTGCCGTGTACATCAGTGCATTTCATTTCCACCTTTCACATCTTGTCCCTGGGTGATTAAATATCATTTTGTGTAACAGCTTCTGGGAACACTGCCATATATATTCTGGGAACGGTAAAATAATGAATTTTTTTTTTTTTTTTTGCAAAGCCACATCAGGAACAGAATGGGGATCTAAAAGCAATCAATGAAATTCCCAAGTTGCAAAGTTCTGGTACTTTTTCTTTCTTTCTTTTTTTTCGAAACGCCAGCAAAATCCTGCTGGGGATTGACACTGCAGGTACCCACTGCTCCCATTCATCTACTTCAACAAATTTATGCCTGTACATTATTTCTTTGTACATACGACCAGACACATGTCCCTTGATGCAAGTTGTTCCTGTTCATTTTTGTGCCTGAAACGACTGCCTTACATACAGCATTTCTCTTCTTTTTTTTTTTCAACAGAGAAATAGAAGATCCCAAAACATTATTCACCCTGTTTAACAAAAAAAATGCATCCCATGTCTCAGCACTTCAAAAACATTTGCAAGATAACCTGCCAGCTGAGTTTCAATTCTGATCGAGAAAAAGTTTAATACCGGTACCACTGCTACTGGGGCATGTCACCTATAGGTGGCACTACAGACAACGATCTTCTGGTATCCATCCACCTGTTGGAGGCAAAGACACCTGGTAGGGGGTGGAAGGGGTGGAGTGAACAAATCATGCTTCATTCATTGGTTGAAAATGTCCTGTTACACAAGCTGGTGTTGCCATGGTACAAGAGTGCATCTGACATCAGGGTTTGACATCAGGAAAGGCACTTTCTTGTTTCTCTTCATGAGGTCTCCCTTCGAGAGAATTCCTTTTACAAAAATGTGTACATGGCATAAGAGTGTGATAGGCAACCTGTTCTTGAAAGCTTTCCCTTGTCCCAGTGATTGCCATAACGGGATTTAACTGATGTGACACTCTGTAAGAGGCCTCCTTGGCACACGAGTCTCCAACACTGGAAGCTTGGTCTCCACCCTTCAATCACTTGCACATACACATAACCAGCCTGCCTTTAACCCTTTCCCCCTTGAATTGACAGCTGAGTCAACAACTTTCCTTGGCATGGGTTGGCAGTACGTGCCCAACCCATGCCAAGGAAAGCTGTTGACCTGAGGCATGTGATCTTGATAAGTCTCATGTACATTTCTCAGTCAAATTACATTTCATAACTGTTGAAATTAGTTGAAAACACTGAAGCAGACGACATTTGACCACCAGCCGGTTTTGGCCGGTTTAAGGGGGAAAGGGTTAATAAGGAGCTGTTTGGGTGCAACTTTCTCAGTGAAATATACTGTGAGTACATTTATTTTCACGGGCATTAATTTTCACGGTTTTTGCATTTTGGACCTTTCACTGAAACTTTAAATTCACTATTTTTGTTATAATTCCAGTCAATGCCCTGTTAAAAATATATTTTATTGGGTTCTTATTTTCACGATTTTGAAGCATCAGCGAAATAAGCGAAAATAAGAACACAGCGAAATTAAATGAATTCACAGTACATGTAGCAGGTGTGATTGGATCCTGTGAAGTAGCCATCAAGCACAGCATCCTTTTTGCATGTTTTGTATAACAGAACACTAACAGAAATTAGCGTGAGGCTTCAGCCGTTAACTGCTTGTATATACCGCTGGCATCCGGCCTGACCACCATGCCAACTGGGTACTGTAGTTCTAGAAATTTTTGCGCGTGTTTAATTTTGCGCAAACTCATTTTTTCTGAAATTACAGAATTTTCGCGCATTTTAGTTTCGCGCAATCCAATGCCAAACAATGTAGTGAAATACAATGCAACTTATTTTCGCGCATTTTAATTTCGCGCTTGAGGTGGTAGCGCGAAAAGCGCGAAATTAAATCGAGCGCGAAAATTTCAAGAACTACAGTACCTCAGTGAACCCACACACAGAAATATCAGGCACATGTATGTCACTGAGAATATTCAAAATAAGTGACTTAGCCATAACGTTAACCCTCTCCAACTTAAAAAGTGTCAAGATAATATTACTGTGCTTCCATATGCAGATCAAGACTTTTGATTTTCACATATTTAAATATTAGTGAATATTCACTTGTTAGTAATGAGCGACATGCCTGAAATGTGAATTATATGCTGTAGACACTCATCAAGCAAAGAAATCTTTTGTCTGTACATGTATAAACAAGAATATGATCATATATCACACACTTAAATAACCATTTGTTGTCACATTTCCTCTCTGGAAAGCACACAAGAAACAAAATATGAAAATGCTAATGAAATTTGCAGGGACATCTTTTCATGCCTTAATGAAAGGAATTACTGAAATATATCATTTTTAATACTGGCCATAAATCCCTCTAATCAATGGCTGCATCTTGAGGAGCATACATCTTTGCAGCTGTCCCTATCTTGAGGGCCACTTCTACATATTTACGTTCGGTCCAAACTTTAACATTAGAGAGATAGGATTTTTCCCCTGCGTCATTCCCTCAGGAATGCAAGGTAATGAACTACAATGAGGAATCACATTGCCCACTGATCTATTCATTGATGGGGCACCACTTTTATCAAAATGACAGGATTATGGGACAAAATAATGGTAAGCAATAACATAAACATGATTTTAAACAAAAAATTGCTACATTTACATGTTAGAACTCCCTACCCACACATTAAATGAAATATTTCTCTCAAGAACTACATTTTATCTGTTAGTGTCTTTGATTACCGTTAGAGGTCTTCACTTGTTAAAGTTGTTCTGTATAACATGTTTACTCCCCCCCCCCCCCACACACACAATGAATTCGGAAGTTGTTGTGAGTGAATTTAGTAAGATTTTAACAGTTTTTTTGGCAGATCCTAAACCGATATTAGATAAATGTAAATATAGGTATTGAATGCCCACATTTCGATTCACATGGACGAAATGACTTACAGGGCTGTTGAGGCCATTTTGCGTCAGCCACTGACGTGGCTCACGCAATACATGCCCCAAGAGCCCATACAGCCATTTTGCCCATGTGCCTCGAAATGGGGGAGTTCAATTCTTAAGAGAAAACACTTGCCTCAAAAGACCACCTCTCTTCATGGACAATTCGCTTCACATCACTTGTCATGTAAGAATACCTTCAAAAAGAGACCGTCAGTGTTGAGTGAACATTCTCACCAAAGACTCCCTGTGTTTGAATACCACTCCAACGAGAAACCACTCCACAGGCACTCAATGAGATACTTCTACAGCACAAGTTTCAGCAATGAAGCTGAATTTGATTAAAAGTTACTGTCTCCGCAATGGTAACCAATGGACGGACGGATAAAAGGACAGACCTGATGACAATACCTTGTATGTCCATAAGGCCCAGGGGGTAAATAAACCATCTGAAAGAGACTGTCCTGATACACAATCCTGGACACCAAATGTCTTGATACACAATGCTTAAGATCAAATGCCTTGATACACAATGCTTAAGATCAAATGCCTTGATACACAATGCTTAAAATCAAATGCCTTGATACACAATTCTGGAGACCAAATACCTTGATACACAATGCTTCAGATCAAATGCCTTGATACACAATTCTGGAGATCAAATATCTTGATACACAATCCTGGAGACCAAATGTCTTGATACACAATGCTTAAGATCAAATGCCTTGATACACAATTCTGGAGATCAAATGTCTTGATACACAATGCTTAAGATCAAATGCCTTGATACACAATCCTCGAGACCAAATGTCTTGATACACAATGCTTAAGATCAAATGCCTTGATACACAATTCTGGAGATCAAATGTCTTGATACACAATGTTTAAGATCAAATGCCTTGATACACAAGCCTGGAGATCAAATGTCTTGATACACAATGCTTAAAATCAAATGTCCTGATACACAATTCTGGAGACCAAATGTCTTGATACACAATGCCTAAGATCAAATGCCTTGATACATTATTCTTGGGACCAACTGTCTCCTTACATAATACTTGATGCCAAAAGTCTCAATACACAATCTTTGATGCCAAATGTCTTAATACACAATTAATCATGAGACCAAACCTCTTGATACACAATCCATATTGCCTTGACACATTATCCTTCAGACCATATGTCTCCATACCCAATCCTGGCACCCAAATATCTGGGTACAGAATGCTCGAGACCAAATGCTCCACACAGAATTCTAGGAACCAAATGCTTCATACGCAATGCTTGAGGACAAATGCTACATACAGAATCGTTGAGACCAAAAATGCTTCACACAGAATGCTTGAGACCAAATGTTCATATCATACACAATGCTTGTGACCAAACATTTTGACGTTATATTATATTAACTCCGAAAATAGCACTTGTAAGGCATTAAATACAATGAACTGGGCCGTGTTAATTATAGCATCCACCTGTACCCACTTCCCTTGAACCATTCTTTTTAGGAATGGGGATGTGGTGCAGTTGGTGCCTGTCTCATTCTCAGCAGGTGATTGGTGCCCAACGTTGCTGGTTTCAGACCCTGCTGTTTCCTAGTCACAAAACATCTACACTACTTGATAGCAAATGTCTTACATCTGGGTCAATGATGAGAGACTCACTCTCTCCACAGACTAAGCCTTTGTGCCACAACAGCACAAATCAGAGGAAAGTAAATGGATGAATTCCGGCCATCATTTCTTGTGAACCGTATTACGTTCCTAGAGCATCGCATAATTGCTTGCCGCTGATCTTTTCCCAGCAAACAGATGGAAACCTGCTACATATAAGACTGCTACTGTCCTCATGAAAGTCATCATAAAACAAAATAAATAAACCGATCACTGCTTTTCCTTTTGTGAGGAATTTAGGAGAATGTAATTTACAAAAGTCATTTTGAAACAAGAGCTACTGTCACCTTCCAACAGTCATTTCAAAACAAGAGCTCCATATTTTGAATCTTGCACCCTTCAAATGTGTCACCATATGTGTGCACACTTTGATGTTCTATATTACAGTGGTACCTGCTCTTAAGACCACCTCTCGTAAAAGACCACACTAGATTTTAAGACCACCCTTTCAAGGCACTGTCCTTTAATTTCTTTGCTAGCTTACCTGCAGTGAAAGACCACCTGTCATATGTGATCACTTTTGTCTGGCATTATGGGTGGTCTTAAATAGCAGGTACCACTGTAATAGTAATATGTGCTCATATGAAGAATGCATTCTCATGACATTTTAGAATGAGACAAAACAAGAAAGTTCAATCATCTCCTCATGGCCCAAACAGATTTAGACAATTCCCATGCCTAAACTTCGTTATTTAAATGCTTCATTCTCAGCCTTTTAAAATCATAAATCAAAGAATGATCAGTAACAGTCATGGCACAAGTACAAACAACAACTTGTACATGTACATGCATGCGCTTATGGGCAGAACTCAGCATGATGGGAGGCACTCCCACAAGCAACTGTCCACTTCCTCCATGCAGAACCATTTCATTCTGACCATAAAAAAAACATGCATGACAGTTTGTACGTGGAAGCCATTATAACGAGAGGCCACCTGTCTCCACAGACTATGCCTTTAGAAAAACAATTTGATGAGGCAACACCTGCTTTAAAATCAAATTTTATGATCCTTAGGTCAGTAATTTCCCTGTTGAGTTTTTTTTTCTCTGTGAAAGGTCAACTGTCTGACCAGACCACAATATGATGATTCCAAGGGCAATATACAGGTGGTCTTTGTAGACAGTTTTAACGTATTCACAAAATATACCATAAATGTAGTCCGGGGGGGGGGGGGCTTTGTTTTATGTTGAGAATCTCTTCCTCTGCCAGATACAAATTAGCCGTTATTCCTTATGTATACTCATTTGACCAACTCACAGAGTAGAAAAAAATCACTGTTTTTTTTCTTGACCTGAGACATCCACTCAAGAATTAAAAAAAAAAAAAACATTTAAAATGTTTCCCTTTTTGTTTATTCTTATTTTTTTGTATTCTTATTTACTGGGTCAATATGAATATGGCAGTAATTGACAAGTTAATGTGCACAAAGTGGTACTCAGGGTTAATCAAGCAAAACTGCTACTCAAAATTAGATCTTTATTCCACTAAGCACTGCTAAGTAACTCCATGATCGCAAAGTGCCATTTATGTATAATTGACCCTGAAGGTGTTTCATGTAATTTTGTTGACAACGCTCAAGACAGTAATTACTGTGATACTACTACCCCTGTACAGCAAGCTATCTATGTTATGGAAAAATGTGCATCTGAAAAGCAGACATGTCATTGCAAAAATTAAAAATAAGTATATCAACCATGAGTGTACCCCCCCTCCCCTCAACTTAAACATATCAAGATACGTGCAATGGTAAATTCTTTGTCTACAAGAAGAGGTGAACATTAACTCAGAAGTGAATGAATGATCTGCCTGTGAAACAGACCTTCTGACCTAATCCTCAATGATTTATCACAGGTAAGAAGTATGACATCCTGTGTTACCAATACAATCCTGTCACAGAGACAAAATCACAGATATATATATATATATATATATATATATATATATATATATATATATATATATATATATACATGCATACATACACACATACACATACATACATATATATATATATATATATATATATATATATATATATATACACAAACACACACACACACACACATATATACACACATACATACATATATACATACATACATACATACATACATACATACATACATACATACATACATACATGTATATATCCAAGCAAGTGGCTGGTAAGTAGCTTTCTTCCTTGTAGATAACAAGCTGATACTGATATACCTACCACTGTAAATATACTCATTTTCATATGTATAAATTTTTGTGATTTTCACATAATAGGCATTTTACCTGAAGTATTACTTTGGACAAAGTTCCCATTGTATGTATGTTGAAATGTTATTTCCTTGTGTTTTATTTTTTTCAGTTTTAAGTCATCAGGGAAACGTAAGTGAGGACAAGAGTACTGAAATATTAAATACACTTCCAGTAATCGTGTCATGTTTTCATGACAGCCACCATTTTACCCTTTATGAAACTGCGATGTGTTTGAGATTGCTAATATGAAATGGTTACCTTCAGACAGCACTCCCATCATGCCTGCAGGCCAACACTGGGAACTAACAGCAGCCACTGACACTGTTACCCGGCACACTGACTTCTCACCAACACAAGTATTTAAATCTAATTTCTTATAGGCCTAACTGGCTCCATTAACCAATCTGAGAGATGACCAGATTTCTGAGAATATTTCGAATGGTACAATTTTATCAAACTGAAATACAAATGACCACTGCCACAGCAGTGTAAACAGAAAGCTGGAATTTATGGTATGTTTATGTGCACACACGAGGGAAGCTCCAATGGCAAGATTTGGGAGGGGGGGGGCACTTAAAAAATGTTTCCCTAGTTCCATTTAGAGACATAACATTTCTTATAATTAAACATATTCCATCTTAATTATAGGCTATGGCTAGGTTGAATAAGGAGTTGTTTTTCTTCTTCTAGAACTCTGACTGAAACTGGAGAAAAAATCAGACATTTTTCATGAAATTAACCCATTCTACCTGTGCTACAAATTCTCCAAATGCTGGTCTAGATTCACCGTGAACTGAGCTTTTATTCAAGCACCAAAACACCTGATCTAAGGTGGGTGTGATTACATATGTTAATAACAGATGGAGCCACTCAGGTTACACAGGCAAAAATTAACGAGACAACTCTTGCTGTTGGCAATGACTGGCCAATTAGAAAATCCAGCTTTGTTTACCCCCCCCCCCCCCCCAGGTGTCTCCACTTGCACTTGGTTCATTTCTTGCTCGAAATACCCTGGTGGCCATCTTTAGTAACACAAGCTCTGTTGTATGGATGGTGATGCTTCAGCTGCTGTAACGACAGCTGGAACAGGAACTGGCAGGCAGTGCAAAAACCACTGCCCAAGGCCGTTAGTACATGTCTGATGTAAACTCAGTTTGTGGCAGGTGGAGCATGCCATGCCAGGTGATACACAGAACACAGGTCAATTGTTTAACCCCGAGAAACCTCATGCTGATATATTGACACGTAAATTTTCCCCATAGAAATTTAACAGCAAGGGTCTGATTTTACTGTTTTGTTATCAAGTATGGCACATCATCAGTCAACAGCTTTCTTTGATGTACCTGGGATGCACTCAGCATGCACCACTGAAAGTTGTTGCCCCCAGTGTTCTGAGGGTTAAAGACTTTGTGCTGAATTAATTAGCAGTTTCATGAAATCCCGCACCACTTTTGGCAGCCCATCATGGCAGTTTAGCTTGGGCACTCAGCAGAACACCCCTAAGTCCCACTGAGATTATGACTAGTCTTATGATACAGTGATTAAAGAGTCAAAATGATAATGCCTTTAGTGAATCCAATTTATACTTCATCAATCAAGTGTAAAATTGTGTGCTCAAATTATCCGAAAATCTCCAGTAGAGTAGACACGCTCAAGGCCCTGCCTTGCAATACTACACCTGGTTCAGCTGAAGTCAGACTGGATCAAATCAAAGGCCCGTATATACTACACCTATCGCTGTGATTTGTGACCACAATTACACAGTACCAACCTCTCTCACTTCCTCTAGTTTTATTTATTTCACCCATAATTACGAGGAAATTCTACAGATCTCTACAATCAATGGTAGTAAGTCTCATAACGGATTGGCAGGACAAAGAGTAGAGCATGGCACAGCATTATTGAATAGACAGCCGGGAATACATGCTCAAACTAGAAAAGAAGATTTGCTTCACAGCAAATCTGTCTGGGTGCCTTCAAAATGAGAACAGTTTGAAATGCTACACTTTGTCATTGTTCAAGATAATCTTAATTTTGTGGATTAGCCTAATTTTTATAAATTAAAATACCCAGCTTTGGTTCTTGGTTCAAGGGATGTGGCCATGCCCCAAACTTATAAAGTGAAGTTTGAATGAAACTACTAACTGTAATAGTTTTGATGCTATTCAACATTTTTATTTTGTGTATTTGCTTAATTTGCATGAAGAACTTTGATTAATTGTTCACAAACCCATAAAGTGTGGTAGGAACAGAACCTCTACAATGTGAAGCTATTAAAGATTGACATTTTGCATATTCACCTAATTTGCATAAATTAAAAACCCACAACTTTGGTTCATGGCTCGTTGGATGTGGCTTTGCCGCAAACCTATAAATTGAAGTTGGAATGGCGTCTCTATGTACAATAGTTTTGGAGATATTCATCTTTTACATTTTTCAATGCTCCTTATTAACATAATTTGAAACTCTACAACTATACTGTCCATTATAATGGCAAGTGTCACAAAGATATATATATGCACATTGAAATTTTGAGTCCATCTGCAATAGTTTGGAAGATATGGCGCTTTTAACATTTTTGTTGCCTGTAAAATTTGCATAATTATAAAAATCATGACTATTCCAAATGAGATGCACAATTTCACTGGTTATGTCAGTCACCATGGTAAGTTTGGTGGTTTTCAGAAAAACTCTGGAATAGAGAGAGAGAGAGAGAGAGAGAGAGAGAGAGAGAGAGAGAGAGAGAGAGAGAGAGAGAGAGAGAGAGAGAGAGAGAGAGAGAGAGAGAGAGAGAGAGAGAGAGAGAGAGAGAGAGAGAGAGAGAGAGAGAGAGAGAGAGAGAGAGAGAGAGAGAGAGAAGAGAGAGAGAGAGAGAGAGAATTCTGGAAAAACAAAATGTCTGGGTTGGCACCCAGACATAATAAAGATTTACGTATGGCTTGCCTTTGAAAATGTTGCCAATTCTTATGCATTTATGGCTGTAATATGACACATACGCACTTCTTCTGTCCTGTGTTTTTATTATTGTAGAAATAAAACTTAAAGCTTTATACCTCTGTGATGTTGTCATTAAAAAAAGTATATTTTAGGGCTTAAAATGCAAGCTTTTTAAATTCGGAACATCAAAAGTATCCACACTCAGCTTGTTTGGGTGTGGATTCACATGCAGCTTTCCATATTTGGGGCCCAGTAAGTGGATTGTGCTCATTTG
The DNA here is from genome assembly GCA_964020975.1 of Hermodice carunculata. Taxonomy (NCBI): domain Eukaryota; kingdom Metazoa; phylum Annelida; class Polychaeta; order Eunicida; family Amphinomidae; genus Hermodice; species Hermodice carunculata. The sequence continues at coordinate 97,369,491 of OZ026620.1, read as the reverse complement.
TTTTTAAATCAATAGAGAATTTCAAAGTAGTCAGAACAATGGTAGTGATTAGTGTGAACTGGCCCATTCTTCCCTCCATGGCTAATGGTTTCCAGTTCCCTATGAGTGACTCTTGTCAGTGGCTCACCTGGTTGCCAGGGGTCAGGGGTTATGACTGTGCAAACAATGACATGGTTCATAATCATACCCATGCAAACAAACCCGATGTGGTCAGCACTGCTGAAACTCTTCAGTGTAAACAAAAGTTTTGAGCTCAATTTTCTCATATTAATTTTACGTACACACATTTCAGCTTTTGGGAGCATGTAGTTTATGTATTAAACTATCCAAAAATATTTAAAAGTGACTGGAGGTTATTCACAGGTGCTGGCTACAGATCTGCCCCCCGTTTGTAGAAATAAAGAATACTTAAATGAAACATACATGAAGGCTGCTTCTTTCATAACGCTTAGTGTGATTCTGAGGAACACGACCTTTAATGTTTTATACACTTAATTTTATCGACATTGTTGTTTGGCGAAAGGATCACATTTTGCCCTGTATAATCTGCCTGTACACATCAGTACTTATACAAGAATCCTTGTCTGCTAATACAGGCCATGGCATCACTGCAGCCAACATCAATGTCATTCCCAACTAAACAAAAACCCACCGGTACTTTCGGACCTGTATCCACTGTTGGGGCAACCTTCTCCATTAAGCTCCAACTTTGACACAGCGGGGGCACTTGCCACGTCCGCCCAGTGCTGCTACTTAATTCATAGCCTGGTGGCATCTTCAGTGTCAGATGCAATATTCTATTCTGGCCCCACCCTCGCCAATAACTGGTAATTTTAAAGCATCATACTTACATTTTATGTAATGTTCACACTGGAAAAGTCCCATTATATATTTTATATTACATTCGTTTGACAAATTAACCTTCTGTTAACACTAATCACACATGTATTTCATATAGTACCTCTTCAAAATATTGATTCGGGACTAACATGTGGACTTGACTGCCATTTTGAAAATTGTGGATTCCGCACCAATTGTTTGTAAATGGAGATAATATTGGGACGATCTTGGGGGGTTGTAATATATGAAACCAAAAGTATATATTTTGCAAATATTTCAGAGCATCAATAATGATATGATATATGCTGAGGCAGCGATTCACTTTGACATCCAAATCAAATGCATTTTTGTCCGACTGTACCGCAATGCATTGTGCCATGTTCAAAATAGCGCTCACCAACCTGCATCATTTGCCGGATCAAGGTATCATGTCTCATTTTGATTTGTACACTAATGATGATAACTGCTTCAGACACAACATAGTGCACAGGCAGATTAAAGTTAAGATAGTAAATCATGTTTTAAAGTATTTTTACAACCATATTTGTGCTGGTAAGTTGGAGAACGGACACCTGGAACCTAGCAAAAATATTACGATAATGATCACTGAACATCTGGGGCTATGCTGTTGCACAGAAGAACTGTGTCTATGTTGTTGCACAGAAAAAAACTGTGGCTATGCTGCTATGCTGTTTCAAGCCAAAGTTAATCCTCCAGAAAAGCTGAAATAGAATGCTTTGTTTGAGTTTACTTTACTGCAAAATAGCGACAGATGACAGTCACTTTCTCGATAAAATCTTTCAACCGCCGCTACATGTATACTGTTTCACTGAGCCACTGTAGCTATGCAGCTATGCTGTTTCCCCTGCCCAAGTTAACCCTCCAGACAAGGTGAAATAAATTGCGCTGACTTGACTGCAAAATAATGGCACATGACGGTCACTTTTTCGATAAAATTTTTCACCCTGGGTAGATCATTTTTTATTAGTGAAGGGCGGCTTGAAACTATTTTTTTTTTTTTCATGTTTCATACAATTTATTTGGGTCCGGCATTTTCAACAGGGTGGGTCGGGTTACCAGAACCACACATAATATTTTGTTAGACCTTGGGTAACTTGGGACATTTGTTGAAACCTTTAAAATGGAAGTTCTTTCCCCTTTAACACATTACCTCCTTTGACGTCAGTTTAATTTTGTTACCTGTAAAAGAAGCAGGCAACAGTTATGACATCAAAAACTTCCTAATAATTTACAAATGGGAACATTGAGTGCCCTGCTGATGCATGGTCCTCACAGGGTTAAATCTGATAACACACTATCCCCCAGACAGCTCCTTAGAGGGTGTGTCAGGAAGGGTGGTCCTTCAGTGAAGGTAGGATCAAAAGCTGACAAAAACAGACTCATAAATGTGACAACATGTCTGTTTAACAAAGAAGGTGCTTTTAATTCCAGACTAGACTTTATCCGGCACTACACAAATATTGATGATACTTGATGCGAATAGATCCATTTTCCCCCTGCTAATCAAGTCATCTCAGGTTCACGTTTGAGTGAGGTCCTTTCATTTCTAAACATGAAATCTGGCTACCACATCCACCAATTCCTACATAAGGGTTGAATAATCGATATATGCATGTATACCCTGCAGCAGAGCTAATCAGATATATAGCTATATACATTGCATTTAATTCCAGAACAGATCTTCAAAATGTGTGTGAATACACTTTAAACCCTCTAAAATTGGCTCTCTAGATTTTTTGCCGAACCTTTCTATCATAAGTCAATGGATTGGTCTTATCTATCGGTGAAGTAACTCCATACAGACTTAAACGCTGTCACTTCAGTCAGTTGACACAATTCCAATGAACTTGCCAGCCTCTGTACCTTGTCTCTTTCACCATAATTGTTTTTCTGATTACCTGTCTGGATTGAGTGGCCACTTTTGTATAGCCACAGGGACGCCCTCTGGTGTACAGACAGGAAACTGTTAATACTCAGTGCTGTAATATTCCATTCCAATGCCCCTAATGCCCCCCTTGACTTTAAGGGACCTGCTTCCAATTGTTCAGAATTCAACCCTGCTAAAAATGACCAGCATTAACCTGATGTTGTAAGTGTCACCGTTTTGTTACATAATGATTCACAACTGTCATTCATCTCTCGAATGAAAAAGGTCTGAGTACAGGGAGCGGTAGGGAGCAGTGCTCCCTTGGAGCAAGTCCCTTCTTTCAAGGTGGATCCTGCTGTAACACTATGAGTCCCTTGCCTCCCATTGAAACGCTTTTCCCGTTTCTTTACATTACGATAAGTTGATTTGGTTACAACAAGCTCCACCCCAGTGGACCCCATCATCTACGTTACACTGAGGCAGCAATGTTATTGGCCAAAATTTAATTTCATGTATGACATCACAACCATAATTCCCCTCTTCCCACAAAAGACCATTTCTCATACGCGTCATATAAGGTTTCCTTGTTCACAACAGATAGGTCAGCCCTACAGAGTGGAAGCTATGCATTGTTCTCAGGTGAAACACAAAGTGAAGACTCACCAGTAGAGATTGGACCGCTCCACCAAGGCATAAGTCTCCCCGTCACCAATAAAGTTTGTACAATCAGCACACCTGAAGCACTCGGGGTGGTACTTGTGGTCCCCTGCCACCTGCAACGGTATAAATACAACATGGAGTCCCATCTAATACATGTTTTGGAAGCACAGTATGGAAGGGTCTTGAACCAGCAACCATGGGCACCATGATTTGGCAAAACACTCCCAACTATCAACAATTCAATTTCTAAAACTATGCAGTAACTTTGTGTCGTTGTTGACATGTGTTTACTCACTGCTTGAGCAGGTACAACATGAAGGCTCCACCTGGTGTTGCTGTCACTGGGTAACGTCCTTTCTCTGCAACTGTTTTCTTAACTTTCTCAAAACTGTGTGATGAACTTCTGTGGTTGTAAACAATAGTGAACACTGACACCAGTACTTTGGAATAATAAACACGCTAGTGGTATAAACTTTCAACAACAGGCCTAAATCTTGTATTGTTATGTAATATTTATATAGATTTGTGAAATCAAGCAGATAACAGCCTGTCTCATGGACTAAGCTTGTTTGCACAATGATTGGCTGCTGTTTTGTGTCTGGTCCTCACCCGAACAGGTACATTAACCCTGTCCATCTTGAATTGAGACTGAGTCAACAGCTACCTTGGCATACGTTGGGCATTAAGTGGCCAACCCATGCAAAGGAAAGCTGTTGACCAGGGGCGTGTGATCTTGACAGGTTTCACCTACAAATCTCAATCAAACTGTTTTTTCATGTCTGTTGAAATTACATTTTAGTTGAAAACATTGAAGCAGACGACATTTGACCACATACTGGTTTTCGCTGGTTTAAGGGGGAAAGGGTTAAACTGATCACGTGTTGTCTTCCCTTATTTCATTGATGCTAAAGAGCCGCCACGATTAAATCACCACGTAAAGTATTTAAGGTCCAAAGAGAATTCACTCAGACAATAGTTTGGATAAATTATCGTATAAAAATACATTATTGTTCCCTTTTTCCATGATTCATACAAAATTTCAACATGTGTTTATCTGAATGCAAAAACTGCTGATTTAAGCTTAATAAATGAAAATATGCACATGACTAAACAACCACATAAATAGACTGGAAACTCTTTCAGATGACAATGCAAGTGTGTCACGAATACCAAATATTCAACACAACATGGTCAGCACATGGTTAACTTTTTTTCTGTGGTCCATAGCTGTAGCACACCCCTGGTGTAATGGCATGCATACCTATACAATATGTAAGGCATTTTATATTATGTGCATGTACTAATTTGTTTAGACTACATGCAACTCATCATGCACATTGAAGAAGTCCCCAAGCACAATAAAAAAAGGAAGTTTTCAGCAATGAGGAAATTTTATTAGGTTTGAAAAGGACTTTCACTTTCACCATAAAGTATCAGTTCCTGGGAAGAGGAAGAGTTTGGACAGATCCATGGCTGTCATGGGCCTGTGACTCTCAGAGTGACTGGAGAAAGCACAACACATGGCATGATCCAAGTTCATCTTTTTTTCACCCTCCAGGATATTTCCCTGTCTTACTCGGTTGACATACATGTCTTTTGCAATTACTACACATACAAGGCATGTAGCTGTCTTTTCCTTGCTTTTAAGAGACTGTATTTCCACAAACGGACTTTCCATACTTTCAGCCAATCACAGAAAGTCTCTCCACATTCAGCACTGAGCCAAGTGGACTTTCACTATGATAAGGGTATAAGCTGTGGTTTTATTCCAGGGTGCAGAGCTCAGGGTGGGCAGTACCATAAATGTCATTTGCAAAACTGAATGTGTCCACATCGTGAATGAGCTCAGTATGTTTACCAACATCTTCACCTTGGTGTCATTGTTGTACTCACAGACCGTTTTTCTTTGATGTATTGGGCCTCTGAACCAATATGGCTCCCCTTGAAATTTTTTTGATCCCTGCCACTTTTTACAATTTCTATCACTATAATGTGTGCCTATCATAAATTCAGCCTCTCTTTCACTGTTAAAATGCTGATTTTATCTGAACTTATTAAGTTTATGGTTTTCATGTCATTGTTCTCAGACTGCTTAAATAATAAAACAGGAAAGAGTTCAATTTGTAACCATAATATGTCATCAAAGAGTGATAAATCAGAGTCAAATGGTTGAACTAGTTTAGACTTGTGTACTCAGGCTACATTGATTTCACATTGAACTTACTTTTGGACAAGACATTAATGTTTTCTACAGACTCAATTACATGAACTTGTTCATATCTTTTCAGGGATGGTTCGTTTTACAAGCATGCATGGGGGAGGGGGGAGAGTAGGTTAGGTTAAATGGCGGTGATACAAATTTGTAACAGTGCAACAAAGTGACGAACAAGTAAGTCACAAAAAACCTGTGTATTTGTCACTGGACACTAAACAAAAAACCAAAATCAGAAAAAAAAAACCAAAAAAACAACAAACTAGTAAGCTGTGTGAACAGCCGTGCTCAGCTGACCTAAGCTTGTTCACAAAACCAAAGCTGCAACTAAATAGATCTGTGTTGACCTTTAGCCTAGTGCATATGACATTTAGAAGTACTTCAACGATTTGCCTAAAGAAAAATTCGTTACAAATATAAATTTCACTGAAGCATGAGAAATTGAAGAATATTTAAAGAGAACTTAAAAAAGAACATCAATAGTAATCAATAGGAAAGGTGCATTTATAGGTAAGTACCCAAATTGAAAAAAAATCATTAAAAATCAGGAATACACAGCAGTTCCACGTAGCCAACAACTTTTTTTGACCCTTTCACAATAAACATATCCACAAAGCTTCAACTTACTCTGAGTGACGGTGAGGAAGAAGTAAAAAATAGCCAAAACACACAAAAAAAATCATAAAAAAATTATAAAAATTGCAGTGCCACCTGGTGAACAAATTAAGAACTTGGAGTCCCTAGAAGTGTTCCTGTGTGATACATTGTTCTGTATGTTGGCCTCTAGAAACTGCATCAAATGTAGTCCTGACCTCTAGAAATTGTATTAAATTAGCTCTGACCTATATAAATTTCATCAACATACATATCACTTTAACCCTCCACAGGTCATGCTGGAACACTATATTAAGATGTTTACTTCATGATAAATTAAAATGGCCAGCTGTTCAAGAGTTAGAGTGGTACCAAAAGATGGATGGACAGGTGGACGGAAGGCGGAGGTGACAATAATCATCTGAACACTCCCAGCCAAGCGATAAAAGTTATTGATCATCATTTTTAATACATACATTCCACATACTCAGGGGTTTTTTTGGTGTGTGTGTGTATTTTCCAAACATATCTCTTGGTGAAAGTGCTTTGGAGTATGCTATGGGCACATGGGTCTAAAATGGAAAGTATATGTTTAAGCTCCGGGGTACTCACCATAACGGGACCACTGATGACTTGGGTGCAGCCGTTACAGGCCTCCCCAAACTTGCGCCAGTAATCTTCCTTGCAGAACAGCTTGCCATCTTTCTCAAAGTACCACGCTGACAAACAGACATCGCAGATGGAGCACCTGAAGAATACAATGATAAACTTCCTTATTGCAACAGCGACATGTTAAGAAACAGCCACAGAAAAACAGAGGCATCACCAGCCTTCTCTGTAGAGTGTGTCAACTGGCAGAGTTACGTGTACGTACTTTGCTGGTTGGTCCTGATTGAGAGATATATGGACACTTGTCATGAGTAGCCACCTTTAGCTGCAAGACTGCAGGCCTGCACACTGACACTAAGCAATCTTTTTGTGTCACCTATGCTTCACCGTGTACGGTAAAAGTAAACGAGGATCCAGTCACGAATGAGTGATTTCACCTTTATCCATCTAACCTCTTTCTCATATTTCTGTGGGACACACTCTGCTTCCTGGTCTGCATTTCACTTTGAGGTCCCCATATGCTCAAAGAACATTAAGTGGTTGGGAAACCCATACAGTCTCAAGACAAGGCCAGTGAGTATTATGAGACATGTATACACTGAAACCTGTCTTCAAAGCCCATCCCTAGGGATGTGATTGTGCTCACTCAAGACAGATGGTCTTTTGTGGGAGGTATAAATGACAAAAAGTACTAAGCAAAGAACATGTATCCCAAAAGGGTGATCTTTCAAGGCAGGTGGTCTCTCATCGGAGTGGTCTCTAATGCCAACCTTGGGCCACTGTACTGCAATCAAAAGACAATGCCACTAGGTAATATGACATACATGTAATACATTGAGACTTTCTTTCTTAGTTTTCTATGCATAATTTGCATGCAACAGAAGACTTAAAGCAGGAGAATTACTGTATGGGTCATGCTAGCATTACGCCACAAGTAGCCCAGCCCCTTTGCAGCTGGGCAAGTCGTTGAAGAAAAGACTTTTAGCAACAGTGGTCCTCACAGTACAACCTACAGTTAATGCATTTTGCTATGTCCAGCCATTTTGTAGTTTATCAGACCTGTGAAGACAACAGTTTTAAAGCAGTGTAGGCCCATATGATGCCATATTGACAAACCTTACAATTTATGCCCATTGCGAAACAAGGTCTCGATCTTGACCTCTACTTTATGGCATCTGAAATGTAATTTGACAAGTCGAAAAAAAAAAAAAATCTTAGATGAGGCATGGTTGAACTCTGATGAAGGCTTGTTTTAATCATGTTTATTGTAAGTCCATGGTTCATACAGCTGGTTGGCCACAGAATTACATACTTTTTCAAGACTTTTCCAAAATTCCAAACTAACTTCTGGCAACATTGGGGCTAACATGTCACACAAAAATGATTGGTATTATCTCAGAACTGGGTATTTCAGCCATAAATGACACAAAAATTTGATTTTCCAAACTTTTCAAGACTCTAGTGTGAAATTAAAGACTTTTCAAGGCCTTGAAGGGCATAACCTGAAATTCCATACTTTTCAAGGCCTGTATGAACCCTGTGTGACATCTGAAAGTTCAACTCCCAGAATGTTCTGGTAAAAGTGTTACGCAATGTAGGTCTACATGACGCCATGCTGCCAAATCTGATGAATAATAGTGATGCCCACTGTGAAAAGAGGTCTGACAGGTGACAACCTCTGCCTTATGGCATCTCAAACATAATCTGAAAATCAAAAATAACAAAAAAAAAAAAAACACAAAAAACAAAAAAAACCAAACCACCCCCCCCAAAAAAAACAAACAAAACCAAAGAAACCCCAAAACCAAAAAAAGACCCCCGTTAGATTAGGCATTGTTGAACTCTGATGAAGGCTTGTTTTCATCATGTTAATAGTGATACATCTGAAAGTTCAACTCCCAGATTGTTCTGGGAAGTGGGTGGTCTGGTTTCCTAATATGTTCTGGTGTTCCATGCTTGAAGATAGATCACGTACATGTCTAACAACAGTTACCTAAATTATGTCAGGAAAACTGTCTGATTCTGAAATGTGTGCACTCAACACAAAAAATTAAAACTTTGTTAGACATTTCATAGTGATCTTCTCCATGGATTCAGCAATAAATTTCATTAAAAATTTGCATTTTCTTTCCTTTTTTTTTTTGCAATGATGGCTGATAACATAACAAATCCCTCCCAACTTGCCATGCCTTGATCAGTTTACCTGTCACTCAACAAGCAGAATATGTCTGACATAAAGATATTTGAAGATGGACCTGGTCCTGCTTACCTTAGCCTGTGCCTGGGTGTGTGACTGCTCATTTTCCTGCTTGTCCCCTCAATACAACTAAACTCAGCTCAGATAGACGCCAGTCTTACATGTACGTTTACAGTGTGATGTCTGCTCTACTGTTACATGATCCAATGACTGGCCTGTGATTGCCTTATGTACGTAAGGACAATATCCATGTCAGGATACCATTGGGGTATAAAGGTTAACCCTTTCAGTGCTCAGATGGAGACTTAGTTAACATTTCCTCTTACCACATTGCACGCAAAACACGCAGAGAAAAGCTGTTGTTCAAAACAGAGATCTCTCGAGGAATATAGATGTGATGGTACTTGAATGAAAGGTCTTTTCACGAGTAACTTGAATTGGACATCCTCATGCATAGTGTAGCACTTCAGGTGACCTTGACCTTTGATGCTATCAGCAGGAATTAGCAGTGAAGGGGTTAAGTTTTACATGCCTCCAATCCTGCCTCATTAAATCGGTGGAGATTGATTAAGCCAATTAGTCACCACTGGTAAAATGACCTTGTAGTTTGCATCACTGGTGTACATGCATATGTAATATATGTTTATAACAACAGAAAGATGTCGCCCTGGGTGGTGGGTGACAGACCGCATGTCACCCCAAGGAAACCATTGTCAACCGAGACTGAAGGTCGAGGTTGACAATGCTTTCTGAGGGGTACGATTTGGTCTGTCATCCCCTCCCCCTCCCCCCCCCCCCCCCGCGCCGACATTCATTTTCTTGCACTTTAACCCTTTCCCCCTCAAACCGGCCAAAACCGGTTATTGGTCAAATGTCGTCTGCTTCAGTGTTTTCAACTAATTTCAACAGTTATGAAAAACAATTTGACTGAGAAATGTACATGAGACCTATCAAGATCACATGCCACAGGTCAACAGCTTTCCTTGGCATGGGTTGGGCACTAAGTGCCCAACCCATGCCAAGGAAAGCTGTTGACTCTGTCTTAATTCGAGGGGGAAAGGGTTAAGTCTTACTTTTTTGATCAAGGGGTTGCACTAGACACTTCTGAATCACCCTGCAGGCCCATCAGGCGATTCCATAGTGCACAGAGTTTCTAGAAGGCAGGGCAAACCTGAGCGTATCAATGTAGGCCTACGTGTTTGCCCGTTGCTAAATGTTTATTATTATTCATTTATAGGTCATTACCTACATGTACACCTTTACACCATGACAATTAAAGAGCAGAAATGGCAAGGTTGTGGGCTGCAAACGATATGAAGCAACAGCAACCAATTTATTTTGACCTAATACCTAACAAATGAATAACAATAGTAATAAAGTTTGTTTTTATGTCATTGGGATCATTGTAGGGCCTCTGGTATTCCATTTGCAGACCTCTGGTGGTCATTGGGCGAAAGGCAAATGGCAACTGTCAGGCTGCAAATCCAATACCGTAGGCTGCAAATGATCTCAATGCCAGCAAAACAAACATTTTTGTTATATTCACACTTGGCTGATTATACAGGCGCAAATCCGATCGGTTTAGATGCCCTCCCAGTGATGTATAATGACGTAATCACTTAAAGCCGCAATATCAAAATGGCGGACATGGGCTTCGCTTCGGTGATTGATTCTCCCACAAATATCAAAATATCTAATTTATTCAAGGGCCATCATGGATCAGAGTATGAGGACAGATGTAATCTTTCAATGCAAAACATTAATTCAGGGCATAAATCGCTATTTCAAGTGCAAAAGGTACATGTGAAATCCACACAGATAATACAAGGGCAAATGCATGGATTTGGGGTCATGCACTTACGTATTTGATAGATCGAAAAAATAGTCACCCGTTATCAAGGATACTCGTAGTACCACATCGAATGTCACACGGTTGACAACCAATCAGATTACTTCATGCTTACTTGAAGTGCAAGAATATGAAACATACACTCACATGCTAAAAATTTAAAATTTTATCAACTTCAATTTGTACATGCATTTTTTTCAAATCTAAGATAATTTTTCACTGCACAGCTGAGAATTTTTCTAATCATGAAGAAACAAAATTGACATCATATGGACCTGGTTTTTCCTTATTTAAAATATGTATTTAAAATATGTACTTTCCATTTGTGCAAACAGCTTAATTTCATTTTTTTTTTCTGTGCTCATATTTTACTTGAATATGGCATACACCTATGCAGGTTTAACTTTTCTTCTTTTTGCAACCGTACTCTTGTTCTTGTCGAATGGATGCCTGATTCACTATTTGGGACAACTGTGGATGAATCCCATGCCAAAGTAGCCAATGTTCCATACAAATTGATACATTTAGTTCCAAATGGTTTGATAGACCTGTAAATTTTATTTTTGCCCCTGTTAACACAATATTTTGTCCACAAGGGACATTGAATCAGCATCACCAAGTCCATTTTGAAAGTGAAACTACTGGTCCTGGGGCATCAATGAATGCAATCACCTCCAAAGACAGCAAAAAAGTTCTCTTCCAGCAAAGCACATTGGAAACCATTCAAACGAAGCTGTACTTTTTAACAGGAAAAAGTATATTTGTGCAACTAACTGGAGCAACAAACTGGTTACCTCCCACTTTGGACCCACATGGGTCCTGTTGCCTCAAAAACGAGGTAAAGGTCACCAAACTGTAATCAGGCCAAGAAAGTGTTTGGGCACAATTGGGCGTAAATTTGAGCCTGAGATTTTTTGCTTGCAACAATTCTGACAATGGACAAGTTGAGAAGAGTATACCCAAAACTTCATTTCCACGGAACAGAAACTACAAATTCAGTAATTAATTATTGGGTACTGTGCCTTAGTCAGGGACGAGCCAACCGCTTCAGTTCAGTATACTGTAGTTCTAGAAATATTAGCGCACACTTAATTTAGCGCAAATGCAATTTTAGCCTAAAAATAGAAATTTTAGCGCATTTTAATTTAGCGCATTGGCGGTAGCGTTAAATTAAATTGCACTTCCAGGGTATGCAAAGTGACTGCATGCCCCGAAGAACCTGCAGTGTGGCAATTCACAATAAGATTACTGACGTTTGAATTTTGCACTTGAGTCACCTTGCAAGCAATTTTGAATGGAAATTTCCGCCTCTTTCCCGCCGTGTGGATGGCATGGGATCACGGGCGCTGCCACATTGACAGGTCAGTGTATATATGTACATTACTTCTGCTGCTAATTTAACTTGTTAGAGAAATTTTAGCGGCAGAGAAATTTTAGCGCATTTTAATGTAGCGCATCCAGTAAGTGCGCTAATAGCGCTAAATTAAATAGAGCGCTAATATTTCTAGAACTACAGTAATCTGTCTGTAAAACACAAGATCAGTAACCATATCACAGATGATTTGTTACCATAATACATGTACACACAGCCTCATGATCAATCAATCCACCACTAGCAGTGAGGCTCATTACACAGAAAGCTCAGACACTGTTTTGTTATGTACATTGTTTTGCTGCTTTAGAGTTTTTGAAGACATGTATGGTGCACTTTTTGCACAAATCTTAACTTTTAAGTGTTTATCATATTTTTGTTTCTGCCAAAGTTCCACACCCAAGACCGTGCTTACACAATATTTCATCATATTTCTGCAACCGTGGCTGCATGCTTTTCCACAAACACAGAACAATAAGGTCCTTCATATGATATCTTCTACTTGAGTAAGCATGTTTGTAGAAAATCACTGCTTAGGGATGATAAGCTTTGTAATCCTCAAAGCTGATAGACTCTCATAGGACCCATTACATAAATAATGGGAAAAATGCAGTGCATCCTACCTCAAATACTTTTTTTTTTTTCTGAAACAGGGTGGTTTCTCATAGGATGGTCTTTGAAAATAGGGCTTACTGTCCAGGCCCCTCTCTCTCTCTCTCTCTCTCTCTCTCTCTCTCTCTCTCTCTCTCTCTCTCTCTCTCTCTCTCTCTCTCTCACACACACACACACACACACACACATCTCTCTCTCTCTCTCTCTCTCTCTCTCTCTCACACACACACACACACACACACACAAAAATAGGGCTTACTGTCCAGGCCTACTTTTATCTCTCTCTCTCTCTCTCTCTCTCTCTCTCTCTCCCCTCTCTCTCTCTCTCCCCCTCTCTCTCTCTCTCTCTCTCTCTCTCTCTCTCACACACACACACACACACATATCTCTCTCTCTCTCTCTCTCTCTCTCTCTCTCTCTCTCACACACACACACACACACACACACACACACAAAAATAGGGCTTACTGTCCAGGCCTACTTTTATCTCTCTCTCTCTCTCTCTCTCTCTCCCCTCTCTCTCTCTCTCTCCCCCCTCTCTCTCTCTCTCTCTCTCTCTCTCTCTCTCTCTCTCTCTCTCTCTCACACACACACACACACACACACACACACACACAAAAGTAGGGCATTATTCACAGGGCAAAACAAAGTGCCACTTACAAGGACTTTGCCTTGGTCAGTGCTTTCAGGACAAGTAGAGTTAAGAGACTCCTAATGACTCATACCTCTACATTCCCACATGATACCATACAGACAGTGTGCTGGCTCTCAGGATATAGGTCCTGTCCCGAAGGTGGGACACACCAATGACACAGTCCTGCTTCCTAGCACCATGTGCCCATCACATCTATGATTCATCAACATATATACCCAACCATCTCTGATTCTAAGATTTCATTTCACGAACACTGATCTCTCACCCAGCTCCAGATTTATGACCACAAAAAAAAGTTTTTTTTCTGTGATGATTTATGGAAGTGGAATAATATTTTCATCACCCACCACTCCTCACAACACCCCTTCCTCTCTAGGTATGAGGGCTGGCTGAAAAGTTCTAAGCCTAGCTGTGAAAGACCCATACAAAGTCGATGGTTTTCATTTATTTTTCTACATAGTCCCCTTCCAGGTTTACACACTTTTGCCAGTGATGCTTCAAGGCCTGGATGTCGGTCAAGAAGAAATTTTCTTCAGCCACCCTAACAAAGTTGTTCACAGCGGAAATGACATCATCATTACTAGGAAAATGGTGACCGGCTAGTTCCTTTTTCATTTTGGGGGAAACAGGTGGAAGTCTGACTGGCCTAAATCATGTGAGTAAAGGGGATGGCCAATGAGATGGAAGACACAATCATGGATCGCTGACGTGGCAACCACCGATTTGTGAACAGGAGCATTGTCTTGGTGGAACAGGACTCCTTTAAAGAGCATTCTGTGTCGCTTAGCTTTGATAGTTTCATGCAACTGTCTCAGTAGGTCAGCATAATATCTTCCATTGATAGTCTGGCCTTTTTCAAGACAGTCAATCAGCAGAATACCTTTGGAATCCCAAGACTGAAGCCATCACCTTTCCAGCAGAAGGAACTGATTTGGCTTTTTGGGGGGATGGTGATCCCAGATGCTTCCATTGTTTACACTGAATTTTGGTTTCTGGTCCAAGGTAATGAATCCAGGTCTCATCCATGGTTACAGATCAGGCCAAAGAATCATTGGGATCTGCTTCAAAACGGCATAAATTGTTATGGGATGCCAGGAATCTGACACATTTCTGATCCACTGTCGAGAGCTTTGGCACCCATCTTGCAGAAACTTTTGTCATTCTAAACTCTTTGATGATTTAAATGTGCTCAACCCTCTCATGAGAAATGCCCACAGCACTGGCAATATGTCAAGTGGTCAAATGTCAATCAGCCATCACCATGTCTTGCACCAGAGTAATATGTTTTCAGGACTGGTTGCTGTTGAAGGCCTTCCTGGACGCGCGTCATCGTCAAGGCTCTCTCTGCCACGCTTGAATTCCACAGCCCACTTCTTAACAGTGGAAAAGGAAGGGGCATCATCCCCTAAAGTGGAGACCATGTTGGCATGTATCTGTGTTGGAGTTAGCCCTTTCAGTTGCAGGTACTTGATGACTGCCCTAAAGCCAGTTTTGTCCATTTCAGGTGATTTCAATGGGTTGGTTCACAAGATTGTCTGGTATAAAGACACTAATCACACTACAGTTACAGTTCTTATGTCTATGATTCATTAAACGTTGGTACTCGTTGGCGGTAAAAGTTTGTTTCAATCCTATTGAGATATCCCACTTAGGCTTAGAACTTTTCAGCCGGCCCTTGTACATAATGTCTCGACTAAACTTTTTTATGATGGCAAGCAGAAGCCAGTTGTGTTAAATATTAATGTTTTTAATCTTCGGCCTCTATTTTGGAAATAAAGAATATTTATTAAAGGCAGATGGAAATTTTTCTTTATACAGTGAAACCTCTCTAACCAAACACCTCCGTATACTGAACACCTCTCCATACTGAACACCATTTCTCGGTCCCAAATATATACTTTCAATGTCATCAA
The DNA here is from genome assembly GCA_964020975.1 of Hermodice carunculata. Taxonomy (NCBI): domain Eukaryota; kingdom Metazoa; phylum Annelida; class Polychaeta; order Eunicida; family Amphinomidae; genus Hermodice; species Hermodice carunculata. The sequence continues at coordinate 97,354,090 of OZ026620.1, read as the reverse complement.
ACCTCCCTATACTGAACACCTCACTATGCCGAACACTTTTTTCCGGTCCCAAGGGTGTTCGGTATAGGGAGGTTTTCCCGTATATGGTTTGAGAAATACTAGATGAATACCAGTTTGGCATTTGTGAACTTAAATTTCCCAAAAAATGCTAATTGTGTGCGAAATGAACATATGGCCCTATCTGTGACAGTGATGTGACCCGCACTTCCCCCGTGATCGCCTGGCCGCAAATAAATAAGCATACAGTTCCATGTTAAATGCTCCTGCCTTGTCAGGCAGTTTTGGTGTCAGCATGATCTATAGTTTTGTTTTTGTTTTTTTGTTTTTATATGCAGTGGAATCCCCCTATAATGACCACCTAAGGGACTAAAAATGTGGTGTTCATACGGCAGATAAAAGATAAACAAAAATGGGTCTGTAAATTGGTGGTCTTATCCTAGAAATGGTCTCTTTGTGGAGGCGGTCTAAATTGGAGATTCTACTGTACATGTATGAAAATAAAATAAAAGAAAACACCAATTACAACTCAATCTGTAGAGTATAAATGAGAGGATCCTCCCCGACGTGTTATGCCTCTCGGGCCAAGGCTTCTTCAGGGCCACCTCTTTCTTCATACACACGAGTGTTGGGTACACCTCATAGACATACATATATAGGACTGGTGTGTACGAGATGTCAGCAAAAACTGCCACTGGCAAACAGCTGTGCTGTGCAGTAATGGGATTCTATGCCCAGCATGAACACCGATCACCTTTAAGACTTTTTCTGCTCCAGTTGTCACAGCAAGTTATTTGACTTTATGACAGATCTGACTTGCTGCCCATTCTGATTCAAACTGTCATTCCATTCAAAGCTCATCTGTAAAAAGTGACAGCGTTCACCTTTACAAGTGGGATCTGAATGGAGGAACTCAAGCAGCACTGGGGCAAACTCTTGATCCAGTTGAGGGGAATGGGGGTGGGGGGGGGGTAGAAGTTTACATTTTATTTTTCCATCAAGTCTATTAGAAATGTTTTCATCAAGGTCTGGAGCAAACAGGTCTCCTCATTCTTGTCTTGAAGAGGTTAAGGACAATATTTCTCTGATACACTGACTGGATATCACCAATACCTTCACATGCTTGGTTTCTATTGATTTACACAGACATGAGCCTGACCAAGGAAAAAATTCCCTGAAATTATCATATAAAGTTCTCATCCTCAATGAAAAACAACATTTGAGTGGGGGAAAAATGTAACATTCTTTAGAAGTTCAACCAGAAATCCAGGAATTTCTGTAAGTCTATGACACAAAATTCCCCAAAATCCTGGAATTCCCTGAACAGGCTCATCCCTGTTTACAGTGTATTGCTGCCTAATCAAACATAGATATAGCATGTAAAAGGAACTACTATTACACACACATATAAAAGGAAAGAGGAAGACTACTATCTCATGTACAAATAAAAGACGAACTGACAGTGGAGTCCAGTACACGCATGTGGGCATTCAAAACCCTTCATGGGAGCAGCCGTGAGTTTCCTGTTAAGTTCACACAATGATTGCCCATTCACATTTGTACTTGGGCTTACAGATTTAGGTTTGTTAAGTTTCTTTTTATATATTCAAACAAAAACAAAACAAAAAAACAACTGCCATTCAGATACTACATGATGCCTAGTCTAAAGCGTCGGGCTTTTTGTGTTGCCCGACAATCTCCTCAAGAATTAATAGAACTTGTGTGCAACAGTTTCATGTCTTTTAAACGAGTAAAGTTCCCAGATATGTTTGTCATCTCAAGTTCTGCATGAAATGCCTTGAATATGTAATTAGTTTATATTCATGTGTATATCTCCACAACCTGAGAGTGGCACTGCGCACAAATGCCCCATTACCTGTGAATTTGTACCAATCAGGAGCAGTAATCTTGTCTTTCAGAAGTAACAACCAAACACTGTATAATCTGACAGGCATTATTATAATCTAATAATTTCAAAACACTCAAACAAAAAAGCTAAGTGTTGGTGACATAGCCCTTTTCCCCCACAACAAGAGCACAGTATATATTTTTAAGCATAGAAAATGTATAAATACCTCATATACGCCGAATATGACCCCTGTACTGTGAGAAACCAGAATTTGCCTAATCAGTCTTTCCCTGTCACTGGGAAACATACAGAAATGTGCATGTACAGGTGTATATAGCATAAGCAATGTAAACAATAACCTGTTCACAAAAGGGGGTCCCCTGAGGAAACATCAACAACACAACAAATCATTCACCACAAAAATATCTTGGACTCAAGCGCTGGGAGTGTGATGTTTCATGACAATATGTCTATTGGTAAATTCTGCAGTCAGTTGGTGCACATTGTCTGAAAACAAGTATATTAAAGTTTATTTTGAAATAATGCATGTGACAATGTTTACCTTTTCCCCCCTTCCCTAAGCAAACACTCAGCAAGGTTATGCCTGATTAACCTAGATATGAATATTATGATAATCACACCTTCGTGGTACAGTAGTCCCTCCTTTGAGAGACCACTCCTTTGGGCGACCACCTCCTTTGAGAGATCACAGTTGTCAGGTCTTTCTGTAGTACTTTTCATGTTATTTATACCTCCTTTGAGGGACCACCTGCATTATGCGACCGCCTTTTGGGTGGCACTAGGAGTGGTCTCTCAAAGGAAGGACTACTGTAATCACTGCCTGTTATAACCACATAACTGTCTTTGTCTCCCCTACCCCCACCTGGTTATGAATATTTGCCAGTCCCTGCAACATTCTATCCCTGTAGCCACAAGTTTACGCAACTCTATAAATCAACATTTATGTACGTAGAATAGACCACCTGCATCCACAATGTACTGACTTCGTATCTACATAGCATGCTCTTTGTGCAATGCATATCATGTCATATGTCTGTGAAGTTTGCCTTTTAACGCAACATTTTTCACAAAATCACAAATCTTTTGAGTTCACGTATTTTATGTTCTTTATGCCAGTTCTCCAAGATTTTTGTAGTAAACGACTGTAATTCCTTTTTTTCTGTGCCTTAATTCCTACTTGTATGTAACGTGTAACGCATGGCTTCCAAAGCTAAACATTTGTTCATTGCTTTGTCTTTGTCTAACTCAATACAGACACACTGACCCAGCGATATCTGAAAAATCTGAAGACCCATCAGTTCCTGGAAATACAACCTCAGCACCTTAGCTTTTCTTGATGAAACCAGACGTATATACGAGTACAGCAGGTGCCCCTTTACTTCCCTACACAGCTGTTGTAATGCTGGTATATGTCTGAGTCAGTGACATAGAATTTAACGAGTAAATCATCACCTTGACTATTTTCATTATTTTTTGGAAAATCCATATCAGTAATCTTCTCCTCTGAAAAACTACTATTTGATGATTACACTTTGTACGTTACTGGGTCAATTTCCATTCTTCTTCAATTTCTGTATTTTTTACACTGAATCTTGCCTTCAAGACACAAATTGGACACTTAAAGGTCTGCACTGTCAAGCTCACAGTTAATGTTATTAAGCATGAAAGCAATCGTTTCGGAATCATCCTCATAAAATTTGTGTGTTTCACGACCAAGGTGAGTCACCTGACAATTAAGAGTAAATGTATGTGAAACATTTCAAAGTTCCCCTGGTGCCATACAAAAACCTATCTCTTTACATTTCTAGACGTTTATTTTTACCCTGGCCTAAGGCAGTTGTCTGTGGGCAGTTCTCAAAATAGCACAGGTACCCTGGTGAGACACAAGATTCCAACAAAACCTTTTTTTCTAAAAGGTAAATTTACCAACCTTGGAATAAGCTCTTGAAGTTTTGGTGACTTTTTTGCTGTTTCTTCCAGAATGCCACACAGTTTTGTCCATACCACATCCATGATTGACCCACTAATTAGAAAGGAGTCTGTTAAAGCGGTGAGTCATCTGTGTATATGATATACCGCAACCCGGACCTTGTCAACCGTACAGCTTATTAGTTCCTGTGTAGCAGTTACTACTGTAACACCATCTGAGTAGAGGGGAACTGTGAATGGGATAGCCTAGGGAGCTCCCTCACTCCCATTACAGGGGACTACGTCACCGACATCGCACACGTGGAGACTGGCTCTGTTATGGAGACATTAAACTGCCTAATTAACCTTCTCACACTCAAACTTTCCCCAAGTCCTTCCACATCCAATGACGTCTACTTCAGCGTTTTTGCTTATAACTTCTCCTTGGTAGAAAACCCTTTGTCTGAGACTGACAGATAAGATCCATCAAAACAGTCTGCCATATGGGTAAACGTTTTTTTTTTTTTTCATACAGATTGAGTGCTTTGCATCAACATGAGCCACGTACAGTGTCAATACACTTCTATCCTCTATTGGCCGACAAAGGGTTAACGATGTGCCACATGAATGACTCTGGTCTGACTCAGCTATTAAAACCTAGTTATGATCAACACCCAAACAACGCTGATGAACCATTAACCCTTATGCATACACTTTACACAAACTTGCTCGATTTGGTCTTCAGTCAAAAAGGTTCCACACCACACTAATCATAGCTACATGCGTAAACACAAATTCAGATCTTCTCCGCAACAGACATACTAGATAATGTCTATTGAAGCTACCCTGATGCACCATCGCTGATACATGCATATCAAACGGATATTGTGAGACTGGGGCTTTGCTAGGATGTTTAGGGCAGACAGAGTGAACGACTGGGTGACCAGGTCTTAGTCAGTCATGCGTAAACAAATGCTGGGAGTACAGGAAGCATGGCCTGCCCTCAGACATAACAAAAACAAGACTCGCAAATATGATTCTGGTGTTGCTGGACTTTTCTCTGTAGTCAGTAGTTCCACTCTTGTCACCTAGAGGGCCTGAACACATCTGTACATTCTGCATCTGCCCCATATATCACTCATTTTCTTCATTCATCCATTCAAAAAACAACACACACACACACAAACACACAGACAGACAGACAGACAGACAAACACACACACACACACACACACACACAAACAACTGAGTAGCACAGCTTAAAAGGCACCACTGGAAACTGAGTTGTGCTAGCTGAATGATAATAAACAAACCTGTAGCAAAAGTTAACTTTCAAGGGGCACATTATAATGTTAAACCATCTATTTTCAGTCCTTTCTGTGTACCAAAACAAAAAAGGCCACACAAATCATCTCAATATTTTTGGTCTGGACATTTTCATGATTGAGATATATATTTGGTATTTGGTGTTGCACGAATGCCTCCCCAAGTTTCAAATCAAGCTTCAGCAATTTTCCTGTGGTGAAGAAGAGCCCATCCAAGTGTTTTTGAGATGCAGTGATAACAAGAATCGGTCACAAAATACATACTTGTGTGGATCATATGACCTTGATGCCATGAAAGAAAGTGTAACATTTCACCAGACACAGATTATTCATTCTTGTCATGGTGTACATGTATTTGTCTGGCTATGCCCAAGGGCAGCATGGGAAAAGGGTATTTCAACCCCTCAATATGACTGCAGTCAACCCTGCCTCGGCAGGGTATCCACTTTGATCGGCCTGTTACCTTCACTGCTGGGTGATAGTCCTTTAAATTATATAATTTAGCCTTCACAGAGGACCATCATCATGCATAATATTCCAGTTCTGGCTAACACAGTTTTTTATTTGGAAACGAGTCATTAGGTTCTCTCAAGACCTGAGTGAGGTCAAGGTGACGCAAACACTCTCCCAGCCTAGCTCTTCTGAAGGGCAATCACACACCCAGCCAAGCTCTTCTGAAGGACAATCACACTCCCAGCCTAGCCCTTCTGAAGGGCAATCACACTCCCAGCCTGGCCCTTCTGAAGGGCAATCACACTCCTAGCCTAGCCCTTCTGAAGGGCAATCACACTCCCAGCCTTGCCCTTCTGAAGGGTAATCACAGTCCCAGCCTTGCCCTTCTGAAGGGCAATCACAGTCCCAGCCTTGCCCTTCTGAAGGGTAATCACAGTCCCAGCCTTGCCCTTCTGAAGGGCAATCACAGTCCCAGCCTTGCCCTTCTGAAGGGTAATCACAGTCCCAGCCTTGCCCTTCTGAAGGACAATCACACTCCCAGCCTTGCCCTTCTGAAGGGCAATCACACTCCCAGCCTTGCCCTCCTGAACAGCAATCACAGTCCCAGCCTAGCCCTTCTGAAGGGCAATCACACTCCCAGCCTTGCCCTCCTGAACAGCAATCACAGTCCCAGCCTAGCCCTTTTGAAGGGCAAACACCACATACAATACTAAGCCTTGGATCAACTAGAAATGAGTTTTTCGTGCAAAAAACATACATCCCCTGAGCAGGGGCCCCTCACAAGAGGCTGACCCTCTCAGAGGACCACAATTCTTCTGCAGAAAGATTGACACTGACCTTTGACCTCTAGGTCACCTCTTAGCAAATTTAAGGGATGTCTCACCTGAGTAAATGATGACAAAGTTTGATGGACCAATCATACCCATTTGAAGATGTGGCAGGGATATCATTTTACTTTTACATGTATTTTGCAAGGTATTGTGACCTTGACCTAGCTATTACCTGAAAGTAATCGACAATCCTTTGAAAAAAAATCCCAAAATGTGAATTTCCATTGGAGACCCCATTGACTTGCATGGTTATCAATAGGAATGCATAAATTAACCCTTCCTCTGCTATTTATTTTTTGGGGTTAATTGACTATCATGCTGAATTTAGTCTTGGGATAGCCCCATAAACACGATCGTCAGGGCATCCACATGGACGTTTGTTTATGTAAACAAGGACACCGTATGCTCATTTCTGGTCAATCAAACTGCGTAATTTTTGCTGCAGAAACACTTTTGTTGCGTAAATGTGACGATTTTATTCCCACAAACTTTTATATCATTATCTAATCAATTTGCCAATAAAAATCTGCAAAACAGGCGTACAAGTGCATATTTTGTGGCCTCAAACTTCATACGATTCTCTTGCCAGTTCTGGGCATGTTTGGTATCACTGGAAACATCAGAAGCTGGCCGATATCACTAGCTGCTTTCCTATTGGCTTAATTCTTTATTCCCGCCTCCCAAACATTGTCATCTTGTATAAATTTACTATCTCCACAGTAAAAATATAAGAATAGAAAGTAGCAACATTCTCGCCCTGCTTCAGCGAGACTCTTGTCCTGCTAGGGCGTTGATTGGCTCAGAAGATCATGCAAATGAGTTGCACATGGTCGAGCATGCACAGTGGGCACTTTCAGAAAACCAGCACAGTGACAGTGATCATTGAAGCCAACGGTATTTTTATGTTTTCAGGTCACAGAAGTACCGAAATTAAGTGACATATTGATGGTATATATTTTACATTCAGAATGTCCCTGGTGAACCAATGAAAAAAGTACAGAGTGGAAACTGCATGCAATTGATGTTAAAATGGGCAACTCATGCACCGCTATGCATTGTCAATCAATCTCCTTGATGGTCCGTACTGAACAAGATGTGTGTGTGTTGCTTTTTTTTGCAGAGATACCACAATATTTAGATAATTTTGCCGTTATTACCCAACAGTTATAGTCAACACCATTTAATATGATGTATATCTGCAGGAGAATACACCATGTTGCCATATCTCAGTAAGTACGTGCAATGAAAGTTGGATCTTTGGCATGTGTCACATTGGGCGGATAAGCTCTCCTGCAGCATTGAAGAAGTATCTTTGGACGAGTTTTCTCACCTGCAGTCGAGGAAGGATTAGCACAAAAAAAACCCCACTGAAAATAAAAAATCCTTGCAGCATGATATTTGAATATAGTTGGTAGATACCTCACCGATGTACATCCCCACCAAGTTTGAAGTGAATCTGGTCAGTTGTTTTGCAGAAGTTGAAAATGTGAATTAGCATTGCAATCCCCATTGAGTTATACAGTTATCAACAGGAATGTATGCAGTTTCACCTTTCAAGGTCGCTCTGGTTTAAAACAAACCATACAAATTGAAAGCCCATGGGCACTTTTTTATTGACATTTAACAGTAACCCTGGGCTTACGTCTTTGCACCATTAAGCAGGTATAAGCCAATACGTGAAAACTGCAGAGTCAGCAGAAAAATGCAACAAGGATTTGACCTTGACCTTTGACCTCAAGGTTATATACTATAATTTGGGAAAACTTTCCCAGACCCATAGATTATCTGTACCAAATTAGGAGGCAACATGTCACGAGGGGACAGAAATATAAGGAAAATAAGATAGGTGGCAGCAGCGGAGATTGCATATGACAAGACTAAACACTATATATATGCATCCCCTCCTATGGGGGATGCATAAATAGTCCTCTAGTTACCAAGTGAACCGTAAAAGTGACTACAGTGACCTGATAGATTGCAAATCATTTTATCATCAATTCTTGTACAACGTCAAATTCATAGCTTACATTTACATTGGAATTATTAAGCAACCAGTAAAAAAGCACTAAACTGACCCTGTGACCTTGAGAATTGCGTCAACGTCACTCATAGGTAGTCTCAACCTGTCCTCTAGTGAGGGAGCATCGATCATCATGTATAATAGCAGAGCCACAGCTAATAAGGTTTTGAAATGAAATAAAGAGAAATGGCACTCTGACCTTGAATGAAATTAAGCGCAGTGGCACTCTGACCTTGAAAATAAGCTCAAGGTCATCGCCCAAATGCTATCCCAATCTAGCCCTTATATATGAGGATCTTCGTGCCTACTTTCAAAGTCCTACCTTAAACAAATCACAAGTTATCATCCAAACATCTTGTACAGTGAATTCAATTAAACTGCCCTTTGACTTAAGGAATTAAATGAACAGAAACTCCCCCCCCCCCAGATAATCCAAAAATTACACAAGCAAGACCATTTGATTGAATCAACTTGGTAGAGACTCTCTTAAGCTACATCCCTACCTAGACCCCCCCCCCCCCCCCCCTTCCTAGTTTGAAGAGTCTGGCTGAAATGTACTTGTGAATGGATGATGGAGAGAGGAGTCGGAGACCATCAATTCTTTTAGGTCAGCTATAAATATAATAAACTAGCACAAATGCCTTGGAGATGTGACTACAATATCTGTGGGCTTACTTACAAAACGTGACACGTTAAATAAATCATGAAATGGTCACCCTTATATTGATAACAGATTCAAACAACTAATAAAAAATAAACATCTAAAACGAGGAAATTTGCCTGCAGCTCGGTCATTGTCAACATATATCATGTTCATACACATATGCACATAACTCAACCAACTCACCTATTCTGATAGGGTGCCTTTCGCCTGTCTCGAACAACATAGGGCATGTGGCAGTAAAATCTGCCTTCACGACTGCCTGGTTGAAATAGTCCCCGATACACGGCCATGATAGTTTTCAAAGTCAGAGGTATAACTGTGAAATTTACTTTTTAACCGCCAGTTTTTAACTCTGGATTGCTGATTGCAGCTCCAAGTCCTGGGACACAGTCTCGCAATCCAAGGCACGTGTATCAGATTCCTCCATTTAAATTTTTTCTAAAAAACCCTAAAAAATACCTCTTTTTCCCTCCAACTATTCATAAATTTTTTGGCATTCTAAAATTCAAATTTGGTCTGCTCTATCAATTAACTGATAAGAGCTCAGATAACTTCCTCAAAACAGCTACACTTGAAGGGTCATGCTGATTACAATTACAAGTGCATGTGTGGCAGAAACATCAGATTCAGTTCCAGCCATAAATAGGCCAGACCAATGAGTACAAATGTTTACTGGTATAGCTGAAACATACTATCCAATCATGCTATAGTAGGTTTTAATTTTTGACCTCATTTAAAGGTAAATGTATCAGCTGAAAGCCTTAATATTCATAGTTTCACTATCCATGTAAAATACAGACATATATGCAAGTTTTGTATACATTTACAGCACATTGAGTGAACCACATGATAATAATGCCTCAAATTGTCTTCCTATCAATGAAAATTCCATACAATTGTTACGTCACCTAGGTTTGCTTGCCTTGTAGTATTTTTTAAGTTTCAAACAAAATCTTGAAGAAAATGCCATCTTCATGCTGTGTTCGGCAACATCACTATACCATGACTATTGTACTACTTCTGCGGTGGTCAAATTTCAAATCCTCTTGTCCTTTCCGCACTTGCAATCTGTTGATATCAATAATAATGAGATGCTTGCTCAGGCCCAGTGCAAACAGGTCACTTCTAACCCTTTCAGTGCCAAATTTTGGACTGACTCAACAGCTTTTCTGCTGCAGAAAAGCTGTTGACCCGGAGTATTCTCTCTGGAACTACAGGCACTCGAATGAAAGGTCTTAATTAAGAATCCTGTTGACCATGACTATGAACTACAAACTCCGAACTATTTCCATAAAAACATGAAAGAATGCCCTTTTTTTGATGACTACTTTTGGGTGCCCTTTTAGATCAAATGTGCCCTGGCCTCTTGAAAAGATGAGGACAATTATTGTTATGTGACGGAACACAGGTGATCCAGGGCATGTCCTGTCATATATCTCATATACAATTTTTTTTTTCATTTCAATATTTCCAAAATATCATCCTTGACGATTTCTGGTAAAACCCTTGAAGCTGAGGACATTTGACACCTGGGCCCTTTTCCTCATGTCCGGCGTGAAAGAGTTAAGCGTAATTATGTAATTACTGACAACACCTGGTATTTCATTCACCAATCTACAAGAAAATTGTCTTTAATACCAATGATCAGCTGCTCTCAGGTTGACCTTTGACCCCACTGTGTGTAAAAGACACAGTAAAAAAACCTGTACAAACAAAGGAGGTCATCGTGCTGTGCAACAGACAGATCTATACAAACAAAACACATCATTTATTGTGTAATTTTTGTAACCCTCAAACTCCTGGACCTACTCAAGGTCAGCATCTGTTTTTAAATAGTACCACTTTTGGCCAAGAAGATCACCATAACAGGAGAGGTCACACCAGGGAGATCAACATCAATTTTTATCGGTTTCAGTTTATTCTGGTATATGGCACTGCAGTACAGTGAAATTTCGTTGAAATGACACCATCTGTTTACTGCACAATGTGCCAGATAAATGAGTAAAACAGCCATATAGGTAGTCAACTATCTATGAAACAGCTAAGGAATTTGACTTTAAATCCCTCAAAACTCGCATCACTAGGTGAATACATAAGCTAGCAGAGTGTCCTTATAAGGAGGTTTCACTGTACATGTGGCAGCGTTTTCCCAATGTTATAACAAGACAAGTCAATATCTAAGGGCAGCTAGCCAAGAGTACTGTAGGATGCGGGGCAGAGGTCACTGCAGGCAGGAAGTGACCATTCCCCATTGGTTAAATAAAGTCTCTCAGGCAACAGGTAAACTAACTCTTTCAGTACTAAGCATGACGAAAGTTGATCTACTTAAGCCAAACTAGTTTGAATTATCATAAGGATCCCAGATTTGTATTCCACGTAAAAAGACCTTTTATTCAAGTACAAGCATGCCTCTAGTTCCAGAGAGAATATCCCAGGTCAACAGCTTTTTCTCGGCATGCATTGGGCACATTGCACCCAATGCAAACTGAGAAAAGCTGTTGACTCAGTCCAAAATTTGGCACTGAAAGAGTTAACCTTTCCTTTTCGGTTAATCTGTGAATGATTGTGATGAATCCTACAGAAGCTTCAACACAACTACGAGCAAATACCAGAAACAGATTCTTAACCTGGGTAAATCTTCACGAACCACGTTTCTTTATGGTTGTTAATTTGTCAACATGATGTAAAACCTCAAATAGAAAGCTTTCATTTTGATGGAGAGATGCATGTATTTTTTCTATCATGTCAAAATTTGGTCATCTGAATCCTAAAACAAAGTGAGAAAATACTGTATAATCATTTATATTTCCAGGCAGAAAATTTCCCAAATACACTCCAAATTAGATGTCATCAGTTTTGTATTCCCAATGTTATGCAGGCTTTCATTCCACATTCAATTTGCTACAGTTTTCCCGAGTTTAACATTCCTGACCTGGGTATCCTCGGGGAAAATGCGGGAATATTTATCCCTCACGAAAATTTATGATTGTACAGTAGGCCTGCTATAAATCTGATCAATTTCACAGTATTTTTATTTTTTTATTATTGCTTTATTTTTCCACTTACTTATCACATCATTTTCACTGATGACACAAAATTGTGAAGCTAAAAAGATAATGAAATACATGCAGTATCAAAGCTGACAAAATCAGTCAGGTGCCTGCTTCATGAAGGCAGTGGACACTGGTCACCACTGTTCCTCAATGACTTTGCAATGTACACTTTACCATCAGAACATCACTGTTTCTGCAAAAGCAGACTTCAAGTTAGTCATGTTGGTAGACTACAAATTGCATTTGTAATGGAGCCACACAATACTGGTCCTGCTAACTCCAGTGACCTCTAGTGGAACGTTTTCTAATTGAAGTAACTAACTTTGTTGTTACAATGCTACAGTTGCAGACCTTTGTTCAAGCAGCAATCACTACGCAAATGTTTCTACAATGCCATAATTTGTCTCTTGTTTGTGTTTTTAATAGTGAATTGGAAAGAAGAAATTAAATAAGTGCAAGAATTTTTGCTGGTGTAGAAAGGGTTAGCAAGAGACTGGCAAATTACATGTATTGAACATACATATTTGATGGAGGTCACAAGTTGACGTTCATTTGCAGCTTCACCTGACACGACAGCTCCTGAATATTCTACGAGCACTGGGAAGGACCCTTGCATGAATATGAAGGGAAAAAGTCTTTCAACATAATCAGTGTTCTCTGCAACATAAGATAGACGGGATATTAACCCTGCCTTCTTGCTTAGCTCCCTGCCCTTTTCTCTGCTCCTGTCCATTTTATTTTGCTTGCTGCCTTTTTTCCCCCGACATTTGAAGATTATTTTGAGATATCCTGCTTTAATAAACAACATACTGTATCGTACAAAAGCACATGCATTTTAATATGTTAAACCTTTTACAGATTTCCATGTTGTTTATTTTGAAATTCCATAATTTAAGACTTCTAGTTGTACATAACCCCTTTTGCTCCCTATCCTATGTTAAAAGTGCCCTTTTTCTTTTAAATTCTCCTGCCCTCTGCATAAGCTGCCGAGACTACTAATAATACAGCACGCCATACAGGAAGACAGTTGGGGTAACTACAGTGGTCCCCTTCTTATAAGGCCCCTCTCACCAGAGGCCACCCCTCTTGAAAGGCCAGCATTCTTGTGGAGAAAGTATGGTAGATCCATTATATTATCCCCCTCAAGAGAGGCCACCCCTCTTATAAGGCCACTTTTTGGCTGCATTTGGGATGGCCTTATAAGAGGGGGACCACTGTACAGCATTACCAGTACAGTGGTCCCCCTCTTATAAGGCCATCCCAAATGCAGCCAAAAAGTGGCCTTATAAGAGGGGTGGCCTCTCTTGAGGGGGATAATATAATGGATCTACCATACTTTCTCCACAAGAATGCTGGCCTTTCAAGAGGGGTGGCCTCTGGTGAGAGGGGCCTTATAAGAGGGGGACCACTGTATACTGATAATGCATGTACATTGTAAATAAAATGTCAATGTCTTATATTTCATAGTCTCACCACTGGCTGGAGAGAGTTTTTGCCTGTATTTGGCATGATGAATGACCATTTAGTACAGTTTGAGGGTGAATTATCATTTTCTAGAGTGAAATTTAAAAGTAATAACATACTGTAGATCACATGACCTGAACATTGTGACACACCTGCATCAGCGACATAGTGCCTTAACATAAAAACAAAATCAAACTAGAAAAGAAGATTTGCTTCAAAGCAAATCTGTGTGGCTTCAAAAGTTGTAAATATTAAATGCTACAACTTTTGTCCTTTGGTACTTGATGTTCCATTAAGCTTATGGCTGGATGAAAATTTCAGTCAAGATGACCTTGACCTGTGACCTTTACAGGTCACATGTAAATTGCCAAAATGTACAGTGTTACAATACCCACAATTTAAGCCCAACATGCACCAAATCCGATGGAAATTGACTAAGTTATGGCAAGATGAAACTTTTAAAGGGCCAAATGACCTTGAACTTTGCCCTTTAGAGGTTACATCTTCTTACAAAAATGTGCAGTGTTGCAATACCTACAATTTGAGTCCAACACGATTAGAGTTGGATGAAAATTGGTCAAGTTATGGCTGGATGAAACTTTCACAGGTCCAAATGATCTGGACCTTTGACCTTAAGAGGTCACATGCATGCTTCAATAATGTGCAGTGTTACAAGAGCTACAATTTGAGCCCAAAATTTATTTTAACCCAATCCTTCCGAGTTGGTTGCCTGCCTGTGCACTTGATCACCCAAGCGCAAATATACGGCATGTTAAAGTTCTCTGTGTATTACTAATGAATAGCATGTTAAAGTTCTCTTTGTATTAAAACATGTATAGCTTGTTGAGGTTTTTTAGGTATAATGCCATACAGAGTGTGTTCAGTTCCTCTATATATTACTACTTGTATAGCATCTTTAAGGTTCTATATCCATTGAAACATGTGTAGCATATTAAGGTTCTCTATGTGTTACTACATGTATAGTATCTGAAGGTTCTCTATGTATTATCAAATGCATAGCATGTAAAGGTTTTCCATGTATTACTACATATATAGCATGTCAAGTTTCTCTATGTATTCCTACATGCATATATATAGCATGTAAAGGTTTTCCTGGTAAACTTAACCCTGAAAGAACATAATCTTCAGATCAAATTTCACCCAGAAATGTACTGTATTGACAATTTTTAAAACATTTCTTTCAATATAGACTAAAGTATATACATGTAACTGGTCTCAGGTATAACAGACATTATATATATGCAGACAATAAATACATTGAAAAATTCTAAAATGCAGATCACTTTATTTCATAGAAAGACTGAAAAAGTAATTGACACACAAAAGTAACCCCTGTTCTTCATATCTTATGAACAGACTTGCACAAGAAATCCCATCAGATATGTATCGCCTTGCATCATGCTAACTTAATTCAGTATTCAAAACTGCAGACAAACAAACATATTGTTTCTCGTGGCCTATGCACATACACTGCCACTTGGACTTTGTCACGCACACTTTGTTGCTTCAGCATTGGACAGGGATAGACGACAGTTACAAGTAATGTTATACATGCTTTGTTGTAGGCGAAGAAGCAAGCTAGCTACTATTAGCCACCACACACACCTCCAGTCCCGTCGTCCAACATTCTAATCACCTATTACAAGACTCCACAATTTATTTTCTTTTCTGACAAGGTAAGCTGATTGGTGATTGGGCTTGTTTGGAGCTTTGCTTGTGATGAACATTTCAATCAACCTGGCGTGCTTTGCACGAGTGGGCGCCATATTCTTGTCATCCGTCAGGAGGCAGTCATGCAACCTTTCTATTTTCAGTTAAGGGGTTTTGTTTTTTTGTTTTTGTTTTTGTTTTGTTGTGTTGTGGAACTGTGTTAACACCAGTAACACATTTTCACTCTTTATAGCTGGGCCGTACCAACTTATTAGTTTGATGTTTTCTATGACCATGTTGCAAGACCAGGATTGGCATTATCCTGGTAGACGGACCTCTTCTTTACCACTGAATGGGAAATGCACAATTTTTTTCAGTGATTGTCAGAAACAAAAGAAGTGGAATGCACTAATTATAACTGCGCACAACGTCGTATGCAGATGCATATTGCAACTCTGCAGTACTTAATTTCATCTGGGTGGGAAAAAATATCCCCAAACAGGGCCAGAATGTCGCAAAATTTTGCGAGAATCTATTTGGGTTTTTGTCAATTAGTTTTCTTTTAAAACAAAGACAAGTTTAGGAGTGTCTTTACAAGAATGGATTCTTGGATTCTCGCCGAAATTCTGGCCCTGCAAAACGTCATGCAACATGCAAGCTTCATCTTGTTTCATCCGATTACCATTTAAATGGTTTAGGTTGTAGGTGGTAACAGTACAGCGTCCAATGCTTCATTCCGACGCCAGACAGCATTATAACAAAAGGTTGGCGACACTGTATTTTATGTTTTCATCGCTGTTGCTTTGTGGAAAAGGTTAGAATGCACAGTGGGAAAGGAGTTTCCTTCTTTGTGCAATCTCATCAGCATACCAATTAAGAAGTCAATCACTGAAGGCATGTCAGAGTTAATGAAGACTGAAAATTAAGGAATAAATTAAAACAGAACAATGAAAATAGCCCTTTTCTATCCTCTCTCAGTTGTATGTTGTAACAACCTCTACTTAATAGAAAGATTATGACATCATCAATATACATCCAGGTTAATCACATTCATACAAAAATGTCCCGGACCAGCATTTTGATGAGAAATACATGGAAGAGCAGTACAAATCCTGTACATCAGCAATTCAGAATGACAAAAATCTGCTCATTTTTTGATGATTCTGCCATCCATCTATAAATGAGAACTCAATGAGGCACACAATATGTCTCGTCATGCCTGTGTACCAATGTTACAGCAACGGGCCCAAGGTTGAGGAACCTAAATGAAAGATCTGACTGCATAATACATGTACATGTCAGCTAAATATACAATATCTAATATCATATGTCCGTAAACAACAACATTCTTGCACTATAATGATGTTTTCTATTGATTTCACAATAATTAAAGTTATTTCACAGACTCCTGCTGTACACAATGCAGTAAGTCTGTGTTCCTGAGTCTATCAACTTTATAACAATGTGGGCTCAATGCAGTCACAATGTCTGATGAACCTCGATGGGGGCATGAGGTTCATATGTACACAGCATCACTTGTTACTCATCCTACAAAATGATTTGCTAAGTCTCAAAATATAGCACCGATAACCAGACCAACTAGTGTTTCTGTATGGCACTGTAACCAGACCAGCTGGACTGCTCCTGTATAGCACCATAACCAGACCAACTGGAATGCCCTGTATAGCACCATAACCAGACCAACTGGAATGCCCTGTATAGCACCATAACCAGACCAACTGGAATGCCCTGTATAGCACCATAACCACACCAACTACAGGTTTCCTGTATGGCACCATAACCAGACCAACTGGAATGCCCTATAAAGCACCATAACCAGACCAACTGGGATGCCCTAGCTGTATGGCACCATAACCAGACCAACTACAAGTTTCCTGTATGGCACCATAACCAGACCAGCTAGACTGCTCCTGTATGTATACTAGGTAGGATCCACAGACAGGAAATATGTTAGGAGTTTACTGATGTCCATAACCATAACGTACATATAACAGAGACGTTTATCAGGGTCATTGTCAGTCTACTTAATACCAAAGGACTTAATCCCAAACAAGGTTTTTTTCAATTGGCTCAAAGTTTCTCTGTGTCACTGTCAATCTATTTAATCCCAAACAAGTTCTCTTTAATTAGTACTGAGTTTATCTGTGTCATCGTCAGTCTATTCAAGGTGCCTAGGTGGGGGCACTTTGTTTCAGTAGGAAGTAATGGACTGGGCGCCACTCATTTCCTTTGTGTCCTTTTAATTTGAAAGTGTAAACAACATAATGCCGATTGAAGCCAAAGACACGATGCTCCTTCTGAAGTACCCCATGTGTAGCTTGTGTTAGTAAAGGAGGCATGGAATGGTTTCCATAGGAATATGTATTTTTCATTAAGATGATCTTACACTCTAGAGGTAAATAATGCAAATTTTATTCTGACAAAGTAATATTTGTGATTTAAAGTTTCAACTAAAAAAAAAAAATGGTTGCCAATTTCATAAAGTGTCATAATTGCATATAACCAAAACCCCATACTTAAGAGGTGTTGGTATAAAGGATTTTATGTGTACACACAGAGTGGAAAGCAAGTTTTCGAGTACTTATTTAATTACCATACACTTAGAAAATGTTCATTAACAATACTTAGCCAATATTGTCAGCAAAATATTCATGAGAAGCTGCCTTGTGTCCACGTCTCTGTTGTCAGTCGAAACGTAATTAAAAGTGCTCAAAATTAGTGTGTAAATGTAATGTATAGTTTGCTCTCCTTTCCCATCTCGGTGCCTTGTGTTAGTCAATTTGACCCCTTAAAAGTTCTTCAATTAGAACAAAGTTTGTAGAATCTCTTGAAGTACGTTTACCCTCCACTGCAGACTGTTCATCTAATGAGCCACTCTGTCCTTGATAAATGACACACAAATCCAATCAGGAGACGACATGCTCATTAGACTTTATTTGTTCTGCAGCAGACACTGGGCATTCTCCGAGCTCTCATCAAATGTTTGCTGAGCAAGAAGTCTTGCAGAGGTCACAGGAGGCAGCATTTATCTCTCTCAAGGACAATTGACCCTTTCAGTGCTCAATTACAGACTGAGTCAACAACTTTCCTTGGTATACTGCGAGCACCATGTGTCCAAAGTGTACAAAGGAGAGATGTTGACATGAGCAATTCTTCTCTCTGGATATTTGGCCGTGCTGATAATGAAACAAAAGGTCCTTTCCTGAGGAATTTGAATCTGAAAAATTTTGTAATAGTTTTGATTATGAAAACTATTTTGTATTAAGCACTATAAGAATTATAATCGTACTCTCAAGACAAATGTCTTCATCCTGTACCTCCAGTACAAACCATCACATCTTTTGCAATTGACTTACTTTCACACACCGTGAATGCATATAACAAATGGATCAACCTGTGGTCTTCTCTGCCCCAACAACACCCACACAATACAAGGAACTTGGTCTGTTTAACAGGCACGTGTGTGTTCATGCAAAAAACACAATGAAGCCACACTTCTATGCCACAAGGGAATTGTTCCTTTAGCATTCTTGGTGCCTGTAAAACTGCTGCTTGCGATCTAGTTGATAGTACCACCACTCCACTTTTACGAAGATCTATTCTTTCCTATGCCAGCATGTCTCACGGAAGCCTTTGCTGTAACATTTTTATTTCAAGCTACCGACTTGAAATTTGACTCCATCTTTATTTCTTGCAAAAATTTGCTATTTGACAATACCTTGAACCTGGACTGGGAGGCTGGCCTGCAAGCTACAACTTAAACAGCTTACAACTTGTACATTAAGGTAATTGTATGCCAATGAAAACATCCCAGCAAGCCAGACAAGCAGACAGCCTCAGTAACCAAGCTGGTTTCCTGGCCATCTGGAATGCACATCTGTATACAGCATTCATACTGATTCAATATTGCTCCATACAGATTCTTCTGACAAAACCAACTTGTAACAAAGTACTTTCTGCAAAATTGTAATTTCAAGGTTCATTTCCTTCTGGCAAAAAAAAAAAAAAAAAAAAAAAAAAAAATCCAATCAGAATAGATTTTAAATTTGGCCCATGAGATGGCCAGGTCTTCAAGCAGCAACCTTCAGTACCATATGATAGTCTTTAATATGGGAAAATGCACTGGGCTTTGCCCCATTCTCAGTAAAAGAATATTTCAAAGGGTCCAGTTCAGTCACTGTTACAGTGTTGTCCTCTTTTACACTTGCCCCCCCCCCCCCCCCACATTTCATGAAGATCTACCAAAAATTGAAGATGTTATAGAGCATTCACACAATTTTTACATTTTGACCCATGTATTACATCATACTGTAGGTGGCGCTACCAATATCGAACTTGACCTACATTTTCAAACACCTTGTAAGTCCTGAAAGTCATGCTGGGTTAATTTGAAATTTGCAGATGGCATCGCACTAATGAGCAAAAGTTTACAGCCCGACGGATGGACGGACAGACATGAAGGGTTGCATAAGCTCTATGACCTGTCAGCAGAGCTGAAAAGTTGAGCGTGTCCCTTTTTGGAAAACTACAGATCAATTTACATTTTGGGTTTAGGTGGCCAGAGAAAACTAAATATGTCACATGTGGAATATTTTATACCGTCACAAGGTAAGAACTATTGTCTAGTATGTATAGGGAAAATTAGAAAACAAGATCTGCTAGAAAGCAAATCTATCTGTGTGCCTTTAAAACTTGTGTAAATCGGAATATAGCTGCAACTTTTGTTGTTGTTTCATCGGATATGCCAACAGCACATTCCTAAATTGAAGTTGGAATGGCATCTCCAGTTATAATAGTTTTGGGGATATTCAACATTTAACACTTTTCAAGTGGCCCTAATTTGCATAAATTTCAAAATTCAACCTGTGGTTATAGTTCATTGGGTGTGCATACAGCACAAACTCATAAACTTAAGTTGGAATGGCACCGCTACCTATGACAGTTTTGAAGATACTCAAGCTTGAACATTTTCGAATAGCTGTAATTTGCATACTTTTCAAAAGGTTCACTTGTCTCAATAAAAAGGCAAGACTCTATGTATAGAGGTACATGTATAACCATGCCAAGTTTTGAGTTTCTATGTATAATGGTGTCCAAACAAAATGTGGGACAAACTGCTGGTAAGGAAAGAATTGCAGTAGAAACAGAATGTCTGTGTTGGCAAGCACACATAATCACCATCTCAATAGTCATTTACACCACAATTGTATAACTTTTAAACAAAAAAATACAGAGCTCAAGGTAACAAAATTCCTTAATGTCAAGCCCCACAATGGACTGAGTTAAAACAAGAAGACAATTTAAACTGCTGCCTGACCAGTATTGAATGCTAGGATTCCCATCAGAGGCAGTCAAGACAAGCTATGTGCTGCTTATATGGTGGCCAAAGAGTCATGTTGCCCATGTTGTATGAATGTCGTAGAGGAGAAACAAAACAACACGACAATATAACAGCCCACCTGTACAGGACACGTTGCCATGATGTTTAGAAATCTCTGGTATGTCATGTGAATGTGAAAAGATTACCCGGAGAGGACAATGTATGGAGAACCTTAACCCTTTCAGTGCCAAATTTTGGACTGAGTCAACAGCTTTTATCGGCGCGTATTGCGCCTAATGCGTATTGAGAAAGCTGTTGACCTGGGGCATTCTCTCTGGAACTATAGGCATACTGGTACTTGAATGAAAAGTCTCTTTACGAGGAATACGAATCTGGGATCCTGATGATATTTCAGACTAGTTTGACCTAGATCGACTTAAGACGTGAGTGGCACTGGTAGAGTTAAGTAGGTTATCAGCATTTCAAGTATCAACTTATGTTGGAGCCGGCATAAAGTTATGGTGTGGCATGTAAGCAGGGACTCCGAATATAAACGACTGCATAAGGCTTGATAAGACTGAGTGTCCTTATGTGCCCAACACTGCAAGCAAGTGGTTCTGTGTGTCCAGTGTATTCTCTCTGCAGTCTGAGATTGATAGAACACGCTGTCGCAGTCAGGTGGAGTGCATATGTGCTCTATGATTTGGACAGTTAATGGAAGACTAGGCCATTATGTCTAGGTGGACAAGGAATGTATGTGTGGAGGCAGGCTTACATCTTTGTTCTTGATGCAAAAGAAGCATTCACTCACTCTCTTCATCAGTGTGTGCCTCCTTTGTCCCTATAGGGAACATGCAGGTACATAAGGTTATGTTTATAAGACCTTCAGGACTGTTTGTGTCCAACATAAGAATGACTAGTGACACGGCTGGTTCCAGTACCAGCTGTGTCTGGCCAAGTAAAATACTAAAACGAGCTTGTGTTCCCACAGAGTGATGCTACAGTATCTGTCAGGATGGGGGATTTTAAATCTGGAAAGCAGAATCCAGTTTTTTTTGTTCTTTAGAACCCTAGAATTAGTTTTTTTTGTCTCTTTGGTCATGTTGGTGTTCAGTGTACCTGGAGCATGTGATTGGGCCCCAGTGCTCCTGAATATCTTTGATGAGTGATAGTGGCAGATTATACTCAGTAAGCATGAGCTGGTTTTTTTTGCTTGAGCTGATGGGGGTCCACGAGGGGCCTGCTGATCACCACCATCCGTCTATCTGATGTTGACTTCTCTCTCTCTCTCTCTCTCTCTCTCTCTCTCTCTCTCTCTCTCTCTCTCTCTCTCTCTCTCTCTCTCTCTCTCTCTCTCTCTCTCCCCTCCCTCCCTCACACACACACACACACACAAATCCTCCCCATAACCCCACAGTGCCTAGCAATGAACAATCTTCAGACATCAGTCTCATTGCATCTTCCTCAAGATAACATTCATTGTGCCTTCAGTAGTTGATTGCACGCAGACACTTCCAGTCGTGTTATGCTTAGGGTGGGCACAGTTGTGATGTACAGGTGGTTATGTCTACGTTTCGTGTATAGTGTTGCATATGCTTTTCTTGCCCAATTCGTCTTCACTTTGGTGTCTAGGAAGTTGATTTCTGAGCTTCAGAAGTTTGCTGAGAATTTGATAGCGGGCTGACATCTTTTTATAATTAACTCTTAGCATGCAATTTCCCTTTTTCCTGCTGAATATAGAAAATCTGTCAACTTGAGTCAAATGACTTCACTAGTGAATATTTAGTGCACATTGTTCACTGACAAAATTAGCATTTAATCTGCCTGGGTTTAATCCCAGTCCTCCCTTCCTGCACAAGTGTACAGCTTGATCAAAGCAAAATTGATGTGTAGCATGTAAACACATGCCAATCTTGAAAAGTGTGAAATATTGGAAAATGCTTATGACACCCCAAGGACTTCAGAATAATAGGACATTATCCCAGGTGGATTGAAGCTGATAATTATTATCTCATTTTCCATGGCACTTCAACCCTTTGCCCATTCAGCTCTCTGTTTCCCTGGGGACAGAGACTTCCATACGTACAGATCAGAGATTTTTTTTAATGTCTTGACTCAAGGATTCTGAATTTCAGTATCATTCCTGGATTGTGATGATAAGTGCACTACAAGGGGTTGTGCTCTGAATCATACCAACTTAATGAAATTACGGCTTTTATTTAAGCAAACCCTAAAGATATAACAATTTTAATGACTGATTTCTGCGTGGATTAACTTCAAGCATCATACCTGTCTGCACAATTAAGCATTCTCAAAGCACAAGTCACAACCGTGGACAGTTGCAGGGTCACCATTGTGTTCAGGTCCTCATGTACTTCTCTACATGGAACATTCATGAGGAAGGCATCCCATGTAATCATGGTATTATTTAAAGGGACACAGAGACAAACATGCACAGATCGAAACATATACGGTGAAATCTCATCATAATGGCTCTCAAGTATCCAACATATAGTCACTTAGCCACACAAATTTTGAAGGAATTTGACTCTCGAAGTCCTTCTGAAGGACTCAGAAAGTCAAATTCCTTTGCAATTTTAACTCATCAATCTGACTTATTGAGATATTGAACACAACTTGCAAGGAACAGATGGTATCATTATAATGAGGCTGCGTGGCATGCATCCGACTGCAAAAAAAAAAAAAAAACTCCCATCACAGGCCAATGACAAACCGCAACAGGATTAATTAAGGGCCTCAATATGATCACAATCTACACATCTGACACCCGTATATTATTACCAGTCTTACTGGTCTACTTCAAGTTGAGATACATTCCTGTACTGGTTTACTTGAAGTTGAGATGCATTCCTGTACATATGAAGCATAATCAGCAACAAAAAACACTCACTATTTTCACAGGTCCTTCATTCTTGGTTGCTACATGAACATTAATGACATATAGAAAAAGAATGAAAGAAGGAAGGGGGGGGGGGGTGTGATGATAATCAAAACAAAATAACTTACAGCTAACAAGTTCTGAGCAAAGTACAGTAACAAACACACAAACACAGTAACAAACATTTTCTCCATATTGATTGGATGGGTATTATGATAAACTGGAAAAAATGTTCAAGACTGTCCAAGTTTGAAAATTATCTAAGAATATTAAATACTGACTCAGGTTCCAACTTATTAAAATACTTTTGAGTGGATTTTGCCAAAAGCCACCTACTCGGAATATTTGATCGCATTTGTATGCTTTGTTAATTGTTGAGCACATCTCCTATATATGAACATTAAAAGCGTCACAACACATTCTCATCTGTATCCCTGATGACTCAAATGCAAAAATGTCTGTACACAATGGGGAAACAATAAACTGTGTGTGTGTATTAGGGTTAACAAGCCTGTCTAGTCTGGCCAGTCAATCATACTCAAGACTCTTTGAGCTGTCACATGCAGGTGAAAGAGAGAGCCAACAGCAGCACAGAATTAACCCTTTGGTTTTAATATAAGCCACCAAAAGGGCTTCTGCTCCTGTGTTTTCACTTGTTATCTCATTAACCCTTGCCCATTAAACCAGTCAAAACTGGTTGCTGGTCAAAGTTTGTGCTTTCAGTTGTTTTGACAAATTTCAATAATTAACCCTTAAAGCGCTAATTTAAGACTGAGTCAACAGCTTTCTTCGGGGCACTTTGCGCGCAACGTGCCCCGAAGAAAGCTGTTGACTAAGACTACTTTTTGCTTTAGACCAGACTTCCTGGTATTTGAATGAAAGGTATCTTTATCAGGAATTTGAATCTGAACCATTATATGTTTAACGGGAATGAGTAAATGACTATAGCCGTGATTAACACTTTAAGGGTTAAGAAAAACAATTTGACCGAAAACCTAACAAGATATGATGCCCCAGGTCAAAAGCTTTCCTGTGTGTGGGTTGTGTGCTCAGCACCCAACCCACACCTAGGAAAGCTGTTGACTCAATCTTAATTCAAGGAGGAATCGGTTAATAGAAAATATCTTGAATGAAAAAAAGAGATCACTTATGCTAAGAGTAGATCATACCCCAGGCAAGTTTCTTTGTCAGGGAACAGGTACTGAGCTCCAAACCCACGCCAAGAAATATTAATTGCCGACTGTCTGATTCTAACCCGGAAAAGGACTTGAAAAATACAGCAGCACAACACATCCCAGTACTTGCCACAGATGAACATAACAGCTTACATGTCATGCCTGCAAGCAAGGGACTATATGGATTCACATTCCCACCTAACATAACAAAATTGGCTGATGTTTGATGCACAAACAGGCTCTCATCAGTTCACGTTGTGTAGCAACTCCAAACTTTTTTCCCCTAGCTGAATGTGTCTAGTTACCATAATGTTTGACTGTTATACAACAGAAAATGTACCAGACTTTTGTGCACTATATGTACACAGTATTGTCTGTATTTAATGTCCCAGACATTTACCAATTTAAGATTTCAGTGACATGTCATTTGGACTCATTTTGACCCAATGCACCCTGATTGAAATGACAAATAGGCAGCAATCAAATCTGCGCACATGTGGGCACCTTAGCAATGGCACAATCCACACCTTAGACAGACTGGTTAATTAACAATTTAGGAAGGATCTGGAGAAACCTTCCCACTCTGCAGAGAAGTCCATTGCAGACACATGCTCACTTGGGCAGGTTTTACATTTTCCGCAATACGGTAGTACTACCTAACAATGGGTAGTTAGGGTTTTCTATAAATATGCCACATAAACCATGCCTTCACAGCTAGTTAGTTGACATTCCCTACAAATGTGTTTATATATATATATATATATATATATATATATATATATACATATATATATATATATATATATAGAGAGAGAGAGAGAGAGAGAGAGAGAGACAGACAGACAGAGAGAGACAGAGAGAGAGAGAGAGACAGATAGACAGATAGATAGATAGATAGATAGATAGACAGACAGACAGACAGACAGACAGACAGACAGACAGACAGATAGATAGATAGATAGATAGATAGATAGATAGATAGATAGATAGATAGATAGCCCATATTCCTCTTAATAAGTGCACAGTGTCTATAAAAAAAATTCATCCACAAAAGCTGAAAAAAAATGTAGATTCTAAGGGTAATAATAAATTCTGCTACTCATTTGAAAACTATAATGGATTATTCTGGGTGTCCTTTCTTTGAAAAAAATGGGTGAGTGCACTTATTAAGATGCATATGGTATATAAATATATATATATATGTATGTTCCCAAAACAATACATACTCTATGTTTTCTCTCAATGTGCCATATACATTATGTCAAGAAAACAAAAGGAAGTTTGTTTTCTGCAAATATGCTATATAAATCATGCACTGGGTATACATATTATAGATCTAGATGTTTGGTTTCTCCAAATATGGCACATAAATCATGTCTTTTGAAACTATTTTTGAAATGAATTTTGTCAGTCCAGTGACACAGGGCCAATCAAACACACGTGGCCAGAACAATGCCACTGAAACAGCTACATATGTTTGCCTTCTACCTCAATGAGCCCACTTAATATAAACACTAATCAATTTCACAATTAATACAACCAGTCCAATAGCTCAGCAAACTATTTGGATTATTCCAGGATAAATGAATCCAGATGTGATTAACCGTCTGTAAGTGGATCTGACTTCACATATTTGGTGCGCACAACAATGGAACTCATTTACATTTTTATTAATATTTTTACTTCTGGTGATAAATTGACTTGCATCTGGGCCGGAGATCTAATCTGCCGGTGTACGTACCTGCAGTGTAAACACACTTGAGAACTGCCTGGGCATAACACGCGTCAATGGCCCAACTCAAAATGCCATTTTCCTGCTGTTGTTAATCAAGATTAAACAGCAGTTCACAACGGACATAAATCTGTCAGATTCAGCTTATTACACATTGTCATGTGGAAATTTTGTTGGACGCTGCAACCAGCTTTGGCAATATTTGTCATTAGCTGGACCAGTCCTGTGCTGGGACAGATCTAGACTTTAAAAATCTGTACCAACACTGCCAATGCAGGCATACAGGTGTACAGGTACTTTACAACACTTTGATCATGGCCCTTTAACAATTCATTTAAATATATTTTAGCAATTTTCACATTTCTTGAGCCAAATTCAAGAAACATTAGCATCTGGCTAATTGGCCCATGATGTGAGTGGTCACTGCTGCACTCTCAATTGGAGAGTTAGTTGTTCTCGATGAGAGCTGTCATGGAGTCCTCTGCCTAAATTTTCAGCTGGGTTTTCCTCATGTGGAAATATTTAAAGAGGGCCTCCTTTGTACTTTTTCTCCCCTCCCCACCCCCCACCCTTTCACCTGCAGTCAAAATACAGTAAAAAAAGTTGATGTAGTGGGCTGGAGGGTTGATTGTCCAGTAAATGATCGTTAAATATTAGTATTTTAAAGCTTTCGGAGACAGTTTAAAAGTTGGAATTATCCCCCATCTTGTTGTTTGTTAAATCAACTTCCTATAAATGTTACCTGCAGACAGCTTCTACAGTTAGGATCCGTAATACAGTGAACCCTGTTTTCAGAGACCACTGTAAGGAAAGACCACCTGCTTTTCAGACCATATTGATCATGTTCCTTTTGCCATCCTTCCCATGTTATTGCACCCCTATTGAGAGACCACCTGCCTTATGTGACCACCTTTTGGCTTGCCTTAGGGGTGGTCTCTCAAAACAGGTTTTACTGTACTTCAATCTGTCTTCTCTGACCAAACAGAGACTGCAAGTTTACATTCAATGACTGATCTACACAAAATACTGTAGTTCTAGAAATTTTCATTAGCCTCAATAATCCACCAACATAACTGTTCGAAGATTTGAAGCAGGCAGACAAGAGTCTCTTGTTTGTGAGGGCCAACACAAACAGCGCTTGAACCTTTGGCAGGCTGAATACACCTATACTCTGTAATGTAACCACAGATGCATAGGGGCAGTAATTCATCCTCTTGCTGGCAAAGCGCTTGACAAAGTTACAAATTACAACATTTCTTGCAGCATAATATTGCACGGTTCATACAGCTTGGCAGCTTTCAAATTCAAGGACTTTTCCAGGACTTTCCAGGACCTTTTTATCAAAATTCAAGCACTTTCCAAATTGATCTTTTTTCTTTTGTGTGTCGTGTTGTCCATTTTTGGGGGGTTTCTATACTGAGAGGCGAGGAAGTGATCGAGCTAACCTAAGCTTTGGAGGAAGGTGCATTCATGGATATTTGAAATTCAAGGACTTTTTAAGGACTTTATTGCAAAAAGATTGATTTTCAAGGTTTTCAAGGGCTTGAAAAAACAGGCAGTAAATTCAAGTACTTTCAAGGATTTCAAGGACCTGTATGAACCCTGATATTGCCATATTGTACGGCGAGAAATGTTTGTGTCTTCCATCACTTGTTTGTGTTGTTGTTTATGACCACATCATAAAGATCCTAGGGCTGTTAATCTCTCCTATTCAGACCAAAAACATAGCAGACTTTCCCCAGCCCCCCCCCCCCCCCCCCCCAAGCAACTTACCCCAACACCCATGCAGATAGAAATAAATCCTGGTGTGACAAGCCAGATCTCTTTCCTTCCTTTTGCCTCTCAAAGCTTCAGTAACTGAGCAACTTGACCTCTGAAGAACATGCAACTTTGTCAACATGTTGTGATCCTGTGAAATGACAGTCAAGCAAACCTTACTGGCCCCCACTGCCACCTACTATTTACAACAGTATTCCACGCACAACTCTACAGCCCACACTTTCAACATGTTTTTCGACATTTGGCTGGTAAACACGGATCTTTGTTGCTGTCATAGGATGCATGCCTTTGCTGGAGTCCAGAAATATGCTCACAAACACCTTTCAGCTCAGGGCAGTCGCAGAGTCAGCTTCCCAGTCAATAAATTATAGCCACTTTTGCTTACCATGAAACACCATCTATAATTGTTACTTGCAGGTATGCCTGAAGAAATCAAAACATTTACAGCTTGTGTTACATATATATATATATATATATGCATGGCTACATGTACTTGAGCAGATGCAGATATGACCATGCAATGCAATACAAAACTGAAGCTCAAATATTCCAAAAGGGCCTGGACATTAACCTTTGACATCACATGAATTAGCCGTTGACTTGCAGTTTATCTGGGGAAAGGGTCCACTTTACATACCCCTTTCCCTGTGAATTAAGATGGAGTCAACAGCTTTTTCTGGCATGGGTTCTACCCATGCCAAGGAAAGCTGCTGACCTACAGCATGGTATCTTGACACGTCTTGTCTACAATTTTTTACCAAAATTGTTTCTCATCACTGTTGAAATCCGTCCAAAACACTGTGGCAACAGCCCTTGCTCACTAGCTGGTTTTGCCCAGTTTAAGAAGGAAAAGGGTAAATCATGTGGTAAACATGCATAGAGATCTGAACCTCTTGTGAATTATGCCATCTGGTGGCAATAATTTACCCTATTGGTTTAGAAATTGTAAGAATATACACCTTAACAACTGCTGTTTTTTTTTACAGCTAAGGCTTTATGCTTTTTTTTATTTTAATGTCAACAAAATGTTTGATTTCTTTGAGAGTCTTGTTTCATGTGCGTCACTGGGAAAAGCTATGCACAGTCTGACTATGCACTGTCCCCTTGAGCAACCCCAAATAGATGCCTCCCCCTTTCAGATATTACTGCAGTCAGTCCTGCTGTCCTGGTGACAAATTTTGGCCAGGTTCTATCTGGATTTATAAACGCCATCTGCTGAACACAGGAGGAATAACCCACAGAACCAACAGGACAGACTGATTTGTAGTTTTGCAGTCCACTGGTAAATAAAGTTACAGTAAATTGTATGAACAAGCCAGCTCTAATATCCGCTGTTTCCACATCGCTGTCAAGAAACTGAGTGGTTCAATAGAGGTAGTTGTACATAAATTTCCATGAGCAATATGGCTGTCCTTACAGTCCAGTTTAATGAATTAGTTTTGCAGAATATAACATACTATGTTATCTCAGATACTGGTGCAACTGTCTGGACACTGAGAAAGCACACATTTCCTCTGCTTCAAACACAAACACTCTAGTGAACAAATTGCATGATCAGACTTCTTTAACTTCCATATTATGTCCCTGGATGTCAAACTACTGCCCCTACATTTCACATTCTCAGCTTCCTGCAAAGCTCAATCCGATTTGTTCCCAAGATATTGCACACTTTTCATCAAAAAACCCCTAAATTGAGAGAATCCTGTGTGCTACGCAAAGTTCTCCTGCGTAAGTGAGGGACTTTCATTTCTCCCAAATCTGTAATCAATTCATCTAACTCTGAAATGACAGAGCAGACTGGAAGCTAAGGAGCGGCTGACTGCCTTCAAGATCAATGTACACACTCGCCACATTACTGGACCATTCCTTATTGTGAAGCACCTGGGAACTTGAATGAAGGAAGCATTAACCATTCCCTGACCAGGCTATGATTCAGTCAACAACTTTTCTTAGCATTAACTCCTCATGACCGCAGAGAAAGCTGCTGGCTAAGGTTGCTGGGAACATAAAACCATTGGAGTGCCTTCTCATATCGTCACCAAAGATAGTGTACGTGCAGCAGTTTGAAGTTAAAAGCACACAGAGCTATTTTACCCAATTTGTTCCATTAAGAGTTTAACACCGATTGTGCTTATACATGTTTTGGGATTTAAAATAAGGGAAGTGTAATGATAGCCTGCTTGGGGCTAAATACAGATTAAACTTGACTATGGCAATATCACATGATTGTCAGGCAATGTTGAAAAAAGAGACTTTAGAGCCAGACAGTTTAACTAGGCATGTTGGTACTTTTGGTCTTTGAATGGAACCTCTGTTTGTGAAGTTTTTGAATATGATATGTATTTTCTGTTCAAGTTCACGCCTCTACAATTTTGTTTGAAATCCATATGTCGAGGGACAAGTATCTTTAACTGTTGCATGCTATTTCTTTCAAATTTTACTTGTCCTGCATCAATTTTACTTGCCCTGGACAAAAGAACACACAAACTGCAGAGATCTGCAATTCAAACGATTTGCAGAAAAATATCTCCAATAGCTTGGAATTTATGCAGCATCCTAGAACATCTATAAAAACAACCCCAGGTTAATAAGAGCTGTGAGGACAGTGCCAGGGAAGTTGATGAGTTAGCTCTTTTCAAACATGATAAAAATTATTGGAAATTTGTTCCTACAGCTGTGACCTCTGCAACATATATGCTTGCAACTGGAAGACCAACATGTTCTAGTTGCATATAATGATTATATGAAAGTACAGATCAATTGAAATTTCATATACGTGTACAGTATGTGTAGGCTTCATTGATTAAAGGTCTTTCTCCCCTTCTATTTTTTCCATCAGAAAAACTGAAATATGTGAAATATCTATATGCTACATATGTCATTGTTTTCACAGGAATACTGTTTTAATTGAAATATTGTACCTCTGACTACACTTCAACAAACTTTAAATCGCAATTTAAATTTCAGGGCACCTTGTTACATGCAACTTCAGGATATTTCACAACATAATATGAAGTTTGTTCTGAAATATATCTGCCATTTTTCATTGTCCCTGGACAGTGACATTTTGGTAGGTGCCATTCCATATGGACAGTTTTGGACACTTCTTTGAGACAATTTTGTACTTTCCAAAGACTTCTAGAACCAAACAGCTCAATGAAAGGTACTGACCAAGAGTTCTAGAACAAACAGTTGGATGAAAAGTTAATACTTAGTAAAGAGTTCTGGACACAAAGAGCTGGAGGATAATTACTAACTAAGACTTCTAGAACCAATCACTTGGATGAAAAGGAAAAAAAAAATAAAATGAAATAAATAAATAAATAACACAAGGGACCTACTTCAAGACAGCATTTGTGCATTTGTAGGCTTCACTTGGGGGGCTCAGTACATGTCAAATTGATGGAATGTGAACCTTTCCTGTTTGCATTTAGTCGTACAACTCATTTTTTCCTTTCCTGCTCATAAAAGTGTTTATACATCGACTTTTACACCTCAGCCTTACCTGTGTTGCTGCTTTTTCCATTTTTCCTTTCCAAGAATGAATTTCCTGTTTTGTCACATTTTCCTGCCTATATCTCTTTCTTTTCCAGCCTCTGACTGGAACCTGCATGGTCTCTCAGAACTTCTGTTTCCACAAGTTTCATGACAAGCATAACTTTGTCACATAAGACCATACTATCCCAACATGCCCACCAGGTTATCATGCTGCTCTTACTCTCTTTGACGAGCACAATTTGGAAGTCACACTTTCTACGCCAGTGAAAATCACATGACCAATTATTCTGCTTATTATGCCACTGAATGACTCTGTGGAATTCTCTAGCAATGAGAATTTTCCTAAATCAGGGCTAATAGTGAACAAATCATTTTAATGCTTGTTCGACCGGAAAACTGTCAACATCACCTATCCCATGTTTTGGTCTCCTGTACAGCCTGTCAGCATAAACTTGCCAGGCAAAAACTTACGAAGGCTCAATTCAGGGATTCTGTACTATTGCAGGATCTCCACTGTGACTGAAGACAAAATATTACACTCAATATTGTGAATACATGTGTGCACTGTTTCTGTTTTTACTGTGTGTTAACAATTGTGGAAATATATTGGCAGATGAATATTTACAAAAATATGTCACCTGTTCATGGGAAAGCCTTCAGCCTGAAATGCTCCAGAACCGTCTATAATTATGTACGTCAACTTTCTGTCAGACAGATACATGTACATACATACACGCATTGGTAAAATCAAAATACTCTCTCCAGGAAACTATATATAATTGAAGGTGAAATTACAAACATACATGTAGCCTTTGTGTACCACTTGGGGAAACTTTTTTTATGGCTTATTCGAATCAAACAATATTCAAACTTAATATCTGTGTGAAAATGTACATTAAAACTGCCACTATCAGTTTCATTTTTCTCCTTGGGTGAAAACCGTATACAGTTGTTCACATTTTAAATAAGAATCACTAGGCTATGAATAATAGAGTTGTAGCCAATTAGGATAAAATGACAAAAATATTTTAGCTAAATTTGGGTTTTATTAGCGAACACCAGGACAAAATGCTTTGCTGGTTTTCTGATTACCCTGTGGTTATGTATCAAAGCTTAGCTTTTACATTGAAGTAACTAAACTATATAATTTCTTCAGGCAAATTGGCTAAAAGATGGTAAATATCTTTAACTAAGTCTAGTCTCTGTTAGCCTATGGCTAATTGCTAACACTATCCCAGAATAAGGGATGAGATCTGTATGGAAAGTAAGTCCTAGATCAATGGCATCCTCCGGGGTCTGGACATGTGCTTATCACCCTAGTCCATGCCAAAGGAAGCTTTCTGCTTGTTTCACTTTATGGGCATGTTATTTTAAAAATGACTCATTGTTTTCAGCACAAACATCTTTGATTTACTTGCAAAACTAAGAGATTTAAGTCAGTCTTTTGTTCGATGCTTACCTCGGTGTTTCACAGGGATGTGTACCACATGACTCGCACAGACTCCTCAGCAGTGTAGCCACACGCGATTTCTGCCACAACTGTATCATTCTTAGAGAGGTTGCCCCACGCAACATTGTTCTAACCTGGTATCACTAACAAGCAGGTTCCACAAGTATCATGATTATAGAGAAGACCTGCGGAAGGCCGTCCCAACTGTACCAAACATTTCCCTGGCATGGTTCTCCAATTCACTCATGAAAACTTTTGCTTTTTGCTGGTGTCAACGTTCTATGAGCCACTGGAAAATGTTCCAAGGCAGGTAATTGCTAACGAAAGTACAAGGCACTGTCGGTGAACGGAACTTGGCAGCATGCCTGGTGTCTATCCTGACTTTGAACTCCTTGGCTTAATTAACAGTACAGTGGCTGTACCTGCAACATATCCGACTGGTCTGTCTGCAGACAGATGTGCCTCTGGTGTCCTGTACCAATGGTCCTCATTGATGTTTCACAATTTGCCGCAGTGGCTCCCTGTGTTACTATATTGATTAATCTGTTGGTCCAATGACAGAGCAGTCGTTTTACCAGCAGGTCACACTCTTAGGGTTCTGCCACTATTACCTGTAGTACAGTGCGGAGACTGATGCTTCCCTCCAAGGAACCTCTGCGTGCAGGTGGGTGGACTTGATTCAGGTTGCGTGTACTGAATCCATTTGTACTTTAGTGTCTTTCCTGAGTGCAGTCTTGACGCCAGCTTACGTGGGTCACTGGGTTGATGTGACAACTACATATTAGTCCTGGCAGTCATTATCTTAATTTTGAAGCACACCTCAGGTATTTTGACTTAATGGGGTCACCTGAGATAAGTTGATTTTTGCCTGTATGGATTAGTTTCCAAATGAAGTATGAATCAAGCTAAATCAGGAACAGGTGTGTTAAACCAGAAATGTCAGGTTTTTTTTTTCTATTTCCAAATTATCTGACCAATATAACATACATTTTCACCTGAAATCTTACAAACCCATTCAGCCACAGAAAAGAGAAATCCAGTGCTGTTGTTTTAAAAATCTAGGTATAATTACACCGACGTTATATGACAATGACTACCATTTAACCATGAACTTCCATGATATTGAGACCTTACCCTATGGTATAGAATGGAACACGAAAGTCAACAGTATCCATAATTTGCATATACTGAACTTTTCAGACATCAATCAACACGTGCAGAGCACATGTTGACAGTGGTTCATTGATTGTGCATGTGATCGAGGAATCGCATCACAATGCAGTTCAAACCTAGCTGTGTCACTGCCTACATGGGGCAGGTGTTTCCGCGATGGCACCACGGTCTGGGGGTTAAGAATGTTAAGGCAGGAGTCTCCAGTGTACTATACCTGCATACGCACAGTGTTCGGCGGGCACGTCTGATGTATGTTTGAGATGAAAGGGTGTACGGCAGACCTGTCTGTTGTACAGTCTGGCCAATCTGTTGTCCGTGGACTCATACACACAGCACATAAAGCCTCATTCAGCTGTGTATGCGTACATGATGCCATTGTCACTGTCATCTTTATGACTACTCATCCTCTGTCAGACACAGAAACTCAACCATTGCCTGACCCACGACCTTCAGGAAGCTGCCTGAATCCTGCCACAGTCATCCTCATCCAGGGCATTATCCACAAAGATTCTCTTCCCTCTGCCTCCAAATCCTACCTCTGCACCTTGGCCATCATAGCACGCCAATCGTACACGGTCTCACCTTGTACCTTGCCGGCTTCACTACAACTCTGCTTATGACTCATTCATTCCATCACCTCGTTTTCACCATCTTTCCTTGGCATCCCATGTGAGGACTACGGCGGGAACACCCTCCCAGCTTCGGACACAAATCAATGATGTAAACAGAACAATCACTCCTGGATGCTTATCGCTGAATGTCTGCAATGGCAGTCGGCAAATTGCAGCAGACCCATTAAAGTGACGCAAACTGCTTTGACCAGCTGTTGGGTAGTTTGCCTGTTCTTTAATCAGCCTGCATTGTTAGTGGTATTATCATAATATAGCCCAACTGACTGGGTCTGTGGCAGTGGCAGAGACATGGCCGATAGTACGTGGTATGTATCTACTTAATAATACATGGTCTGCTCCATCATTGCCATGGTTTTCATGGTCCTGTTCCAATGTAAAGTCTGCATCTCTCTCCCTGCTGCATGGTTGGTCCTTATCTCTTCAGGTGTATCGCAACACAAGCTGTGCTCCTTTGACTCGCTGTATCCACTCCTGATTCAAATTCATCACCTATGACTATCCAGTCAACAACTTGCCAGCCTAGATTTCCAGTAAAAAAAAAAATCGTCCCAGTCAACAGCTTCCCAAAAAAGACTGTTCCCAAAGACCAGTCCAATGAAAGCTGTGTGGGTTAGCACTAGCTATTAGTCAATTAGCCATAGGCTAATAATTGTGGAATTTGGCTGAAAGAATTTACAACATTTTTGCCAAATTTGCCTAAGGAAATTTCGGTTTACCTCAAAAGCTTCAGAATCATTTTATTGTTTTTTTTTGTATCAATCTGCCCCCTATTAGATGTAAAATCTTTGAAGATATATGAGCTGACTTTGGCTAAGGAAATTTAAGTTTGGCTAAAAGGTTTAAGTGATTTTAGCCTAGTCGGCTAACAATATAAAATCCCTAGTGCAGGCCCAGGACCCAGTCTGCAATTTAGTAATAAAAGGGTTGAAGACCATGTTCATCTGCAGAACCAGACATTATTGCATTTGTATTTTTATTTGATTATTTTCTTTCATTTCCCCTCAAGAACATGGATCAATGTAGAAAATGCCTCTGGATTAGGTATATCCAAACAGCACCTTCTTTGACCTTAACTTGTAATCAATCCAGTTAAATGTCAGTGCTAAGAGAGTGCATCTGCTTGAAATTATTTTTCCCTGCTGGACCTTGTGACTGAATAAGACTGTTCCCAGAATGGTACCAAAAAATACTGCTATGTGAGTTAT
Organism: Hermodice carunculata; assembly: GCA_964020975.1. NCBI lineage: Eukaryota > Metazoa > Annelida > Polychaeta > Eunicida > Amphinomidae > Hermodice > Hermodice carunculata. Next base: position 97,317,951 of record OZ026620.1, on the reverse strand, counting down.
CTTCCTCCAGTAAATGATTTTCAAACATAAAAGTTGTTGCATCAGTCTCTATTCCGGCCGTAATCACTTAACTTCCATGATGACACAGAAAAGATCAACAAGTGTCTGACAAACCCACTCTCAATAGCTATCTGGTGTTCGGTAAAGCACCGCATATAAAGTGGCGTTGACCATCAGGTAAAGCCAAGCCTGCTACAGCATGCTCATGGTCAGTGGTAGAGAAGTTATCACACTCAGGTTTAGGCTACAGTGGTACCTCTCTTGAGAGACTCCTCTAATGAGAGACCGCATATCTTTTTAAGACCGCTCTCTCAGAACACTGTGCTATCTTTTCCATGTTGCTGTACCTCTAATGAAAGACCACCTGTTTTGAGAGAACACATTTTGACCCGCTGTAGGGGCGGTCTCCCAAAAGAGGTACCACTGTACTTGGCTTGGTTCCATGAGGTATTGGGTTGTCAGCTGTACAGTCTGCAGACTAGGCTTGGGATGACATAACGAAATACCAAAATATCATGATACTAACACTGTACCGAACCGTATCATATGTTCCTTGTGTATTGAATTTTCACAATATAATTTAAAAAACTTCAATTTGACCATAGCTTATGAATTTTGTGTGAAGAAATTTAATAAAATCATCCCTGTGTGGAAATGAACAGCCAGTGACACATTTCACAACCTACACCATCAATTCATGACTGGTGTACATGCATATAGACATGGCAGAATGATTTATCAAAACACCGGCACAGAGGCTGTGATACTGACTGTTGCATCTAACTTCAAAGAGTGTGATCACTCCATACACTCCCATGACATATTGTGACACGTATTGTGATACGTGGCTCTGTACCAAAAAATATCGTGATACAGAAATTAGTAACGATACCCAACCCTACTGCAGACAGCTTTTGCTGAGACACGTCACTGTGGTGTGCACTTTATGCTTTAATTAATCCTCTGAGAACTGAGTCAAGAACTTTCCTGGGCACACTGTGAGAACATTGCATATAATGTGCACCTACATGTAGGACAGCTGTTGACTCATTTACCAGGGCCCTGCACTTTGCCCCCATATTCCCTAGCCCTGGACAAATCAAATCCAGTCAGGGCAAGTTAAAATTTCAAAAGCACTAGCCCTGGGAAAAACCTGAAATTTTGGTTAACTAAATGAGATTTGTATATAGACGGATAGACAAGTTTGAATGGAAAGCTTAACAAATAAAATGCCCTATCAAGCAGCTCTGAGGACTACAGCAAATAAAAGAATTGCAGAGCCACACTGTTGCCTGTATTATTCTTGCCCAGGGGCTGGGTGGAAGAGAAACAAGGTGACACATACAACCCAAGACAATTTCTGGTCATTTTAATGGGAAAAAGCTACATGTTCATCTCCACTGCTAAGCTGCTACAAAGTTTCTCAGGATTGCTATAAGATTGAAACTAATTTTAACCCATGTCCAGAATTTACAGCTATCAATATCAGACTTCACGAACCTGCAATGCTCAAAAAGAAGCAGATCATCTCCACCCATCCCTTTCCATTCAGAATCTCACCAGATTTGACCTTTTCATACACAATCCAGAATACCTTGGGGAAAGCACTTCTGACATAAAAACGAGGAATTTTTCCCATAGGAAGAAAATTCTCCTGCCTGAAGACATGCAATAGTACAATCACAGCCCTTTATGACTGATGCCAACACTTTAATTTGCTACAGAATACTGATCCACTGCATTTTGATTTGCCACAAAAGCGCTAAGCCACTTACTCTGTGAGCTAATCAAGCTTGCAGCCAGGAGACACGGAAAAAGCGCAGGATGCCAAAACATGCATCTTGCACTAATGAACGAATTTGCAAAGAAATATAATTGGTTGACATCACTTATTTTCCACCCGTCTTGAATTACTTAACCAACTGCCAGTTATTAAGATTATTTTCTTACGTTTCATTTTTGCTTTGCAACTTTGGTCCCAACAGCTGTCAAATCTCTACACGACTCTTTAATATCTACAAAAAAAAAACAAAAAAAAAACAAAAAAAAAAAACCCAACCTTTCTGTTGGAATGGGAACCTGAGGTTAATTAATCCAAGTGACAAACAACACCCCAGGTACACATCTTCATATACTGGCTAATGTTCCCACCACGTTTCATAGGTGTACCTCAAATACTTTATGGGATACATGCAACACAAATCAGACATGTCGAACATCCAATCAACATTTCTCCTAAGTTGATTAATGATTAATTAATGCAGAATAATTAATCCAATAAACAAACAAAACCCCAGATGCACACCTTCATATATTGATAGGTGTTCCCACAAAGTTTCATGGTTAAACCTCGAACATTTTTTGAGATACATGAGACACAAATCTGACAAGTCTAATGTCAAATCAACACTTTCCATAAGTTAATAAATGATTAATTAACATACAAAAATTAATCCAAAAGAGAAACAAAACTGCAGGTGCACACCTTCATATATTGATAGATTGTTTCCACTAAGTTTAATGGTTGAACCTCAAATAGTTTTTGAGATACATGCGACACATGTGACAAGTCTAACGTCGAATCAACATTTTCCCTAAGTAAATTAATGATTGATTAACATGATATATTAACCCAAGATACAAAAAACCTTAGGTGCAAGCCTTCATATATTGATAGATGTTGCACAAAGTTTCATGGTTGTACCTCACATGCTTTTGAAGATATGCGCGACACAAATGACAATTTTAATATTGGAGGGACAAGGGCAAATCTATATGCCATCCCTGCTGGGGGCATTAAAAAAGATTGCCTACCCCCCCCCTCCCCCCCCCCCCCCAAAAAAAGATTTTGGTTTCGTTATGGGAAACAAACTTATATTTTTTGCCTAAGTGGCAGCATAGGTGTAAAGTTTGATCGACATTTTTATAAATCTTCCCCCACAATATCGGAAAATTCATCACGATGCCAGGAGAAAAGTTCAAGACTGCATGAGTGGTCGCAAGGTTTGCATACTGGAATCTATAATGTGTTACACAAAGCTATAGGTGGCACCACCGGTCAGAAGTTCTGACAATTACGTTGGGTTCACAGTGCACTATATCATGTTCATAACACAAGATTACAGACAGACTGGCAGACACGAGTGATCCCGTAAGCTCAGACTCTTTGAGTAGCTGAGCTAAAAAAAGAATTGTATTTGTGTCTTTTTGTCCAGAACCACTTGTTGTCAGCCAAGCACCAACACAATATTGTCTTTATCTCAGGAAATAATGAAGCTATGCATACCTTAAACTGCCAGGCTGCAGCACTACCGCTCTACCATTCATATATTCATACCTACACGATATCACATGCACGGCTCCTACATCATGTTGTCACCCAATATGCACCATAGAGAATGTTGAGTCATGTGCAGTACAGAAGAGACCTTCACTTTTATCAATATATGTCCTCACAAAACAAAAACCTGATGTGGTTTGCATTTTGAATGCACATACAAAGGAGACCTTTTCCCCAATTTTATTTTTTTTAATTAACTAGTTTTGTTTATATTATTTTTTCAAAGGACAGCTTACCCGCAACCACCTATGATTTTCCTTTTTTCTTAATTATTTTCATACTACAACAGAGCTTTAATTCAACTGCCATTTTGGGGATCTCAGGTCCATACAGCAGTTGAAGTGTAACTTGCCAGACAAAGAACAAATCACTGGCCAACATTTCCCACAGACTATACCATCAATTAAATCTTCAAAACAAGACCCAAAATATTAACTTTCAAATTATGTCAAATTATACCAAAGTATCTGAAGATGACAGCTTTCGATACAGTTCTGCCTGCATCATAAAGTGCATCTGTGATAACTAAAATTATGTTTTCTGCAGTAAATACTTCTTTAAACATCATCAGCCTCAAAAAAAGGTCACCCCAAATTTTACCATTGGCCTAATGTATATTTTGTGCAGATTTTAAAGCTTCATCTCAAGTTGTCATCAGAATAATGAATTTAACATGTTTTTGATACCTATGATAATTCAAACAGGACTAGCAGCTGTGTGACCGCAATACCCCTCGGCCAGGATGGAGGGACAGACAGACGGACGGACATGCAGGTGACAACAATACCCCTCCAGCAGGTCAGGTTACTTCTGTTTGACCTAATGACAAAGCTTTAGTGCAAATGCAATGAGCAGAGATATCATGGCAAGGCCATTTTTTTTCAATGCAATACTGTGACCTAAATATGTAACCCAGTGACCTAGCTTGCAATAGGCACCTCAGGCATCCTTAGGACCAACTTTCATAAATAATTGATGAAGCTACAATGACTATTTTTTTTAGATATTGTGTTATTGGCCCTTTTTTCTTCAATGTAGTACTATGACCTAAATATGTGACCTAGTGACCTACTTTTCGATAGGCACCTGAAGCACTTCAATGGCCGTCTGTGATAAAAAAAATTGGTCTCTGTAAGGTGAGTATTTCTGGAGATATGGCATGGCAAGACCATTTTTATTCAATGGAGCTGTGACCTAAATATGTGACCCAGTGACCTGGTTTCTACCAGGTGTCTGAGGCATCCTTAGGACCAACTGTCATAAATAATTAGTGCAGCTACAATTTGTAATTTAATATTTGAAGATATCATGGTCTGGCCATTTTTCTTCAATGCAGCACTGTGACCTAGATATGTCACCCAGTGACCTAGTTCTCAACAAGCATTTGGGGCATCCTCAGGTCCAACTGTCATAGATAATTGATGAAGTAACATTCAATATTTTTTTAGATATTGTGTTAACACCGTTTTTTTTTTGCAATGTAGTACTGTGACCTAAAAATGAAACCTAGTGACCTACTTTTCGCTGGGCACCTGCAAACCTCAATTGCCTTCTGTGATAAAAATTACTCTCTGTAAAGTGAGTATTTGTGGAGATATGGCATTAACAAGGCATGGATGGACAGATGGACAGACGCGTAGGTAACGACTATACCCCTCTGGCCTAATGGGCCCCGGGGTAATAGAAGCCACCAGTGGCAGCACCTAGACACCACATCATAGACTTTTGGTCTGCATGATGTTCTTGTCTGTAGATACATGTATATACATACATACATGAGATAAGATGTCCCAACCATCATCTAGAAAAAAAAAAAAGGAAAAAATGATAATCTCCCGAAATGCATTCTGCCTGTTACCTTGAGAAAATAGGTCAAGGTCATCCAAATAATGCCAAGAAATATTAAGAGACACTGCTGATCGCAGTTACCTAGGGCATGTACAGACATAGTATAGAGCATATAATTAGATTTGATATAAACTGGAAATACTCTGCAAGAGGAATTTATATAGGGCTGTGCCCTGTTTTCCAATTGCTTTCTTTTGAAATAAAAATATGTTTAAACCAAATACTCTTCAATTTAAATCCCGACTGTCATAATATGCTATGTAAACAGAAGATACCACCAGCAGACTGACTGAACTGAAACCTTTTACAATGGATTATCTCCACAGTAATAAGAACCCATTCAAAACTACAAATTAACAAATGACATTACTTGTAACTAGATCTCATTAACATGCAAATGAGGCTATCCAGCTCAAGTTGCATGAGATGGGAATCACCATAAATTGCTGTCTGGTTTCAAATGGCTCAGTTAAATACCCCAGGATTAAAACTACCATCTGCCTTGACAATTACGGAAACAGGGCTCCCCTGCATGACAAAGAACACTTTGTAACTGTAAATACCAGTAAATTCTGCGGTCCTTGCATTCAGCTACAATCTTAGCATACTTTGTGTGACTCAAGCATTGCATGTGCTTAAAAGCATGTACATGGCGTATAATTCACTTGTTATGTAAATACTCCCATGTGAAATTCTTGCACAGTGTTGCTGTTTTGTGAGTCTTCCTACTATATCCAAACACAAAATATCTAAACAATTAACCTTTTCACAGTCAAAGCTTTCAGATGGTTCTGTGGCTTTTTTTTTTTTCTCACCAGCTAGACTTTGAGGATATGTAATAATGAAGCAGTCATTCATAGCCTACATGTACATGCATTATCAAAGGCTTCTGTAAGTTCAGTAAAACATCCCTGAACACCAAACATTTGATTTGGGTCCCAAAAGCTCAACAGTTAACCTGTCAAGGCTGAACACTTACCCTCAGAAAGAAGGAATTTTCCGGGATCACAAAGTTTTTTTTAATATATATTCAACACTTTCATCAAATTTGTGTTAATGTGTTCAAAGGGTGATAATACTGTGGAGGTTCCATGGTGAGATCTTCTAAAGCTCTACGTACAATAGACTGGTTTAAAGCAATCAAACTTGTAAGTGCATTCTGAAGTTTAGCAGTATGATAAAGGGTAATACACATATTGTGTGTTAATGTTGGATGTCCGATAAATAGATGTTTTATGTCATCAAATTATGCTCATGTAAATGCACTGCCATAGGTAGGAAAGATGTACATAATCGAGTACATGTACATATTAATGCATGTACCAATAATATTAGTAATTAATGTACCCTAATGATATTGAAAAGTGCATGTACCGTCAACTTAAAGTTAATGAATCTTACAAACTTTTTCCCCAAGTGGTTGGAAATTTTATAAAGATCTTCTTCATCTTAGACTTTGTTTTTCCTTCAAGTTTTTGTAATTTATACAAATATATATGTATCAGAGCTGGTAAATTTCCCAATGCATGCATGTGAATGTACAGGTGACTTCAAAGTTTACATGCGCAGGATGTAGCCACAAGGCTATGCTTCCCCCCCCCCCCCCCCCCATTAGCTGAACACCTCCCATACCCAAACACTTTGGCTGGGTCCCAAAGGCATTCAGCGTAGACAAGTTTTACTGTACTGGTGTGCAGCACTCTCTCCTTTGAAAGACGTCTCCTTTGGGAGACCACCTCCTTTGAGAGACCACAGTTGTCAGGTCTTTCTGTAGTACTTTTCATGTTATTTAGACCTCTTTTGAGGGACTATATGTTTTATGTGACCACCTTTTGGGTGGCACTAAGGGGGTCTCTCAAAGGAGGGACTATTGTACTAGCAGCTACTTCATCCGACTGCCACCTGGATATTTACATACATGTATTTTGTACATGACTGACAGTATGCACCAAGGCTTTAAGTAGGCTCACTATAATAAAATAAAAAGTTAGTAGTCGCAGAACACCCACTAAATGTAACTTAACAGAATGAAGTGTGTCTGTAGCCACAGTAATATGTACTTCTATGTCAGGCTGAATGACCACAGTTCATGTGTAGAGTTGCGACAAGAGGTTATTGATGAGCAATTTAGAAAGAATTCACATTCTATGTTGTGGAAGTTACATGTTTTAGGTAAATCTCAGAGTTGATTGGGAGATCATATGTTTATTATTGGGATAACACAGCAGTACATAACTGGACTTCATCCAGCTGACACACATAATCTGACACAGAACCCTTTGAGAGATGGATGTTATGGCTTACATTGTCCTATGCAACTGGATGTTCATTCAAGTGTGCATGTGTAGCCAATACGGTACTGCCCTCTGGCAGGAAAAAATAAAACTAACTGAAAGCTGCAAAATCATTCTTCCACATTCTGACTTGCATAAAATGAAACGAATAGCATCTGCACAGTACGCATATTTTATGAGCATTGGAAGTAAACGAACTATTTCAATAACATCCATGCACACTTTATGCTTGTATCTCCACAATGTTGAATTGGAGTAAAAGCTAATACATGGATTTCATAATGCAGAAACATGATTAAAAACTGTGACAAGAATCTACGTATGCTGTGCAAGGGTTCTTTTGTCTGGTCCTTATATACTTGTTTGTTTACTTGCTGACCTATAAAATCATATCAGCGTACAAACTGTCTGTCAATATCATATAGCACACCATTAAATGTTTACATTCTTTACTGTCCAAAAATTGTATGTACAAAAAAAACAAAAACAAAAACAAAAACACGGCACCTCATACATGTAGGTCACAATTAAACCCAGAGAAAGATAACTTTTTGGTTGTCCTGGCTGGACCATAAGGTAGCACCAAGTAGTAGCGTCAGGCCCACATGGTTTTTAACATATACTGACTTTAACTCTTTCACTGCCCATTTTGACAAAATTCAATGCACTCTGAATTTATAAAAATGCTCCATTTATATTCATAAACAGACCTTTCATTTAAGTACCAGCACGCCTACTGTTATGGAGAGCACAAGAACGGTCCACGTCAACAGTTTGTCACTGAAGGATTTACCAAAACACTTAAAATATAAAAGTATTCTTGTACCAGCAGGCCCATGACTTTAGCGCATCTGTAAAAAGCATCCCTTTTTTGCAGTATTAATGATGAAATGCAGAATGCTAAGTACGTGTAAAACATATACAGAAAGAATGTGGCTAGTGTGGGAAGTTGAGACACAGGCACAAAATGCTGCCTATCTGTCATTTTAAAGGACCAGTAAGGTGTTTGTGCATCTTTCTGTCACAAAAAACAGAAAATGTCATGACAGGGCCAGAATTACCCACAATTTTGCGAGAATCTATTTGGATTTTTGTCAATTAGTTTTCTGTTTAAAGAAAGACAAGTGTAGGAGAATCTTTACGCGAATGGATTCTCGGATTTTTGCAAAAATTCTGGCCCTGCATGACTGAATTATACCTTGACGAAATGCAGAGGAATGACAGGCTTTGATCTGTTTTAGAATTAGTAGACGGCAGGTTTGGACAGGAAGCATCCCAGGTGTGTGGCACACATGCATTTTTTGTACCAGAAATTCTCTTCCAATTTTTAGCCTACGCTTTTAGGAGGACATGGAAATTTGAATGCAAGAAAAAGTGTGAAATCCCTTTCGTGTGCAGATGGAAAAGGGAATTTTTACATGTGGTAAAAGCATGGCCCTGAACCTGTAGTATATTTTAAGTATTAATGAGAGTACATATATAATATTGTATTCAAAATTATCAAGTGTGCAATATATATATTCTTTGATACATTCTCACAAAAAAGTAAACCTGTGGACAGGGGCCAGTTTTAAATGCAACAAGCAGTTTTATGTGAAAGGCAATGATGAAGCTGCAGGAGCCCCCCCCCCCCCCCCCCCCAAAAAAAAATCAAATTCCAGTTGGGCAAATAGGCATCAACTGATTTATTCCCATCTTTTTTATTTGACATGAAAGTACATACATTGTATACAGTTCTTGATAACTGACAAAACACAGGTCAAAGAGAACAGGATTTATATAAAAATGAAAGTATGATGTAAATTTCCACATATTACAGTCAACATGACCCAGTTAAGATGAAAACATCCTGTACTGGGAGAGCCACATACCTAGATTTAATTGGTAACTTACTCCTAGTTTCAACAGAGTGTGTATCAGTTTGATACCCCACCCCCCCAAAAAAACACCCTCCCACAAAAAAAAATTCTTCAGCATTAATAAACAAATTTCAAATTAATTAGAAAACGTTCCTATACTGAGAAAAGCAATCAACTGATGCCAATCTACAAGCACAAGGCAAACTACCAAATCATGCCATTCTCGCAAGTGATACTCTAATGAATGTACCTCTCCATGTCTGGCACATTTCTGATAGTCTTTATTCTCTATTTGTTCAATCACAGGTAAGCTACCCAGAGGTTAAGCAAGTGTACATAAAAAAATATTAAAGAAAAAAAAAAAAAAAAGGCCCATGGGCCAAATGCTCTGCTGGCTCTATGGCTATATTGCACCTGTTCATTTCAAAGGTGCCAGTCCTTAAGTACCTTTTGAACATGTAAAGCTTCTGTGATTTTAATGTCTTGCTTGTCAACCAGATGGCACTTCACTTCACATGTAATCATAGTTTATTTGTGCAATTACTGTAATGGATATTGTTGCTTTTGTCAAGACAACAATGAGTGAGTCTTAACTTTATGTCCTCAGTGACCTTGGGACAGAAGATCAAGGTCACCCACATTATGTAATACAAGAGGCCAATAGGCCTGGTGCTGTCCTGACATTGCCAATGATGTCCAAGCTACATACACCCTGCCATTACAAAATCACATCTTACAACTTTACAGGTATGGTGACCTCACAAAAATAAATCCAGGTCACTGATACGATTCTAGCTTTGGACATTGTCTATATACCCTATAAATTTGGCTAATCCAATTACTTTTCGAGATATGGAATTATATATCTTAAAACACATTTTGGTTCATAATTTCCATCAAATTATAGGCGGTGGCACTAGTATCATTACCAACTTAGACTTTGACCTCCCCCCACAATCACACCAAATTTGGTGAAGATCTGCCACAAATTAAAGATGCTAGAGTGTTCACAAGATTTTCATATTTTTACCCCTATATTGCATAATATTGTAGGTGGCACCACCAATATCGAAAAAGGACGTAGGTTTTTATACCCCCTGTAAGTCCTGAAAGTTATATTGGGCTAACTTTAAAACTGTGGACAGTACTGTGGTTACAAGATTTTCACATTTTGACCTGTATATTACATAATACAATAGGTGAGGCCACCAACATTGATGTCGACAAAGATCTTAATACACTTTATAACTCCTAAACGTTACATGGCCTATCTCAAGAATTGTGGGGTGCAAAGTATTCAGGAGATGACCCCAGTACTCAAACTGGCCATTTGACCTTGACCTTCAACTTGCATTAAAGAATTGTTACTGTTCAAAATATGCGCCCTACATCCAGCTTTCCATACATAGGCTGTTTGTTCAAATCGGGTATTAACTTTTCAAGTTATTGACAGAAAACAATAAACTTGGACAAGTGCCAAACTCCTTAATTACTGGGTCACAGTGACCCAAACACCATGTCACCAAGTACAGTTTTATGTACATGTATTTTGTAATCAAGTGCAATTTTGATCTGGAGGCTCAATTCTCTGTGCCATTGATGTCCAAGCTACACCTGGACCAACTTTTCACCTTTATAGGCATGGTGACCTCACAAAAATAGGTCAAGGTCACTGATATTACATAACACTCTACCTTTGGCCATGGTCTATATATCCTATAAATTTGGCAAGTCTAATTCAATTACTTTTCGAGATATGGAATTATATATCTTAAAACACATTTTGGCTCATAATTTTTCAAACTATAGGTGGCGCCACTAGTATTAGCAATTTAGAATTTGACCTCCCCCACAACCCAACCAAATTTGGTGAAAATCCACCAAAAATTAAACATGCTAGAGTGTTCGCAAGATTTTTACAATTTGACCCCTATACATGTATAACATAATGTGGGTGGTGGCACCAATAACGAGCTTGGCCAAGATTTTCGTACACCCTGTAAGTCCTGAAAGTTATGTTGGGCTAACTTGAAAACTGTGGATGGTATCGCGCTAATTAGCTAAAATTTACAGATGGATGTCTCTAGTATGATACACTTATGTAGAAAAACATGACCCAGATTCATAAAGATTAAACCAAACAATGACAGCACAGAGATTCCAGAGTTACCAAAGCATCAACATTCATCTTCCAGTACCAATGTGAAGAAACAAATTTCCCTCCTGACTTGAGACAGGCAGTCACCCACAAAGGGCAACTGGTGGTTTAAAACCTTTGAAATATTCTTCATTAAATACAGACTATAGTGTTTCCAACATGTACGGGCCCAACCACTCAAAATCCAAATTTTATTACTTCTGCAAAAAATAAAAAGCGAATTGGTAGGCCTATCACTATTTTCGTTCTTCTGACTAGTTCGTCAGCTGAGTTTATAGCAAAAGTAGAAAGTACGAACGGACAGACATGAGCAGCCACATAAGCTGTACGACCTTTGGTCAGCAGAGCTAAAAAAGAGGGTTGTGTGAACAGCCCATGCTCAGCTGACCTAAGCTGATTCATAAAATCAAAGTTGCAACTGAATAGACTCGTGTTGAGCATTAGCTGAGTGCATATGACATTTAGAAGTGTTTCTAAGAGCCACCTAAAGAAACTTCATTAAAAATATAAATTTTACTGGAGCGTCGGATTTGAAGAATATTTAAAGGCAAAAAAAAAAAAAAAAAATGCCACTTCAGGAAGCAGAGAAAATACATGATATCAGAATGCCCATTGACTTACACAGTAATCAATAGGAAAGGTGCAGTTACAGGTAAGTACCCAAATTGAAAAAAAAAAAAAAAAAAAAAATGTTAAAAATCAGGAATCCACAACAATGCCACAAAGTACATAACTTTGTTTCACCCTTTCACCAGAAACATATCCACCAAGTTTTAGCTTAATCTGAGTGAAGGTTCTGGAGAAGTGGCAAGTACTGAAACTCTCGAAAAATCATTAAAAAAATAGGAAAAAATTGCAGCACCAACTTGTGAACAAATGAAGAACTAGGAGTCCCTAGGAGTATTCCTGTGTGATTTCAGGGTGAGCAGTTTCAGAGCAGATTTTTTAAAGATTTGCTCAAACAAAGAACCAAAAAATTATAAAAACTCCAAAACAAAATCACTGGAACATGTCCATTTGAGCAAAACTGGATAGACACCCATCAAGTACGTAGAGGATCCTGCCACCGGTTTTTGAGAAGTAGTTGAAAATGTGAATTGCATACGCCGACAGAAGTATGTCTTTACAACCACCACATAAGCTCAGCTGACTGGCAAGTCGCCTGAGCTAGAAAAACACACACAAAGACATGTCTGTAAGGTGTTTTCCCCTTTAAAGGCATATTTTCAAAACTTTATTCTTTATGCAAACTTTGGCTGCAAAGACTAACACCAGTTTTACTAATTCATGTGCTGGAGAACTCAAACATATCATGACCAGCTCAGTTAAACAAACAGTATTTTGACCTCCTGAGTTACAGCACTCTCAAGTACAATCATGAACCACTTGGCAGCTTGATCCATGGCTATTACATTGATAACAGATACTTGTCATGATTCCATTGCCACTCTGTGAGGATGATTACACTAGTGAGGTCCTGTTGTGTGACAATACGTAGGGAGTCCCTGACTGCAGGCTAATGGTACATGTCCTTCTTACAGTATACAGAATATGCCCCAGACACTAATTTCTGACAAGGTCAATATCAAGGTGGCCTGATTTTGGTGCATGGCACATCCTTTTCCCAAGCAGTATGTGTACCATCAGTTTGGTATCTGTAGGGTTTACATTATAGGAAACATGGCCCTCTCACATTTCTATGATGGGGTCAAACGCCAAGGGTGAAAGGGTAGGACAGCCCAATTTTGATGCATAACACATCTCTCTATCCCAGCAAGTAGCCACACAATTGGGTAAATAGCAGTAAGTATTATAGTGTAGGAAATATGCTATATATATATATAATAGTGGATGAAAAGTTCTACTAACTGGAATGAATGACCAGCAGCTTTCTTGTTATCAAAATTCTGAAAATCAGCTGTGCCTTTCAGGAATATCTTCCTTGTTATATATGGCCTACATGATCCCAAGTCCTGTAAGGTGCACCTTTTATTTGGGGGGGGGGGGATGACTCTCAATTGATTCTGCCCTCTCCTCTTCGAAGATTGTCAATGGTAAGTGATAAGCCTGCAGGCTCACATTCACAGAGTATAAACGTACAAAATACATGGTCATAATTCCTGTAACATGCAGCGCATTTTGGGAATTGCGTAAACAGTGTATGTGCATGAAATGCATGAGTGAACATGAAGAGGAATAAAAAGTCCTGCAAACTTTGATAAATTTGAATAAAGTATGTATTCCAACATTGACTGGGCATTTCATAATTTAAGTATATAAAGCACTAAGTGTGACTAAAAAACTTTCTTTTCAGCATTTTTAATCAAAGTGTATTCTGTGGGCAGTTTTTAGGGAAAATGTACATATTCCTAGTGTATATCTTTGTAAAATACCCACACTCTTGCGGGACATCAGGCAAGACCATTGGGACGTGACTTGTGTATTCAGCTATTAACAGGCCAATTAAGCCATTGTTCTTGCATACTCGCACATGAGTTATTGCTGTTGCCCACAGAGTATGTTGGAACTCTTGAAGGGTGCTGTTGCCCCCTGTTTGAAGATTGTTGATAGAAAGTAATACTTAGGTTAAGTTTACATGAAGTTGTATCAACTTGAATTTTGTATACATGTACATTCATGAAATATGCAGTGTATTTTAAAGAATTCTAATCAAATGACTGAAGATATTTAGGCATTTGATGCTATGTAAAACTGGAAAAATATTACTGAATTCAATGAGATAGAATTTCAATTAAACCTTACAGATGAGGAAAAATTTCTATTCAATCGCCACAGCTAATAGGATGTATCAATGACACAAAATTTAACTGAAGATATTGTTGCTATTATTTGTTCCTGGCAAACTGCACTGCACAATATTAATAAAGAGTCTCACATTCCTATGCAACTCATCACAGGAATCATCACACTAAGGAACGCACAGGTATGATGCAAATTCTTCTTTCATCACTTTTACAAAAAAAACTGAGCTGTTGATGTTAAGCTTTATGTAGTATATGCCTGATAATTTACCGAAAAATAGATACAATGTAAAAGGTAAAAAAGACAGACTGAAAAACGACTATATCTTTGCAATTCCTTATACTGCAGTGAAGACACATGGTATTGGAATATAGGAGTTTAACATTTTCAGAAGTTATACTTGATTAAGATCAACTAAAACATGGACCTGACACCAGTTGTCGACTCCTAATCTTACTGCTGCTACATTTTATTTGGCTAGTGCAATTCTAGAATCGCTGTGCATGATTCCAGAATTGATGAACATTTTGAAAATTGTGATTCCAGAACAGCGCACATATCTATCTATCTATCTATACTGTGTAGAACACATAAACTGATCCTCTAAATTTTTTTTTACCAGCAATACAGTCAAGTTAAGTATAGTATAATCGGGAAAAAGAAGGCTTTGCACCTGTTGTCAGGTCCCTGATCTATGCTAAAAAAGTGACTTAAGTGCCAAAAAAGAATAAACCTGTGAAAAGTTCATGGATACAGTGTCCCTAGGCAAATCAATAATATTTGCCAGTGGAGTCATTCAGGTATGTTATACTGTTCATTGATCCAGAATTTATCTAGACAAGATTTGAACTGATTTATTGACTGGGCATTCACTACATCATCTGATACTATTCCAGTCGTTTATTACACAGACGCTGAAAGTATGGTTCCTGACTTTTTTTTGGCAAAAGGTTTCAATATGCCAATTATAACAAATTTCAGTGTAACCATTACCAGACTACATGACAAAACACAGTTTTGACATCTTAACAGACAATCACAGGCCCACCAACTTAAAATGAACAGCGGTCCGTCTAATTACCGAAAGCAACCGAAAACAACAGAAAGTGACCAAAAACAACCGAAAGTAACCGAATGCAACCGAAAGCGACCGAAAACAAGCTATTTTTAGATACATATTTACCGAAAGCAAGCTATTTTTAGATACATATTTACCGAAAGCAAGCTTTCATTTACAGTGGACAGATCTGCAGACGTAGGTCACCGTGCGCACTTGCGACTTTAATTTCTGAATTGTTCATGCTTCTTTTATAAGGAGTCATTATATAGTTGCCACAACGTTGCTGGACGTAATAATGGCCGGAGCTCTACCCCCGGGCTTTATGCCACAGGGGGGTACACGTGACATTGCGCACGGAGGCCGGGATAGCGAGACGACTTTGACACAACTGTCCCTCTGACTCACTTGGGGTTGGCCGTGAGCACATCGTTATAGCTCGGTGCTCGTCACGGGCCACCCCCATGTGCCTTAATACCTGGCCTTGGTCATCGATACTATGCTGCATATGCGGTCACAAAGGCAGAGCCCGATCAAATGTGGTATCGAGTATCGTCAACCAAAGGTCGATAAAACTCTGTGCCACGAGGAGCCATCGATTTTATCGTTAATTATTTCATTGCAGTTTGGTCATCTCTTGTTCACAGTCACATATAATTTATTCAGGCTCACATGTTATGCTACAGTGATTTCTATTTGTCAAATCAACAGCCACTAGCAACATCGGCCTTCATTAACTTTTTACACACGATTCAAAAGCACAGGCTGTTTTAGCAAGTGCGCTTTTTATGCCCTATAAACTATAAACACATGGACTGTTCAGAAGAGGATTTCTTCTTTTTTTATCGACGCTGAACACATATGTTGGAACATGCGGTTCCGAATATTTTGTTTATAATACAAGTAAATAAAATACAGGATCTTCCTTTCACGTTGGTGTTTTTGTGATAATTGGAGTAGATATTTTAGCCCAGTATTTTTTTGGTTCCTTTTATTTATTCTTTGATTTGTCACTTAAATTAAGATAAATGCTCAGGAAAATACTTCAAGGTTCAAATCCATCGTATATCATAAGTTGGGAACCAGGGGGATTTCACAGCGGTTCCTCACTTTTCTCTCAAAGAAACCAATTGGCTATTCCAGGATACCAAAGAAACCTTTTTTTCCTAAGAATGTACCATTACAAGACCAGATCAGCACATGTTTATTAAGAACTGGACATGCTCAGCAGGCACGTGTTAAAGAATTACTTGATTTGTAATATAATATAATGAAATTTATGGGGAAAAACAAAGGCAACCAGCACACATGGGGGAGGGGCACGTGACTAGGCCACTAAAATGGCCCGCAACCAACCTTGTCATATTTTTACGTCTTCATGATGCATAACTCTTGTTGACACGGACACCTTCCTGCAAATACGCTTGAAGAAGTATGCGAATATTTGGAAATATCATTATTAGTCTCATAAATTTTGATAATTTTCATTATCAATTTCAGTGCTATTTGCGGAAAGGTAACTTAATCACAAAGGAATCATCAAATTAAATAAAAGAAAACAGAGAAGAAATCAAGTACAAAGATAGAATTTTCTTTACAACCGATATCACAGAAATTCTATCTCTCCGTACTTGCACATTCTTACACGAAAATCTCTCAACCTCCAACCTGATTGACAGTCCTCCCCATTGTAAGTGAATGGGCCTTCTGTCGAGAGCAACTTTTTTCATTATCTGCCGGGACGCAGTGGGTAATTTCTCCATCTGTATGCAGGTCTCACCCTCGGTCTGATGACCATACAGACATCACCAGCCCACAAATCTATCTAGGAGCATAAATGTTATCCTACTTGAATCAAATCTATCCAGGAGCATTAAAGTTATCCTGTCTAGATGAAACACAGAAAAAAAGATGACCGCACAGACATCACCAGCCCACAATTCTATCTAGGAGCATGAATGTTATCCTTCTGGAATCAAATCTATCCATTATTATTATTATTATTATTATTATTATTATTATTATTATTATTATTATTATTATTATTATATGCGAGACGTCAAAAGTACATTGTGAAGAGTGTGTAGCAGATAGACATGAATGCAATGCAAACTGCCAGCAAATCTGATAGTATATGTCTCGCCTTGTTGCATGCAAGTAGAAAGATATTGAAATATGTCACTAGTGATTTATGCCACTGTGATACTTTGTGCATAAAATCCTGTTTCAATATAATTCAGGTTGGATGCAGTTTCATTGTAACAACAAATATCCTCAGAGATGCATTTGATTATGAATGTTACTACATGTATGCCCGTCTGGCTGCAATTTTATTGATCTCTGATCGATTCAGGGAGGTGATTGGAAATGCTAATTATGGTCTCAATTTTATTGATCTCTGATCGATTCAAAGAGGTGATTGGAAATGCTAATTGATTTCTGATAGGTGATTGGAAAATAGGGGATGGTCAGGGGTCAGTCTAAGGTGGTTATAAGTTGGTATTGACAAGTCATTGATTGGAAATCTCTGATAGGGGATTGATCTCTATTGATTGATTGGAAATATTGATCAGCTGGCGACATTGCAAGGATTTAGGTGAAAAGCAGGGGATTTATGAGGGTCTTGCCTCAAAATGAGACCAAAATACATATAAGCTTTCTAAATTTATTTTTAGCATCATTTACACCACCCCACCCTATGTTTATGGCATATAATTATGTTTTTAGCACCACATCACATTTTAAACCCTAACAGGTATATTTTTAGCATAAAGAGTTGCCTAACAATATGAAACTTTGTGGCTAACAATGTATATTTGTTGTGTAAATGTGTGTGAGCAAGTCTCCCCAACAATATATTGGGGCTGTCCCTGTAAGAGCAGCAAGGAACTTTATGCAAACTGGTGCGTGTCAAATGAGACACTCTAGTGGTGGATATGTCGAGGGGTGTTCTGGAACTATAACGGGGACAAGTCAGTTATGTTGCCCCCTCGATTGACAACACTGACTCCGCTCTAAGTCCCTTAACAGTTTTCACCACAGAGCAAAATTCCCAAGACTTGCAAATATGTCTCATGTTTATGTCTGCAAGAAATTAAATGAGATGGTACTTACCACATTATTCGGCCAATGACAATGTCCGCAATGTGTCTTAGAATAGAGATGGAAAAGTCAGATAGTTCCATCTAAGGGCGCTTCCTATTAATCATCAATAACCTATTAGAGATCAATATAGTTGCATTCTAAACGTAGTATATGAGAAGACCTTGAAGCAGTAGTGTCACAGACTGTCATTGGCCGGAAGGCTGTAAGTATACCTGCTATGCGCGCAAGTAAATAAAAATGGCGATTATGTTTATGAATACTTGCGTATATTAACATTAGATTCCTTCAATTGTTACATTGAACCTTTGATCATATTATCCCACAACAGCTATTGGCTAATTCTATTGATTGTTGAAGTTCGAAATACACACACTCGATCTCAGCAACCACAGCAGTTGCTGACTTCCAGTTCAGCATTATGAACGAGTTTATGACTTTATGTTAATAAAACTTCATAAACGCTTGCCTTTGAAAATTGGAAAATGTTGGTTGGTGTGCATTTTTAAAGTTGAAGATACCATGAAAGTGTTATGGAGATACCAACAGAGGGAATTGTAGGTTCATGTGAAAAAAAAAAAAATCTGCAAGTGGAATGACTCGCGTTTACCGAAAGTATGTGTATCTAAAAATAGCTTGCTTTCGGTCGCTTTCTGTTGCTTTCGGTCCCTTTTGCTTCATTTCGGTTGTTTTCGGTAGCTTTCTGTTGCTTTCGGTAATTAGACGGACCCAATGAACAGGAACAAGACCTAGTTCTGTGGACACTTAAACTTGCCACTCAGCATGCTTAGTTTGACTCTAGTTTATTGATAATGGTTGGTTCAAGTTGTCTGCCTTTTCGGCTTTTGTTACTTGGCATATGATAATGATATGCCACAAAAGTTGGCATGGCCAACAATTAATGGTGAGAATTGTGCTGCGCCTCTGTTACCTAACAGCTGCTAACTCCAATAAAAAAGTTCCGAAGAAGGACAACTGGGTCTGTGGTTGCAGGGTGTTCCAGGGGCCAGTGGCCCTGGTTGTAGCAAACGTGATGAGAGCGCGAAACGTGAACAATGCAAGGCCGGTCAATGACAATGTGGAATGAATATCCGGAGTAAAACACGTGAACCCATCTCCCACGAACATTAGATCTGCTATTAAACTGAACTGATTATTATTATTATTATTATTATTATTATTATTATTATTATTATTATTATTATTATTATTATTATTAGCATTATTATTCAATTTATTGTTATGCAGGTTTCTGCAACAAAATCACAACAAAGTCAAAAACGGTATTACGGTTGTGTCGGTATACAAATTCAAACAGAGCCTTGGGGAAATCAGCTACCCAATGTTTCAGTCACTCACTCACTCCTTCATCAAAATTCATATTAGTTTGGCTTGTGGATCTTCACAACTGTTTGTATTTGCACCCTACACTTGTCATGAGCTGTTATTGTTAAACAACGCCCTACCTGAAACACTTGGCGTGCCAGTTACCGCCCAGCGCTCTGAGAAACTGTTCTTCCACAGCGTGCTCACATCTTTTGCACTTCAAACTCGTGTCTGAAATCGTGTAAAAACAAATCTCTGAATATAAATCGATTGTTTCAGACAACGGGATCGACTGCAATGATTACGGCAAATTCAACTCTTACCATCGTTTTGAGACATCATATTGTTTTGTGCATCCTAGTTTAGATGGCGATGTTGTCCTTATTGGCAGGCCCCTTATAACACACATAATATTTTCAACATGAATTATGATGGTAATAAAATCCGTTCCAACAAAAGATGTATTTTAACATTTAATCTCATAAAGAGTTACACAGTAAAAATGGCACATTGCAAAAAAAAAAAAAAAAAAGAAAGAAAATCATTAAAAAATGTAATGATATATGGGGCCATACAGAAATCACAGTTCCATGGACATGGAAACTAATGCTTTTACAGGGAACCAGGCTAAGAGAACTCCTGCACATACACAATAGTGAATAAGGATGCCCCTTCAGTACATTTAATTATTTACAGCATTAAATATACAGTGCACATGTGGACACTGATTGGGTATTGCAGAGTATATATATATATATATATATAATTTTTTTATTTATTTTTTACATGCTTTTTGATAATTTATAGGACATATTCAACTTACAATGGTCTCATGAAGATTGGTGCATCTTAAGTAGTGAGTGTTCTAACACGACCATGTTGAACGATGCCTTTGGCATGTTTGGTGTACAATCAGTAATATTTTTGTACATCATTAAGACCTGTAATCTACATACTTATACATACTCATCTACAGGTTTTTGTCCTACAGATAATTTGACACTTTTAAATTTCAGAACTTATGGTGAAAGTCTTAAGTGATGACTGGTTACTCAAATGTTGTTTTTTGCATGATTTAGTATAAATTAGCTAGCACCCTGGTATTATTGTTGCATATCAGAGAGAGTGGTTCCCCATCAAACATGCCATCAGCGGTTAACCCAATTATTCATACATCTGTGAATATTGGAGTATGGAATGTAGATGGTCTCAATCAGAGAATAGGGGGCCAGAGGTATTGTAAACTAGCTGACACAGATTTCCAGAAAGAAATTCTACATCTTGATATTATTGGATTAATCAATTTAAAACCCATCTTGACGCCAACTTAATTAGACCTCCCTACTTTAGATTATTACTATATTGACCACACAACTAGAGCAAAAACGCCCAAAGCCAAAAATTCCTATGGAGGAATCACTGTATTCGTAACTGTATAAAACCTGAGGTGAAATTAATGCCAAAGAGAAACTCAGAAATTGTATGGCCACTATGGGTGAAACTGAAACGTGAATTTTTTCACACACCAACCGATCTCTTTATTGCCTTTGTTTACGTAAGTCCGGCTAATTCCCCATTCAGCAAAAACAATGATGATTTATTTGAACTCCTGGAGAAAGACATTGCCAGTTGTTTCCACGGGTGGAAAATGCTTGGTATGCGGCGACTTCAATGCCCGCACCACAAACGATAGTCACTTCATTCCATTTGATACAAGTACGCAACCTCGCACCTTGGTCGATCCATTGTTTACTATCCACTAGCATGAACACTGGCCCTTATGCATGGCCTGATACTGATGACTTCAATCCCACCACAGAAGTTCCAAAATTCTCCTGGACAAAAGGAGACGATACCACAGAAGTTCCAAAATTCTCCTGGACAAAAGGAGACGATATTAAGTTTCAGTACGCCCTCTCATCAATCGAAATACAAAATCAAGTTAAAAGTCTAACTAAACATCTCGGTTCACCAGACTCTATCAGTGTTGATACCTCTATATCACAGCTTAATGAAATATTTTTTACAGCAGCCCAAAAGGCAAACTTGAAAAGAATTAAACCCAAGTCTCATAGGAAAAAGAAGAAAAGAAATTCAAAGTGGTACGCCACTGAGTGTAAAGACCTGTACAAAGACTTGAAAAAAAAAATGCGCCCATTTAAGAGCCCACCCCTTAGACCGGCACCAGTTAACAGAGTACAGGAAAAAGCGTAAAACTTACAAAAGACTCCTGAACAAGAAAAAGAAGCTTGTTCAAAAACACCTTATTGATAAAATGGTAAATCTAGAAGAGAAAACCCCCAAACACTTCTGGAACATCTACTATGAATTTACTGAACGGGAATCCAATCAGAAAGCTAATCCCGTAAGCCCCAGTAAATGGCTAGCTCATTTGGAATTGCTGCTTAACCAGCCCGACCTTTACTCTGATCCAAACCTGGAGACATTTATCCAAGAAAACAAAGTTCTGGTTTTTAGCGAATTCAATTTCAGGATAACTACCACAGAGGTTAACTTAGCTACAACAAAATTAAAAAACAACAAATCGCCTGGCTTAGATGGAATTAGAAACGAAATGATTAAAAGCGGAAAAACTATACTGGCACCACTTTTGGCTAAATTATTTAACTATATATTGGTTAAACAGTATTTCCCTATGGCGTGGAGAATTAAGTCAATCACACCTATTCATAAAAAAGGAGATCCCAATATCCCCGGAAACTACAGGGGCATTGCAGTGTCCAGCCATTTGTCTAAATTATTATGTAGTGTCCTCAACAACCGTTTGCTAAACCTCACTGAAAAACATAAAACCGTACCCTCTAACCAAATTGGATTCCGGCCAAAGAGCAGAACAGCAGACAATATTCTTACATTGAAAACCCTAATAGACAAATACATTAATCGTTTACCCTGACAATATCTCTTTACAGGTTTTGTGGAACTTCAAATCCGCATTTGATGCTGTCTGGAAGCAAGCGCTTTTCTATAAACTAACAGCCAATGGAATTGGTGGTAATTTTCTAGGTCTGCTACAAAATATGTACTCCGATGTCTCCTGTTGTATTAAATCTGAACGTGGATACTCTGCTCAATTTGCATCCAACGTTGGAGTCAAGCAGGGCTGCGTACTAAGCCCTGGGCTGTTCAACTTATTTCTAAGCGATCTCACCGGTATCTTCAATGACTCTTGTAGCCCTGTACACCTTAACACCCAGCGTATCAACTGCCTTCTTTACGCAGACGATCTTATACTCCTATCTGAGAGTAGCTCTGGCCTACAAAATTGTCTTAGTAGATTGGGAGAGTACTGCAAAAAATGGAAATTGACTGTAAATCTTCAAAAAACCAAAATCATAATCTTCAACAAAGGATCGAGGCCTTAAATTTCGGAAATTCCAATTCTTCTATAATCAAAATGAAATTGAGCTTAGCCAAAATTATTGCTACTTAGGAATTGAATTTAATGCTTCAGAA
This sequence comes from Hermodice carunculata, assembly GCA_964020975.1. NCBI lineage: Eukaryota > Metazoa > Annelida > Polychaeta > Eunicida > Amphinomidae > Hermodice > Hermodice carunculata. The sequence goes on along the minus strand of OZ026620.1, from coordinate 97,294,727 downwards.
ACCTTCAACTCGCACTTACAAGACTAAAAGAAAAAGCGAATAAAGTTCTTTTCACCCTGCGCCACTTTAACGCGCATGGTGATGTTAACCTTAAATTTAAACTGTTTCAGAGTTTGATAGTCCCAATAGCTACATATGCTAGTGAAGTGTGGGCCCCATACCTGATCAGTTCCTTAAATCAAGATAATTTCATGCAGCTGTGCGATCACGTACTCATTGAACAAGTGCATGTTAAACTTTGTCGTTTCTTGCTAGAGGTTCACTGGAAGTCAAGTATAGCAGCTGTGAAAGGCGAACTGGCTAGTTACCCACTACTTATCCCTAGCCTTTGCTCTGCTTCTGTGTATTGGCATCATCAACATAACTGCAACCCTGATAGTCTGATATTTCACTGTCTACAGGAAAATTTTGCCCAAGAAGGAAATAACAATCCATATTGGTTTATGCATGTAAAAACCCTGTTGTCCAAATTTGAACTACAAAATTACTGGGAGAAGGCAGGGACTTGAAACATCCACTTCTTTATCCAGCAACTATCCGACAAACTGAATGCTGAGTATGTCAGACTCTGGTCCAATTACATAAAAGGGCAAGGGCGCGAGTCAAATAAACTGCGAACTCACTGCACTTTTAAGGACTCAAATTTTACTAGAGAAACATATCTCGATCTAAATCTACCAGTGCATAAACGGAAAAACATCTCAAAGTTAAGAATCAGTGCCCATGATCTCCATATTGAGAGGGGCAGATATAATAAAACTCCAGTCAATAGAAGACTATGTAATTCCTGCAACTGTAATGCAATAGAAGATGCCTACATTTCATGTTGGAATGCGACTTGTATGCCACACAACATGAATCACTTCTCGCATCAGTGGCACCCCACAATTTCAACATATTATCTACTAATGATAAATTCAAACTATTAATGTCTTGTAACAGTGGCGACCCCTACACTACAAAACAGGTGCTGATGTTTGTAAATAGTGCCATGGAACTCCGGCAGCAGCATAGAGGTTAATTGTATATATGAATGTAAAGTCAGTATTGTAAGTGTTCCACTTGTTTATTTTTTTCTTATCTTATCTTATTTTATTTATTTATTTATTCATACACCAAGCCCAGACCTGCTGCAGACATCTTGATGCAGCACAGGATCTGAAGTGTGTAATTTGCCATGCCCACCAGATGGTGGGCTTTAAGCAATAAAGATATTGTATGTATATAGCGGAAGCCAAGGATTCCGGAAAAGGACACTCGGGACAGTAGGTGATCATGCCTTGGTGGGCCTACTTCGGATTATTCCTTTATTGACATCAATTTACATCGGGAAAGGTACTGTGCATTTATTACAATGTGCGTAAAGGGATTAAAACCTTTTGTTTTCGTAGATGGTCAAAATTATCTTCAGTAATATCAATGGTTAAATTCCTACATTGCACTTTCATGAGTAAACTAAATAACCAGAAAAGATGATTTGCTGCATAGCAAATCAGTGTGTGTGTCTTCAAAGCATATTGGTATGGCAATGTACAACTATTCCATAACACAGGAGTAGAAGTTGGAATGGCATTTCTATCTGTTATAGCTTTGAAGTTATTCAAGATTTAAATTTTTAATGGTGCTATTTAGCATAATTTAAATTGCTACAACTGTTGTTTTAAATTCATTAGGTGCGCAATGGTCAACAACCCCCAAGTAGAAATTGGAGTGACATCTCTATCTAGTATTTTAGTGTTAAAGATTGAAAATTTTAAATACTTCTAATTCACATAATTTAAATTGCTATAAGATTTGTTTTAGATTCATTACATGCGCAATGGTCGATAACCCCTAGTAGAAGTTGAAATGACATCTCTACCTATAATAGTTTTGAAGATATTCAAGATTTATAGTTTCAAATGCTGCTAATCAGCATAATTTAAATTGCTACAATTTCTGTTTTAAATTCATTAGATACACAATGGTCGATAACCCCCTAGTAGAAGTTGGAAAGACATCTCTATCTATTATACTTTTGAATATATGCAAGATTTAAAATTTCAAATGCCCGTAATTGGCATAGTTTTAAACATCTTCATTTCTCAGTATAAAAAGTATAAAAAGAAAGAAAGAAAGAAAGAAAGAAAGAAAGAAAGAAAGAAAGAAAGAAAGAAAGAAAGAAAGAAGAATTTTATGAAAAACTGAAAAGTGTGTGTTGACACACACTTTAAATATCATATCTTAATATTGTGTGACCATAAAGCTTCGAAAAGTGTTTACGGGTCTAGCTTGAGCATTAAGAGCAGTGTTTACGCAAATTAGGCCTACCGCATTTTTGCCGTATTAAATGCAGTTGTCTTATTAGTGATTTAAAAGACGCACATCTCTGTCAACTATGAGAAAGAAAAGTGATCTGTAAGAAAGTATGGTAAATTAAATTATCTGAAAAAAAAAAAATAACTGTAATGCCGGTGCTGGACAGGATGACAATTTGTCACAATTACCTTTCGTTATAATGTGGAAAGAGTATTAGTACCGGTCGATGGTTTGTTGTCATTACAATTTTTTGTATTGTATTGCATTTTTCCTTCTATTCTGTTGTCATTTTGAAGGTGATAAAACTCCAATTAACATCCGTAGTCTGAACATTGTGTTCCCTATCCTTTCCGTCCAATTATATTTATTTGTATGTAGAGCAAGTTGATAGAATTATTTATAAAATTTATAATTTATTTATAATTTATTGATGAGACTACCCCTTTACAACGGGGGCACCGCGGGCAGGGTATAACACGTCCCTGGTCCAAATATATACAAGTATAAAAAGAACACAATACGTCACTAAACACACCAATCAAGTAATAAAACAATTAGGTCGGGCTCAGGGAGTCGCTAAGTGACTCGCGCCTGTAATGCCACGCTTCTGTTATAAACTTTTTACAGATAAAATCAAACAGTGACCCAACATTTTTTCCAAAGTCAAATGCTTGTTCGCCAAGTAAAAAACAAAGTTTTCTTATTTGTGAGGAACCCATGTATTTGTACCATACGTGCTCCATACCGCACTCTCTTAGACTATTTTCCAACATAAATATATATTTGACTCTAATATGGTTTGTTGTACTACATTTAAACATGAAATGCGGAAAGTCCTCTTTTTCGCGGTGACACAAATTGCAACTTTCATGTGATAATCCCTATCTGGCGAGATCTTCATTCAACCCCAAACAACCGACCCTGGCCAAAAATTTTAATCGGACTCCAGCAAAATTTCCAAAGTCATAAATGTATTTACTGCCAAAAGTAGAACCCTTAAACAACCTAAACCAGTACAAAGAACTTTTATCATCAATATCTTGAAAGAATTCAAACTTGTAATTTTCTAAACTTAATTTTCGATAAGACTGCAGCCAGCCGTCATTTTTGCTTGTCAACGCACGGTCCATTCCTACATTAATCAGAATTTGGCGAATTTCATAAATATAAGGCCAGGGTGGTTTCGTTTGGCCATCATAACTTCCCAAAAGTTCATTAAAAATTTGTTTACATAATCTGTTATCAGGCAAATCGTAATTTAGTCTGTGGTAATACTTGATTCGGATTCGATCTAAAATTAACTTAAGTGGTAACCATTCAAATTCTACTAAAACCGCTGAAACAGCAGGAGAGGACCGTACTCCCATAATCGCCTTAGCCATGCTATATTGTATTGTTTTAATTAGTGCTTTGCTCTCATTAGTATTGTCAAGCCAGACAGCACATCCGTGTGACAGAGAAGGTACGATGATGCTTTTCCAAATACTATTACCAAACGAAACTCTAATGTTCTCAGGAGCTGATAAGATATTGCATAGATAAGCCCGTAGGCGTGATGCCTTGGGTTTTAGTAACGTTTTAACATGTGATAAGTCACACAAGGACTGGGTGAAAAGTATTGCAAGCTATTTATAGGAATCACTACCAGTGTTTATGCTATATTGGTCCTACTGTGAACCAGTGTGTGTACTGTATGATTGTAATACAAAAAGGTCAGCATTTATCTATTGACTTGTCAATAAAATCTTTACTTACTTACAGACTTACGTCCTTATTATATTCCGAAATGATCTTGAACTGTAACTTAGTGTAAGTGCATAATCGCGGTCTGCACAACACAGGAAACCATTTTTTTAAAAATTAACTTTAGCAATGACGACTTGAGTTTTTTTCTGAGAATGTATACATTATTAGCTGGAGACGACTCAACCGTTGCCGCAGAGAGTCCAGAAGAAATTCTGGGCACTAAAAGGTAAATCTAAGTGAAACTAAATCAGTTTTATTTTATAAGAGGAGTTAGAAACAAGCCCACATTGAATTTGAATTTGATGAGGAAGACTTGGAGATTGTTGATGGATATGTTTATCTAGGTATACTCTTTAACAATGGAGTTTAGGACCCCACATCGTGCAGATAGCAGCACTTCACCATGCTCATTGCATTGGTGATCCCATTCAATATAAGCGGATATTACTTTACACAATGAAACCTGTTTATAAAGGGAACCTCAGCTCAGTAAAACCGTCATAGATAGAGTCCCAAACAAAGTATTTTTACCTCCTTTTCTTGTATTTCTCATGCTGTAAATTACTTATGAGTACTACCTTTTTACCTTAAAAGGCCTTTTCCACTAGAGATGTCCTGTAAAATTACCCGTCTCTGATCCTAGTCCGTAACATCGGTCGATCTCGTGCAAACATTCGAGCAGTCTGGTGACTCGTATGCACCACTTGGCTGGTGGTACTATTAGCTCAGACAGTTTTTGGCAAAAACTTAGCCATGTATTACTATAAATAAATGTTGGGATCCTTTGGTATTGTGTGTATGCCTGTCAAATTTTAGTTCTACCTTCTGTGGCAGTTTTACCAGATTATTTGGGAGTCTAAAATTCCTTCTTACATGATTGTGATTAAATTTAAGTTTAGAGATTGTGAATTTGTCCTTTACCTTGAGTAACTTAAGACTTCAGAGCAAAGGGTCAGTGTGTGCATCGTATTGGCTACATGTTAGAACGCGCTATTATTATTTTCTTCTGTAGTTTTTCAATTCTGTTTTATATAAAACCCCAGACAACGATATCATAATTTGTAGGAGATTACACGGGAGAGTAATAGATTTTTAATTTAGCATTTAAGGGCAAAGTGTGCTTAAGTTTGTTAAGAATGCCCAAACCCTGAGAAACTTTATTCGCTAATCTATCAGTATGCGCACTTCAATTTTATTTTTTGTCCATAATTATTCTTAAAAAATTAAAGAATGTACATGTTCTACCGGAATGTTATAAAAATGGAGCTTTGCGGGACTTGTTTTCAGCATTTGATTTATCATAACAGCTAGTGGTTTAGCAATTTTTAAAAAATCAGTTTTATGTTTTTTTTGTCGACATGCCATTGCAAATATAATGAAATGTTTCAATTTGGAGACAGATGATAGGTATTGTTCGTGCTAGACTGAGAATGGGCTGTATCCAGCTGAACAAAGATTTGTACAGTTTGAATCTAATTGAATCATCACTTTGTTCCTGTGGTACCTCGGCTGAGGACAGTTTACCAATGCAACAAATACGTTACGGCGAGAGATAAACTCCAAACTAAAATAATGCCCCTTGCAAACTTCAACCTAAAAACCTTACATTTTGGATTATCAACAACAACAACAACAACAACAACAACAACAACAACAACAACAACAACAACAACAACAACAACAACAACAAAAATCTGGAAATCGGGATATATTCCAATCAGTTCACAAATATATCAGAACCACTGGAAGATTCAATGTTGAACTGTCCTAGCATAGAGCTGCAGCTATGCCATCACAATTAGTTACATAATTAGACAGAAGATAAATGATATACAGAGGTAAGTCATCTGCATTTGTACTTATTGTTACCTCTAACTATATATTCGTGTATTTTCGGGAATAACGCCCACCCATTTCTTTATTCTATCCCCCTTCCCCATCATATTTGTTATGTCCTGTACGTTCTCTATTTGTTATCTGGACATTATCCACTTTTTGTTGTATTGTCAATTCATGTACAATAGGCATTGTGCCTGTTGGCCAACTGGTTTTGCAAATACAATATGTTTAAACCAACATTTTGCTATTTTAAGTTTTTCAGGAAAATTGCCAGTGTTCAGCATTTGATTTACCATAGCACTCAGTGATTTAGCAATTATTTTTTTCATCAGTTTTATGTTTTTTAGCGGCATGCTATTATGACCACCAGTTTTTGATCGCAGGTTATTATATTTCGAACAGTTGTTTCGTCCTTCTCTTTACATTGAAACTGGTCATTTCTTAGAAGATGTTATTTTTTATAGTGGGTTCCTTAGTTGTTTGACGAAATCAGGTACAATGTTGGTGAAAAAGGTATTTGAGCTGTTTGCTAGTTCAAGTTTATCTCTTATCTGATGTTCCTCATTACAAATTATTCAGTAACTTGTTTCTTCTTGTTTGTTTCGGAAAATATATATGTTTTTGTCTCACATGTCTTCCTAATGTCATTTTTGTATGTTCGAAGTATATTAGATTGTTTTTGCTTTGGTTATACTCTTTCTCAGGATCTTGTTAGAAATCTCTAAATTTCTTTGTAAAGTGTTGTAAAACGGAGTGTGTTCTGGAGTTGTTTTTACTATTTTATACAGACCATCCCTCAACTTTATGGATCCAAGGATGTACGTTGTTATCCACATTACTTTTTTATGTTTTTATGCTGTTTGGATTTCAGTAATTCACATGGTAAGTATGAATTCAGTCCATGACAGTTCCTACTACCCATAATATGGTAAATGTATTGATAAATATAGTCTGTCCTGTCGTGTACTTCCCGCCATACGCAGAAGCCTCTGCATCAACCATGTTTTTAGTAGGAAGAAAAAATCATTGATAAATGAAGCTTTCGGATGTAACTGATTTGGGATAGATTTAGGTGAAAGCATGGGTATGCTCTTTGATCAATCACTGTGTCCAGGTCGTAAAGTTGTCAAACCTAATTGAATTAGTCCTCTCACCTTTGGAATATAATCTTCTATAGTGCATAAAATTTATAGGCCTGAACAAAATTGAAACCACGATCTTAAAATAAAGGTGGCTCAAAAAACTTCAGCTGAGTAATTTTGAATTTCTGGTGGTCTTTCCAAGCATTCTTTTAGTCTTTGCTAAGGTGTGGCTAAATTGGCTAACTCTCCCCCCTTGAATTAGGACTGAGTCAATAGCTTTCCTTTGCCTACCCTACCCACGCCAAGGAAAGCTGTTGGGACAAAAATGTTGAAAAGTCATCTTGCACAATAGAAGTTGGACTGGGTAAATCTGACATTACACAAGTCAGTTGTGACTGGGCAAATGTTTTCAGCGCAGTCATTTTACCACACAAATAAAAACTCCTTGGGGGCCCCATATTTAATTGCTTTTTAATATTGTGTAGCAATGGGTTATAGTTCAAATTTGCGAGGTCTGTGATATTTATGCTTATCATAATCCTAGCATTCTAACTGGTCCACCTGTCCATTTAAACTTTTTTGTTATAGGTTGCGTAAAGTTGGCATTCTTTATCTTGCCATTGGCATTATTTCTGTTTTGTCATAATTTATTTTGAGACTTGAGATTTTTTCAAAGCTTTCAAAAACTCGACTAACCTCAAGTAGGATATTTTCTTTTGCTTTAACACTAAGACATGCGTCATCTGCATACTGCCTAATTTTGTACTGTTTGTCTTCTATCTTAATACCATCAGAAATATCATTTTGTGGAATCAATACCCCGAAAAGTTTTACACTAATCAGGAAAAGATATGCGGTCGGTGGCAACCTTGTCGTGCAGCACGGGACGAGGTAAAGGAAGTGGACTGTACCTTGCAGTTGCTTATCTAAAGTAAAACTTGTTTAAAAAACACTCAGCATGTAAAAACTTTAAAACTTAGCAGAACAGGCTCTCACAGTCAAGCCAAATAGCTCTAGCACGTTTCTTTAATTAGAAAAAAGTAGTGAAGCAAAAATGTTTAAGAAGTAAATTGAAGAATAAAGCAAAAACATGTTTCGATCTTTTATTCAGGTTTGGCAGTAATCCTCATGTTTGAACAGCCTCAGACAAAGTAACTCAGAGATAGTAACACTGGTACAATGGTAATAACTGAAATAAGCAAACCCCTTGAAAACAAAAGGGGGACTTGAATTAGCAGAATTATCAATCTTCTCAGGACCATGTCAGGGCCAATGAAAACCACCAAAGATTACACAGCTGAGCAACATTAAAAAAAAAAAAAAACAAACAAACAAACAAACAAACAAACAAACAAACAAACACACAAAATGACGTAACTATGAGAATATGGTTTCTCATCATGGAGCCAAACAGTAATTTTGAGTGTAGATCCATATCCAACGTAAAAGAGGAACGGGGGGGGGGGGGGGAACTGTACGCATGCGCATACGAAGCCCAGTCACCCTGGAGTTGGATGAGCTCCCCTGCCAAGAAGGCGGTTGTTGCACCCCTCTCCTGAAGCTGTGACATGTTAATTAACACATAAACATTCACATCCCAAGATTGAAGAAAATTACCACCAGGAGAGACTGGGAAGAGTTGGAGTCCAGCTCCTGTATCATGAAATATATTCTGGAAAATATTCTGTTGTTACATTCAATTGGCAGACAGGTCTGGCTAAACTGAACATTAATTGACTTCCTTAGGTAGCCTAATTATATATAAATTTATTGAGAATGTTACATTTGACTTGTCAACAGTTGTCAAAATATATATTGATAATGCTCCATAATATCTGAACAAGACATTGCCCATTTTGGAGGACTCTTTTGTTGTTTAAATGTTATCTTAGAATAACCAGTAATTTAATACTTCTGAAGATACAGGGCCCTGACTCTGAAGTGTTCCAACTCTCCCCAGCCTCCTTTAAAGGAAACAAAAGGTATTACTGTGACTTTGAAAATCATATCAAGGTCACCAAAATGAATGAGGTCAAGGAATGATCCAAAGAATGAGGAACTCAAATTCAAATGGCCTGTGATCATTTGCTCTGGGAATATTTAATTCACAAGCGTTACAACAGCAATGGCTGCTATGACCTTGAAAATCAGGTCAAAGTCGCCAAAATCAAATCAAATCACGGAATGATGCTGGGAAATGATCTATGCAAAATGTAAATTACCTGCGACAAGCGGTTCAGGACTTCTTGTTAACAAGGTGTTTTGGACGGACGGGCGGACAAGCCGACAAAGTACGGGTCTGGCCCGCCCCCCAACTTCGTTTGCAGGGCGTTTAATGAACAGAAGATTACTCATACTAATTACACAGCTGATATTTTCGTCTTTAGTTGCATTCTTGAAACCCGTTCAACAGGAACTGTATACATTAACAAGTTTAAATACCCCTTAAACAATTGAGTTATTTGCGAACGTATGCGCTCAAAGTTAGTTAAACTTGATGGATGCCCTTGCATGTCTTTTGGCTTGTAACACTCAAATTCACTGTTATGAGATACATGCATTATATTCCATAATTTTTATTTCACATTCCTATCAAAGCCACGAGCTAGAGGGTCAAGGAGTGACCCTGGGGTAAGCTGAGGTGGATGAACATTGCCACCAACTTTCATGTGAATCTGGTTATGGAAACATCCACATGTGAAGTGGCAAAATCGAGCGCCCATCGACTTGCAGAGTAATCATTGGAAATAAAAAAGCAAAAAATTCCCCCAAACAAAACTATTACTGAAGTGTTGCCCTGCAATGGAATTTCAGTTACCATGCAATTGAATTAACTTGGTACAGATACACTAGGGAAACATTGGCCAGTCATCAAAGTTTAAGTTAATACGGCAATTATGGAAAAGTCAAAATGGGAGTAAGTTTGTATCAGAATCCCATATGTGATTCCAACGAGCCTTTTTAGGGGCAAGAGATCAGTCCTGTCTATTTGCAAATGTTTACAACTTATCGAGACTACAAGGAAAACTTACCTATTCACAAACACTTTGAGACAAAGTTGCATTTCTCATGAAAAAGCTCCCAAGTTGAACAACACCCCTTAAGAAATACACTTGATAGTAACCACATGTCTGAAGCTGCAGGTTTGATTGGTAGCTGTTCTTTTCTAACGCTGTGAACATCAATTTTGTCAACACTATTTGAAAACTTTGTTAAATATTTGAAGAAATTACATGGTTATTCTATAGAACACTGTCCTTGAATATTCACAGCTTTATTCTATTTAATGAGATCAGAAATCAAAGGGTTTATTTTACATCCGATGGTCTAAATGTTAGGTCAGAATCAGTTGAATAAAATTATGTATCCAGGAGCTCTCTCGAGCAATTACACAGTCTGACTACAAGAATTTCATGCAACAAATTGACCGCGGTAAGCGTATCATCAGATTGGTCTAAATGGTAGGTCAGAATCAGTTGAACATAATTATAGATCAAGGAGTTCCCTCAAGCAATTTCACACGTCTGATTACAAGAATTCCGTGCAACAAACTGACCGCAGTAGGTGTATTATCTACTCAGCAGCCAGGGAAATGTCTGACCAGCCACCAACATAGACCCAACTTTATTAACACAATTAACGCAATTTTAGTCGTAAAATAAAGTTATGGGTGTTGGCACCATTTTATAATGGCCACACAGCGCGGAGGAGTGACCTATTCAGCAGGGTTAGAAAAAAAATGAATAAAAAAAAAAAAAAAAAAAAAAATCACTGGCCTGCAGGGTCGGTGACCTTCAAGATCTGTTGGTCATTCAAAAAGTTTCGCCCCCCCCCGTGCAGAGAGCAAACAACAGAAGGCTGCGAGGGATGTGATTGATCATTGACTAAAGTCTGCTTCCACAATGCACTGCTCTGAGCACGAGCAGAGGTGTGGTAAGTCTAAGGCAACACATTGGTCAAACTAGGTCAGGGGAATAGCTGCTCTCACTCTGGACCAACTTTCCCTGAAACTGCCTAGTTGCTTTCTTTAAAATACACTTCTTTGGTTGGTAAAATCTGATAAAACGTAGATGTGAAAAGTATTGTCTAGCTACGTAAACTACCCACAAAATTTGTTGACTTTTCTGCAGACAGTAATTATTTGGGCTATATATATTCCTTTGTAATTTTGGGTTTGTTGTTCCCCTGAATATATTGCCATGTTGCACTGTTCAAGCTAAGAAGCAATGGATTGTGGATATATATTTACGTGAATTCACTGGACGGAAAAAATATACTGTAAACAAGTAACTGTGCAATTTTGTCAAGCCAAATAAAATACTTGTCTACCAAAAAGTATTGGCTTGGGACTCACTTTTATAGATTTCTTTCCATCAATGCAGGAAATATCAATTGAGCAACTGACAAGACAAATAGAAGGATCCTCTTACACTAACCAATAAACATTCACTGGAGAGTAGCCCTATTATTGAACAAGAGGGCTGTGTGAACAGACCATGCTCAGCTGACCTAGACATTCATTACACTTAAAGCTCTGTGAACTTGGGATAGGATCAAGGTCATCCATGTACTGAGTAAGTCTGACCTTTATAGAAGAATACTAACGTGTGCAACATCAAGGTCCAAGTACAAGTAGTTCTCAAGTTATAGTAAAGAGTAAAATTCATGTATGTTGCACTGTCCCCAGAGACGAGGTCAAGGTCACTCAAGTACTGTCTAAACATGACCTTTATAGAGAAACATTGACATGTGCAACATCAGGGTCCTAACTCAAACAGACCTCGAGTTATCAAGTAAACAGTAAATTTCATGTCAGTTGTCCTGTGACCTTGGGAATGAGGTCAAGGCCCAAACATCGCTGGAGCATGACCATTTGCACAAAACAGGTAGACCCTTATAAAAGGTACATCCTTACCAAGTTTGGCACAAATCTGGCCAAAATTATTTAAGTTATAACCATTATAAGAAATTCTCGTGTTAAACTTTCCTTTTTAAACTTTTGAAAAGATTTTTGAAAAAAATCATCAAAAATCCAAACATCGCTGGAGCATGACCATTTGAACAAATGTGGCAGAGATAGACCAAGAGTACATTGCCACTAAGTTTGAAGTAAATCTGACAAACAGTTTTTTGAGAATCCGGTGGGTTATTAGCCATGTTATTCAAAACATCGCAGCGTCACCTGGCGGAAAAATTCTAAAAGTACCCGGGAGTCTCCCTCTGCAATATCAAAGCAATTGGGTGAGCAGTTTCGGAGAAGAAGACTTTTTTAGAATTTGCCCCAAAAGCGAACAAAAAATTTCATAAAAAATCCAAAAATCACCGGAGGGCAACCATTTGAGCAAACTTGATAGAAACCCACCCAAGGCCCATTTTCGCCAAGTTTGAAGTGAATGTGGCTGACGATTTTAGAAAATTCGATATATGAATCGTGGATGACGGAGGGACGACAGATGGATGGACGACGGATGGCTAGTCATAACATAAGCTCAGCTGATGACAAGTCAGCTAAACTATATTGGTAATACAAACTGTTCCAAGACCAGTAGGGAATCATTGCAACTCAGCTCATGCCAACAGGGAAAAGCATGGCATTTTTTTTTAACAGGCCCGTTGGCCCTGCAGTAAAACACTTTAAGACAGTATTTTTACTGGTCTCGGACCTCCGGACGCCTGGATTTGTCGAAACCTGCTACGGATTCACCCTGCCATGCTGCCCCGCCAAGGCTGAAGGCCACGAAATGATTTGGGATAAAAAGGGGACCGGACTGGTGACCCAGCTAAAGCCATGTACTATAACCACTGGTCATGACATTAATGAATTAGCACATGCATTATGAGATCAAGATATAAATGCTTAAATTGACTAGCACAGGAAAAAAGGCATGCCACAGCGTCATTACCGATTTTGGCACATCCAATTGGGTATTCAACAGCCTGCTGGCTAGCCCATGATTAGTTAAGTGCATGAGCGTACAAGTACTTGGATGTGTAAACACTAATAAATGATAACGTTATCATGAACATCTTTGATACATTGCACATGACTATTGCAATAGAATAAATTACGCCGATGATACCACTGCAATAAAAATGCTATAAACGGTCGCAAGTTGTGTCCACATGGCGTGTGTTTTATGGAGTTGGATCATGCAGGAAAGGAGTCCAGTCTTCAAGAGAATCCGGTGGGTTAATATAGCCATGTTATTCAAGACCCCATAAGATGAATATCAAATACTTGTTGGTCCGTATGTGGGAATTATGTTTATATTACTGAAGTCCGTCTGTGGAAATTATGCTCATTTTGACGGCGTGCATCACCTTGAAAAGCAGTATTCAAGCTACAGCCATAAATATTTAATTAAAACCTAAGTAATCAAATTGAGGGAGAGGCAACTTTACCTTTGCAGTTGGACCTTACCACTCACAAGGTTTTATTGGCATGCTGAAACAAACAAAAGAGAAAAAAAGGGAAACAATGGACTGTGAAAGTGTTGTGCTCAGCTGACCCTACATATAAAGACTGAAGTCGTTTTGTGAAATTCAGAATGATTGTAAGGTCACCATTGTTTAAAACCACTATCACTCGAATTGCAAACAGCTACATGACAAATTTTTCGTAATTTTGAAAACTTGTTAAAAAATAGTAAAATGACACCACCATGTAGTGAACAAAGAAAAGTAAAAAAATGCACAAGAATTCTTAAAAAAGTGAAAAATAATCGCAGCACCACCTGCTGAACAAACAAAGGTCTTTGGTCCCCTGAATGTTTTTCTATATCATTCCAAAACAATTGAGTAGGCGATTTTGGAGAAGATTTTTAAAGATTTTACTGAAAATTAAACAAGATAATTGCAAAAAATCTTAAAAACATCAGAACATTACCATTTGCACACATATGGTAGAGACCCACATAAGGTATATCCCCATCAAGTTTTAAGTGAAGCTTCTTGAAACTTTTGGAGAAGAATGAAAAATGTGAATATCCATTCATCTATAGTAATGCACGCAGTAACTGAAAACTCCTTGAAATCAGGGATTTGTATATCACCACCTAGTGAACAATTTTTGTTTAGCCCTCTCACAAGCTATATATCCACCAAGTTTCAGGACAATATGAGTGACGGTTTTGGAGAAGTTGAATATAGGGAAAACAAACAAAAATTCGCAAAAAATAAATGTCTTGTCAAGAAATAAACAAGAGGGCTGTGTGAACAGCCCATGCTCAGCTGACATATGCTTGAACAGATATGGTACAGACACATCTACTGTACACTGCCAGCAAGTTTGAAGGGAATGTGGCAGACAGTTTCGGAGATGAAATTCAAAAGTGTGAATATGCGTTGGAATGACCAATGACTTGCATAGTAATCAATAAGAATGGTGTATTTTCCAATAAGCACCTGAAAATAGAAAAAGATTGCAGTGCCACCTGGTAAAAAAATTCAGAACTAGGAGTCCCTTGGAGTGTTTCTGTGTGATATCAAAGCAATTGGGTGAGCGGTTTCGGAGAAGAAGATTTTTTCAGATTTGCCCCCTAAAAAGCACAAAATAATTCAATAAAAATCCAAAAATCACTGAAGCATGACCATTTGAATACAATTGGTAGAAACCCACCCAAGGTACATTGCCACCAAGTTTGAAGTGAATCTGGCTGACAGTTTTGGAGAAGAAGTCGAAAATGTGTGTTAACATTAGAATGCCCATTGACTTACATAGTAATCAATAGGAAAGGTACATATACCGATCAGGACCCGAATTGAAAAAATCATGAAAAATGAGGAATCCACAGCAGTGCCACCTAGTATACAACTTTGTTTGACCCTTTCACAAGAAAGCTATCCACCAAGTTTCAGCTCAATCTGAGTCATGTTTCTGGAGAAGAAGTCCAAAATAATGAAAACACACAAACAATCATAAAAATATAGAAAAAGATTGCAGCGCCACCCGGTGAACAAATTCAGAGCAAAGAGCCCCTAGGAGTATTTCTGTGTGATATCAAAGCAATTGGGGGAGCGGTTTCGGAGAATAAGAATTTTTAAGATTTGCAAAAAAAAAAGAAAAAAAAAAATCACTGGACCATGACCATTTGTACAAACTAGGTAGAGACCCTCCCAAGGTACATTGCCACCAAGTTTGAAGTGAATCTCGCCGGCGGTTTCGGAGAAGAAGTCGAAAATGTGAATTAGCATTAGAATGCCCATTGACTTACATATTAATCAATAGGAAAGGTGCATTTACCGAAGTACCCGAATTGAAAAAATCGTTAAAAATCAGGAATCCACAGCAGTGCCACCTAGTGAATAGCTTTGACCCTTTTACAAGGAGCATATCCACCAAGTTTCAGCTTAATCTGTGTGACGGTTCTAGAGAAGTAGCCGAAAATTGCGAAAACACACAAAAATTCATAAAAAAATAGAAAAAAATTGCAGCACCACCTCTTGAACAAATTAAGGTCTTTGGGTCCCCAGAGGTCTTCCTATGCAAATTTGAAGCAATTGGCTGTGCGGGTTTGGAGAAGATTTTTTTAAGATTAGCCCCAAAAATGAACAAAAGAATTTATAAAAAAATCCAAAAATCACTGGACCGTGACCATTTGAACAAACTTGGTAGAGACCCACCCAAGGCACATCCGCACCAGGTTTGAATTGGATCTGGCCAGTAGTTTTGGAGAAGTCGAAAATGTAAATTGTTGACGACGTATGGACGGACGGACGGACGGGCGACGGATGGAGGACCATAAGATAAGCTCAGCTGACTGACAATTCAGCTGAGCTAAACAAAAAAGTCATAAATAAAAAAAATATTGGAGCATGACCATATGAAAAAACGTGATAGAGGCCTAACCAATGTACAATCCCAGAAATTTTGAAGAAAATCTGGTTGATGGTTTAAGAAGAGAAGTTGAAAATGTGAATTTCCATTGCAATCCCTATTTATCGTAACCAATAATATTACTTTTGTTCACTTTTTGGAAAAAAATTGAAAAAAATGCTGCTCCGAAATCCCTTGGCCAATTGTTTTAAAATTGCATAGGTACACATCTGGGGACCGCTGGCCTTAATATGTTCAACAGGCCACACTGCAATTTTCTTCTGTTATTTTGTTAACGAATCTTTGTTGTATTTGTGTCTTTTTGCCCAGAACCACTTCCTAGTAGTCATTACCCTATTCCGCAGTCCAAACTCTTTACTCTCCATAAGCTAACCTGTCCCTGTCTAACCTATATACAGATGGAAGTACTATTGTCCATATTGCACACGTTCCTCTGTAAAATTTTGACATAAGCTGTATCAGCCCAAATAAATTAAAGGGTCTTCAGCGGGTAACTACTCAACATGTTTCGGAGCCTATTACCAGTACATAATCTTTTTGAGTAGCGGCTCCTTGTCTAAGCTAAATATTCAGCCAAGACAACCCACATAAAAATGAATAAATATGAACGTGGCAAATGATGAATTAACTTAATACGTGAAGTTTTGCTTATAAATGCAGAGATTCATTATGAAAGAATACCTGTCAATGTGTTTTTGCTATATTTTAATTTCTGCTTCAAAACAATTTCTTAGATCTTCTGAAACTTGGTGGAAGTGTTGCTTGTGAGAAGGTTAAACAAAATTGAACACCAGTTTTGATATTCTGGGTGTCTGATTTTTTAACGAATTTTTTAATTCGGGTACCTGTCAGTTCATGCCTTCTGTTGATCACCATGTAAGTCGATGATTACAATGGAAATTCAAAATTTCGACTTCTGCAAACTGTCCAGCAGATTCACTTCAAACTTGGTGGGTATGTACCTTGGTAGAAACGTTACCAATTTGTGCAAATGGTCATGCTCCACTGACTTTTAGATTTATTCGTTATTTTTGTCGTTGATTTTTCGGCAAAATCTTTAAAAAGATGTTTCTTTTCCAAAACTGTTTGTAGTTGCGTAGTGACACTTCTGGGGAACCCCTACCCTTAATTTGTTCAGCAGGTTGTACTGCAATTGTCTATTTCTCCCTAGCTTTTAATGATTTTTAATTGTGTATTTACCATTAAGCTGGCTGACAAGACAAGAGAACCAATGGTTAGTGTTTTTGTCAACTATATTTGCAATTTTGTTTTCTGCTCCAAAACTGTTTATCAGATTGTTTTGAAACTTGCTGAAAGTGTACCTTGTGACAGTGTTAATTGTTCACCAGATGGTGAGACTCAGGATCCCTGATTTTTAAATGCATTTTTTTTAACTTGGGTACTTGGGTGACTACTCCAAACTGTCAAGCAGATTCACCTCAAACTAAGTGAGTATGTATGTTGGATGGATCTGTACCAATCTTGTTCAAATGGTCATGCTCCAGTGATTGTAGATTTTGTATGATTTTTTGTTGATAATTTTTTGGCAAAGTCTTTAAAAAAACTGCTTGGCCAAGTGACTTGGAGTTGCACAGGGACACTTCTGTAGACTTCCATACCTTAATTTGTTCAGGTGGCGTTGCAATAAGAAAAAAAAACAAAAAACCCAACATTTTTTGTGTTTCTGGACTTCTGCTCCAAAAATAGTCTGTCAGATTCTTTCAAAATTTAGAGGAAATGTGCCTCTGGGAGTGGTAACCCAAGCGTTCTCCAGGTGGTGATACTCTGATGCCCTATTTTTAAGCAAACTTTTCGATTCAGATACCTGTTGGTCAATGCATGCAGTCGTATCGATTACTATTGGTAAAAAAGATCCATGCAAAGTACATCTCCACCAAGTTTGAAGTGAATGTGGCCTGTGGTTTTTAGAGGAGAATTTGAAAATATGAAATGCGGATGGACAGTAGGCAAGTAACCATCTTATAAGCTCAGCTGACCGACAAGTCAGCTTAGCTAACAACTATTTACCCAAACCCTTAATGACTCCAATGAAAACTTCCTCCGGCACATGAACCTTACCACCTACAAGTGAGGTTGCCACATAAGCTGAAAACTGTGTGCCACCACTGGCTCACATTTGGACCTTACTATTTATGATGCAGTGTCGCCAAGCATGTACCTCTGCACTTCATGGCATATAGTCTCCCTCCATCTGGACCTGTCATGTCAAAGGATGGGTGGAGGTGGTATACTCCTGCTACTAATTTCTGTATCAAAAAGCTTTTAGCCAGGTCTTTGAAAGCTTTGATTTTGTGATAATAAAATATGTTGAAATGAATTCTTGCTGATAAGTTTGTTTAAAAAGGAACGCCATGTAGAGATACTAAAACGGGGCAAGGTTACCCAAGGCCTCATTTAGGATAAAATTACCTGCAAAATTCCCACACTCTGAGACAAGTTGCTGCCTTCTAGGGCACCAACGACGACTCGAGCAAATTGTTCATAGTGGCATGAAGATCTGTAACAGCAAAAGCCTCTGGAATGTTAGTAGGTAGCTCATCACTCTATGGAGAAATTGATTCAATTTTGTGAATTAAACTGTGAGAGACGAGATGGGCTGTGATATTTAAAAATCCTGGCACCTGCTGTGCACATACTCTGATATTAATGCTCAGGCATATAATTTCTAATTTGCTGATGCCTTTCATCTTCAGAGAATCTTGGATAACTGGCTACCAGAACATCGTTTTCTGTGAATAGCAATAAGAAAATGGTTTTGTAGGCCTCAGAAATTTAGTGGAACTATTATCAGGAAAAGTTCCAGGGAGCATGTTTAGATGCTTACAAGACTCTGGGAACTTGTGGTATAACCAGTGTAAACCAAATAAGGCAGAACAGCCAAGGTAGTCAAACCTCATTAACGTTCTTCCTGGGTAGACAGCCACACAAGCAAAGGACAGGTAGCCAAAAAGGGACTGCAAATCCCTCAATTTTATTCTTTGTCTCTCCCATGTGTCCTCATGCAATTGCCTGCATTTGCCTATTTTTCTGCTGGCAACATAGTTTGTATGGCATCAATACCTAAATACGCTAGGACTTGGGCAGAACTCAGAACTCAGAAGTGGTTTATTTGACACAAATACATACAGGTGAGGTACAAATACGCATACATAACAGTTCCATTGATAGATAAGGGTACATTATACAAAAAAGAGGTTATGTCAGGATGACCCCAGTTAAGAACATGATGTCCGCTATCACTGGGGCCACCTAGGATATGAATAAACATAAAACAATTTATTTCTGCAGTAGATTGATCATAATGGAATAGCAGTTAAATGAAAACGAAAAGACAGGGCGCTTTAGTCGTTGCACACAAAACAATCTGGAATGGTACATGTTTCAGGGTATTTACTAATGAAATGAATTTTAGCGTATTTTGAAAAACCAGATAGAGAATGTGTATGAAATTTGTCTTTAATGCAAGGAGGTGTATTTTTAAGGAGTGAAGGAATTAAAAATCTGATACATTTTCGGGTTCTATTTCTTTTTGGGACAAGTAGTTGCATGGATTCTTTGTTTCTGGTTTGATATGGGTGATTTACAGGTGTCTGTGCAAAAATATCACTGAAATATGCAGGCAAATTGTTCTGCAGGTATAGAAAATAAAATTTCAGAGCTTTAAGTTTGAATAAGTCTTCGACTTTGAGAATGTTCAGTGTTTTAAAAAGTGGATCTGTATGGGCGTTATATCTTGTAAGACAAATCAGCCGAACAATAGATTTCTGTAACTTGAAAATGCGGTCACATGAGAAGCCCCATGCTAGGATGGCATAATTAAGATGGGGTAGAAAAAGTGAATTATACATGAGTAAGAGAGTGTTAAGAGGTAAATACTTATTCAGTTTTCTGAAAATACCTATCAATTTCGAAAGTTTATTGCCAATTTTGTTCATGTGTGGTTGCCAATTTAAAGTCTCGTGAATGCGTAAACCTAAAAAGTCAAATTCGGATGTTTTTGAAATTGAAGTATCGTTGATTTTTAAATCTAAAATTTCGTTTATTTTTCGCTGAGGGAAATGGAATATCATATACTTCGTTTTGGCTATATTCAAAGATAGTTTGTTAACAGCTAGCCAGTGGTACACTTTCTGTAATTCCTTATTGATATTATCTGACAAGTTACCGTGTGTATTGGTGCTAATCGAGGAGTTAAAAGAACAGAGAGGATTTACCAAAGTTGTGTCGTCCGCATAAAGAATAGAATCAAATTTTGATGAAGCAAGGTGCATATCATTTGTGTATATTATAAAAAGAAGAGGTCCAAGGATAGATCCTTGGGGTACCCCAGTTTGAAGCGGAAGAGGGCCTGAACATACATTATCGAAAGAGACATACTGAAACCTGCTAGTAAGATAACTTTTGAACCATTGTAACGGAGTGTCGTTAATACCATAATGTTTCAGTTTATGTAGAAGAATATCGTGATTTAATGTATCAAAGGCCTTGGATAGATCTAAGTAAATGCTAATAGGTATTTTTCCAGAATCAAGAAGGCTGAGAAGTGTATCGACAAATTCAAGAGCTGCTGTTTCAGTCGAATGGCCAGTTCTAAAACCGTGTTGGCTTTTGTAAAAAAGTTGATTGGACAAAAAATAATCATAAAGTTGCTTATAAACTACTTTTTCAAATACTTTGGACAGAGCAGGAAGGAGTGAAATTGGTCTGTAGTTGTCTAATTGAGTACTGTCTCCCTTTTTGAAAAGCGGTAGTACTTTTGCAATCTTAAGTTTGTCGGGAAAAACTCCTGTCATTAAAGATTGATTGATTATCAAGCTAAGAGGTTCAGAAAGAGAAGGAATTATGCCTTTGAGAAGTTTCGTCGATATATCATCGTGACCAGTGCTGGTTTTAGATTTAAAATTTCTCAAAATAGATGCAACATCATTGGGGTTGATCTCTCTGAAGGAAAATACATCATCTGTACGGTTTGGGAGGTAAGATGCAAAAGAAGGTAAGCCCGACGTGTTTATTTTGTCGGCTAAGTTTGGACCTATATTTGTGAAAAAAGTGTTAAAACGGTCGGCTATTTCATCTTTATTTGTAAGTTTCTGATTCTCAACTAAAAAGAAGAGGGGAAAGTCTTTCTTCTTTTTGTTTGAGTTAAGAACCGACTTGATTGTGTCCCATGTTTTCCGCATATCATTTTTGAAGGTTTCAAACTTCGAGTGATAGTAGTCTTTCTTCAGTTGGAAGATATTGTTTTTTAGGATTTTGTTGTAAACTTGAAGATTGTGTTTAGAATTATCGTATTGAACAGAATCAAACGGGATAGATTTTAGTTTTTTATATAAACAGTCACGAAATTTTATAGATTTTAATATACCAAGGGTTATCCAAGGAGATCGTTTATGTTTGTACTTGTTAAACTTCACTGTCTTTACGGGAAGGTGTTTCTCCTTTGCTTCACACAGTATTTTTTCCAATTTGTCATAATTAATATTTGGGTCGTGATTTGGGTCGGATATCAGGCTTTGCATCATGTCTGTATTATTTATTTCGTCATTGAAATTTTGTATTGAAGCACTGTCTTTTGTTACTATCTTGACAAATTTATGGGAGTCTTGCTTTATTAATGTTTGGTCTATACAAGTGAATGAGGGTAAGTGATCGGAAATTTCAGTGAAGATAATACCAGAAAGACAATTTGTATCGCTGTTTGATAAGCTACAAAAAATATGATCTATCAATGTTGCGCGTCTATCAGACAACCGAGTTGGGAGCGTTATTTTCGGATATAAACCATTATTTAGCATGACGTCAAGATAATCAGAAAATTTTTGTCTTGTTGAATTTAATAAATCAATATTAAAATCACCGACGATGATTTTGTCTGATGACTCTTTTGAAATTACGTCAATGATTCTAGACAAATCATCTATAAATAACTGAATGGCATCATTTCGGTCCCTTGGTGGTCTATAAATGTTACAAAGAGTAATCGTTTTTGTCAAACCGTTTCCAAAAATATCTAAAAATTGGCCTTCCCAATAATCGTTAGGTGAATAAAAGTCTCGAGTATTGTACTGAAAATTTTTGTGTAGGTATAACAGAAGACCACCATGGGAACTACATGTAGCGTTAAAGGGGATGGACGTATAGTCTTCAATTTCAAATAACGAGGAATCAACTGAGTTTTCGCCCAGCCAAGTTTCTTGTAGACATATGGCACTAAAGTAAAAATTCTCAATAGCAAGATCATCAATAAGTGATTTAAATTCGTCAAATTTGGCTTTTATGCTTTGAATATTTAGATTAAGCACTGAAAAAGTATGAATATGCGCTTTTAGATAATCTACAACATTATCTCGGGTAACATATGGTGAGTCAGACACAGTGGATATAGCGTTGTCCAGATCATCTGGATGTGACAATAGTTCGTTTAGATTATTTTTGTTGACTCCACCAAAATGTTGAAGAACATCGCTTTCTACGGTTTTACCATTCATGAAGTAAGAAAAGAAAGTAACTTAACATGGCCTAGCATGATTCCGTATTGGTATGATTGTACAATAAAGAAAATTATCAGTTTAAGTTACGGTGTTGGGGCCGCGCGGCGGTCCGGCCGCTGCCGCTGCCCCCCTCCGGCGACCCTTGACCCTGCATTGTGCCCAGGTAATAAGCAGAGAAAGACACGGTAACGAAAGTTACACAAAAACACACCGATGGTACAACTGAATGGCTGCAAAGCAAAAGAAAGTATCCAATTCTATGGATGTGAAAGGATATACAACTTAAATGGTGTGAGATGAGCTCCCGACGTGTTTCAATAAAAAGTAGTTTAAGGGAAATGTTAAATAAGAAATTTCCTGCAGAATCATGGCATTTGGAAACGACACATTCGCAAAAAGTACATTGCATATTGGTTAGCTCTGGAACGGAAAAGTCAATCATACTAAATAAGAATAAACACACAAATATATATGAAAAGAACAAACATCTGAAAGTGTTCATGTCCATCGATGGATGAGAAAGTCGCTGAAATGGCGAGAAGTGGCATCACATACATGAAAGAAAAACACGGGTCATTTTGTAGGGAGTACAAAAGTGCCACGCGCATCATTATGAATACAGAAAGAGAAATGATTCGTATGGGTCAGCTAATGGTAAGTAAGCTGCGAGTCACGACATACAATTTCAATATATATAGAGCAAAAAGTCAGTTGAAGCTGAAAATAGTGTCCAAATCAATGTCCAGATAGTCTTTAATCAGGCCCGTTTGGGTTGTCTTTGGGTAGCGAGGGTTTTCACCGGCGATTTGAAGTTGAACGTAGGGCCACGACTTTATGTACTTTATTCTGGACTTCTTCTTCTGGTCATCTGGTAGATTTCTCCTCTGTTGCATCAGTTCTTGTTTGAGGCGTCTGGTAATGGGTGGTAAGTCAGGGGATATCGATATGTTATTCGGGTGATTTTTGAGATTTTTTGCGCCATATAGCCACTGATTTCTCTGGTCCAAATCCAAAAACGACAGGATGATTCCGGCGTCCCTATCTTGACTTAGTCTGTGACAAGCCGAAAACAAAGTTTTTTCTGCATCATTCACCCCAAGATAATCACGTGCCAGCGCTATGCAGGCTTGTCTGGTGGCAGATTGGTTTTCCCCAGCGGGTCCTTTCAGACCTTGAATAATCAGAGACCATTTTCGTCGGTGTGTATCTTGGTCTAGTATTTTGAGGCTTATGGCGGTAGATACTTTAGTAACTTTTTCAGAGAGTTCAACTAGAAATTTGTTGACAATAGTATCGAGACGATCGCTGCAGTCTTGAACACTGGTTTCAAGTATGTCATATTTTCTATTCAGTTCTGTCAAGTTTGCATTTAAATCGGACAACTGGGCGACCACATTGTCCACCTTCTTGTTTATGTCTACCAGTTCTTCGTGTACAACCGCTCTGATCGCATCAATAATTTTTTGATCTACTAAATCGATGGATTTTCTGCCGGCTCTTGTTTTGTCTCCCATGTTTTCGTTGTCATAAAAGTCACAAAAGGTGCAGGTTCACTATTTGCCCCATTGTATAGGGGTTAAATTCAAAGAAGTGCAAACATTGTTTCACAGTTTGATAATGACAAACAATACACAGTCTTGTTTTGTTGGGTGACTGCACCAAGAATAACGAGAGAGCACTGTCTACGAGCGATGTAGTTTTTCACTATACCTGGCACATTCAAAAAGAAAAACAGTTCATCTTGACAAAAAATTGCCACTAAAATGACGAGTTTTGCGCTCATAAGGTGTCTTGAGATGTTTATAACTCACCCCGAGCTGAGATCAGAGATGATGACGCACTTTGTCTGTGTATAATCGGCAAAAAATCATTGCTACCCCCGATGAAACGAATCTACCGCTCAGCTTGGTCACGTGGTCTTTTCATACAATGTCTGACAGTCTTGTCAAGTGCCACTGGGATCTTCAGCTCAGCATTGGGAAACAAAAATTTGCTTACTGAATTTCAACAGCTTTCCTCTGTTTTCTCAGCAAGCCAGAAACTGTCAATACAGTTAACACAGAAAGCGCTTCCCAGCTTCATAAATAGGACCCATTCAAGGGCAGCGCTAAGGGCTTTTCAAATGACTTACCCACAATCAGTCAAACTGATTGCATTTGATGGTACGATACAAGTGTGTCTGGCGTTATTCACTTTGCATTTTACCTAGTGCAGTACTACAATTTCAATATTCACTGTTATTACTAGCCCCAGAGAATTTGTGAGGCGCAGTACCATATACATGCTGACCAGTAAGCTAGGTTCAATTTATTACTGAAATGAATTCTCTACTACACGGAGATCGGAGCATGGTTAGGCAGAATATATGTGCCTCACGATACACACTATTACATGTAATTGAATTTCACCTGGTACGTATCATTTGAAATTCTCACTGGTCTTTTTTCCTGGTGCATTACTGATTTGTGTGTTATCGGTATATGAATTCTTGTCATTCTTTATGGAATCTGGTATTGTTGTAAAAATGAATATCATAATTTCCAGTTAAATCTAATTATTGTATAAAATGAACTCCGCCTTTCGTAAGTCTCTACTTTTTTTGAACAATTTTGTATTTAATCTTTTTGTATTCATGTTCATGTTCCCGGAAAGTACTCAATTATTCTTACTACAGAAAGCAAAAAACAAATACGTGTCCAACAGTAAAATAACCCAAGTTGTTTATGCAGGAATTTGTTCCTCAGAGATAATCGATGGGTTGTAATTATGCTCAGCACCGGGCAGCTATTGGTATTTTCAACTTGCGAAGAGACATACTTAAGATAGAAGTTTGTTTGTCCTTAAGTGATGATTTGAAGGTGCCCCTGTGCTTTATCTTTTTAATTTCTTTATTGTTCATGTTAAATGTTTTCCAATGCTTACGTCACATTTGCATATCTGTAACTAAGCACCTCCTGACTGCATCCGATGTCCATCCAAATCCTGGACCATCTGATACAAAACAACTTAAATTAGGCCATGCCAACATTAGAAGTATTAAAAGTGATGGAAAGTTAGACGATCTTCAATTACTAATGCAAAATGAGGATATTGACATCTTGGGGATATCCGAAACATGGCTTGATAGTAGTTTTCCTAACGATCTTCTCTCACTAGACGGTTACCAACCCCCTCTTCGGAAAGACAGGGCATCGGGTGCAGGTGGAGGTGTCATGCTGTATGTGCGGGATTCACTTCCTTTTACTCATTGCAAGGAGTATGAACATGACAATGTTGAAAGTTTATGGATAAAAGTTCAAACGCGACGAGGCAGTATCCTTATCGGCACCTTTTACCGTCCGCCAGGCCAAACAGCAGAGTGCCGTGATCATTTCTTAGACACTCTTTCCATTTCGATTTCTCTTGCACTGGAAAGCAACCCTTTTGCCCTTATCATACTCGGTGACTTTAACGACAGATGTAGAGACTGGGAGTCGGATCATACTGACAGCGAGCTGGGTACAAAACTCTTTAATATCATCTCCCAAAATTATCTTTTCCAACTTATCAATGAACCCACGAGATCCACTGAATACACTGAAAGTCTATTAGATTTACTTATTACGGACTCTCCCGGTCTTATCATCAACAGCGGAACGTTACCCCCAGTCTCTTCGTCCGACCATTCTGTTATATACTGTACCCTTACTTTAACTGTAATGCGCAATCGTCCATTTAAACGCACCATATGGGACTTCAAAAATGCAAATTTCGAAGGGCTAAACTCTTCACTGTTGTATGCTCCGTGGGATACTGGCTTTAGTGTTTTTGACAGCATTGATGATATTGCAACCTATTGGACTGATCTGCTCCTCAGCATTACCAAAAATTATATTCCAAGCAAAGAAATCTTTGTGAGACCAAAAGACAAACCCTGGATGGATTCATTTATTAAAAGAATGAGGAGAAAACGGGATCGTGCATGGAGGCGCTACAAACGAACTAAATACGATGTCCATTATCAAATCTATAAGAAATTTCGTAACATAACTGTAAACGCTAATAAATCTGCTATCCAGTCTTATTTCTCAAAACTGAGAGATGATCTAGATAACAAAAATTTAAACCCCAAAAAATGGTGGAGCCTGACCAAATCCATACTGGGTTGCAAGATCCATCAAAATATACCGCCTTTAATTGAAAATGAAAATGTTATATCAAATAATATAGAGAAAGCCGAAATTTTTAATGAGTACTTCGCCAGTCAGAGCAAGCTTGAAGCTGATGATACCTTTACTCTACCTACTTTCGAATATCATACTAATGAGAGGCTCAAAACGTTTATATTCACTGAAGAAGAGGTTAAAAAATTTCTGCTCTCCCTCAAAACAAGCTCTGCAACTGGTCCCGATAACATTGGTAATTTCCTTTTAAAAAATGTGGCAACTGGTATCAGCTACCCACTGCTTAAGCTATTCAATCTTTCAATGCAGTCATCTTCATTTCCCGACTGCTGGAAAAAGTCAAATTTATGTCCAGTGTTCAAAAAGTCCGACCGACAAAGCAAAACTAACTACCGTCCAATTTCCTTGCTATGCAATGTGTCCAAAGTATTGGAGCGTCTCGTGTTTAATAAATTTTATGAATACTTAGTTAGTCAAGGCCTATTAACGTCCAAAAACTCAGGATTCAAACAAAATGACTCGACTATAAATCAGCTAATAAGCATACTGCACAATATTTATAACGGTTTAGAAAACCACAACGAAGCTCGAATAGTTTTTCTAGATGTCTCCAAGGCCTTTGACCGTGTTTGGCACGAGGGACTATTGTTCAAACTACGCCAATTGGGTTTTGAAGCATCATTGGTACGTTGGGTACGTAGTTATCTCTCAAATCGTCGGCAACGAGTGGTCATCCAGGGCCACTGCTCACAATGGCTCCCCGTGGAAGCCGGAGTTCCCCAAGGATCTATTCTTGGACCCCTTTTATTTCTTGTATTTGTAAATGATATTGTAGATAACATATCATGTGATATAAGATTGTTTGCCGACGATACTAGCATCATTGAAATTGTAAAAAATCCCACCATCTCAGCGAACCGCATGAACGGTGATTTGAGAAAAGTTGACCAGTGGGGTCATCTTTGGCACGTCTTATTTAATGCATTAAAATCTCTTTCTCTAATATTTTCGACAAAACGCGACAAATATGAGCATCCTCCATTACTTCTGGGTGATCAAGTCATACCGGAAACAACCAGCCACACTCACCTGGGGATAACTCTCTCTTCAAATTTAACGTGGAATGCACATATTGAGAGAATTATAGATAAAGCCAGTAAACGTCTTGCTGTCTTGAAGAGACTGAAATTCAAACTATCTAGAAATACCTTATGCAAACTATATCTCACTATGGTGCGTCCGATACTTGAATATGGGTGTGTGCTTTTTGATAATTGCAGCAAAGGACTCTCGGACCTTCTTGAGTCCGTGCAATATGAAGCGGCCAGAATCTGCACGGGCGCTCGCCGCCACACCTCGCTTGACCGTCTACTCTCTGAATTAGGGTGGCAAACTCTAGCAGACCGGCGTAAATATTTCAAACTAGTTGCTTTCTTCAAAATGTACCACGGATTGCGTCCCGAATATTTATCAAGTATAGTACCCTTAAAACCAGCCGATACCAGTGGTCGTAGTCTTAGAACACCGCAGTATTTGAAACAGGTCAAATTTCGTACAAAACGGTTTGGTGATTCATTCTTGCCTTCAGTAATTAAATTGTGGAACGACCTACCGGACGACATACGTAGCTCTATTTCTCTATCAAAATTCAAATTAACCCTCAAACAAACTTTGTTGGCCACTGATAATGTCCCTCCATACTACGCTCATGGTGACCGTTTTGCCAATATTTGCCAAACCCAGTTACGTCTACGTCACTCAGGTCTACACGCACATCTCTTCAAAATAAACGTTATAGCCTCTTCATCGTGTGATTGTGGTCATCCCGTCGAAGATATTATTCATTTCTTTCTCTTTTGTCCACTACATGCTGCCCCCCGTTTAAACCTGTTGAAGGAAATTAGAGATATTGTCGCACCAGGGGTTCACTCAAGCTTAATGGTCCATGTAGCTAGTGAACGCTTGGTGGAAATTCTGTTATATGGCAACACAGACTTTACACTTGAAGTTAACCAACAAATTTTTTCAAGTGTACAAAAATTCATAATCAATACTCGGAGGTTTCACTTTTAAGGTCTGGTGTGTCATATGTTGCTGAAACTAATTTGAATCGTTAATAGATGGGTTATTTGTACATTTTATGTGAGGTATAAACTTGACGATGTATGCTTTATTGTGATATGTAGGACTGTAATGCTTTCCGTTAAACATATATCTTTCATTGTACTTGTCCTGTGCGTCTTGTACATAGACCATGTGTTGCGTTGTATGTCTGGAGAGCCTCCAGATTAGTAATTTTGTACTACCTAGGCAATCCAGGTAAAATAAATATGTTTATAATAATTGTGGCACCCATCAGAAGGCCCTAACAGTACTTTCCTTCCCACTTAAATCCCAGGGAGGAGAGGGGTCATCACGATCTATAGAAAGTTTGTACCCGCAGGGTATCGACTTTGGCCCAGAATTATTTCCCTGAGTTCTGAAGCAGAGCACAACATCATCAACCCCTACATATTTCACATTATACTTCTTTTTAGAAATGCCGTCATTGATAAACATAGCACCAGGATTGTCTGCAGCATTATGACAAATTGTGGGCTTTGACAACCAGGCCTGGGCAGACGGCATAGCGAAAGAGGGCAGCCGGCAGGGGGATTCTCTGCAGCTGTAGGGGATGCCTCCCCAGGCCTGGGCAGACGGCATAGCGAAAGAGTGGAGGCCGCAGGGGGACCCTCTGCAGCGGTAGGGGATGCCTCCCAAGCCTGGGCAGACGGCAAAGCGAAAGAGGGGAGCCCGCAGGGGGACTCTCTGCAGCGGTAAGGGATGCCTCCCCCGGCCAGAGCAGACGGCAAGCGAAAGAGGGGAGCCCGCAGGGGGGACACTCTGCAGCGCCAGGGGATGCCGCCAGAGGCCTGGGCAAACAGCAAAGCTAAAATGGGGAACCCACAGGGGGACCCTCTGCAGCGGTAGGGGATGCATCCCCAGGCCTGGGCAGAGGGCAAAGCTACAGTGGGGAGCCCGAAGGGGGACCCTCTGCAGCGGTAGGGGATGCGTCCCCAGGCCTGGGCAGACGGCAAAGCTAAAGAAGGCAGCCCGCAGGGGGACCCTCTGCAGCGGTACGGGATGCCTCCACAGGCCTAGGCAGATGGCAAAGCCAAAGCGAGGAGCCCGCAGGGGGACCCTCTGCAGCGCTAGTGGATGCCTCCGTAGGCCTGGGCAGACGGCAAAGTGAAAGAGGGGAACCCGCAGGGGGACCCTCTGCAGCTGTAGGGTATGCCTCCGGATGCCTGGGCAGACGGCCAAGCGAAAGAGGGGAGGCCGCAGGGGGACCCTCTGCAGCGGTGACGGATGCCTCCGTAGGCCTGGGCAGACGGCAAAGCGAAAGAAGGGAACCTGCAGGGGGACCCTCTGCAGCAGTAGGGTATGCCGCCCAAGGCCTGGGCAGACGGCAAAGCGAAAGAAGGCAGCCCGCAGGGGGATCCTCTGCAGCTGTAGGGTTTGCCTCCCCAGTACTGAGCAGACTGCAAAGCTAAAGAGGGGAGCCCGCAGGGGACCCTCTGCAGCGCTACGGGATGCCGCCAGAGGTCTGAGCAAACGGCAAAGCGAAAGAGAGGAACCCGCAGAAGGACCCTCTGCAGCGGTAGGGGATGCCTCCTCAGGCCTGGGCAGAGGGCAAAGCTACAGTGGGGAGCCCGCAGGGGGACCCTCTGCAGCAGTAGGGGTCTCCCCAGGCCTGGGCAGACTGCCAAGCGAAAGAGGGTAGCCACAAGGGGGATCCTCTGCAGCGGTAGGGTATGCCTCCCCAGGCCTGGGCAAACGGCAAAGCAAAAGAGGGGAACCCGCAGGGGGACCCTCTGCAGCGGAATGGGATGCCTCCGCAGGCCTGGGCAGATGGCAAAGCTAAAGTGAGGAGCCCGCAGGTTGACCGTCTGCAGCGGTAGGGGATGCCTCCCCAGGCCTGGGCAGACGGGAAAGTGAAAGAGGGGAACCCGCAGGGGGACCCTCTGCAGCGGTGGGGGATGCCTCCCCTGGCCTGGGCAGACGGCAAAGCTAAAGAGGGCAGCCCGCAGGGGGATCCTCTGCAGGGGTAAGGGATGCCTCCGCAGGCCTGGGCAAACGGCAAAGAGAAAGAGGGGAGCCCGCAGGGGGACCCTCTGCAGCAGTAGGGGATGCCTCCGCAAGCCTGGGCAGACGGCAAAGAGAAAGAGGGGAGCCCGCAGGGGGGACACTCTGCAGCGGTAGGGGATGCCTCCACAGGCCTGGGCAAACAGCAAAGCGAAAGAGGGGAGTCCGCAGGGGGACCCTCTGCAGCTGTAGGTGATGCTTAAGTAGGCCTGGGCAGACGGCAAAGCTAAAGAGGGGACCCCACAGGGGGACCCTCTGCACCCGTAGGGGATGGCTCCGCAAGCCTGGGCAGACGGCAAAGCGAAAGAAGGCAGCCCGCAGGGCGATCCTCTGCAGCTGTAGGGTGTGCCTCCACAGGCTTGGGCAGACGGCAAAGCTAAAGAGGGGAGCCCGCAGGGAACCCTCTGCAGCGGGAGGGGATGTCTCCCCAGGCATGGGCAGACAGCGAAGCGAAAGAGGGCAGTCCGGAGGGGGACCCTCAGCAGCGGTAGGGGATGCCTCCCCAGGCCTGGGCAAACGCCAAAGCGACAGTGGGGATCCCGAAGGGGGGCCCTCGGCAGTGGTAGGGGATGTCTCCCCAGGCCTGGGCAGACGGCTAAGCGAAAGAGGGCAGCTCGCAAGGGGACCCTCTTCAGCGGTAGGGTATGCCTCCCCAGGCCTTGGCAGACCGCAAAGCTAAACAGGGGAGCCCGGAGGGGGACCCTCTGCAGTGGTAGGGAATGCCTCCGCAGGCCTGGGCAGATGGCAAAGCAAAAGCGAGGAGCCCACAGGGGGACCCTATGCAGCGGTAGGGGATGCCTCCGTAGGCCTGGGCAGACGGCAAAGTGAAAGAGGGGAACCCGCAGGGGGACCCTCTGCATCGGTAGGGGATGCCTCCGCATGCCTGGGCACACGGCAAATCTAAAGAGGGGAGGCCGCAGGGGGACCCTCTGCAGCGGTGAGGGATGCCTCTGTAGGCCTGGGCAGACGGCAAACGAAAGAGGGGAGTCCGCAGGGGGACCCTCTGCAACTGTAGGGGATGCCTCCGTAGGCCTGGGCAGACGGCAAAACGACAGTGGGGAGCCCACAGGGGGACCCTCTGCAGCGGTAGGGGATGCCTATACAGGCCTGGGCAGACGGCAAAGCGAAAGAGGAAAGCCCGCAGGGGACCCTCTGCAGCCCTAGGGGATGCCGCCAGAGGCCTGGGCAAACGGCAAAGCGAAAGAGGGGAACCCGCATGGGGGACACTCTGCAGCTGTAGGGGATGCCTTTTCAGGCCTGGGCAAACAGCAAAGCTAAAGAGGGGAGTCCGCAGGGGGACCCTCTGCAGCTGTAGGGGATGCCTCCGTAGGCCTGGGCAGACGGCAAAGCGACAGTGGGGAGCCCTCAGGGGGACCCTTTGTAGCCTTACGGGATGCCTCCGCAAGTCTGGGCAGACGGCAAAGCGAAAGAAGGCAGCCCGCAGGGTGATCCTCTGCAGCTGTAGGGTATGCCTCCACAGGCTTGGGCAGACGGCAAAACGACAGTGGGGAGCCCACAGGGGGACCCTCTGCAGCCGTAGGGGATGCCTCCGCAAGCCTGGGCAGACGGCAAAGTGAAAGAAGGCAGCCCGCAGGGGGACCCTCAGCAGCGGTAGGGGATGCCTCCACAGGCCTGGGCAAAGGGCAAAGCGACAGTGGGGATCCCGCAGGGGGACCCTCGGCAGTGGTAGGGGATGTCTCTCCAGGCCTGGGCAGACGGCTAAGCGAGAGAGGGCAGCCCGCAGGGGGACGTTTTGCAGCGGTAGTGTATGCCTCCCCAGGCCTGGGCAGACGGTAAAGCTAAACAGGGTAGCCCAGAGGGGGACCCTCTGCAGTGGTAGGGAATGCCTCCGCAGGCCTGGGCAGATGGCAAAGCTAAAGCAAGGAGCCCACAGGGGGACCCTCTGCAGCGGTAGGGGATGCCTCCTTTGGCCTGGGCAGACGGCAAAGTGAAAGAGGGGAACCCGCAGGGGGACCCTCTGCATCGGTAGGGGATGCCTCTGCATGCCTGGGGAGACGGCAAAGCGAAAGAAGGCAGCCCGCAGGGTGATCCTCTGCAGCTGTAGGGTATGCCTCCACAGGCCTGGGCAGACGGCAAAGCGAAAGAGGGGAGCCCGCAGGGGACCCTCTGCAGCGGTAGGGGATGTCTCCCCAGGCATTGGCAGACGGCCAAGCGAAAGAGGGCCGCCCGCAGGGGGACCCTAAGCAGTGCTAGGGGAAGCCTCCCCATGCCTGGGCAAACGGCAAAGCGAAAGAGGGGAGCCCGCAGGTTGACCCTCTGGAGCTTTTATGGGAAGCCTCCCCAGGCCTGGGCAAAGAGCAAAGTGAAGTAGGGGAGTCCGCAAGGGGACCCTCTGCAGCTGTAGGGGATGCCTCTTCTTAAGCCTGGGCAGACGGCAAAGCTAAAGAAGGCAGCCCGCAGGGGGACCCTCTGCAGCGGTACGTGATGCCTCCACAGGCCTGGGCAGATGGCAAAGCGAAAGCGAGGAGTCCGCAGGGGGACCCTCTGCAGGACTAGTGGATGCCTCCGTAGGCCTGGGCAGACGGCAAAGTGAAAGAAGGGAACCCGCAGGGGGACCCTCTGCAGCGGTAGGGTTTGCCTCCGCATGCCTGGGCAGACGGCCAAGTGAAAGAAGGACGCCCACAGGGTGACCCTCTGCAGCGGTGAGGGATGCCTCCGTAGACCTGGGCAGACGGCAAAGCGGAAGAAGGGAACCTGCAGGGGGACCCTCTGCAGCGGTAAGGGATGCCGCCCAAGGCCTGGGCAGACGGCAAAGCGTAAAAGGACGCCCACAGGGGGATCCTCTGCAGCTGTAGGGTTTGCCTCCCCAGTACTGGGCAAACCCCAAAGCTAAAGAGGGGAGCCCGCAGGGGACCCTCTGCAGCGCTACGGGATGCCGCCAGAGGTTTGGTCAAACGGCAAAGCGAAAGAGAGGAACCCGCAGAAGGACCCTCTGTAGCGGTAGGGGATGCCTCCCCAGGCCTGGGCAGAGGGCAAAGCTACAGTTGAGAGCCCGCAGGGGGACCCTCTACAGCAGTAGGGGTCTCCCCAGGCCTGCGCAGACTGCCAAGCGAAAGAGGGTAGCCACCAGGGGGATCCTCTGCAGCGGTAGGGTATGCCTCCCCAGGCCTGGGCAAACTGCAAAACAAAAGAGGGGAACCCGCAGGGGGACCCTCTGCAGCGGAATGGGATGCCTCTGCAGGCCTGGGCAGATAGCAAAGCTAAAGTGAGGAGCCCGCAGGTTGACCGTCTGCAGCGGTAGGGGATGCCTCCCCAGGCCTGGGCAGACGACAAAATGAAAGAGGGGAACCCGCAGGGGGACCCTCTGCAGCGGTAGGGGATGCCTCCCCAGGCCTATGCAGACGGCAAAGCTAAAGAGGGCAGCCCGCATGGGGATCCTCCTCAGCGGTAAGGGATGCCTCCGGAGGCCTGGGCAGACGGCAAAGAGAAAGAAGGGAGCCCGCAGGGGGACCCTCTGCAGCGGTAGGGGATGCCTCCGCATGCCTGGGCAGACGGCAAATCGAAAGAGGGGAGTCCGCAGGGGGACCCTCTTCAACTGTAGGGGATGCCTCCGTAGGCCTGGGTAGACGACAAAGCGACAATGGGGAGCCCAGAGGGGGACCCTCTGCAGCGGTAGGGGATGCCTCCGCAGGCCTGGGCAGACGGCAAAACGAAGTTGGTGAGCCCGCAGGGGGACCCTCTGCAGCTGTAGGGTTTGCCTATACAGGCCTGGGCAGACGGCAAAGCTAAAGAGGGGAGCCCGGAGGGGACCCTCTGCAGCGGTAGGGGATGTCTCCCCAGGCATGAGCATACGGCCAAGCGAAAGAGGGCAGCCCGCAGGGGGACCCTCTGCAGCTCTATGGGATACCGCCAGAGGCCTGGGCAAACGGCAAAGCAAAAGAGGGGAACCCGCAGGGGGACCCTCTGCAGCGGTAAGGGATGCCTCCCCAGGCCTGGGCAAAGGGCAAAGCGACAGTGGTGGGCCCGTAGGGGGACCCTCTGGAGCGGTAGGGGATGTCTCCCCAGGCCTGGGCAGACGGCCAAGCGAAAGAGGGCAGCCCGCAAGGGGACCGCGCTGCAGCGGTAGGGGATGCCTCCGCAGGCCTGGACAGATGGCAAAACGAAAGCGAGGATCCCGTAGTGGGACCCTATGCAGCGGTAGGGGATGCCTCCGTATGGCTGGGCAGACGGCAAAGTGAAGGAGGGGAACCCGCAGGGGGACCCTCTGCAGCGTTAGGGGATGCCTCCGCATGCCCGGGCAGACGGCAAATCGAAAGAGGGGAGGCCACAAGGGGACCCTCTGCAGCGGTGAGGGATGCCTCCGTAGGCCTTGGCAGACGGCAAAGCGAAAGAGGGGAACCCGCAGGAGTACCCTCTGCAGCGGTAGGGGATGTCGGCCCATGCCTGGGCAGACGGCAAAGCGAAATAAGGCAGCCCGCAGGGGGATCCTCTGCATCTGTAGGGTGTTCCTCCACAGGCCTGGGGAGATGGCAAAGCGAAAGAGGGAAGCCCGCAGGAGACCCTCCGCAGCGGTAGGGGATGTCTCCCCAGGCCTGGGCAGACGGCAAAGCGAAAGAATGCAGCCCGCTGGGGATTCCTCTGCAGCTGTAGGGTATGCCTCCGCAGGCCTGGGCAGATGGCAAAGCAAATGAGGGGAGCCCGCAGGGGACCTTCTTCAGGTGTACGGGATGTATCCCCAGGCCTGGGCAGACGGCCAAGCGAAAGAGGGCAGCCCGCAGTGGGACCCTCTGCAGCAGTAGGGGATGCCTCCGCAGGCCTAGGCAGATGGCAAAGCGAAAGCAAGGAGCCCGCAGGGGGACCCTCTGCAGTTGTAGGGGATGCCTCCGCAGGCCTGGGCAGACGGCAAATTGAAAGAGGGGAGCCAGCAAGGGGACCATCTGCAGCGGAGGGGGATGCCTCCCCAGGCCTGGGCAGACGGCAAAGCGAAAGAGGGCAGCCCGCAGGGGAACACTCTGCAGCGTTAGGGGATGCCTCTCCAAGCCTGGGCAGACGGCAAAGCGAAATAGGGGAGCCCGGAGGGGGACCCTCTGTAGCGCTAGGGGATGCCTCCCTAGGCTTGGGCAGACGGCCAAGCGAAAGAGGGCAGCCCGCAGGGGGACCCTCTGCAGCGGTGGGGATGCCTCCCCAGGCCTGGGCAGACGGCAAAGCTAAAGAGGGGAGCCGGCAGGGGGACCCTCTGCAGCGGTAGGGGATGCCTCCGTAGGCCTAGGCAGATGGCAAAGCAAGAGCGAAGAGCCCGCAGGGGGACCCTCTGCAGTTGTATGGGATGCTTCCGTAGGCCTGGGCAGACGGCAAAGCGAAAGAGGGCAGCCTGCAGGGGGACCCTCTGCAGCTGTAGGGGATGCCTCCGCAGGCCTGGGCAGACGGCAAAGCGAAGTACGGGAGCCTGCAGGGGGACTCTCTGCAGCGGTAGGGGCTGCCTCTCCAGGCCTGGGCAGGCGGCAAAGCCAAAGAGGGGAGGCCGCAGGGGGACCCTCTGCAGCGCTAGAGGATGCCTCGCTAGGCCTGGGCAGACAGCCAAGCGAAAGAGGGCAGCCCGCAGGGGGACCCTCTGCAGCGGTGGGGGATGCCTCCCCAGGCCTGGGCAGACGGCCAATTGAAAGAGGGGAGCCGGCACGGGGACCCTCTGCAGCGGTAGGGGATGCTTCCACAGGCCTGGGCAGACGGGAAAGTGAAAGAGGGGAGCCCGCAGGGGGACCCTCTGCAGCGCTAGGGGATGCCGCCCAGGCCTGGGCAGACGGCAAAGCGAAAGAGGGGAGCCCGCAGAGGGATCCTCTGCAGCGGTAGGGGATGCCTCTTCAGGCCTGGGCAGACGGCAAAGCGAAAGAGGGGAGCTCGCAGGAGACCCTCTGCAGTGGTAGGGGATGTCTCCCCAGGCCTGGGTAGACGGCAAAGCGAAAGAGGGGAGCCCGCAGGAGACCCTCTGCAGTGGTAGGGGATGTCTCCCCAGGCCTGGGTAGACGGCAAAGCGAAAGAGGGGAGCCCGCAGGGGGACCCTCTGCAGCGGTAGGGGATGCCTCCCCAGGCCTGGGCAGACGGCAAAGCGACAGTGGGGAGCCCACAGGGGGACCCTCTGCAGCGGTAGGGGATGCCTCCGCAGGCCTGGGCAGACGGCAAAGCGAAGTAGGGGAGCCCGCAGGGGGATCCTCTGCAGCGGTAGGGGATGCCTCCCCAGGCCTTGGCTTTCTTTCTTTCTTTCTTTCTTTCTTTCTTTCTTTCTTTTTTTCTTCCACATCATTTTCATTTCAAACTTTTTAAAATTTTTTCATTCACAAACACAAACTTCAAATTTAATATTTCATATGCGTAATTATAAAGGCATATGGAATGGCTTAAATTTTATTTCTTTCACCCACAATGTCATGTTGTTTTACTTCATCTTCAAAGGTATACTTCCTTTTCCACAGCTTCCACAAATATGGTCTATTCTGTTCTGGATTCAGCTGCATACACAGATACCAATTAATTACCACTTCATTTACTCATTTCAGTTGACAAAATTTATTCGACATGTACATAGCTTATTTGTCTTATGTGAAAAGTATATATATATATATGCCTTTAAATCACTGGTAATTCCTGTGCTATATCATTTCGTATTATAAAACACCACACTAATTCCACTTAAAATGAAAAGTTGCACATTGGCCATCCAGGATATCATCTAAAGTTGCCACAACTAAATTTCAGTTGTCCAAGTCAAGCAGACACCCCTTAATTTCGACCCCTGATAAACATACATACTACTCTTTATACTAATATTAAGCAGTTTAACAATAATGTCCCATTATTTCATTATAATTATTCTGTATCCCACCTCATGGTGCATACTTCTTTATTCCATGACGCTCATCATTAAACACCTAGCAACCTCTTCTGTACGTTCCATGGACTATACTCTTTAAAAAAAACTTTACCATTAACAAATCGGCTATAATACTACAGCAGCAGTCTCATGAGCATGCTAAACTATATCCGGGCTTTCTAAAATCTTATTTCAATGCTGGATGTTGGACATATGACAACGCACGCTATATGCAATTTAAAGTTACAGTTGCTAAGTCTTGCAAATGATGTAAACTTAATCACATGCCTTAATAATCACATTCTTATTTTTAATACTTGAAATTTAACCCGTACACATGCAAAACATTATTGCCGCTGCACTTCACATCAACCAAGTCTCCTTTTAATTTAATCCACGTGCCTCCTCTTTATTTTTTTTTAGGTCGTTTACCACTTTTATTAATGCGACACACTCCTTTGAATCTATTTCAATTACTTACACTTCTTCATTGCATCCCAAAGCTTACAGCTAGGCCTATATTCCTTCATTACTTCTCTTTCCAAAACAATGTTTGGCATCGGCCTTTCGGCAAACTTTTCCTGCTGATTGCTCAGTCCACACACATTTCTATGTCCACTGCATGCAACAAATTTTATAATGGTTCTTTGTCAACTGCAACTTGTACCTTTTTATTTCCAAATGTTTCTTACGTTTAATCAATAATTCGTGCACAGTCTTCATGCATATCTATGTCCATTGCTTTTCTTAATTCACAACTAAACTTGTGTCAATGCCATGTTGCCCGACAGAATTATCTCTGTGCCATCGGGACATGTACACGCAATCCTTGTGCCAAACAGTTTCACAGGAATTGATTCCTTAATCATTTCATCCACCTTCAACACTTCCGTTGAATCGCCACATGTTGCGAGGTACTAAAAAATAAAAGTATATCAGTGAGCAAAGACACAACCAATGAAGCAAAGAGTAAGGAAACAAGAAAAAAGAAAGTAAACAAATACAGATGATAAAAAATAGTGTGTGTGTGAGAGAGAGAGAGGAGAGAGAGAGAGAGAGAGAGAGAGAACAACAAACAAAAAACCCAAACAAATAACAGAGAGAGAGAGAGAGAGAGAGAGAGAGAGAGAGAGAGAGAGAGAGAGAGGCAAAGGGATAAAACAACAAACAAACAAAAAACCCAAACAAATAACAGTTTCCTACCCATTCAGTTATCATGCAAAACAACTAACAATTATAGTCGCATCTTTATGAGGACCTTCACAGTCAAGACAGCTAAAGCAGCACCAAACACTAAACCAACATTTCATAAAACCGCCATAAAGGTCCATCTTCTATTTTTACACAAAACAACATTTTTATTTAACAACACAAAAGTATTTGAACTAGGTGGCAGCTATTCAACGACACTTGTAGAGAGTCGACTAGACCTCACTGTAATGATTTTATTTATATTTTTCAATAAACACAGAATCGTTGCAATATATGTTAAATTGTTTCGCTTTTTCTGACGCGATGAAGTTCATGTATACCATACATATATATTACACTGTTACCGACTACATTGACGGACTCATCGTGTTTGCACTGCTACCATTTCTGTCTTTCCTACATCATTTAGACATTAGTATTACTTCATTATTTCATAACAGCAAACTTCCGCTGCAAAAAGCTGTTCGCCTAAAGCTTTTTTTCTGTGCTCATACTCTACAAATGTCCTTTAAATCAAACTTTTCATAATTGAATCAGACGTCATTACATTCCGTGAGCGTGAAAAAGGCAAAAGATCGTGGTTGGCGTATAAACAATTTTCCACTGCCAAATGATACTCAGGTCGAACTACTCGAGTCCAACTGCTCGAAATTATAAGGATACCACATTCACATTCATCATAAAAAAAATTCACATTCCTCACAAAATATATTCAAAGTACCAGCATGCCTGTGCTTCTGTACAATATTGAACGGTTTTCATTGGCCTGATCCATGCGCCTTGCGCCCAAAGTGCGTTCAAGAAAGCTGTTGACCCAGTGTAGACTTGCTACTTACATAATTAAATGCACCACACACTGTCGCGTGACAAGTTTACTCTTATGATAGCCTGCACTTGAAAACCATCATGTCGTCAAAGGGCTTCTTCAAAGTCTTCAAATTTAACATTTCATAATTATACGTCCGCATGAAATATTATTCCCGGTACTTACTCCATATTTTTATGATAACCTTTTCATTTTAAATGTTACTTGACAACAGTTTGCTTAAGCGACCACTGGAACAAGAGTGGGCGTCACACAGGGTATCTATGTGTAAAATCAATGTTACGGAAGAGGGCAGTTAAAAGCATACCGCAAAATGACAACCCAGGGGCAAGTGACTTTTAATTTTGTGCATTTACACTCAAGCATAGCCAACTGACCTGACAGTGTGCAAATCGATTAAAAATAACAATATCACTGAATAATATCTGCACAACTCCCAAAACCAGAGGACTGTGACAGCTCCGTGCTCAGCTCACCTTGCATACAGAGACTGAATTGGTCCTGTGAACTTTTAAAGAACATCAAGGTCACTTTTGGAGACTATCATTACTGTTTCCAATAATACCAAAGTCTTCACTCACTCACGCTGTTTGAATCATTTTTGAAAGGCAAAGTGACAGGGTCCACCATTACCAAGCCAATATGTTTCTTTAATCTTTCAAGGTGCAAGAGGGATTTATATAGGGCTTTGCCCTGTTTCCCAATTGTAAATTTACAAGAGGGCAGTTTAAACAGCCCATGCTCAGCTGACCTATATTCATCACACTTGTGCTTCTGTGAACTTGGGATAGGACAAAATAGGCAGACACTTAGCAAAGGTACATCCCTACCAAGTTAACCATTACAAGAAATTCCCATGTTAAACTTGCCTATTAAAACATTTTTAAAGATTTTCCTAAAAAAAATAATAAATCCACAAATCACTGAAATGCGAATTGGGGACGCCGACGGACGGGCGGACGACGGATCCCTAACCACCACATAAGCTCAGCTGACTGACAAGTGAGCTGAGCTAAAAAAAATTACAAATCCAAACATTACTAGAGCGTGACCATTTGAGCAAGTTTGGTAAAGACCCACCGAAGGTTTGAAGTGAATCTGGTTAACTGTTTTGGAGAAAAAGTCGAAAATTAATTTCCATTGCAATCCCCACCGACTTGTATGGTAATCAATAGGAAAGCTGCATTAACCGACACGAACTCAAACTGGGAAAAATAGTCACTGGTAGAGACCCAACCAATGTACATCCCCACAAACTTTTAGGTGAATCTGGCTAACGATTTTCAGATTGTTGACTGAGGAAGGACGGACGAAGGACGATACGGTAAGCTCAGTTGACTGATCAGTCAGCTGAGCTAAAAACTCTTGATCACGTCCGACACAAAGAGCATCAATTTCTGCAGTCTACATAATAGACTGAATAAAATTTAGAAAAAAATGTACCGAGACTTCAAACTATCCTAGGCCATTTAAAAAAATATTAAAGAACTTGTCATATAACCGGATATCTTCACAATTTGGATAAACACCTCTACTCCGCAACCAATACAAGAGTGTCTCACCTGATGAAGCAGCAAACATTTCAATACACTGGTACGTCAGTGATACAGGCTCACCTGGTGGCTACACGCGGAAGTCCTATTACATGTTTTCTTTCCTTGAGTTGGGGCAGTCATAACTTTCGTCAGGTGTACTCGGTCAAGAAGTTTCCAATGCTAATGACCAATGCCTGCCAGACCCTTTAAAAATATAAAGGAAATTTAAACTGGGCAGTATGTGATCATTATCAGCAAAAACAAAATGACATTTTGACATACATATAGTAAAGGCTGCCAAACGACAAATAAATTAGGGTGGCATAAAGTTCAAAGCACCACTTTATATGAGAGTTCCTTAAAAAAGTACCCGGTTGAAACCAAGCGCTTTAACATGCAAATACTATACACTATATTATACTTCATATTGTCTAATAATTCTATTTCAATTTTCTACACAGACTTCATATCCTGCTCGGTTTTTTTTTTTTTTTTTGGTTTGATATGCATACAAACATATTCTAAACCCAGCGAAATTTACTTGCAACCATTTGCCAAAAACACATGAAATGAGAAGTCAATGCTTGTACCCGTTTCACAATGCATGCAACGACTCGTGACTTTAACCACGTGACTAGCCACAACGGTCAATTTATGTTCTTGATTTATACATACAAACAGCCAGATTTTACCGTGGCCGTACCTGTATTTTGCACCGTCGTTCTTCCTTTGAAATACAAAATGGACGAAAAGGCACTAGCAGCGAAGTACCAATTTTTCAAACGAGGAAAAAAATTACAAAATAGACAAGGGGAATTCATTCAACTTAAAAATTATGCACTAACAAAATGGACTCCCCACCCCCACCCCCCCAAAAAAAACCCTCCGCTGCAAAGCTATGCATTTGGAATTGAGAGAGCAATTGCCGAGCCGGTGCACCTGACCATAACCTACCGGGTATGTCAACATGCACATTGACAGTTTTCATGGTAACTAGAATTAAATTAGAATTGGAAGAGACCAACCTAAAACACCGCGAGATCAAGGAAGCGAGATTAGAGTTTTAAACATGGGCAATTCCTAATACATACTTCAGTTTTTATTCGCGCTCATATGTACACTTCACTCATACTAAAGCTAAGTGCATAGAAATTAAACGACTAACAAGAATATCAATTTTAAATAATATTGTATCAAATATGATAACACCAAATTACAGTGCAATGTACGTAACACGATGTTCGCATTGATCAGGCTTCTGGATTTTTCCGTTAACAACTTTGAATACAAAAAAGGAATATCACTGTCCAATAAACCTTTTCGTTGACAACCAAAACAAGGGAAAAATATCTGTCTCATTAAAAAAATTAAAATAAGCCTGACACAACTTCAAATGCCCTTTCAACTGTGCAGTGTCCTTTGAAATGAAGAGGCAAGGTTACTGATCATCAAATCACGTCTCGTATTATCCGGAAATTTCAATCCCACGGCACTGCAACTCGGTAAACTTTCTAAGTATCGGAACTTCATGAACGCAGTTATTATAAGGTAACGTCACATTTGCCTCGTACAAGTATACACGAATCAAATCTCATTCCTAATAATTCATTCGACAAATTACCACCATTTCTCTCGACATAAACTTGACTAATGTCTATTATTCTTGTAAAGGGCACGAGAGAAAAATCCGGTCATAAAAGTGCATGAAAACTGAATTCTAAATAAATATGCAACGCGATTGTGAATTCCACATTGTGTACAAAAGTGACAATCTGGTAAGTTTGAAGTGGTTCATCACTAAACACATTTTAATCACTTCATACCACTTTATAATGTAACAATGTAACCTTATAACCATACACGGGAACAATAATACATAAAACGACGTGGCTCACACACCGATTCCAGGTTCAAGTGAATCTGTTTGCAATTGTCCGACTCTGGTCAGATTCAGGTACGGTCAGATTAAGTGAGAGTTATAACATGAAAGGAGACGATTATGGCTATTACAACTGTCTCGTGGCTTCGCC
Source organism: Hermodice carunculata (assembly GCA_964020975.1). Taxonomy (NCBI): domain Eukaryota; kingdom Metazoa; phylum Annelida; class Polychaeta; order Eunicida; family Amphinomidae; genus Hermodice; species Hermodice carunculata. Next base: position 97,251,697 of record OZ026620.1, on the reverse strand, counting down.
ACTCGACAGTTATAAGCCATAAACGTCTCCTTTCATGTTATAACACATTTGTCATTGGCTGGTAGGAATGGTCATTTGTGTTTAGGTAGGATCAGTGATTTCATGATTGAAAGCGTATTATCTGTCAGTTACGTAATCAAATTCTTACACACACGTGTGACAGTGTCATTTCACTTCTGAGTCACTTCATTCGTGATTTCGCGCAGGCGTTCAGGTAGTTCGTGAATCTGCTAGCTGCCACAAAATGGAAGATGACGTGCCTCTAATTGAACTTGATAATATTGCAACACAGCTATTATTTTTCCAAAGAAATGACAGCACCGGCAGTACTGGGAGGTATGTTGGTTTTTATTTGTAGTGTTTTTACCATTTCACAATCAAAGTTTGCTTTGCGTTCATGATATGCTACTGCATCAAGACTAGTTTAGTTTAAACATATTTATTTTCACTGGATTACCCAATAGTACATGAAATATGATTAATCTAGGGGTTCTCCAGACACGGAGACGCACAAAATGATATATACAAGACGCATAGGACAATACAATGTACAAACATGTGACTATGTACTCTGGTAGACATGCTGTAATACAATTAAACAACAAAAACAATATCAAACATTCCAATCCAATTAAGAAAACATGCATATATACACGAATATGCTTAGTAGCAAGCTAATTCGTCCTCGGCACAGGGAGCGTCTGAAGGGGAGGTAATAGCTTGCTGGGCGCAGCCGAAGCACCCTGGCTGCAAACTCACACTGCCACTGTGGAGCCGCCAGTGCGCCCAGTAGCTCGGGTGTTCCTTCCCGCCTTGTCATTGTCGACCCACCTGTGGAGACACGATAGAGAACATGGTAGTATTAAAGGTACATACGTTGAACATACAAATACACTGCAATGGTATATGCTGGTTTCGGGAATACATATACATGATAAGATACTACACGGTTACAATATAAATCGGCGTGTTTCAACAACAAAAATTTTGCATTGCTCTGGAAATTACTGTATCGCATTCTTCTGAAAGTTCTTTACTCCCGAACAATAAAATACTACATAGTCTGTCACTTGCAACATGCATTATCAGGTTTGGATTAACACCAGGGGCTAACAAAGGAGTGATGGTAAGCAGGAGCTTCTTTCTCTCCTGGACATATTTAGGGCAGAAGAGACAAAAATGTTTGAAATCCTCAGTTGGGTGGGAGCAGGCACAGGTTGGCTGTTGAATGATATTTATTTTATGGAGATCGGAATTAAGTCTAGAGAATCCTAATCGTAACTGGGTATGACAGATGCTAGCAAATCGCTGACCATGGGAGTAGAAATCTGGAGCAATGTCGGCCGCTAGCAGATTGGCTTTAAGTTTCGACTTAAAGATTTGAAGGGAAAGGGAGTTACGGATATCAGTGGGGAGATTATTCCATAGTTTGGTGGCATCAGGGAGAAAGGAATTTTCAAACCGCTGGGTTCGGCATTTGATGAGGCGAAGGTTGCTGATAGGCCTATGGTGGAGCGTATGACCAGCCATGGCGGGGTTGCGAGGTATAAGGTTGGATAGGTAGGAAGGAGTTAAGTTAAAATACATCTTGTAGAAAAGGATTAATTTGAAATATTTGCGTCTACTGGCTAGTGTAGGCCAACCAAGTTCGTCTAAGAGTTTGTTATGGGATGTGTGCCTTAGTGCGCCAGTGCATATTTTAGCTGCCTCGTACTGAATCGACTCAAGTAAATCACTCAGACCTTGCCCACAATTATCAAAGATAACACAACCATATTCAAGAATTGGCCGAACCATTGAAATTGACTACTGACCCGGAGAAGTTTTGTGGCTGATGGTATAATGCGTGCTGGTACTTGAATGGAAAGTTTTTATCATGGAAATTCAGGTAAATCATTTCAAATTTTATTGTTAGACATTGAAAGGGTTAATTCGGAAAGAGTGAGTTATAGGTTTTACTTAATTCACTCTTTTTGCGGGCCCTTTTTGCGATTATATAGGGTGAAGGTCAGCCCAAAAAAGATGCATTATCAAGTTTCATAATACATTTGTTTTCATAATCAATGGTTATGGGATATAATCAACACTTTTTGAGCCTTATGATTGGCTAATTCCTACCAGCCATATGACAAGTGATCATGATCCACACTGGAATCAAACACAATGGATCTACCTGTGAACTGTTCTATATATATGCCAGGGTCACACACCCAGCTGACCCAAGCCATTCTATTGTTAAATGTTCAGGCTACAGACTTGTTTGCAAACACAACATGTACGATTTTTTATATGATACAGCCCATGTGCATTTTTGACATGGTGGGCACAGTTCATGTACCTGTAAGCATACTTCTTGGAGCTGACATCCATCCCCAACGCAGACCAATCAGAAACCCATGTGGTGTTTGCACTAGACCAGTTGCCAGTAATCACCGAGCTTTGGAATGTGATGATTGTCGAATGTGGATACATGTTAAGTGCTGCAACATTTCAACTGAGCTCTTTCAATACCTGCACAAAAATGGGCAAAACTTTGACTGGAGGTGTCCAAAGTGCATAACTTATGACTTGCCATTTGAAAATACCACGCACATCTCTTTAGGTTCAACATATACGTTTTTCCTTGATGAACTACCTTTTCATAATACATCTTATTATATGTGTCCCAAGGAAATCTCAGTGGAATTTCTTCCATCTATGATGTCTCTATTAATGACAGCAGTGTTGACCTCAAAAATGTGTCAAATGTCTCTATTAATGACAGTAGTGCCGACCTCAGAAATGCGTCAAATGTAAGTGATCAACATAGTCAATCTATTTTATCACATTTTCATGAATTAAGGGAAAATAGACTCTCTTTCACTATGAACTTCGCATTAGGTTTGATCAATATTTAGAGCATTAGAAATGAATTCTCTGAATTACTTGAAGCTTTAACGGATAGGTTGTTAGATTGCCTAATTGTACAAGAAACAAAACTTGATGAGACATTTCCAAATGCTCAATTTAATGTACCAAACTACACATTACATCGTGAGGACAGAAATGGATACGGAGGCGGTATCATGGTATTTAGAAGATCGGACATATACTGAACCCCAATGAAAAGTATCCACATGCCAATTTTGAAGTATTTTATTGTTTATACTTGAAACATTTCATACCTAGACGTGCTTAGAACTTAACAAAGCATTCACTTTTCTGGCGTAAAAATAATGTCACGCTCTACCGACATTAACGTCACTTACAGGCAAAAAATGTCATTAACTGCCCTAATTGAAAGTCACACAAATTTTTCTGTTCAATATGGGATGTGGCCACCTCGAGCATCAACACATGCTATACATCTGCGGCGCATACTGCTGACCAGGGTTTGAATTCTGTGTTGGGGAACATTATTCCATTCTTCCTGCAGAGCTTGGATCAGCTGGTTTCGGGTAGTAGGCCTAGGTGTCCTCCGTTGAATACCTTGGCCTAACTGATCCCACAAATGTTCAATAGGGCTCAGATCGGGTGAGAACGCTGGCCATTCCATGACATTGATGTTGTTCTCATTGAGAAAGTTCATTGTTAATCTTGCAGAGTGTGCACGTGCATTGTCCTGCTGAAAGATCGCCAGATCTTGATGCTGCTCCATAAATGGGACCATGTGCGGCTCCAGCACCTCATCAATGTACCGCCTAGCATTGAGGATCCCTTGAATGACCACTAGGGGTGTCCGGTAGCGGTTGCTGATGCCTGCCCACACCATGACAGAGGGTCCACCCCATCGATCTGCCTGACGGACACAGGCATCTGCATATCTCTCCCCAGTCCGGCGCCACACACGTTCTCTGCCATCTGCTCTGGTGACACAAAAACGGGACTCGTCAGTAAAAAGGACGGTATTCCGCTGCTGGCGAGTCCACCTGGAGTGTGCTCTACACCACTGCAGTCGTCTTTCTCTTCTGGGTTGGGTCAGCAGGTTACCCCTGTAAGGTCTTCTGGCTCTTAGGCCACTGCTCCTCAGTCGCCTCTCCACAGTAGAACTACTGACAGGACGGTGATTCACCCCTTGAGTCTCACGGGCTGTTTGGGCTGCTGTACGGAAACGGTCTCGCAGGTGCATCAGCCGGATGTGACGGTCTTGGCCAGGTGTTGTCACTCTTTCTCGGCCAGGCCTAGGCCGATCATCTACGGATCCAGTTTCTTGTTGCCGTTCAATTAGTCGTTGGATGGTGCGCCGAGTACACCCCATTCTTTGTGCGATTTGAGTGATTGGGACTCCACCCTCTGCAAGCCCCAAAGCATGGTGTCTTTGACCTTGGCCCAGACGCGGCATGATCGCCTCAACACACCTGAGACCACTGGCTTTTTTCTTGGCTGAACATCCCTTTTTAAAGCCACTGAAAACATCAGGTCATTTTAGCCATCCAATAGGAGTGGTGGTCAGAAGCCATATTCGGTGCACAAAAGTCACATGCATTATGTAACAACCCAGCAAAAGTTAAAAAGTTGTCCTGAATGACCCTGATGTAGGCTCCAAACCATGCATATATGCACACACAGTACTTAGTAACTTACAAAATTAATGTGTTAATTTTTTTATGTGGATACTTTTCATTGGGGTTCAGTGTACCTACCAGAAGGATACAGACCCTAGAGACAGGACATGGTGTAGAATCTATTGCTATTGAATTCTATATTAAGGACTCCAAATGGTTACTGCACTCTGCCTACAGACCACCGTCTGTCTGCAGAGACATTTTCTGCTCTGAAATGACCAGAATATGTGATCAGGCATTTGTTGAGACTGAAAATCTGTTGATCGATAGTGATTTAAACTATGATTTTAGTAATGAGGAGAAAGCCAAACCCATCCGGGAAACTTGTGAAAATGTTTATTTGCATAACTTGGTTTTGCCTCCTAAGCATCCCCCAGACTCGCTATTTGTTTCGGTTGTGGGCGCTCGTCGGTCGACGAGCGCCCACATCAGAAACAATGGCGACTCGGGGATCCTATGGAGGCAAAACTTGGTTAAGAAACCAACCTGTTTTAAAGGCAATCCTTCAGTGATTGACGTAATCTTAACAAAAAGCATTGATAATAATTAGTTCAGTTGCAATGAATTTGAATAGGCCAGTTTTGTTTATATCAACTCATAAAGAACAGCTCCACTTGGATGGAATGCCTGTTTTGCCACAGACACAGAGTGGATCACCATAACCTCGGGACTGCCAGACATAGGACTTGAGACTTTGGGATTTATAGAAGTCCCGTACAACACCAAATCTTGTTACATATTGCAACAGCCTTTGCAGCTAAGGAATAAATACTTTCTGAGCGTAATATATATATATATATATATATATATATATATATATATATATATATATATATATATATATATATATATATATATATATTGGAACGATCAGTTTCCTGTAATTCTGTGCATTAAGGGGCTAATTTTGATTTAATAATGTCTGGGTGCGGACTCAGACATTTTGTTTTGCCAAGAATTCTTTCCTTTATGTTTGGGTATCATGGTGACTGACCTACGAGTGAATATCTCCAAACTATTATAGATAGGGGTGCCATTCCAATTCCATTTTTAAGTTTGTGGCAAAGTCGCATCTAATGAACTATGAAGCAAAGTTGTAGGATTTTAATTTATGCAAATTCGATGCATTTAAACATTTCAAAGCTAAATATCAACAAAACTGTTATGAATTGAGGTGTTATTTTAACTTCAATTTTTGGGTTTGTGGCAAAGCCGTATCTAATGAACTGTAAACCAAAGCTGCATGGTTTTAATTTATGCAAATCAGGTGAATATGCAAAATTTAAATCTTGAAAAGCTTCAAAACTATTATAGATAGCGGTTTCACTCCAAAGTGAATTTATGTCATTGTGACATAGCCACATCCAATGAACCACGAACCAAAGTTGTACAATTTTAATTTATGCAAATTAGGTGAAGATGCAAACTTTAAATCTTGAATAGCTTCAAAATTATTATAAATAGAGGTGCTATTCCAACTTCAATTTATAGGTTTGTGACATAGGTGCATCAATTGAAGCAAAATTGGATTAATTCAGAGCTATTATACATAGCGGTTCCCTTTCAACTTTAATTTGTACGTTTGTGACAGCTGCATCTACTCAACCATGAACCACCAAAGTTGTAGGATTTTACTTTATGCAAATTAGATGAATACACAAAATTTAAATCTTGAATAGCTTTAAAACTATTATAGATAGAGGTGTCATTTCAAGTTTACTTTTTAGGTTTGTGACATAGGTGCATCCAATGAACCATGGATTAATGTTGTACGATTTTACTTTATGCAAATAAAGCGAATACACAAAATCTAAATCTTGAATAACTTCAATAGTTTTACACATAGAGGTACCATTCTAACTTCAATTTGTAGCTTTGTGACATCACCTCATGCAATGAACCATGAACCAAAGTTGTAAGCTTTTAATTTATGCAAATTAAGCAAATACACAAAATCAAGATCTTGAATAGCTTCAAAACTGTTACACACACTGGTGTCATTCAAACTTCAATGTATAAGTTTGTGACATGGCCACAATATATATATATATATATATATATATATATATATATATATATATATATATATATATATATATATATATATATATATATATATATATATGAACCAAGATAGGCAAGAACCAAAGTTGTAGCACTTCAATTTATGCATTGCAGTGAGGCAAATTTTCTTTTCTGGACTAGTTTTATAACAATATTTAAAACTATGTCAAATATAATAAGATTAAGAAATTAATATCGTTTGTGTTGGTGTCATGCGCTTACGGCATCGGGCATTGAGGCTGATAGCCTCAACGTCCGCTGCCATAAGCGCACAATACCAACACATTAACGGTATCCGTGAACTGGTCTGCAATGAACTGAAGCCACGCATGATGGGCAACGTTGTCAACATCGTGTCTATTCAGTTAAACTTCGCTCATAGACGGCGCTACAGTACTCCGAACAGTAATTCTCAACGTATATTCCCGTGACACCGGTGAGAGGCATATCAAAGCAAGCGAGCTTGGAAACGTTGGAAGGTAACAGATCTATAATGTCAGTTTGAACATTTTTGGAGATACCCGCGGCATCAGTTTGACAGCAGATGAGGGACATTTTACTCAATCAAAAGTATCGGACAGACAAACACGCGAAATCCTAGGTGCACATCTTCACATTTATCCACGGTGGTCGATCATGATGGTGGCCATGGCATGTTTCGGGCGACCATTCCTGTACTTTTGTAGCACATCTTAAAAGAGAAAGTTTTGATATTTATCTCTGAGGAAGACTATGCTCCTATTTACAAAAGTATTAAGGATCTTAACATAGGGGATGAACACCAAACGTTTGATTTTACCATGTTTACCCCACCTGAAAGCATTCATGTCAGATTTTTAACTGTGCGCACTCGAACATTTTTAGCTCAGCTGACTTGTCAGTCAGCTGAGCTTATCTTATGGTCCGTCGTCCGTCCATCCGTCTGTCCGTTGTCCGTCAACAATTCACATTTTCGACTTCTCCGAAACCGTCAGTCAGATCCACTTCAAACTTGGTGGGGGTGTGCCTTGGGTGGGTGTCTACCAAGTTTGTTCAAATGGTCATGGTCCAGTGATTTTTGGATTTTTAATGAATTTTTTTTGTTCTTTCTTGGGAAAATGTTAAAAAATCTTCTTCTCCGAAACTGCTCACCCAATTTCCTTGATATCACACAGGAACACTCCTTGGTACTCCTAGTTCTTAATTTGTTCACCAGGTGGTGCTGCAATTTTTTTATAATTTTTCATGAATTTTTGTGTGTTCTAGCTATTTTCAACTTCTCCAGAACCGTCACTCAGATTAAGCTGAAACATGATGGATATGTTCCTTGTAGAAGGGTCTAACAAAGTTATTCACTATGTGGGAATGCTGCGGATTCCTGATTTTTAACGATTTTTTTCAATTCGGGTACATATCGGTCAATGCAGCTTTCCTATTGATTACTATTGAAGTGAATGAGCATTCTAATGCTAATTCACATTTTCGACTTCTTCTCCAAAACGGTCTTCCAGATTAACTTCAAACTTGGTGGCAATGTACCTTTGGTGGGTTTCTACCAGGTTTGTTCAAATGGTCATGGTCCAGTGATTTTTTATTTTTAAAGATTTTTTTTGTTCTTTTTTTGGACAAATCTTAAAAAATCTTTTCTCCGAAAACGCTTACCCAATTGATTTGATATCACACAGGAACACTACCTGGGACTCTTAGTTCTTAATTTGTTCACCAGGTGGCGCTGCAATTTTGTTCTATTTTTTTTATGAATTTTTGTATGTTATAGCTATTTCCGACTTCTTCTCCAGAACCGTCACTCAGATTAAGCTGAGACATGGTGGCTATGTTCCTTGTGGAAGGGTCAAACAAAGTTGTTCACTATGTGGGAATGCTGCAGATTCTTGATTTTTAATGATTTTTTTCAATTCGGGTACATATCGGTCAATGCAGCTTTCCTATTGATTACTATGGAAGTGAAAGAGCATTCTAATGCTAATTCACATTTTCGACTTCTTCTCTAAAACTGTCATACAGATTAACTTCAAACTTGGTGGCAATGTACCTTTGGTGGGTTTCTACCAGGTTTGTACAAATGGTCATGCTCCAGTGATTTTTGGATTTTTTTATGATTTTGTTTCAAGAATCTTAACACAAGTTTTAATTGGAAAGTTTAACATGGGAATTTCTTGTTATGGTTATAACTTAAATAATGTTGGCCAGATTTACTTCAAACTTGGTGGGGATGTGCCTTGGGTGGATCTCTACCAAGTTTATTCAAAGGGTCACGCTCAGTTGATTTTTGGATTTTTTATGAATTTTTTTGTTCCTTTTTGGGGGCAAACCTTAAAAGCTCATTTCCTCTGAAACCGCTCACCCAATTGCTTTGATATCGTACATAGATACTCCCAGGGACACTTAGTTCCCAATTTGTTCACCAGGTGCTGCTGCAATTGTTGTTCTAATTATTTTATGAATTTTTTGTATGGTTTTGCTATTTTTCACTTGTTCTCAGAACCGTCACTCAGATTAAGCTGAAATGTGATGGATATGTTCTTGTAGAAGGGTCAAACAAAGTTGTTTACTAGGTGGCACTGCTTTGGATTCCTGATTTTTAAGGATTTTCAATTTGGGTACTTATGGGTCAGTGCAGCTTTCCTATTGATTACTATGTAAGTCAATGGGCATTCTACTGCTAATTCACAGGACAACTGACACAGAATTTACTGTTTACTTGATAACTTGAGATCTGTTTTGAGTTAGTACTGTGATACTGCACATGTTAATGTTTCTGTATGGAGGTCATGCTTAGACAGTACATGAATGACCTTGACCTCATTTCAGGGGTCACAGTGCAACATACATGAATTTTACTCTTCATTATAACTTGAGAACTACTTGAACCTTGATGTTGCACATGTTAGTGTTCTTCTACAAAGGTCAGACTTACTCAGAACATGGATGACCTTGATGCTTTCCCAAGTTCATAGAGCTGCAAGTGTGATGAATGTCAAGATCAGCTGAGCATGGGCTTTTCACATAGCCCTCTTGTTTTATGTCCATTATGAATTTTATTTTAATTTTCCAACTCTCCCTCCTTTTCCACAGGTACTCGTATTACTATCAATGACTGCGAAAAAAAGCTGTTGTTGAAATAGACCACAAGGGAGCACACAGCTGTAAAGTACAGGGTAGTCTGACCCTATTTGCCTGCTTAGCTCACTGAGTGGGCCACTGGTTTTGCTGGCCCAGATGCCACTCCACAGTCATCTCACCCTCCAAGGCACTTGAAGGTCTGTCTAAGCAGGTAAGTCCCTATTGGCATGTGCAACTTTCACAACCAAAGGGGCTGCATTGTAGCCCAGAATAGACTGCCCATCAGCAACAGTGGAAATTCTGTGATTAAACTTTTTTTTCAGGATTGAAAACAAAAATTGTTACATAATTTAATCTGACTTTATATTTTACATAATTTACAATGATAAAGATGTATATAATGTATGTCAATATGACAAATTATTTTGCATTGAACACAATCTGGGCCCGTATAACCCACTTGTATATGAATAAAAACAGGCCAAAACACCCAAGTATAGCTTCTAAAGAGTGTCACAATCTGACAGGGCCTCTGGTTTGCCTGTAGCTATGATGTGATACAATGTATACAAAAAGCATGAGTTTCTGAGGCAACAATTTTATCCACATTATAAAGGTAGGGTGGGGTCACAAAAATGCTGCTTCCTTTCCAAGTATCCCCCCCCCCCCCCCCATAATGGCAGGCCTCTAAACACTGAATATTTTATGTAATTTGTTTTTACTTAGGTGGTCAGGCATCGATGACGGACGCTACCCAGAAGACCGACTTTGTCATCTGATTGAGACTGAGGAAAGGTACAATAAGGCAAAGGAAAGGATATTGAAGGTTGATGTGCTTATCATTGATGAAACAAGCATGCTATCTGCAAAACCACTGACTTTACTGGAGGTAGTGTGTCGCCATATCCACAGAAATGACAATCCGTTTGGTGGTATCCAGATTGTTTTATGTGGAGATTTTTACCAGCTGCCACCCACTCCAAATGCTCTTTACCAAGACAGTGGCCGGTTTCCATTTCATAGTGCTATATGGGATACATCATTCCCACATAAAGTGATCTTAAGTGACATAGTGAGACAAGAGAAGCCTGCTCTGATAAAGGTAATTAAGTTTTGCCCAACGAATGGATTGTGAGTGTGTGTCAGTATAGTCTAAGATGTTAGTTTCCTTTCATATTATACCTCTATTCATTGTATGGCAAATATGTTTTTAGTATTAATTATCAATATTTTTCAACTTCAATGTCCTGGGGGTGGGGTATGCATTAATTTTTATGTCCAGTAGACTAGGGAATGTTACTTTTTTTCAGGTCCAGGGTGGTGGGTGCCTGCCATGCACATATATCCAGTGGCCATATTCGCAAAGAATTTTAATCTGATAAGAAATTTAGGATCAAAATTAAAATCAGCTTGTTTTGATCCCAAATTTTTTACCATGTGTTGCATGAACAATTTTAGTGTGAACTAATCTGTTTTATGGCTATTGTACAAAGCATATGATTAACATTTCAGGATTATGGCTTAGTAATAATTTGACCCAGATTGTGATCCACCTTTAATATAAAAGATAAAGTACTGGATTAAACTGAGATTGATTTAATAAAATGAAAATATTGAAAACAGAGTTCATATTGTAGCCCAGGACACAGATTGTTTATTCCTGGAAGTTTTGATTCATATTTTACACCAAGGATTATTTAATTCAGGGTCAAAAGGGCATCTCAGATCAGAAGATTTAAACCGGGTGTGGGGTTCACATAACAAAATATGTCCTGAGGGTGAGGGTTCAAATAGATATCTGTGTCCTAGGGGTTGGGGGTTCACATGGTTATATCTGTCCTGGGGATGGAGGTGTGAAAAAAAATGCCCCCCCCCCCAAGACTATCTGGAAAAGCCCTTACGAACACTGCATTGAGAGACCACCGGGTTTTTGTGACCATATTTCTAAAGACATTGTAGTCTATATTCTTTGTAACTCTACCTGTACATGCAGTAATGACCGAATGTCTGCTAAACATACATGTGACCACAGTGGGCTGGCACATAGGGTGGTTTTAAAAAGCAGGTACTACTTGATGAGTATTTCAGTTTGTATTTAATGGGTATATGCTTGCAGGCAATCAATCAGTTGGCTAGAGGATGTCCTGATGCCAGCACAGTGGCACTGATATCCAGAATGCAGAGACCACTGCCATCATCAGCAGAACGCACCATGTATCTATTTGCAACAAACTTGCAGTTAGACATATTCAACATGGATTGCCTCATACAGGTAAATATAACAGACAAATAAATGAATGAATAAATCAATAAATAAAACTGGCATTACAGGGCATTGCAATTTTTTATGCTACTGTTCACATGACGATTTGCCTTTTAAATTCCAGTCACCCCCTGTTATATCTTACTTGTACATTAAACTTTCTCTGTAAAACCAAGATGTAAGATTTTCCACTGGACAAGTGCTTTTATATTTTCACTTGCAGTGGTTGGAATTTTACTTATCCCAGTAAACAGGACTTGTAAACTGCCAGGACATGCATTATCATGTGTTATTTTGGGGATAAGCAATATATATATATATATATATATATATATATATATATATATATATATATATATATATATATATATATATATATATATATATATATATATATATATATATATACATATATACATACATACATATATATATATGTATGTATATATATATGTATATATATATATATATATATATATATATATATATATATATATATATATATATATATATATATATATATATATATATATATATATATATATATCCCATACAGTTCTACATAATTATTGATTTTATTTCAGTATCCTGGAGAATTTAAAGTCTATATGTCAGAGGACAACGGGGATGCTCGTGCATTGAAAAAGTTAAAGGTGCCTAAAAAGCTGGTTCTCAAGCGTCACAACTGCCCTGTTATTCTCCCGAGTAATATTTCTGACACATTGGTGAATGGATCAGCTGGAACAGTGGTGGATTTGACTGAAGATGGCCCTATTGTGTACTTTGAAAGAACAGATGAGACCATAAAACTGACGAAGATGCCTTTCTCAGGTAATAATTAACCCTTTAAACCCTGAACATTTGTAAAATTATACATGTACTAATGACTGGTACATAATTTGCTCTTAAGAGTGAATGGGATTAATTATGCTTGGTTTAAATGATTTGAAATGGATGTTGAAGAAAGTAAAATAGATTGAGTCCTCTTAAAAATTAAATATACCAATATTGTTATCATGCCCTTCTTCAACATGAAAAATTGGCCACATGTATACTTAGTATGATATTTCAAAAATGTCTGAAAAGATTTTGAAGAAAACATAATACAGAAGCAAAATAAGACAAAAATCAGCTGCTAAAATGTTTAGATAGTGTGACTTATATACATGTATTTTGATTACCTCCGTTGATCCATCTGTAGACTCGTTTTTGTGTGTACAACTCCTCCTACACCATTGCACCAATTTCTTTCAAACGTTGTACAGCTAATGGACATGGTAGGTAGATGTACATAAAGACAAGAATTTCAGATACATTAGAGTGCAAAGTAATTATTGTTCAAGACACAGCCCATCTATTCAAATGCAATCTTGTGTGCGTAGCTTCTCCTATACCACTAGACCTTATGCTTTCTAACTTGGCACAGTTACTAGGCATGATGCGTTAGAAAAACCCCAGGTTTATACAGGTGTCTACCTGAACCTGTTTACATTATAATCACTGGGGCTGAATTTATAGCCCCAGTTTTTTTCTACTTCAATTTTACACTGGCAGGTGGTTGGGCTAATGTGAGCTATCCAGCTAGAAAGGGCACATACTACAGTGACACCTCATTATAACGTCACTCAGATATCCAACATATTCAATATAATGACACAAATTTTCATGAAAAGAAGTTCATTTTCTTTGTTATTTGATTCATGTATCTAACATATTCAGTTATCTGACACATTGCATAGGGAACAGATGGTGCCATCATAACGAGTTTTCACTGTAGTTTAGGGGTAAGTGAAATTATTCTTATCTGAGCTTTTTCCATACAAATTTGTTAATTATGTTTGATTTGATAAGTATTCTTTATTCATATTGAAGCTCTGCATTTGTAAGCAAAACTTCACTTATTTAGCTAATTCATCATTTGCCACATTTCATATTCATTCATTATTATGTGGGCTGTCTGTGCTGAATATTTAGCTTAGACAAGGAGCCACTACTCAGAGAGACATGTAAGGGTACAGGCTCCAAAATGTGTTCTGAGTAGTTACCCACTGAAAACCCTTTAACATATTTGGGCTAATACAGCATAGGTCAAAATTCTATAGAGGACCGTGAGCAATATGTACAATAGTACTTCCATATAATATGTAGGTTAGACAGAGACAGATTAGCTTATGGAGAGTATAGAGTTTGGACTGCAGAATAGAATAACGTCAACCAGGAAGTGGTTGTAGACATAAAGACTCCAGTGTAATAGTGTAGCCTTACACGTTTTGTTCACATTAAACATTGCATAAATGTCAAGGCTTTTTTAGGAAGTTTCCAAGCTAAGAAAATATCATTTCAAAGTTTTACTATAATTTTTTTTCTTCATTTTATGACCCCGTTTTAGAAAATGCCTGTGTAGGCCATATTTCCAGCGCTGGAAGAAGTATAGATGTCAAGCTTGGTTTATGGATATTTTTGGGATAGCATTGTGTCACACACCAGAATATGATCACTGTGGCTATGACCTTTGACCTGGCCAGAGAAATGATTGTCCAGACTATATTTCCTATCCTTTATGTAAATGTAATACTTCAAGGTGCTTAACTTATGTGTGGATACTTCTTGAGATAGGGGTGTGCTGCATACCAAGGCCATATCAACCTTTGGTACCACACAGAAAATGCTTTTGTCGGCTGTTCTAATTCCCTACACTGTGTAAATAACAGATATACCAAACTTGGGGTGCAGATACGTCTTGAGATAGGGGTGTTCTGTATACCAAAAACCCTTAACCCTTGGCCTTTTTCCCCACATAGAAAATGCTGCCTTGTATAGGCCATAATTCTTGTACCGGACTACTCACAAATACCAAACTTGGTGTGTGGGCACTTCATGTAATGTAATCAGGGTGTGTTGTGCAACAAAATTCGGCCACCCCAACCTTTGACCACAAATAGAAAATGCTTGTGCTGGTCAGAGTTTCTATACTTTAAGAACTAGAGATGCAAACCTTGGGGAGTAGATACTCCTTGGGATAGCAGAATGCCCTGTACCAAAGTCAGTCCACCTCAACTTTTGACTGTGCCATAGGAAATTGCTTTTCAAGACTATATTTCTATACCATCTATAGACCTTTGGTGGGTGACTTAACCCTTTCCCCCTTGAATTAAAACTGAGTCAACAGCTTTCCTTGGCATGGGTTGGGCACTAAGTGCTGTTGACCTGGAGCATGTGATCTTGTTAGGTCTCATGTATATTTCTCAGTCAAATTGTTTTTCATAACTGTTGAAATTAGTTGAAAACACTGAAGCAGACGACATTTGACCACCAGCCGGTTTTGGCTGGTTTGAGGGGGAAAGGGTTAATATGTATGACCAGACAATGTGACAGCCATTGTTTTTCAGTTGGTTGTTGGATTGAGCTAATTGGAAGCGTTTGTACATTTGATCATTGAGCTAATACTTTGCTGGTTCTTGACTTTCCAAGTCAGGGGATGAAAAATGAAATAAATATTTTCAAATGCAATGTACCATGAAAATTGGCTGCCGTGTGACGACATCTGTTGCGATTCTGCAGTTGGGACCCAAGAAGATGTATATACAACTTCAAAATGCAGACCAGAGACTGGCTGCTTTGGTTCATAATAGTGAGCTTGTATTGACAACAGCACCAGTCAACTAGTTTGTTTGGTGGAGGAAACCGAAGGACACCGAGAAAATCACTGTGCACAGTCAGAGTGGTAGGAACTCTTTCCACTTGCTTCCCCGGCCGTGAATAGAACCTGAGCCGCAGAGGTGAAAGGTGAGCATGTTGCAGCTCAGCCAACCGTACACCCCAAAGGTTAGGTAAACCCCTGGTTCTGTCAGTATACAGTGGTACCTGTCTTTAGAGACCTCTCCAATGAAAGACCGTATATCTTTTTAAGACCGCTCTCTCAGAACACTGTGGTATCTTACTCATGTTATTATACCTCTAATGAAAAACCACCTGTTTTGAAAGACCACTTTTTGACCCACCCTAGGCGCAGTCTCTCAAGACAGGGACCACTGTATTGCTGTTTAGGTACTGGTTAGTGCCAACCCAGGCCAAGGTTTTGCGTGACTAGTGTTGAAATATTTCTTGTGTCTTTCAGGTCGAGGAGATGTTGCAGAGATCACCCACACAGAATGAGTTAAAGTTAGACGATCTTGAGGAGTATGAAGCCATGAAGAAGGATAAAGACAGCCAGCAGGGGAGAAAGCTGGGGCTGGGTGGTAGCAGCAGTAGCCCAGTCAGCCTGGAAACAGACTCCAACAAAACCAAGACGCAGCTCATACACGAACGCATTGGATACAAAGCAAACCCACTACCACAACCAGCCTGTCTGCCTATCCACTGACACCGACAGGAGTCTACGGACTACAGAAAGGGACAAGTCGTGAATCATCGGAGAAGACAGAGGTCCAGAGATTGACAATATCATGTGCCAAAGGGCTGACATGCCTCAGTGTTTGACCCATTCTGCTGATAAAGCTCGAGGATGTACTTTTATTTGGCTATTTGGTTCAACATATTACAAAACTTGACAGCGATGTTGTTCACTGTTCAACTTTTCTGTCCAGACCAGTGATTGTGTGGGACAGGTACGTTATGAGGGACTTCACCTCTTTCAGTGCCTGGCTCTCACTTAGTCCAGTGCTTTCCATGGTATACTGTGGCCACGCTGCACCCAAAGCAGGTTGAGAAAAGCTGTTGACCTGGACCATTCTTATAGTCTCAGCTGCTGTAGAAACAAAAAAAATTCGTATGCAATTGTTTGCCAACAGTAACCAATAGGTGGCCCCTCAGAGGTAGTCGCATACCACACAAAGTTTCCTAACGTACATATTCAAGTGTTGATGATGGAAGGACCTATGGTATATTGAAACCATTGGAACTGAACAAACATTGGGAGGAGTTTGTTTTAAGGTCAGCACAGATCAAACTTGGATGGAGGATGGCTTAATAATGGAGGTCACCATCACTCTTGACCTTATAGACTACCACTCCTGGCAGTGTGCAGGCCCTGATCACTTCACAAACATATGCACATTACGCAATAAGAGCTCTTCAAGTAATGATCTTATCCCTGATTATCACTCAGGCTACACCTATTTCACACACAGTGAGGGCAGATTTTTCTGTGGGTGGTTAAAGTGTGGGAAATGAAGAAGGAAAGTGTCTTTCAAACTTCTTGGTCACTTTTGAAGGATTCATGTGTATCCATGGACAGTGCCAGGAAAAGTCAGAAAGTGTAGCTGCCACTGACTATGTTTATACAGATAACCTGCTCATCAAAGTCCAGAGTAGCATTAAGTTTTTCGAAAAATTGGAAGTAAAATTTTGTCTGAATCAATTTTTTTTTTAAACTAAGGTAATGTAAATATGTAAATAAAAAACAATTTGAATGTAAATAAAGGCCTGCAAGAATAAAATGATGACGTGCTAGCTTTCCCTGGAAGAGCAAGTACCTAAGCCATACCAAAGAAAGCTAACTACACATTGTATTGGGGGGGGGGGGCATTAATTAAAGCCATACATAGTATTGCATGTTGTACATACGGATGCAATATATAGTACAAAATTGGACCAGCTCATATCTAGAGTCAGATACAAATTACAACATGTAAGCACTACAACTTTCAAGAGCATCATATAAAGGAAAGGTTTGATGATGAATAAAAAGCAGTAATAGAAATTAATTGTATTTTTCCATGCATTTGTCTTTCAGTCTTGATCTCTTTTTGTGCCTCAGTTGGTGTATTAGAAGTGACACAGCTATGCAGGCAATGAAAATGTGAATGTTTCAAATCATGGTTGTTTCTTCATTTTCTCTAACTCTCCATCTATGTTTGTATATGTATATGCATTGTAGATGGGTCCACTTTATTGTCCTGGGTTAAGGGCAGGTGAAACTTGCCTGCATAGCAATCCTCAGCCTCAATTGATAAAAGCAGTCTACTTTAAGTGCAAGGCGTGTGTTTAAAAAGAACAAACACTTTGATGTCTTAATTAGGTTTATAGGCCTGCCCGTCAGAGTACAATGTAGCTGATAGGCTATAATGGATGACTGCATATATACATGTGCTGTCACAGTGCTTGGACCACAAGTATTGTTTGTTTAAACTTTCAACACATTGCCTTCCATCAATGATAAGCTTGTATAGTAGCCAGGTGAGGTCAAGTTTTTGGGTACAACATACATGGGTGGGAGTATATACTGTACCTGTGTATCTCTAGCTAGGTAGATATATCATGGTCTGGACTCTGAGTTGATTTTGAACAGGAGGACAGAGGATGGAAAATCAGTGGATATGCTGCTCTGTAAGATAGTGCACACATAGAGTATACTGTTTTGTGACACTTTCTGGGTATCCTAGTGCCTACATATAACAAGGTCTTGTTATATCTGATCATGTTACTTGTGTTAATTACCCTAACCCCAAAACATCTTACCAGATCTTGTAATAGTCTTATCACCCCCAGGCCTTTTTCTTATGCCAATGAACCAGCTACCAAATGTCTTTCTAAGTCTGAATATGTTCTTATCATCTCATCATGCTTATGAGCCGGCCACTGAAAGTTTTACCTGGTCTGAAAATTGACTGACTGACTTTGCTCCTTTCACTCATGGTCATAGCAAGACTTGATTTCCTCTTACTGGGTCTTACCCACTTTCTCTTTTTCTGACTGGGCAGGAAAAAGATCTTAGACCATCTTAAGAGCCTTAAATAAGATACCATAAGACTAAAGTAATGACGAAAGTTTGCTTTAAGATGTTTTCTGGGCTCTTAGTTTATCCATCTTATCTTCTCCACCTGATACCTGAACATGCCTTACCTTCTCTCCCTCTCTCTCTCTCCCTCCCTCCCTCCCTCCCTTTCTCCCTCCCTCCATCTATCTATCTATCTATCTATCTATCTATCTATCTATCTATCTATCTATCTATCTATCTATCTATCTATCTATCTATCTATCTAAGCCTCATCAGAATCCACCACCGATTTCAATCAATCAATCAATGCCTTTCCCTTCTCTCTGTGTGTTCTGTTTCATGGGCATACAACCTTTAAGACACAAATATACAAAGCAAAAAAATATATGTGTGGGGGTTGAATATACAATGCACGTATTTTGAACATGTTAATCTCCGGCCACAAATCCTACATGTAACTCTCGGGAGGACTTCAGCAGCACTTCAAGTGGACGGTAACATGGACATTGTGTGGCGCCAAAGTTGGAAGTCACCTGATGGGGGTCACAAAGGTTTTTGTGAAAATTTTTAATTTTTCCTGCTTAATTTTGACGGTGTACCACAATTAGTGTTAGCATACAAAACACTGACCATTTTGGATTATGTTTTGCAGCTACTACCCAAGACAAAGCCTGTTGCCAACATATGGCACAGGCAAGAGGTAAGGCATGCAGTAGTAGCTACTAGTACTTGATCAATAGACAGTTATTGAAACAACAAAAAGCCCCATGAATATCAGGATGACCCCAGCCAAGGATTAAAAATGTTTATGACTTTGAATAATTCTATCAAGAATTTCGTTATAAACTTTAAGAGTTTGTTTGATAGTCAGATAAGTTTCGGAATCAGGATTAGTACACTCAAATTGCTTGTACAGATTATTGGGAAATTTATTAGATCTTAAGTCAAGATGCCGTTTGTCATCCAAGGAGAAACTTATGTTCATACCGGGGGGGGGGGGTACTTCCTATACCTTCCTACACGGGTAGGCGCCGCGGAAAAGACCCCCTATTTTCGGTACTTGTCGCTCTCTAAGACCCCCCTTTTTCCTGCTTGTAGCTCTAAAAGACCCCCCCCCCTTTTTTGCTTGTCTCACCCAAAGACCCCTGTGTTTTTCAATTCCTGTGTCCAAATTGCCCCCAAAACACCAAATGTTATGTAAAATTTCATTTTTTTTTCAATACAAGCTCCAAAAGACCCCCCATTTTCACATTGGTTCCGCTCCCGTTGGGTCCGGGTTTTGTACCCTCGGTGGAGCCTACCCACCAAAAATTCCGGGGAGTACCCCCCCCCCCCCCCCGGTGTTCATATTTGTTAAAACGTACAGTTTTGGTCGGTCGTGAAGCAAGTCTGGATCCAGTGCTGACAAAATATAGATTTTCAGCATTGTTCGGAGACCTGTCACATTATTTGGTTACAGTTTTCCTTAATTACATGTAGGCCTAACTTTGTGAAGTGTTAATTTAGGGTGGGAGGCCCATACTGCCTCTTGACAAAACTTGTCCTGTGCTAATTATATAATGCCTAGGCCTGCAGTCAATTTGACAGTTATGTGGTGAATGTGCTTCATTACATGTAAACAGACGCAAAAATATCGTTCTCCCCATCTATTCCTAATATGATAGATAATCGCTTGAATGTGTCCAGTCCTAGGCCCGTATTGCGGTAATCCTTGTGTGTCGAATCGTACTGATGGATTTCTTCTTCCCTACAAGGCTACGAACTGCTTCTCTTTGTTAAAACACCAACGATTTCTTGTCCTTGGCGTGTCTTTACCAATGTGAGCAGAGAATGTGCCCCCAGTCTCATAATTTTGTAAGTTTATAAGTCAGGGATCCACACAGGTGACAACACTGTTCTGCTCTTCAAACATAAATTCGGAAGGGGGGGGGGGGGGGCAAAAAGGGGATTTTTTATTCTGCCACACAAAAAAAAGCTAAAATTCCATATTTAAAAAAAAAACACATTTTACAAACATTAAGGGATGGTTTCCTACTTTATTGCAAGTCTATTTAGGTGCAAAACTACTGGAAGTACTTTTCTGCTTTACCGCCGTAACAGGCCTGTATGAAATTCAACATTCGCAATCATTATCAAGAAAGACAGAACAGACTATGTGGTAAGTTGATACCATAATTAAGAGTATGGCCTGGTGCATCAGAATACTTGTACTTATTTAGCGATCAACTTATCTCGTACTTATCATGAACAAACATGTGGTGTTGGTTTGATTCGGTGATTCCATCACGTAGCTGATTGCTACAGTTTTACTGGTTATTTTTTCGTATATCGTACTCAATGCTAAAATTCGAGTCTGCTTCAGAATCTGTCACTCTTTTTAGCCATATATAAGCCATGGGCCTATAAAGTCATGGAATCCCTTTATTTTGCGTGACGGAATCACATAACTCCCACTGTTTGTGTAAATACTACACCTGATGCAGGCGTGCATATTGCAAAATAAATACGAATGATGTAACAATTTCCGTTTTGATTTGGTTGAATAATTACAATGCAAACTACAACAATCTATGTATCTTCAAATCATCTTCAGAATTAATTTGTTTGTCTACCTTAAACCATAATGCAAACAGGTTTTTCGTTTCACAGGTTATTGCATGATTCCGTCACATCGCTTGTTTCTTTCCTGTCGCATAAAATCGCATAGGGTAACCATAGTGCCATAACCTACACTCTATTTCATGAAACAAATTCACGTTTAAACCCGAAATTGAATTTTTCAGTCTAGTGCCCAGAACTTGCATAATATGCGTCATAAATCCACCAAAGTGTGCGTGACGGAATCACCAAAGAATAGTTGTTTGTTATCATTAAACTAGCATTTTCAATCAAATCACTCTGCGAAAGTACAATTTTAAATAAATATATGTTATCCTAACATTAGGTGCTAACCATTGGCATTCTGCCAATCAAATGAGGAAATATCGTAAGGCAGATATTCAAGAAATAAACAGTTGATGATGAAAAAATCCTCCTGTTAGGCTACGTACACTGTCTCAACTTTTCTACATTTGACAGTATTCCACACTCTGAAAATTACGATGAGCATGATTTGAAGGTGTACTTTTGATTAAATATTTCTACAAATTTTGCTGTAAATGTTCAAAGATGGTTAGATTGGCTTCATTAATTTGAGAGATTTTAGACTTGCATGTTTTGCTATTTAATTTTATCCTTTGGCATCATTCTGTTTAATGTTCGCCTTTCAGACAGTTTAGGCTGATTTTCTTTCTGTTAGGTTTAACCCCTATAGGGGCTATAGGTAGCAGGCAGCTACCCACGACAGTTACAAGCTGGCCTAATTGTACTTGATATCTGGTTAAGAAAAAATAAATTTTGATTGCATTCTCTTGGCTTTCATTCTTTTCTGACTTGCCTTACAAATTTAGCTGTTAATATCCAAAGGTTGTTAGAAAGTTTGGCTTCAATAATTTAAGAGATTTTAGACTTGACTATTTTGCTACTTAATTGTATCTTTTGGCACCATTCTGTATAATATGGTTTTAAAAATGCCTGACTTGTTCAAACTGAAAGCTTTAAAATTTTACTATAGATATACTAAAAACGAATTACCTGGCTACTTTAATAATATGTTCTCAGCCTTACCTGTTACTCACCCATATTCCACGAGATATCGCAACACTTCTCACTATGCCACCCCCCAACATGTATCCACCGAAAAGTGCATACGGCACTATATCCCCAAATTACTCTCTGAAACACCTTCACACATAACAGAAAAAATTCACACACACTCCTTCTCTGGATTCTCTAGATATATCAAAACATATTTTATAAACCAATATTCTGAAACTTGCGCCATTGTTGACTGCTTCGTATGTAATAACACTTCATAATTATTTCTGAAATCTTGTATATTAATGCCGGAGTTTTTTGTCTTTAATTTTCTTTGCAATGGAGCGGATCTCTGTTGAAACTAGGTGTAACATATAAGGCAACTTTTCCTAGGTGGCCCTTGCGAAAGCGGATGTTTATCATCCTTAGCAGGGTCATCCTGACTACAATTTCTGTATGGTAATTCCATTCTCACTATTATCTATCTTGTTTTTTGTCATATATGTTTTTGCGCAATTACCAAAATGTATACAATGTATTTACTTCTATGTCGAATAAAAAAAAAAGAATCTGAATCTGCTTAATATTCAATTTTCAGACATTTAGGCTAGCTCGTTTTCTGTTAGGTTAAACTCCCAGGGGGCCATAGGTAGCAAGCAGCTACCCCACGAAAGTTACAAGCTTGCCTAATTGTAATTAAAATTTGGTCAAGAAAAATTGTTTTGATAACATGTTTTGAACTTTAATGCTAATGACTTTCATTCTTTTCTGACATGCCTCAGTACACATTAACTCAATAGAAAAAAACCCTCAGATTTGACGTGTTTACCAAATGTCATTAACCAGACCCATTATGTTGAAACATTGACTCAGGGTTGGCAGCGAAATAGAGCTTTATTGTTTAGAGACTTTCTAAGTGATAAGTAGGTGTCATCATAGGGTTTGCTTTACATTTCTGGTGCAGGATGTCCATTGTTGCAGTACTTGTTAGGATTTGTACAGGTGTTTTAGCTGCAACTGTTTATTTTACAATCAATGGGACCGAATATAATGCCCCAGTTTGTTTCTACTTCAGTTATACACTGACAGGTGGTTTATCTAAGATAAGCTATCCAGCTAGAAAGGGTACGTACTGGTTCAGGGGTAAGTCAAATTGTTCGAAAAAATATGTTAGCTTGTACTATACAAATTTAGTAATTATGTTTGGTTTGACAGTTTTTCTTCATTATAATAAAGCTCCGCATTTATAAACAAAGCTTCAAGTATTTAGCTTATTCATAATTTGCCACGTTCATATTCATTCATTAATAATGTGGGTTGTCTTTGCTGAATATTTAGCTTGGACGAGCTATTTGCATGTCTCTCAGAGAGACATGTACGGGTATAGGCTCCTAAACATGTCAGAGTAGTTACCCGCTGAAGACCCTTTAATTTATTTGGGCTCAGCCTATGTCAAAATTCTACAGAAGAACGTGTGCAATATAGACAATAGCACTTCCATATGTAGATAGGTTGGATAGTGACAGGTTGGCTAATGGGGAGTAAAGAGTTCGGACTGCGGAATAGGGTAATGACTAGCAGGAAGTGGTTCTGGACAAAAAGACTCAAATACAATACAAATACAAGCCCATTGTCCTTATTTCAGTCTTGGTTAAAGTGAGTGTATAATAATGTTACTTCAAAATATTCTATATGATATATACTTGTTGGTTCTTGGCCATTTGCAAGGTATAATTGTGTGGTCAATTTCGGAAAATATATTTTCCACGAGGTTTAAAACATCTTGTATAGAATAAAACAGCAATGAATAAGAAACAGTTTTGATATTCAGCTGTCCAATGTTAGCTGCTGAGCATATAAATGGTAGCAAGTACACTCTGGCAGAAATTAAAACATTTGAATGAACTTTTTTTTTTTGGGTGTGTGTGTGTGTGGGGGGGGCGGGGGGGTTGTGCTAGTGGAGTTGTCAATTTTGTGATTCCGTCACGGCCAAATTGTGATTCCGTCACGTGTTTTACATTTAAGTCAAGATCACAATGAAATATTTTGGTTTTCATCCCAATGGTGATATTTGAATATAAAAATTATTGCTATTGTAATATATAGCTGTTTTTCCTGCAAAACAGTACACCGGGGGCTAAACTTTTGCATTGTGTTGTAAGTGAAATTTTTAAGGCCTGGTTTAAATTGTGATTCCGTCACGCAGGCAATAGTGCTAAATATAATTCTAAAACACGTGCACATCTAAGTGGAATGATAAAGTCTGCAAGAGCAGAAAAATGCTTCCAAATAATTAATAATTAATAATTTATTTGGGAAAACTAGCCCTTTACATCGGGGGCACCGTGAACCGGGGCACTTCACGGTGCGTCCAAATGCACATATGACATATATACAAAGATAATAGATAAAATACACATAGAATCATCTAAAAACTATATACAATTCTGGCCATGTACATAACCTGATGGATCCCGCAGATTTCTGCGCAGACACCAGGCCGCAGACAAATATCGTTTACATGCTCTGTCAAAAATCTTGATAGCATCAGCAGGAAGCAGACATGTTAAACCCATAAACAGACATGTTTTGCAGAATAAAGAAGAGGCACTGAACTGCATCCAAGCTTGTTGATTCTTGGAGTTGAGAAGGTTTGACTCCAGATCATAGAAACACTTAACTCTTAAATCGTTATAAATAGGACATGTGAATAAAAAATGTTGCAGATCTTCTTTACCATCAAGGCATAAAGTACAAGTGTCATTTTCAGAAAGACCCCATCTCTTTAAGTCTGTCTGTAAGCCTAAACAGCTTGTTCTGGCCTTAAATTTCAACCTGGATCTTTCAAACTGGCCTATATTGAATAAATATTTTTCTTTGGTAGAGGATGTCTTAATATGCTTGTATAAGGATAAAGTACACATACAGCTAATTTCATCATGAAATTCCTGGTCAAAAAGGCTCAGGCGAAGTCTATAATACACTAGAGGTAAATCTACAATATTTTTCTCCGTGACAAAGTCAAGACCCACTTCTGTTAAAATCCTATATGTTTCCTTAACGTATGGCCAAGTAGATTTCTTATGCTCGGCAAAATTATTTTCCATTTCCGTAAATACCTTTTTACATAAACGGGTAGGTTCTAAATGGTACTTCAGACGCTGAAAATATTTCACTCTTTGCTTGTCCAAATATATGTTAAGCGGTAGCCAGCCACGCTCCCCTAGGGTGGCTGTAATAGAAGGATTAGTTTGTACACACAGGATAGCCTTTGCTGTCCAATACATTATAATCGTAGAAGACATATTGTACATATTGGCGAGAAAAGGTTGATCAAAGAAGAAAATATGTCATTTTGGTGATTCCGTCACGCTGGAATTCATGCAAAGACTTTGGTGTCGTTTTGCGAATCTGTGTCTGCCTTTCTGGTGTGACATCTTCCGTTAATTTTGGTTCAGTTGATGGTCAAACACAACGAGTTCTTCCTTTTCCACGGCCACAAGGCATCTTGTCAGATCAAGATCTCACGTTCTCCTCTTTTATGACCAAGACACATGGTCACATGCCAGACAAGAGAACCCCCTGTATACTAGTTTCTAAACTACAACGGGCTGAAACACAAATCGGCTTTGACTCGCACGACAATATCAAAAAAATCCGTACGATGTTGGTACGAGTTTCAAAACCGGCGCGATTTTCCGAAGTCGGGCCGGCGGTGAGACATATTGAACAAACACCTGTACGGGCGACTTGGAACATTCGCACGACGCTCGTACGAGCCCAAAATCGCCCGGCCGGCTGGTCAGTGTGTTAGGGCTCTGAGACTAAAATTTCACCGCTTCGAGTCAACCCTCTGCCTTGTTCCTTTTTACAAGCTTAGGAACGAATTGATGAGCAGAAAACTCACACGCTGTCATGGTCGTCAAACGTCAATGTTGAACATCTTTCTGACATAGTCTACGTGAAGTCGTTCTCCTTGGTCTGATATTCAAAGAAAACAAATGATCTCACTGAGGTATCAAAAAGTCCTTTAGATTGTGTATTCATCCAATCTTGTCTTGATTAGCATATAGCCTCCTTAACTGACGAAAATTTGTGTTGAGATCAAACTACCGACCTTGCAGTGCAACGCTTTGACGGAGCAAATAAGTTCGACAAAGTGACAGCGAAATGCGAAAGACGTACCCACCCCATTTTGCGTTAATTGTCTTTTTCTAAACTTGTGTGATAGTCAGAATATCTACTTTTGGATATGCATGCGCAGCCAATAATTTTTCTAAAGCGGTATTCAAAGAGAGGAAGTTTTTGATACTCAACACATTACAGGCCCACTATCCCGCCGTGAGTCACTGACAGTTGACTCAATCACTTACCACCAAGACAAAGCAATATTTAGTCGAGTGTTAAAAGTGCCGCTGGCAGCAGGACAGTAACTCAAGGCCAGAGAATAAAATGGCCACAGTACCGGTAACACAGATCCTGATTGGTGATTTGAGTTCAGTGCATTGAAAAACAGAACAAGAAGTCAAGCTCCCTCAAGCCAAATAGGCCTATTAAATCGGTGTCATGTTATTTTCTACCAACATGTTATAAGCATATGGCTTAAAGGCATTTTGAACTGCGTTTTCCAAAAAGAAAGAAAGACAGACAGAGAGAGAGAGAGAAAAAGGAAGGAAGGAAGGAAGAAAGATAGAATGACAGACAGAGAGGAACGACGAAAGAAAGAAAGAGAGAGACAAAGAAAGAAGGAGCTTCAGTCTGTATAAAGCGATTTCTTACGTAAATAGAATGTCCGTAAGGTTCAAGTTTTGGAGCTGTGCTGGAAAGCCGGCAACAGGAAGTACTGAACACAACTCCGACAATGCAGGCGCCCCAGTCCAATCTCGGTTGTTACATCATGGAGGGTTTTCCCCAAATAATCCTAGCATTGTAGTGGGGTTTCCATATTTAACCAAATTTGAGCAAATGCCAAGAATTACAGCCCTATCCTCCTATACCTTAAAATGAGAAGGCTACGTCACAGCCCTACAATTGTTAAGGTTCTGGGGTGTAAATATTGCCTTTAATGTATGCACGTTTTAATCTTTGATTGGATATTGGGTTAGGTCAATTGATTTGGCTTTGGGTTTGGACTTGGGTTGGGGTTGGACTTGGATATCCGGTCGAGGGCTTCAAACTTGAAATTGACCTGCTTTGCATTTCATGCACTACAGTTTTACTGCTATTATTAATATTTCATGTTCGGAACGAGCGAGACTCGAACCTGCAACCTTTGGCAACAGTCGCCTAGCTGAAATGGGAAACGCACATATCCACTCAACCAAATCCCCATTCCTAAAAAAGAATGGTTCAATGGAGGTAGTTATGTGCGAGTGCCATAACAACACGGTAATGCAATATGTTATCTGCATGGGTACCTGTTCAGCCAGCCTCATTTGCTAAGCAATAACAACACAATTATGCCTGTACCATGACCAGGACGCATATAAGCGGGAATGGTGTATGTGTATATGTATGTATGTATGTATGTAGGTAGGTAGGTAGGTAGGTAGGTAGGTAGGTAGGTAGGTAGGTAGGTAGGTAGGTATAGCTGGTAAATTCTCACAAAAAGGAGCCCTTTGGGAAATGAAATTGTTGATTTGTCAAATGACTAAAATATTTTCAATGCTGAAAAATGCATATATTCTTATCAGACAAAATGCCTAATTTATTTCTTGAAATCTCGTTGGTCTGTCCCTATCAGGCAGTGGAAATGGGAAGCCATAATAGGGCATGATCATCCAAAATGTACGATATATTTCCAAAACGTCCTCATTTTGACATTTGTTCTAATTTCTACCTTTATAATTGCGATGCCAACGCAAAATTAAATATCCGAGATGTCTTATAGAGGGCATATTTATACATCGTCATAACATTTGCCATGGTTTTCTTGGCTTTAAATGAAATTTATTTCTGTCTGATTTGCCTATGTGGCTCAGTTTAAACCAACTCAATTGGCAATAGGAAAGAAAGGCAAAGCCCTATACAAATTCTTGTTGCGATTAAAAATAAACGGGACAGGACAGAACGACACAATCCCCCGATCCATGACCATGCAGGGATAGCATCACGGAGACCGAGATAAGGGCTGCAGCAAATTTCGTTGATCAAAGTGTTCAAAACGCCCATGTGAAGTCATTATGGTGATAATTGCAAACAAAACTGGAAGGCGATATTCCATGTGAGCACTAAATACTTTCAGTATAGCGTTTGCAAAATTTTTCTACGATTTCTAGTTTAATCTTCATTATAAAAACACTGAATATCATACGTCAGTATATATCCCTCACACTAAGTCAGTGCAATGTGTGCGCTATCCGTGTTCAATTTCAGCTTATTAAAGTGACTAAGCGCACACTTAACACGCACTGGATTTTGCCCAGTTGAATGTTACCTAGCTCTAATGGAGTCCTAGGCGCCAAGTTCAGCGCAAGTTATTACATGTTAATATCAGGTGCAAAGCAAGTGCGTTCAAAAAGGTTAATTAGCTATACCTGGTGCAAATTTAGTGTCCAGCGCATGGCCTATTGATGTGGACAGCGAATGGTCTGTGCCTATTGTGGTGCTTGCTCCGTGGACATTTACCGCTAGTCCAGGGCAAATTTGATGCAGATTCAGAGCACTGCACGGACAGCCCATTGCTTAGGCCAGAACACTTGGAAGTGTAGATTCAATGCACGTTTAGCATGATCTTGGTGCATGCGCGGTGCGCATCAGGTGTAAGTCAAGTGCACTGCAAATAGGGATTGGTTGTTGCACTCATATACGACAAATGCTATTTTACCAATTGTTTTGTGGTGTTCTGCAAACAGTTCCTACAAAGAGGTGACAACTTTTGAAAAGCACAACATTAAAATCTAAGTCTGTATATGCAGAACTTGGTTTGCTAATTGTGTTGGTGTGACCCAGTCACTGCATGACATTACGAGTTTTTACACGTAACTATGTTTTAAACTACTAAAAGTATCTGGTATTCAAGTTTACGGTGTTTTTTTCTGAAACCAGTTTTTGTGCAATGATATCATTCTTGAGAGACCTCTGACGAGATGCCAAATCCCCTTGAGGGATTTGACCAGTATGGCAAGTCAGTTTGTCATTAAGTCCCATTTGGCAATATCATTAATTCTTTAAGCGATATTAATTGCAGCGCGGACCGGGTGCAACCAAAGTAATTTACTTCCAGACGGGGCAAGTTTAAAGGATATTGTGTACACATTTAGCATGCATTGGCTTTGGGTGAGGGGAGCCTTCTTTTACCTTATGAAACACGACTCTTCTGTGTGCACTCTGTATAAAACAGCAGACAATTTTGTCGATGTTTTGGTATTTTGCCATGTAAAGAACAGGCTTGACCGGCCTCTATTGTTTAATGTCATTTTGTTTTATTTGCTGTCTTCTCTTTGTATTTTTTGTTTTTGTGTGTATGGCTTGATCATTGGAAAATGATAAACCTACTGCTTTAGAGGACACATTGGGCTCATCAATCAAGGAAAAATTGTACTTTCAAAGTGCATGGTGAAACGGTATATTTCACAATTCACGGGACAAACTCCTGATTTCATAGCTTATGAGATAACGAAATGTTAATCCACTGTTCACAATTTATTGAAATGCTGAACCACATTGCACGGATAACTGACTTTTCACGTGTCAGAAAATTTCAGAGTTCAGAGAAAAGCCCTTGCTCACTCCTGCTGCTGCTAATGATGATGATGACGACAATGATGATAACAATAATATATGCTTGCATGAGCCAAGTATAAATAACCCGTAAAAAGTACAAATATAGACGTAATTACAGGCAGTAATCAAAATAAAAAACTCCTGTGCAAAGTGTCAAAAAAATCATATCCAATTACATCGCATTACTGTTGCTGCCCTTTGGTCAAACATACTGTATTTGCATTACTACGTTTTTATAAGGACAGAAAACGTAACGAGGCTCATTTCTAAAACAAATTATTTGAAACGAAAGCGAATTACTGGCCAGTATGTTAACCATAGATATATTTGATGGACACTGTCAAGGACTTTTAAGTGCTACAGCTAAAATGTACAGAAAGAATGGCCTGTAGGGGAAGAGACGAATTGTTGTGGGCAAATTTACATTTCGTGGCATTGTTTCTTTCTTCTTCATATAGAGCGAATTTTTCGCAGCCTGGTGTGAACTACCGGAAAGCATTGAAAATTAAGGTGGTATAACTGCTGATAAATCATCAGCTATGAAAACTTATAGTTTAACCTTTGACAAGTTTTCTCAGGGTCTGAGATTACTTGATGGTGGATACATTGTTTCAGCTGTTTACATTATAAAATCCTCTGTAGGCGAGATAATTCTTGTAATATACTCTGATAAATTGAACTCCGAAGCAGTTATACGTGTGTTTTCACAAAATTGTCATTGACACTCAACTCACCACCAAAACAATACATATATATATATAGAAAACAAAATGTGACAATTAATGAGAAAACTGTGAATATCTGGGAGCAAGAGCATGACCACTGACTAGTTCAAATGTGTTCCAGTGATTTGGTTTTTAGCATTTGCAAGTATAAAATAGGCATTATGAAAAATAAGTGCCATCCCTCCCCACTTCATTCCAGCTTTATAGTTTGCAGTACATATATCAGCATATTACCATACAGTTGAAGATTGTGAGGCAGTGCCAGGTGACCGCTAGCCTCCTTCACTGTGACTTTAAATAATGTTAATCATTCACGTCTTCTTCAGCATGAGAGCAGTTCCCAAATTACTGAAATTAGCCTAGCTGCTATCTCAGCACAGCTAGCCACAGGCATGATTTAGGTCGTCAGGTCATTCAATACAGGAGGTCACCTTTCACCAATCAAGTTACCATGGTAATCAGATTCAATTTTTTTCCCGAAAAATGTAAATATTCTTTAATTCAGACAACAGTCCGCATAAATATACAATAACATAATACACATATGTACAAGATTAAAAAAGAGTTAAATGTACAGTTGCACTTTAGTCATAGATTCAATTAAATACATTATAAACTAGACAAGAAAGATTTGCTTGAAAGCAAATCTGTCTCTGTGTGTAAAATATTTGCACAATTACAAAAATATGCAGTGTTGCAACACTTACAATTTGAGTCCAACATGAATAAAATTGGATGGAAAGTGACCAAATTATGGCTAGATGAAACATTCAAAAGGCAAAATGACTTTGACCTTTAGAAGTCAAATGTAAATGAAAACTATCTGGATATCAGAAGAAATTAGAATTTGCCTGTAAAAAGTATTCTTTATTTCCAAAATATCAGCAACATCCCGCCTGCCCACACAGACAAGTGCCCATATGTAGCTACAATTTGTGTCCAGCATGATCAAAATTGGATGATAATTAGCCGAGTTATGGCGAGATGAAAATTTCAAACGACAAAATGACCTTGCCTTTTGACATCTGGAGGTCACATGTACATTACTAAAATGTGCAGTGTTACAATACATAAACTTTGAACTCAACATAATTAAAATTGGATAAAAATTGACCGAGTTATGGCTGAATGTTTCAAAGGTCCAAATGACCTTCACCTTTGACCTTTATAGCTCTTGGACCAGTAACCTAGGCATGTTAAAATAGCGACATTCGCTGGCTTATTTCTCCTATTTCAAACGTAAAACCACAACTTCCTTTGCATTCTACTTCAAGTTTATATCGGTAGCAGCAAGTTAAAACCAAGAAAATGGGGGGGGGGGATCATGTGATTAGATTTTTTTTACTGGTGCATTTGTGTACCTTACCTCCATAGCTGACCGTTCCGCGCTAAATATATCTCCAAAAATACACAAAGTTATCAACTGATTTAAAATATTTCTAGAGTAGCAGTGCCTTTCTAAAACTCACAGTTGATCAGTATTTTCCTATCCAAAATCATGATGGGACTTAATTTGGGATGCTCTGCTCCTGTGATATTAACATCCGATAGATACAGCAACACTATTCGATACTCGATCAAAAGTTGTGGATCAGTTGACCAGACCTTGAGGGGTTACTGGTCCAAGACCTTTAGAGGTGACATGTGAATTGCAAAACTGTGCAGTGTTACAATATCTATAATTTGAGCCCAACATGATCAAAATTGGATAAAAAGTGACAGAGTTATGGCTAGATGAATATATCAAAGGTCCAAATGACCTTGATCTTTGACCTCTAGAGGTCACATGTATATTATAAAAATGTGCAGTTTTACAGTAGCTACAATTTGTGTCCAACATGATCAAAATTGGATGATAATTGACCGAGTCATAGCTACATGAATATTTCAAAGGGCAAAATGACCTTGACCTTTGACCTCTAGAGGTCACATGTAAATTACAAAAATGTGCAGTGTTACAGTAGCTACAATTTGTGTCCAACATGATCAAAATTATATGGAAATTGACTGTGTTATGGCTGGATGAATATTTCATACGTACAAATGACCTTGACCTTTGACCTTTAGAGGTCACATGTAAATCACACAAATGTGCAGTGTTACAATATTTACAATTTGGGACCAGCATCATCAAAATCGGACGAATACTTTGGAAGCCATAAGCAATTGATTTTTTTAATAGCCCTAATTTGCATAATTTTCAAAATCTTGACTATTTAGAACGATATGCATAACTTCCCTGCAGGTGCTGTAGCCATGCAAAGTTTGAAGTTTCTAGCTTGCACGATGTCTGAGTTTAAGACGACACAAAAATCTGGCGGAAAGAAAGATAGGAAAGAAAGAAATAAAGAATATTGGGTAAAACAATATGTCTGTGTTCACACACAGACATAACTACGCCCATATGTTCACATCGAAGAATTCAAGTGCAAGTGTGACGACAGAATTGTGCATTTACTACCATATCTCTTGACTTATCTGAGTGCTCACAAAAATATAAATAGGATGATGTCAAAGTACATCAAATGTGTTAGACCAATTGTTGGTAAAGATATTACTGGCACAAAACTCACGTAGGTACCCCAAAACATTTCTTGGAGGCATTATTATAACTGATTACAAACTTGTTTAGTAAGTGTGTTTTACATTAGTCTAAAGATGGGCACGATACAGGATGAAACCAGAAGAACCGAATAACTTTTTTTTTAACTGCATAACTGCATTTCGAGAATTTCCTGATCAACATATTAGTCGTACATAGAATGATGTTTGTTTGGAGCTCCACATCTTCATTACCGTTTGGTGAATCAGTTTTATCGCCAGATATCGGAGTTCATGTTACAAATGTAATTATGGCATCATTCAAATGCCCGTAATGTAAGGCTTTGATCTTATGTTTGTGACTTTGCAGTAACACACAAGGTGTTTCAGATGGGTTGAAAATAATGTTGTGACAAATATTTGTCAAACTTGGTCCCATATATTGATCAGAGTTTGCAGTTCCTTTACAAAGGGACAAAGAAGCAACATGGTATCAGCATACAAGATGCCATTTATCAATATGCCAGCTAGGCTGCATCCGATATGTTTTGAACTTAAGTTGGCACTGATAACTGATATATATATATATATATATATATATATATATATATATATATATATATATATATATATATATATATATATATATATATATATATATATATATATATATATATATATATATATAATTTTGGTGAAAGAATACTGCCTTGGCGAACAACATTAGGTACAGTACAGCCACCAGAGAAACAGTAACCCGAGTAGACACGCACCTTCTGTGTATTGTATTACGCGCATAATATACGCAGAACATACAAAGGTACTTTCCCTTCAACAAATTTAGAAAGCAACATAGAATGAATAACCTCAAGAAACGCCATAGAAGTAAGTATTGAACAGATTTACACAGGGATACTATAAAAATGCTAGTAACTAATGATTTCCTCAAGCGCATGTATAACGTTTGACTGTATTTGTTCAAAATCAACTTGATGCGTGGAATGTCGCATAAGAATCAAGAAAGAGTTTCCCTTGCACTTTTGATGCCCCAATGGCAAATGCCACAGACCTCTATCCGTTTATACAGGACAAATCACCAGCTTTTTTGAGGAGTGTTATTTGATTAGTCTGAATCAGCAATTATCGTAAACGACCGCAGACAAACATACCAGAAAATAGCATTGATGAAAATTAGATAATATATAGCTTCAAAACGTAATACTTTTATCACAAAAAGTTTCATAAACAGCTACCTTTTTTCTCTTTAGGGTAGCTTCTCCTGTACCTATATCTATGGCTAAACACGCATAGTTTGCCAATACGACACTGAACACACATGGGTTGCTATCAACATGTGGGTTGCACGCTCCTGGTGCATTCAGTAGTTTCTTGAAATGATTATCCCACTTGTTTGCAAATTACTGATTCCCTATGGGTTCCCCTACACTGGAGGCAAGGGAAAATCTATTAATTTTGGAATGTGCATTATCAGAACGTGAACTGTGTCATGCTGGGACAAGCCTTGAGCAACGGCATTAGTTTTAGTCGTTTCCTCTTGATATCCCCAGTCGCAGAGTATAAACCTTCCTTGTCTCATATGGTCCTCTTGATGTTTACAGTCGCCCAGCACAAGTTTAAATCTAGACCTTATTTGTCTCGTATGGTCCTCTTGATGTCTGCAGTCGTGCTGTGCAAGTTTAAATCTGGACCTTGTTTGTCTCATGTGCTCCTCTTGATGTCTTAAGTTGCGCAGTAAGAGATTAAATCTTAAGCTTGCTTGTCTCATATGGTCTCTTTGATGTATACAGTCACAAAGTACAAGTGTAAATGTAAACTGTGTCTTGTATGGTCCTCCTGATGTCTACATCACCCAGTACAAATCTAAATCTAGACCTTGTTTATCTCATATGGTCCTCTTAATGTCGACAGCGCAAGTATTAATCTACACCTCGCTTGTCTCATATCGTCCTCTAAATGTCTACAGTTGCGCAGCACAAGTCTACATCTGGACCTTGTTTTGCCTCATGTGGTCAAACCACGGACATAGTCAAGGTGTGAGACATAATTTCAAAAGTGTGAGGGCTCTCTAGACCTAGAATGAGCCTCTTTTACATGATCTCTCCCTCCAACTTTGGACATTGTAGGAGTCATCTTTGGATCGTTTGTCCTTGTGTTTACTAGCCCTTTCTAAAGTTACAATATTGTCATAAAATTTTGCATCGATGTGTTCGAACAGATAGCAAGAGCATTAAGAGATAATGACCACAAACTTTACATAAAATTAAGACCATAACATGTAGTTAACAGGTTAAGATGGCCAATCAAAGCTCTGTGCTGCAAGGTGTGCCATTTTCAAAGTCTTTCTGTGTCTTGACCTTCATTTTAAGATCTATAAAAGTATATATACTCTTGTTGGGCACCATGTGAAAATTAAATATGTGTCGTAAAAGTTTGAAATTTTTACTTTGGAAATAGGGACTTCTACGCCACGCCTGATTTAAATACAGGACTCTGTTTCATGTTAAAAGCTTGGGAATTTGTACAAAGAAACTTTATAATACTGCCCAGATTTGGTATTTTTAGTCCTCAATAGGTGGTATTCATATTTAACAATATTGCCTGCAGACCTCCTCTGGTCCCCTCAGTTGTCAGGCAATGGAGTTCAGCCAGGGCACATGTACCAATTATGTAACTTAACCATCCAGAAATATCCCCTTTTCTACCAAACAGATAAACTTTTCCAAATGTGTTTGGCATCTTGTATGTTTTAAAACTTAATGAATGACTTTACTTAAGCTTTTTGCTTTCTGGAGTTGTTACTTTTATCATAGAAGCTTGTGCAGCCAAGCTTCATACACAGATCTGCCCTTTTCTTCTAAAGTTCCTTGCTGCAGCCTAGGTGGCAGCACAGCATCTCAGTTGATATGAATACCCCCTATTAAATCAAAAGAAACAAAATAATCGAGTATTTAGTGTGGCTCTCCTGTACTGCCGATAGATAAAAACGAGCACAAGAAAAAGTTCCAGTAAGCCAAATTCTCATCAAGAACAGTTTGCAGAATTTTATGATTAGATGTTCATGATGATGATAGGTTATAGGATTTAAGCTTTATTGAACATATTCTGCTATTCAGGAGATCAGACGGAATATCCAAAAGAGGTACCTATGTCCAATATGCCGCTCAATTCTTATATGTATATATATATATATATATATATATATATATATATATATATATATATATATATATATATATATATATATTATATTTATATATATGTATATATGTATATATATATTTATATATATATGTATATATGTATATATATATACAGTAGAAATCTCCAATTAAGACCACCTCCATAAAGAGACCTTTTCTATATTAAGACCAATTTACAGATCCATTTTGTATCCTTACTTAAATCATATCCCCATTAAGACCACTCCCTATTGAGACACCATTTTCCATTCCCTTAGGTGGTCGTAATGGGAGATTCCACTGTATATATGGAATCAAATGAAAAACAAGAGGACTGTGACAGTTCTATACTCAATTGACTAAGTCGCCCTATGACCTTGGAAATGAGGTCAAGGTCACAAACCTATTCTGAATCTAACTTTCATAGAGGGCCATCCCCATGTGTAAGATCAAAGTCACAGTACAAATAGTTCTCAGGTTATCACGCGACCAGTAAAATTCATGTTAGTGGCCCTGTGACCTTGAGGATGAGGTCAAGGTTACTGATGTACAATCTCAGTCCTTCCTAAGGACCACCAACAAGTTCAATATCAAAGTCTTACCTTCCACAGTTCTCAAGTTACAATGTCAAAAGTAAAATTCATGTTAGTGTCTGGGTCCCAGTGACCTTGCGAATGAGGTTAAGGTCATTCCTGTACTGTCTAAGTCTGGCCGGCATTAAGGGCAACTAGAACGTGCAATACGAATGTCCCAGCCTTAATAGTTCTTAAGTTACCATATAAACAATGAATTTCATGCACCTCGCCCTGTGACCTTGGAAATGAGGTCAAGGTCACTTACTTACTGTACATGTATCGCCCTCGTACCCAGAAGTGTCCCTATGCAATTTCAAAGCAATTGGCTGAGTATATACAAGGATAAAGACTTTTGAAGATTTGGCCAAAAAATGAACAAAAAAATCATAAAAAAATGAAAAAATCACTGGACTGTGACCATTTGAACAATCTTGGTAGATACCCACCCAAGGAACACCCCCCCCCCACCAAGTTTGAAGTGAACGTAGCTGATCGTTTTGCAGAAGAAGTCAAAATTGGCAATTAGCATTGCAAACTCTAATGACTTTGCAATCCCCATTGACTTGCATTGTAATCAATAGGCATGTAAAATCAACAAGAAAAATTCCTAACCCTCCTCCCAAAATTCACTGGACCGTGACCATTTGAATAAACTTGGTAGAGACTTACCAAAGACACATCCCCACTAAGTTTGAAGTGAATCTGGCAAACGGTTTTTAGATGAGGTCGAAAATGTAAACTACCATTACAATTCCCATTGACTCATATAGTAAACAATAGGAATGTATGCATTGACCAACAAATACCCGGATTGAATTCGTTAAAAATTAGGGATCCACAGCAACGTCACCCGGTGAACAACCTTGTGTGACCCTTCCACAAAGAGCATATCCACCAAGTTTCAGCACAATCTTACACACAGTTTTGGAGAAGTCAAAAATAGCAAAAACGCACAAAAATTCATTAAAAAAATTGCAGCGCCACCTGTTGAACAGCTTAAGGTCTGGGGGTCCCCAGAAGTGTACCTATACAATTTAATAGTAATTGGCCTAGCAGTTTCGGAGAGGAAGATTTGTTAAGATTTCCCCCCAAAATGCCTCCCCCCCCAAAAAAAATAATTAAAAATCTAAAAAGCACTGGACCATGACCATTTGAATAAATTTGGTACCCAAGACACATCCCCACCAAGTTTGAAGTGAATCTGGATAAACGTTTTGGGGTCGAAAATGTGAATTACCATTGCATTTCCCATTGACTTACAGAGTAAACAATAGGAATGTGTGCATTGACCAACAAGTACCCGAATTGGTTTAAACATATTTGATTACAACACAATTGGGAAACAGGGCGGAGCGATTCAGTTTGGTGTCCCATTGCAATTTTAGAGTAATTGGCCAAGCGATTTCGGAGAAGATTTTTTAAGATTTCCCCCCAAAAGGAACCATTTGAACAAACTTGATAGAAACCCACTCCAGACACATCCCCACAAAGTTTAAAGTGGATCTGGCCAGCGGTTTTGGAGAAGAAGTCGAAAATGTGAATTATGGACGGACGACAGAGGTGCGGAGGACGGATGCCTCACCCTCCTAAAAGCTCAGCTGGATTCTTAGCTGAGCCAAAAATCTGACACAAAAATTGAAATTTTATATATATGTTTTCCGCTTTTATATATCAAATCACTATAGCTAAAACCATTTTCCAGAAGATCGGGTATTTTGTCCGTATTGGACGATTGACAAAATGTCAGGTATTGGATATCGGATGAATTTTCATAATAGACCTTCCTTCGTGTGGCGCTTTTATTGTTCTTATTCCTTCAGGCATTTCGCAAATTTGCAGACTTCGTATGTACAAC
Source organism: Hermodice carunculata (assembly GCA_964020975.1). Classification (NCBI taxonomy): domain Eukaryota; kingdom Metazoa; phylum Annelida; class Polychaeta; order Eunicida; family Amphinomidae; genus Hermodice; species Hermodice carunculata. The sequence continues at coordinate 97,212,788 of OZ026620.1, read as the reverse complement.
ACCTAGAGTAACGGCACTGATTCAGTTTGTTAAAAATGAGGGGTTTGCAAGAGTGGCGACATGCTGTCCAACATCACCATGCGCTGATCGATATTTCTATCTACCTATCTGTCTGTCTGTCTGTCTGTCTGTCTATCTGTCTATCTATCTATCTATCTATCTATCTATCTATCTATCTATCTATCTATCTATCTATCTATCTATCTATCTATCTATCTACCGGTATCTATCTGTCTGTCTGTTTGTCTACCTTTTTGTTTATTTATGAGATGAGAACGGCTGTTCTCCCATGCCATGGGCGTAGATTATGCGTTCTTGATTCTTCAATCGTAGGACTAATTATACTTCGAACATTTTATGGGTAGTAATTGATATGGGTGCTGTATTATGAAATTTATGAGTCGAAGGATAACTTTATGTAAACTTGTCCAAGCTTTGTTGTACAGACTAAAGGAAAAAATGTCAGAGCAACAGGCTAAATCATTATGCATCTTAGCTGAGCATGTTCGTCATAATATGACTCTTATAAGTTCAGAGATCACTATGGATAAATTCTGGTGACTTGCCACATTTGGTAAGAGGAACCAAACCAAAAACCACCAAGAAATATTATTTGGGAAACAAATTACCATGGTAAAAGTCTTTCTAGTATTGGTTTTTAGTATGTTGAAGATTCTGTGGAAGTATTTTAAGCAAATACCAACATATTTACTAAAAATGGAAAATATAATATTAGTTACCTAGCAAACTTTATATAGTGAGGGAATATGGAAAGGTCACTTCTTCTCTGTAATGACGTGTGACCTACATACTGCCTGTGACCAGCTGTCCTAAGATATCAAATGGGCTTAAAGGACAAAGACAACGTGGGTGGGAGACATAGTGAAATGTATTTGAGCGAATATTTTTTCTATCGATTTTACTCGTAATTAGACCAACACGTTTGAACGTCTACTACACTCTTTTTCCCATGCAGTTTGTCCCGGACTGTCTTAAGAGTGGGAAGAAAAGTGGGCCACCTTTTACTTCCTGGGTGGTCTCTTTACCTGTGATGTATCCTACAATGATCATGTGATTGCTAGCTTTTCTTGCATCTGGGTTTGTGAGCAGGGCTGCGGCCAGGGTAACATTGCTTGAGGTGTTACCGACTTCCTGAGCTGACACGAAATTGTGTGTATTTTATTTTTTTTGTTTGTTGAACTTCAACTAATTGTACATCAAAGTACAGTTTGTATTGAACAACAATGGAAAAAACCATGGTTAAAGGAAAATAAAACATCAAATAATATTCACCTATACAAATTGACTCCCCATCAATGATTTGCGAAATATGAGTATAGTTATCACTGCATAATAATGGTGATGATTGAAGAAAAAGGTAACCAAGCGCAAATATCTGCATATAAAGTACAATAATAGTTCCATCATATTGGAATATTTGGACTAAAACTTAAGCATGGATACTTTTAAAAGATTCATTAAAAATTTTAGCAGTCAATTAAAGTAAACCACTTCCTGCACTTTGGACAAAAACACTTACTCAGCCATGTGCACTATTGGAAGAGTCTAAATACTCTTGTTGCAAATTGCTGTAGTAAGTATTTAGTCGACATTTCAAAATGTGAACTGAGGGAGAATCATGTATATCAGAGGGTAAGAGGTTCCAAGTGTTAATAGAACAATTAACATAGGATGAACAGAAAGTTTCAGTTTTACATTCGGTCACTCTGAAACTTAGAGTATTGTAAGAGGTGCGTAAATTGTTTAAGTCTGTTTGAATGGGGAACATATTGAAGGAATCTATCTCGCAAAAACCATCTAGACTTTTGTACAAGAACACCAGATCCAGTTGTTCTCGCCTGAAGGATAAAGGGAGAAGATTACATTTGGTAAGGCGGGACTCGTAAGATTGAGAGAAGGGAAGCCCTAAGATATATCTAGTCGCTCTTCTTTGAACATGTTGTAGTGCCGTCAGATTTTTCTAGCTGGTAACACTCCACACAACTGTATCATATTCAAGATGACTGCACACTAATGCAATGTAAAGTCGCTCGATAGCTTCAGGGGGAAGCTTTGTACCTGCACGTTCTTTTGATTACAGCCAGGGCATGGTCAGCTTTGACCAGTTGCGAAATGAGTCTAATTCAAAGACAAGGCCGTTGGGGGGGGGGGGGATACACGAATTAGAGGGGTATCGTTCAAGCTATAGGTCAGGACAGGATTATGGGAGCTGCTGACAGTAAGAATGCTGCAATTTTTTTCGTTAAAATTCGTACCCATAAATTACTCCATGACACTAGTTTTACTATGTCATTATTTCAGTGTACGTGTGTCCGCTTCCGAAAGAAAATGGGAACATGGTTGTACCCTTTGATAGGGTGAGGGGTGTGTCGTTTGTATGTAAAAGAAACAGGAATGGTCCAGAAATAGAACCCTGAGAAACACCAGATACGACAGGATTCCATTTAGAGTTGGACCCTTCTACTAAGACACACTGCCTTCGACCCATTTGAAAGCTAGTAAACAAATCCTGGAGATGACCATTAATACTAATTGCATTGAATAGTACTTTTAAGCACCAACCAGTGGTTCTCTGTTTGTGATCAAACGAGCACCTGATCAAGGGTAAAAGTTGGGTATCAGTTTTTTTTCACTCCCCAAAAGAACATATCATAGTATATTATCACCAGAAACCTTCTTAACCATGTGGGTTTTGGTTTGTGATGTAGCACATCAAGGTAAAAAGGAGAATACTCACTTTACAGTCTCTCAAAAAAGTAACTGTATTGTGCTTGTATGACATAACTAAGGCCAGAGTCACTAGGTGAGCTTACTGATTATCCAGAAAAGGTCACTAAATAAACATCTAAAATAGGTTACGTACCACACAGCACAATACAATAATGCCTTGAGGAGTTTTTATTACCCCATTACCTGTTTTATATAAAAAGGCAGAATACGTGTGGCGTCAGTCCTTGAGGCATAGCTTTAAGCGTTTCACATTGTCATAATGATGCACTTCAAGTTCATCAGAATGAATTGGGCAATCACCAATTGATGTTAGCAATCTAGCATGGATATCTATGATTAATTCTACAGGTTTTTGTGTTCACGGAACTATGCGTGTTCTGCTATTTATGATCATTAAGGATCAAAATGAGACTTGTACAATTAATTTCGGACTTAGTCTTCAAATAATAATACTGATGATGGTGATGAAACTTTATCAAATTGAATATCCTGCCCCAATTAACCCAATCTTTTTGCTCGAGGAAGCCGGAGTATCCGGTGAAAAACCTACTGAGCCCAGTAGGTGTTCCAGAACTAATTCCCATTCAACCATGAGCCCCAAACCAACTCAAAATTCTAACCCTGTGGGGAATCGAACGGAACGGAGCTTCCCAGGACGCAAAAATTCGTGTCGTTGGTGTGGATGGAACGTATGTCGCAGCGTGCTACTGTTGGGCCACTGAGTTCTTCTTGGCTCTTCCCTGCTTGGAGAGAGGACTAAATCAACAAGAATCAATGGCGTCGATTTGGCAACAATCGCCCAACTGACGCCACAGGAAGACGTTATTTTTAGAGTCTACAGGTCTCATCTTACAATCTATTCTAAAATGTTTTGCCACAAACAATAAATATTTAAACAACACTGAGAGCCTGCTGCATCGAATACATTTATCAAAAAAACAAAACAAAAAAAAAAAAAACGTTTGCTAAAAAGAAGATCTGTCATTAAAGGCACACAATAATAAACATTGAATGAGTTCAGTGAGATCGGGTACGCGAAAAGAAACGCACATTTTCTTGCCTTACACCAGTTTTCGTTACAAGCGTTCACGTTCCACAGACTGCAAAATCTAAAACCACAACTGCAGTAACATGAAACAGTCAGTGCTTGCCTTAAACTTTTTTCTTGCAATCTTAAACTCAGTTGTTCTATATTTTTCGCAGGGTGGAACAACAAGCGAAACCTTGCCAAACAATGAAAGATGCTTGAAAAGAGTTGCACATGTTGACGCTTCTTTCATTGGCACAGATAAAGCAGGTATTACCAATCCAGGTGCTTTTAAAGGATGCAAGCTGGAAATGTTGCTTTACTTTCCATCCATTAAGAAAGAGTTCGGCCTGGGGAAATTTATTCTGAAGGTTTTCTGCTGTTTGTTTGAATCATAAGCTTCGGTATCCTAATCTGTGACAAACTTCAGGCTTCTTCTATTTCTAAGTTTTTGAAATGTAAGCTTAAGCTTTCTTGTCTGACAGACAAGAACATTGTCGGCTACCCCTGTAACTGGTTTTATATACCCGAGTAATGTTTTCTGCCGGGTATCCGGTTCCAGCATTCAAGAACCAGATATCCGAAAGAAGTGTCCGAATATGTAATTACATACAATATTAATAAATCAAGGATAATGTAGGGGATATTTTTATTCTGGAAGCAGTCCAAAACACAAATATATGCTTTCCTTCATCAAAACCGGGTAGCATCCGGCTTGGTACCCGAGTATTGCCTTACCCGAATTTCGGATACTCGGATATTTACTGTTAATAGTCGACAAATGTTCTTCCGTAGACGGTAGAACATCTGCCATGAAAAAAGCTTAATTTACAACAGATAAAGTTGAATCGTTGTCATAGATAATTACTTAAGCAGCTCGCACAAAAGTCCATCTTGAACCATGATTTATGCTGCGCAGACTTTTTTTTACTGGAAGGGGGTATTTTTTTTCCGTTCTTGGATCTCCCCACCCTCCTTTTAATATTTTGTCTGACTTTTATGTTTAGTGTAATGTTCTTGTTTTTGTCTTTCTTTATTTCTGTTTTTGATTTTTGTATTTTATTCACGTCTGCTGAAATACTTTATGTACCAGGAAGGTCATTCACTGTACCTTTCAACACAGAGAAGTAAACGTATTGCAATACCAAACCTTTTATTTTCAATGAAACAATCATAATGTACGCCCTATCATTGTATCGTTATTTTGACCCAAGCGTTGACACTTTTTTTTATATAATTCATTGAATCATTCTTCAGTATTTTTCATTACTCAAGAACAAAATGCATGTCTACGTAATGAGCAGAAGCCTGTCTAATACAAAGACATATCAAAGCAGATGCAATTAATAGAAAAGCATGGTCTGAAGAGCAGAATCGTGAGTATGAGAGTCATAACTGGTTAAATGATGATGATGATGATGATGATGATGATGATGATGATGATGATGATGTACTCAGTCGAGATACCTCTCACGAAGTGCGACGTGTGGTCCCTAATCTCTAATGTAAGACGTCAGTAGGTGTTGATACAATTTATAGATATGGAAAAGGCATATGACTCTATCCTTGTCATATAAGGTTTTGCAGTATCATATTGTTGGACGCATGTTTTTCGCTATTACCTCTTTCACCGCGGGAAGGAACTACAGTCGAATTGTCCGTGGGCCGCGGGATGCGACTGTTGTCAAACTCCAAGATGGCTGCCAAATTATGTGGCATTCAAATTTTAAAATGACAGTCCGATTTCTGACCCTGAAACTGACCCTAATGAGAAGTGCATGATGTACGAAAGTAGTTCTTATAAGATTTGAAATTAATTTTATTGTTAAATATTTTTAGATATGAATGGTTGGTTTGTATAAGAGGAAATGGTTTGTAACATGTCGCTTGCTTGTATAAACTGACAGGAATGGCATAAAGTCCTATGTAGCACAAGCAAAAAAAGTGTTTACATAATATTGTTTACCTTTATTTATTGTATTTACTGTAAATATATAAGACTGATTCAAAGGAACTAATATAGACCAATTTTCAGAATAAATGGCATCATCATATATATCTCTTCCTTTGTGTCTTTTAGGTCTTTAATTCCAAGATAGATGCCAAATGTTGTCACCTCTGACCTTGAGAGTGACCTTGTGACCTTGTAACTGACCTCGCAAAATAAAAACCGTGGTTTATATTGTTAGTGCTGACAGGTTGCAATAAATATCGTACAGCGTTTTTTAGATACGAAATGTAGTATCAAAAAGGTCAAAATAGTTGAAAAATATGCTTCCTAATTTAGCGTTCAGAGCTTAGCCTGGGTAGAAATGCACCGGTGAAAGATATTCGGGCACTATGGCGGCATTTTAGTTGACATGCTGGCACATATATGGTTTCATACCGAATTTGTCTCCCTGTCTGTTTATTAGTGTTTAATACTTTTATAATGGGTTAGTTTTACAATTTATTGAACATGGTCTGAGAATTAATGCCGGGACAATGCGTATTTGTTTGCTCCTATATGCGGTTGACCTAGTCTTATTAAGTGATGATGAGAGAAAATTGCAAGATATGTTAAGCTTTATGGAATCCTAGTGCGATAAATTTGGTTTGAAAATAATTCAAAACCAAATATAATTCACTTTAAACGAAAGAGGGCACCCAAGACAACCCATTTTTCTTAAACCTTTATGGTAAAGAATTGAAATTAGTAAATAAATTACAGATACTCAGATAATTTGAAAATGGATTTTTAGAGTTGACGGAAACTGTAAATGCTTTAGCTAGTTCTGGGGGCAGTGCTTTGGGTGCCTTGGTCAGTAAATTTAAATCACGAAAAATGTTGGTTATTCCACATTTGAGTCCCTTTTTGAAACTGGCGTGTTTCCCGTTTCACAGTATGGTACCAGTCTTTGTGGCGTTAAAGAATTCGTTAACATTGAAATGGTACAATTGAGGCAGATCCTCGCAGTGCACAACAAAGTTCTGATTCCTGATCTTCACTGTGATATGGGATGGCAAAAGCTTAAATTCAGAATCTATATTTGTATAATGCGTTTCTGTAACAATTTGATAAACATGGACGCACCAGGTTAACAAGGGAAATTTTTAAATGGGATTCTGAATTGTAAAATCAACACTGGTCTGAGTATGTAAGACATAGTCTGAGCGAAATGGATTATGACAATATTGTTATAGGCTCAGCGGCATGTGATTTTGATAACCTAAACAGTAAATTAACTGTTCCTAAAGAAACTTCCTGGAAGTCAGCTGTTGACGCCAAGCCGAGATGACGTACTTACGCACTGTTTGAAGGAAATTTTGTGCTGAAAAATATGTACTGGCTGCGTTGAGTCGACAGCAAAGATCTTTATTAGCGCAGCTGATATCAGTTCTTCTTTAAGAATTGAAACTGGTCGGTCCCCTTCATGGCAGAATAAGAACATTTTGTGAGGCAAATAGAAAGTTTTAATGGTAATTTTCAATCGCTCCCTGATATTGATAAGTTACATTGCACGATGCAAAATGATATCCTTTCTCTCTCTGAACATGTCTAAAAGCATGGGATACTAGAACCAAATTCTTGTCCACCTGAGTAAACGTGCGCGATTTGGACAGTGGCGAATTATATGAGACATATTCTCACTGCTTTTTTTTTTGCTTTAGCACATGTATAATTTTGTTTTTGCTTTACACTGACTACATAAGCCCAGTTGGGTTGGGTACCTTATTTACATTTTGTGGTTGTGTTCGCTCTATGCCATTACGGTACGGGCCAGTGTAATCAGGATTCATTCACTTAACTTCACCCCTAACAACTTGTACAGTAGCACCATCTCTCGTGGAGCATGTATACGTCACAGTAAGTTATTGTCAAACTGCCGTCCAGTGAGGGTTACATAACCTGTCGGCTGGATTGGCCCTGGCCGCATGATCGATGAGTCTACAGGGCAGAATTGGTGCCATTGTCGGAACAATAGTTGAGTGCCGGAACAATAGTTGAGCCTTCAGGTCTTGCTGTGAACAAATGATGGATCATGTGTCAAGGCAAAAGATCTGCGTTCATGATCACGCACAAGACATGTTTTAGCGGAAAAGTTGTACCATCCTCGGGCAAAATTGTTTCTCTCTGAAAAAAAGTATATTTGGTAGCGAGACGTATTGGTTCGAAAATGGAACTACCTTTAACTCAAAAACGAGAAAAAGATATTCCCTTCGGTGAAGCGTCAGGAGATAGAACAATAATGAGGAAGGAAAGAGAAACAAAAAAGAGGATGCAAGAGAAACGTAGATAGAAAAGGAAATAAAAATAATGCCGTCTCTACTTGTCCATAAAACACAAACATAAGAACCTGGCCCCAAAAGTCTATATCTTGTGAAGCTGATACACAAGACATGACGTTGTTTTTATGAAAACATGAGGATGATAAATTTTATTGACCCTGTAAACTATTTCAAAAAGCAATCTTTTAGAATTAGCAGTAACGAGCACAGAAAATCGTATGCGACGTATTTCACAAAGATTTGGTCAAAGAATATAAAACTAAAAACAAGCCTTTCATTTACCTTTTTGGACATAGTAGAACCGAGCAGGTGAAAAACTTTCAAGTTCATACAAACCACATACTTTTACACAGATGTTCAAATTTCAAAACAACTCTTTTGACAAAATTTATACTCCTTATCCGCGTGGTCTATTAAATTTTAACATAATTTTATTGAAAAATAATCGTGAAACCTCTTTCTTACATCATATAAAAATTTGGTCGTAAGTAGCTAAACTGAAATGAATCATCTGTCAAAAACGCACGCCTTGGTATGGTGCTATGAACCACTATTTGGTCATATTACAGATAGTGTTATTCAGCGAAAAAGCGTGTAACTTTTTTATACAAGCTACAGGTCAATCAGTATTGAGGGCTTTTTGTTTTTGTAAATAAATTGTAAACGCTTTTACAACGATATGTTTCAACGGTTAGAGCAACTTGGATCTCAGTGAAGTGGAATATGTTCACTTAGAACAGATTGAAAAAACCGAAAAGTTCTTCCTTGATGGTCGGTGTTTGGGTCATTCTAAGAGACGATTATTGTCGATTAAATGTATCTAAGTTTTTAGTACAAGCTGGATTATTTTGGATGGACGTTGTTCAAGTGATAAAGTAAATAAATGAAGTAGAATCGGGAAGCTCAATTTTGAAGTCCTCCAATCTTGCCCTGCCAATATATATACAGTGGAATCTCCCTATTAAGACCACCTAAGGGACTGAAAAATGTGGTCTAAATAGGGGAGTGGTCTTAATGGGGATATAATTTAATTAAGGAAAAACAAAATTGGGTCTGTAAATTGATGGTCTCAACACAGAAATGGTCTCTTTATGGAGGTGGTCTTAATTGGAGATTCTACTGTATATATATATATATATATATATATATATATATATATATATATATATATATATATATATATATATATATATATATATATATATATATATATATATGCTCAGTTGATTTGTCAGTCAACCGAGCTTATCTTATAGGCATTCGTCCGTCGTCTGCGTCCATCAACAATTCACTTTTTCGAGTTCTCAGAAATTGTTTGCAAGGTCGATTCACTTGAAACTTGATAGGGATGCACCTTAGGTGGATCTCTACCAAATTGACGATGTGGGCACGATTCAGCGATTTTTTTTTTTTTTTGTGATTTTTTTTGTTCATTTTGTGCACAATTTAAAAAACTTTCTCCAAAATTCTTAGCAAATTGCATTCAAATTGAACAGGGACACTTCGGAGGACTCACTAGACCTTATTTTTTTCATCAGGGGTCGCTACAAATTGTCTTTTTCTTTCTTTTTTTTTTTTTTTTTTTTTTTTTACTAATTTTTGTGATTTTAGCTAATTTTGACTTCTTTTCTAAAACTATCACGTCCATTTTTTCAAGCTTGGTGGAAATATAGCTTGTGGAAGGGTAAAACAAAGGTGTTCAGTGGGTGGTGATATTCCGCATGTCTGGTTTTCAATGAATTTATCAGTTCGGGTACTTATCGATTAATGCATACATTCCCATTCATTACAATGCAAGCCAATGGGAATACGATGGTAAGCCACATTTTTTATTTCTTCAAAACCTTCAACCATGTTCACTTCAAACTTGGTGGGAATATACCTTGGTTGGGTCTTTATCAATTTGTTCAAATTATTATTCTCCATTGATTTTTCGGAACTATGATTTCGTTATTCATTTTTGGCAAAATCATAAAAATATCTCCGATGAAATTACAAAGGCAATTGCTTTAAAATTTCATAGGGACACTCTTGGGAGACCTCTAGACCTAAATGTGTTAAACAGGTGGCGTTGTGATTATTTTGGCTGTTTAAATAATTTTTTTAGTGTTTTCACTTTTCTTGACTCTTCTCCCAAGCCGTTAGTTGGAATCCTCTTCAGACGTATCGGAAATGCACATGGATTTGATATCCATCAGATTTGTTCACTGCATGGTGGTTCTGTCATTTTTTTATTTTCAACAGATTATCAAAACTTGGAAAATCGGCAAGGGGATATTTTCCTGTTGCTTATGTAAGGTCAGCTGATCACAGGGCTGTCACAGTCCTCGTGTTTAAAATGATGCCAGGCAACTGGGGAAAAAAAAGAGTGTTAAGCAGGCTTTTTATATACCCAATTCGGCAGGTTCATCAGGAATATGCGAAACTCTGCACAGCACTGGTCTGTTTTACATAGCTTGAAATATGCGAAAAGAGAAATTAAACAACACTCCATTGATACGCCAAGCAGTTACATGTTGTTCTCCTTTTGCGAAATACGTCCTTTACATTCAGAGCTAGATTTAGTTGCTGCAATGACTTCAAATTTAATTGGAATGGCTTTTACATAGTTTCGAATGCACCAGTCAATAGTGTTGGGACTGTCCACATAGAGCTAACGCGGAATGGTATTTCTGTCCTTTGTTCAAACCAACAATTCAGGACTTTCCCCCACAGGTGGACCACTGAGCCCAGTGATTTTGCCACCTCCAATGCCTAGAGAAAGCCCCTTTGCTGGGGTCAGATTACTTGATTGTATAGTGTTAACATATGCACTTGCCACAGAGCAAGGTTTAAATGATAAAATAACATGAATATCTCAGCTGAACAAGTATACTTATGGGAGGAAAATGGGCTCTTAACTATTAATGAAACCTTTCATAAAATGTTGAACTTATAACAATAGGTTAAGACTATTTTAGGGCAGTAAAGGTTGCCTAATCAGTGAAGTGTCTGCCATAACTGAAACAAGGCGTTTTGCCCTTTAAATACTACACTTGTATGAATGGTAAATCCCGCAAAGCCATATGCTTTGGTATCAAGAACACATGCTGCCAAAATGTACTCATTTTAAAGGTTTCACAAACTACTCTGGTGATTGATTAACCTCACTGGTGGCAGAAACCAATTGACATCTTTGCATGTGTGGTGGTCAGTACACAGATATTGCATGAGGGTCTGTCTCATTAATTTTGCCTGTAAAAAGTTTCTAACATTTTCAAATTAAAAACGCCTGGTACATTACCAATATTGACAGGCATACTAATCAAAAAGTTTTACAATTTATGTTAATGTTGCTATAGTAATAATAATAATAATAATAATAATAATAATAATAATAATAATAATAATGATGATGATGATGATGATGATGATGATGATGATGATGATGATGATAATAATAATAATAATAATAATAATAATTTAGTGGACCTCCACTTCGGGAGAAGTAAAAGATATAAATACATCAAGATAAAAGTACATGCACATCAGAATAAAAAAGAACTGTTAAAATATACACTGTACTGGTCAGGTGTATTCAAACATGATTATAATCTTATTGTACCCCTAGAGTTAGCCAGTTACCAGTGTATTAAAAATGAGACTAATATGTAATCTGTCCACCACGACCCGGATGACTGAGCAGATATGTATCATAAAAAGCTCATCGATTAAACCAATTAAAATGCCTTTACCAACATAGTGGCAAGAATATGCTCGTATTCCCAGGGACGGTTGGAATTTTCATGAAGGATAAGATATCTAAGGGAGTCAACAACTCCATCAGGCTGACTTTCAAACGAGGGGGAGGTGATACCATGGACAGAACGGTGATTAAAAAACCACGTCAGTACGGGACATGCCTTGGCAGTGCACCCGGTCGATCATAGTGTTGGCGACAAGTCCCGCGGTGCCTTGAGTCATATACCTGGCGAGAAAATGACAGCAGAGCCTCCTACAGGGCGATTCAACGTTGGCTACCCTGCGCAGCAGGGACACTGTCCTGTGCTCAATTGTATCCTTGACACGTGGAATACAGATGGCCTTCAAAACAGCAGAGGAATGTGTTCTTTTACTTAATTTACTATAATTAACCTTAAATTTACTTTGAAGATTGGTACTTTTTACATGCATTACCCTTTGCCCACAAGTGTCCACCCCCGCGATGCCCTCTCCAGGCAGCTGGAGGCGAGAAAATTCTATGCTTTGCTGGTCCTGCGAAAGGAGTCAATTGACATGGTGTTGTCTTCAGCGTAGTTTTGTGATGTGTTCCTCGTCATACCACGGGTGTTCTTCACATATGGGTTAAAGAGTGGGCCCAAGGATTAACTCTTGAAGTACACATGTCATAAAGGTTTCCCAACTACTATAATTGCATCCGATGTGAACACGTTGAGATCTGCTGGTGAGGTAGCTGCTTAGTAAGGTAGTAGCACTGTCAGAGGGACCATACATGGAGTTATCTCAGCTAATTTGACGTAATTATGTAAACACTTAACAGGCTTGAAAAGGTCTACGAACAAAGTTCATAAATAGCGTCCTTGCCAATTATTCAAATAAAAGTTTTGTTTTGTCTATCACTGAAAAAAAACCCCATAAATATAACTGTTGTAAAAAGAAGGCAACATACAATTCGGAAGAAGTTAACCACCCCCATCCCTCCTTCTCCGCACCCCCCCCCCGAAAATACGGAAAATATACAAAAAGAACTACAACACCATGTGGCGAAGAAATCCACGGGTCACTGGAAGTTTGCCTATTACGCAAACGGGAGCAACAGTGCCACATTTTCGGTTTATTTCTGAACCCCAAAACATCACAATCCAATTTTCCCAACGCTCCATAGCCTATCCAATCACTGTGTTTGTCTAAACCTCTAAATTATTTAACATATTGTCACGTTCGATTCAAAATTTCGAAATTTCTGGGCTTCGACAGCGCAATGAATCTATAAACGCGTCATCGGCGGGAAACCAACAGGAATGTTTCGCAGCTTAAAAGGCCTGGACATGGTTTTTATGTGATGGCGACTGCTTGCCTTTACATTATTTGTGGCAAAAATAACCCACTTGAATGTCGAGAATGTATGAATGTCAAATATCGGCAGATACATAAATTACATAAAATATAACAAGTTATAGTTTACAATGACATGACTTGAAGAATTCATATGATCTACTATATGCGCACATTGCTCTGTTTATGGTTTGTTTGTATTTTATGGGCAAATTTGTACATGAAGTAGGAAAATCAAAACAGGTAACACTTTCAGCATTTTATGTAGAATTTTTAAAACAAATTCCATCGAATCATTAATACTTCAAAAATAATTAATTTTAGTGTGTTTACGTTTGTATATAGTATTACAATATTCACGAAAATTGTCTCATATGGCAGTTAAACCTAGCGTTACCTGAATTGATAACTTTTTATTGGTACAATTTGGTGGTGCGCTTTGCTATGAATCCTGATTTTAAAGGATTTATGTGCAATTAAGGAATCCAAAACAGAAATGGTATTGATGCGTCTTTATCAGATATCTGTGTATTAAAACTATTCTTAAGTCTATCATTATGCAAATCAGTTACCCCACTAGCATTGTCTTTATGTAGAACCAATATTTCTTCAAATAAGCCCAAAATTATTACTAGCCTTATCAATATTTGTTGTTACAAATCATTGTTGAAGACCTTTTAAAGCAATTTCAATATTCAGTTAAGGTTATCAGTAGAAAGACCATTCATTTGCGTTGTACTTGTGTAAAGTTAATTTCCGAGTACTCTTTGGATATTTTATAACCAGCCTTTGAACTCAACAAATTTATTTTAAAAAGTTTTTGGTCCATTTTGAACAACACTCACCGAACGAGCCGCATATATCTCTTAAACAATGTCAATATTAAGTTTGGGACATACAATAAAGTGTTTTACTTTTTTCATTATTTTTTTAATGATGTAGTTTGTATACTATAGGCCTATAGATTTCCGGTGAAGACTTTTTTTGTGATGAGGGTCAACAAATTTGAAAAATGTATTTTCAGTCAGACAATTACAATCAGTTATGTTATCAATGTCTTGTAAAGTAATGCCTTTGAGAAACTTTTTGGTAATTTATAATGGACTGACCTATACTATGACCATATTATAAGCAATAATAAGAGGTTCCTTTAACTTGCATTCATCTGGAATCATGTTCCTAACATATTGTTATTTGAAAAAGAATAACAGATTTAGCTTATCAATGATTTTCTGAGAGAACGGAATGCTACAAAAAGTCTATGTCTGTCTTTCTTTTTACTTTCTCCAGGCTGACGAATCGTAAAGCGTTTGCATAATTCTCTCGAAATTGGCTTGACGTATCAAGGTTTGAGTTGTCTAAACCCCAAAAGTTATTAATTCTTGTTAAGGACCCAATAGGTAAAGGTTTAAACTCTGTGTAAAGATGACCAATGCATTTGGAAAACAAATTTTATAACTATTTAACTACGTCTTTAATTATTGTAGTTCTAAATAGTCTTGGTTTAAGATATTTTCTTTTACAAGGGTTGAACCTGCTTCTCTGGAATCATGTTGGTTTATTGTAAAAATGAGTGTAATCCCGACAAAGACTATCAAAGTCTAATTTGTTAATGTCGCCAAAACCCAAAATTTCTATCATTTAGACCAAAGGGATAATGCGAATGTAAAGGTTTAATAAAAAATCTTCCATATGCCTTAATTTATGAGAAGTTGCATGTTTATTGAGGTTTATTGAGGTTAAAAGATGATTCTTAGTAATGTATAATTTGTATCCTACAATATGAAAGCAAATGATCAGCACAATTAAAATGGATACAAATGAATATATTCAGTTTATTGTTTTTTATGCATGATTTGTGTTGACTAAATCTTTGTTAGAATTTTTGCGAGTTAAACCTACCTATTCAGCTTAAATTTGTGACATGATATTAAATAAATAATGTTGGAAGTGTTTCAATCGAGAATAAAATTTTGACAACTAAAATTTGAATTTCTTTGTTAGTTACGGTACTTTTATGCGTGTTGCTTTGGATCAAAAGGTTTGACAAAATTGACAGTGATATTTGTCACTGTCAATTGTGTCAAACTTTAATCCAATATCAGCGCTCGAGACTAACATATACATTTTTAAAGTGTCCCCGCCCCCTCCAAGTGCGAAAAGCTACAAAATTACCTGAGGTTATCCATTTGAACAAACTTGGTTGACAATCGCCCGCGGCACATCCCCACCAAATGTGAAGTTAATCTCGTTGACGGTTTTTGGAGAAGTCGGAAATATGAATTACTGCAGCAGTTCCCATTGACTAACAAAATAATCAACAGAAGTGTATGCATTAACAGAAATGAAGCCAAAGAGAACATAGTATACCCATTTAGTGACCAAGTTTGTTTGATCCATCCACAATCTATATTTCCACCACCAAGTTTCAGGACAATCCAACTGACGGTTTGGAGAAAAGCTCGGTAAAAATACATTTGATAAGATTTTTTGAACTTTTTCTCTTGCTTTTATATTATAAATATTCTCAAATATTTCGGTTAGCTGTCGTAACCTTCTTCAGTGAGACCCAACTGTCATTTAAAGTTTGTTGCATTTTTTTAAACATATTGTATGTTTTTAATGACAGTACTGAAGTAAATTTATTGTAACGAATCTCACAGTGCAGGAACAACTTGGACAAATACCGAAAACCTACGAATACAAATGTGTATCTGAAGGTACATTCTTATCATCCTGAGAGTATCAAATTGGGAATTATCAAATCTATGTTTGATAGAGCTTTGTCAATATGTGATAATGAAAATAGAGACAGAGAAATTGAACAAAACAGAAACATATTTCAGGAAAATGGATTCGATGACAATCAAATTCATCAATGCTTACAGAGAGCTCTACGGGGGAGGAGAAACAAAACTTCGGAAAATCGTGAAAATATAAAGTATGTTTCACTTCCTTATGTTAAGGGCCTTAGTGAAAATATATCAAGAACATTATCAAAACACAACATTATCGTCGCACACAAATCTAATTGAACAATCAAAGATATGTTATGTCACCCGAAAGATGAAATAATGGAAGAAGAGAAAAAAAGAGTCATTTACAAAGTAAATTTTCTATGTGGGAAGTCGTACATAGGTGAAACCGGCCGCTCATTATCAACCAGAATGAAGGAACCCATAAAAGCAGTGGTGAACGGAGAATTAAACAAATCAGCGATAGCGGAACATTGCTATAAATGTGGACAACAAATTGACTGGGCCAATGCTATGGCGATAAGCCATGAAAGCGATTTTTGGAGAAGAAAGATTAAGGAATCTATTAAAATCAAATGTTACGGTCCTAATTCCGGTATAAACCGTGACAATGGCTTTGAAATAGGTCATGCCTAGGACTCCATTATCAAAGACAAACTAATTCCACTTGTACATTGACAACTTATTAGGCCTACACATATATTTTTCATATTGTAAGCTATGTACGTAATAAGCCTAATGATAACGTAATCTGAGGATTACTTGTATATTGACAATATATTTTTATTAGGCCTACGCATATATTTTTTCATATCGTAAGCTATGTACTTAAGAGGCCTAATGATAACGTAATCTTAATATTATATTCAAGTTTATGTCAATTAAATATGACCTATGATATGTATGGGAAAATACGTATGCATCTACATTATTAATCAATTTTTTAAATGATAACTATCTGTTATGTTAATTACGTTAGGCCTACTGGTGGTAGTTAACGTTATAACATTATATCTCGAGACTTTACTCTTTCACGTGCATCCATCACGTTAATATATATAGCCCTTCACGTACTTGAAATGACAGTTGGGTCTCACTGAAGAAGGTTACAACAGCTAACCGAAATATTTGAGAATATTTAGAATATAAAAGCAAGAGAAAAAGTTAAAAAAATCTTATCATATATATTTCAATCCTTGTTTGAAAGATGTCTTTGAAATCATACATAAGAAAACATTTGTTTAAACAACACCTGATAGCACCACCGGTTACACAAATTGAGGTGTAGTGGCCCCCCAAATGTTTCCATGTGCAATTTCAAAGCAACTGGTTTCACAGATTTTGAAAATTAGTGTAAGATTTTAACAAAAATTGACAAAAACAAAAAAAAAAACCGAAAAAAAATAAAAAACCAAAAAACCAACCCCCCCAAAAAAAGAGGGGGGGGGGGGAGTGAAGTCTAAAAATCGCTGGAGAGTGACCATCTGAGAGAGATCGATTTAGACCCACCCAAGGTATGTCGTTCCCAAGGTGAAGTGAAGCTGGTTGACGGTTTTGGAATAAAAGTAAAAACGTGAATTACCATTGCAAATCACATTGACTTGCATAGTAATCAAGAGGAATGAATGCAATAACCAGCAAGTGCCCGAACTGAAAATTTCGTTAAAAATCCCGGATACGGAGCGTCACCAACTAGGAAACAATTTTTCTTGACCCTCTACAACCTACATTTCTCACCACGTTTTAGAGAGACGATTTTGGAGTCAAAATAGAAAAAACTCAAAAATTCGTTTATAAAATGAGTAAAACAGCCATGGTTTTGCGACTTAAAAAAAACCGTGGATGTGACTACCTTATCGGCACACGTGGTCTTCAGACCACCAGCTCACAAAACTCTAAATTTTGTTTATAAAACCTTGCCTTTTGTTACAAAAACCCTGAGTTTAAAAACCCTGAGTTTTGTTAGAAAACTTGGGTTTTTTTTTTAACGAAAACAGGGTTTTGCTACCATAAACCCGGTGTTTGGCATGCAAAACTCACATTTTGTATTGAAAACAGCATCAAGTCAATGGCCAGGATCTGCACAGGGAATGAAATGCTATGAGTGGTTGAGTGTTGTATACATGTATGCAGCGTTAGGAGATGTAACATGAAATTCACGAAACCCCGAGTTTCGTGAATGATTGAATCTTGCAAACACAAATCCCTCAGATATCGCTGCAAAACCACGGGGTTAGTAAAAAAATCGTGGCTTAAGTTGATAATTTAGATAAGGTGTGAAGCATGATGAATTACTTGGTGAAATGATTAACGGAACTCTGGGTTTTGTTAATAACTGAACATTGCAAGCACAAAACCCAGAGTTTTGCTTACAAATCCCTGGGTTTGGTTATGATTCCCTCGGTTTTGAAAAAAAATACAATGTACTAACTAACATAGCACAATCCATGGTTTTTGTATATGAAACCCTGGATTTTGTGAATTATTGGCAATACAACTTCCATAAGCAGGTTGCGTTGGTGCTGAGGAAATACAGACATGGTTTAACTCCGCAAATCTCATGTCCTGCAAAACGTCTATTCAACCAAAGAAAATAATCCTATGTGAATACAATCTGTTGTCTTCCTGTCCATGCCAGTCATACCCTCTCACGAATTGGATAACTTACATACATACATACATACATACATACATACATACATACATACATACATACATACATACATACATACATACACGCATGCGTACATACATATATACATACATACATACATATATACATACATACATACGTACGTAGGTGCGTACGTACGTACATACACAGATGCTTGCCTGTGTGTGTAAAGGAATTCCTCTTTCCTGTCCGCTGCGCGTCATAGTGCAATATAGGGTACACACAATAGAATCAAAATAGGATTATTTGTGCACCACACAATGGTTTATGGTATGGTTTATCTAATTGTGCACTTCAGGAACATATTCACGTTTTTCTTCAGTGAAGGATTATGCTCCCTTCTTGACTTTCAAATACTGTTATCTGCCTATATGACGCCTGATGTGCGGTACATTTAAGATGATTTAACATGGAACATAAATCATTCAAACACTGTTGCAATTTCGATTTCAAATAGGCGCCGCCCCTAACTATTCTTTATCAAATGCGAATGCATGTCTACTTCATTTTGGTGCGTGATCTGTCAACCAGGCGATGTACCTGCCATGGTTATACACATTTGTTTGCCTCGTGAAGTCCCGCGTCTTCATTTTCCCGTCCCTAAATGGGATTAGTACTTTAAAATTTTTAGCATTTTTGTATGTTTGAAGGGTAAAGTGTTTACATCTTTACCACATATGATATGTCTTAAGCAAATATTGTGTTTTGCAGCGCACTTACACCGCTCTTTCGATATGATCTGTCAATTCTGTCATCCAACCCTGACGTCAGTTCGTCTTAGTCAATTGAAGGCTGATATGTGGCATATTTCATTCTGCCCACAAAGTAAGGAGGGCGTACACAAAGAGGTATCTTGACTTTGAATATGTCAGAATGTTTGTATATAAACAAAACTTCGTTATATTTGTTGAATAACACAAGGATCAGAGTGGAATCCTGAAGACTATCTTGCTGGTATTTGTATTCGTCGCTTTGGTAGGACTAGCATTGTCCTTGCCTCATGCAGAAACTAAACGCAAAGGTAGCTTTTCATTACTTTTTCATATTGTTACGCTGTTGCGCAGTCGTTTCATTTAACAATTGAGGATTGGTATATCTATGATGTTTACTTAACGGTTCTACACAACATGCAAAAGTGAGGGTATATTTCAGCATGAGCTGATAAAGAGGAGAGAAACGTTGTACGTATGTGTGTATGTTGCATTTGTTTGCTTGTTTGTAGATGTACATGTATGTATGTATGTATGTATGTATGTATGTATGTATGTGTGTGTGTGAGAGTGTGTGTTATGTATGTATGTATGTATGTATGTATGTATGTATGTATGTATGTATGTACGTATGTGTGGACCTTTGTTATTTCTCACTTATATCAATGATATTACTAGCATCGTAGAGTCAAATATCAGGTTACTTGGTGATGACACTTCTCGATGTTTGGTCTTAGATGGCGGCGATGAAGATGTAAGGGGTATTATGACATTTTTCATTAAGCTGTTTCTACAATGACGGTCATATGAAGACTGTCTTCTTCATTAAGTTATGACGATACCAGTCGATCTACTTTCAATTTTTGTGTACAATCTTATTAACACAATGTGCACTTCATAATGCTTTTGACTTTGAAGATGTTTTCAATCGGAATAATTAACTTGGCAAAAGGTAACAGTGATTCCTGACTAGGAACATAAATGTACGAAAGGTGAACAGCAATTAGAAATTACGTATGCCCTGTCTGGACACAATATGAAATATTGACAATGGCACGTGTCGTTGCCCCTTTGCTCTTGGGAGGTACCAGTATGATGTTATCTTTTAACAGGCCAAGAATCATACTGGTTTTAAAGATCAATGAAACTTAAAACATCATAATGATTAATGTCTTTATCATTATAATTTAGAGAATGAAAATAATACGCTTTTCATGGAAGCAATGGAATCCCTTCAATTAATATTTTTGCCGAAACCAGGAACGCCCAAAGTTTGAAACCAGGACAGAAAATATACACGTGATTTATTCTCATATATCGATTTTACCTTTTCAAATATATGTAGAAAGGGTTTCTGTAATGTCCTGAAGATATTAATTTTTGCGGAATTAACGTAAACAAAAGTGTTATGTACATCTCATGTATCTGGAATATCAGCAAATATCCTTTGTATAAAAGGACAGGCCCCGAGAGAAACAAATAATCTTCATATTTTTTCCTGCCACTCACAGCGGCTCAGTCATATGAGGAAGTACACAAGAGCACGTTTGAACAAGATACACTGTCAATTTATATTCAACCATCACGCTAGATGGGTGTTCACATTTGAAAAGGCGTAGATTTAATATGCAGTCAGCTGTACAGTTAGCAAAGCGGGAAATATACTCGAGGCAGGTATTGTTCTGATGGTCATTTGTTTGCAATTGACGGAACTCTTTAACCACATGATGCCATGTCTTACAAATAAACGCGTTAGATTTTGATGGATATGCCATATCATAATATTACTGTAGCTTCAATATAGTTTGCCTTTTCAAAACCCAAGTAATTTGACTATACGCTGCCTGTGAATATACTTTCGATTTAAATTTATGTCTAATTAAAGTTTTAGAACCGTTCAACATGTCGTAGTTTGTTGCTTTTTGTTATTTTATATATGTACTTTAACGAAATGTGTCATGGAGTAGGCGGGACAACTGATGAAGTCTTTATTACTCTACCGGATATGAATTTGCAGCGCAAAGTGAAGGAGAGTATTAAGCTCTCTCAAGGACTTCCATATTTCCAAAATGACAGCGCATATAAACTACCTGAACCGTTTTCCATGATAAACAGCAGCCATCACTGCAACAGAAATTTACTAACTTACGTTCAACAACAGAAAACATCTGTTGGGATACTATGTTTTACAATGTAGTGTTACATGTATATCCTCTGCACATACTACGTTGCAAAATTTTGGCATTTTTGTGTTTGCAAAAGTATTTTCATGATCG
This sequence comes from Hermodice carunculata, assembly GCA_964020975.1. Classification (NCBI taxonomy): domain Eukaryota; kingdom Metazoa; phylum Annelida; class Polychaeta; order Eunicida; family Amphinomidae; genus Hermodice; species Hermodice carunculata. The sequence continues at coordinate 97,191,270 of OZ026620.1, read as the reverse complement.
TACGTGTCGATTCGAAATATTCTGATATCTTTTTATGATAAATAGATCTTTGGTGGTAAATAAATTGTCCCCCTTTCGAAAATAATTTTGAATTTAAGAAATGGTTGGAATTTGAAATCATTGCCCGAATTGATATTCATGTCTATTTATCATTGGTGTATAATTTTTTTAAACATTTTTTCGGAATTTCAAAGTTAGAAGGTTATTTGTTAGTAAACCAATAATTTTTCATATCGTTGACAAATCAAACTCTCCGATGATGTGTCTATTATTTCTGTTTCCTTTAATATTCTTTATTATTTCAACTTCTCAAAAGGCATGGGATTGCCCCCCCCCCCCCGAATTATGACACTGAAGATGGTTATGTCTGGTATATTCCCACAGCTAAATTTCATTTGTTTCTGTTTCTTTGCAGAAGAAAAACAGATAAAGAGAGACATCGTACACAAAGAGCTTAAGCACAAAATGAAATTAGAAAGAGCAGAGCGAGATGTGGACGCTAGAAGCAGTCGTGGTGGCTGTTGTCGATATAGTACATGAACAAGACTCCGCGAAGAGAACAATACATTGGCTGTGAAATATACACCTGTATTTTAAGTAGGGTATATAACCGGTATCCCGTTGGTACGATAGTGCATGAACCCTCGATTGAGCATTTGTGATTACAGAAAGCACCCATCCGTTCCTCTGACCTTAATTATATCGTAGTAGCTGTCTTTTGGCTGAGGTCCTCTGATTTATCTATCTCGTGTACCGGCACAGTGAAATCACGACACTGAAAACGAGCCTTGCTACTTTGTAATGTACTTCCTGATAACCAATACCGACAGTATGCAAGAGTTAAAAATACGATTTCCCCCAAAAGTTGTATGCAAGTATAGTGAAATAGGTAAATGAAAATATTTGAGGGGCAAATTCAATAAATTTCTGATGAAAATGAAGTCGTTCATTATTCGTTTTGCCATTTAAGGACTATGGATTCGGGACAACATTTTCATCCGTAAAGTACTGCAGCACACTGTAATCACTCAAGCTCGCTAGTCATCGACAAATGAAGACGAATACGAAACTTCTTACTGAAGATGAGTTACTATATTATGGACCTCCACAAATAGAACAATATGAATGAACACGTTTTACTATTTTGATAAACTTACAATCACTTAAGAATCAATCCAAAGGAAGTCACACTACACTCTGAGCTGATATGTCTCATATAACATTATTATTATTCATACGTAGCAGAATATACACAATTATACATTTCTATACATCATCAGCACATGCATTCCTGAACATGTAGTGTCATTCTACAACAAGAGGGTTGCGTGGGCAACTCGTGCTCAGCTGACGTCAGTATTTATTACGCATGAACAGTGGAATTGACCGAAGTGGCCGTGGCCAAGGCCATCCATTTACTTTCTCAGTTTGGCCCTAGACAAATGGTGAAAAGTGGCGAAAAATCTCAAAATCAGACCCACATTAAATATGTCCCCACCAAGTTCGTAGAAAATCTGGCTCTAACAAATTCGAAGAAGTCTAAAATGTGAATTACTATTTCAGTCCCCATTAGCTATAGTACAAGATAAACAATGGGAATGTGCGTATTCAACGACAAGTACCCGAACTGGAAAACCCGTTAAAATCAGAGATTACTAAACAAACAACTTATTCTAACCCTCCCAGGGTTATTCTATACTCCCACCACGTTTCAGAGCAATTTGATGCTTTTGGGGAAGAAGCCAAAATAGCAAAAACACAAAAAAGTGTTTTAAAAATTGATAACAAATAGACAAAATTTGTAACGCCATCTGTTAAAGTAATTCAAGTCTTAGAGTCCCTAAAGGTGTCCTTATGCAATTTCAAAGCATTTGGCCTGTCAACTTCCGAAAAGAAGATTTCTTAACGATTTACCATACAATGAACAGAAAATTTGTACAAAATAAAAAATCACTGCAGCATAATCACTTGAACATAATTGGTAGAGACTCACCTGCGGTACATCCGCTCTAACTATGGAGTGAATTTGACTGAAGGCTTTGGAGAAAAAAATAAAGCTGTAAATTAAAATTTTAATCTCACGATGTTAGTTAATTAGTAGGAATAAATGCATTATCCGGCAAGTACACTGAAATAATGGCTCTAGCACGGAAATCACTGAGACAGACACTGCCTTGAAAGTCTGTGGCACAATGAAGTGGTGAAAAGATCCCTGGAAGACACTGGAGGTGCTATAGGGGTAGCAAAATGTCAGCCTTTGGTGACATGGAAAAAGAGTAAACAGGGACAGTCCTTTTCAGTTCTGTAGGGAACACATGACCCTTTTCATCCCAAAAGACTACTTGTTCCTATTCATAATTCTAACAAAGTTAACCGACAGCCATGACGATCTTGCTGTATTTCTCTGATTATTCCTCCCCAGCTTTTTTCAACTTGGATGCCTTTTCATCATACTGTGCCTGGTACTACTGGAAACATTGGAGATTTACCTTCTTTCCTGCGGAACATGCACCCATGCATCTGTTTTTCCTGCAAAACAGACCGGTATGATGTCTTGTAGGTTTGTGCACCTTTGATTAACGGGGCAGTTTGGAAGCTTGGGACCCAGTTAGATTTTAAACAAAAGCAGAAGCATTACTTCCTTTATCCAAATTGGTTCGAACATAAGGCAAATTATTCTCAATATTGAAATCATCTGGATCCTAAATGTCAAGATGTTAGTTAATATGTGTAACTATGTCCCTAGAGATCTGTCAAACACAATTTTCTTGTGGGTGTAGATGCCTGGAACGTCCATAATTCAGCTGGATGAGCACGACCCGGAGATATCTATTATCCTATCAAGTAGTTACTAGAGATATTCCGCTGGAATGATAGGCTTTGGGCTCGAGATACTGCTGTGGAATGATGGGCCTTGGGCCCGAGATACTCCAATGGAATGTCAGGCCTTGGGCTCGAGATACTCCACTGGACTGATGGGCCTTGGGCCCGCGATACTGCTGTGGAATGATTGACCTTGGGCTCGAGATACTGCAGTGGAATGATGGGCCTTGGGCTCAAGATACTCCAGTAGAATGTTGGGCCTTGAACGCCAGATGCTCTATTGGGATGCTGAACCTTGGGCCCGAAATACTCCAGTAGAATGATGGGCCTTGGGCCCTAGATACTCCAGCCAAATGATGGCCCTTGGGCTTGAGAGACCCCACTGGAACGATGGGCCTTGGTGATACAGTCGCAATGTCATTTGTTTGGTAGTGTTAATTTTGAATTACCTCTGCAGTACTAATGGAAGCTTACTTTACTATAACTGCAGGTGTTTGCATTTATTGTCTCTAAATACTTTCAGGTGTTCTATAAGACCACTCTGACAGCCGGCAGGTAAGGCTCTTGCTTATTCAATAAGACACAGAACACAAGGTATAGACTGGCACCAGGAACAGGCTGGAACATCCATATTAATGCTTTGCATTTGGTGGATCAGACAGACAAGTTCTAGTCAATCAATTTCATCCTGCCAATGCCATGAAAAATGATTCAGGAACATGGACTCACTTTTCTGTCATACCGTTCTTGTTTTGGTTTAAATATATTTTATTGAAGAACATTTAGCTGACAGGCTCACCAGCCGAAAAAAGGTCTTCTTGTTTTTAACTGCATCACTTCAGAATGGCTACAAATTTATGTTACATCCGAAACTTCCATAAAACAAAAAATATAAAAAAACAAACAAACAAACAAACAAAAACAAAAACAAAAAACAAACAAAAACAAAAAAACAAAAACAAAAAAACAAACAAACAAACAAACAAAAAAAGGGGGTAAAGTCTGGAGGGGTTCCATTTACAGGAATTATGTTTAAAGGCTTGAAAGTGGGACATGCCAAACATAATTAATATTATCTGAAAAACAAAAGAATCTACAGCTTTCTGCAATTAGACATTGACAGGTGCAATGCCAACACATCAGAAAACAAAAGGAACAGGAAAACATAATACAATGAACGAATTAGAAATGTGTATAAAATCCTGTATAATCGTGTAAAAATGAAAAGATTATGACATTGTGACCATTTAACGATTTAATTAAAATTTGAAACTTGCTTGTTGTGGCTTTTAGTTTTTTTCTGTTCCTTTCCTTAGATTTCCTGCTCGTTCACTTTGACGAGATAACAACAAGACCACAACAAGGGGCTCTATAATAAAATGAATATTGGTTGTTACAAACTAGACTGTAGGGTTTTTATTCTGCAGAGAGTTCCAGAACGAAAAAGCCGGCAGACTATTTGGAATTTTAGGCAGAGCATTGAATGCTGTAGGTAGAGTTCTAAATTATCTACTGATAGTTATAAGCTCTGCATAAGGAGTAAACTGATAGTTAAAAGCTCTGTGTAAGGAGTTCGTGCACACAACTCTCTGCAGAGAGTTTTCAACCGATGTGGAGAGTGTACAATTCTCTAAAAATATACCTATAGAGAATTGTACGAATATTTGCATAAAGAGTTCTGTGCTGCCGGAAAAAGAGTGTAATATTCCATGAAATATTCCGACACAATATAGGCAGAAAATTCATGGGACCTCAGGTGACGTCTAACATTTCGCTTGATCAAGTAACATGTTGTTTTAAGGCCACATTAGACAAAATTGCCGCAGTATGGTGACCCCTTTTGCCTGACCTGGCGGTATGTGTGTGTGTGGGGGGGGGGGGGGGGGGAGGGGCAGCTGTGAAGGGGGCCTTTCAAGTCATGAGTGACGCAACAAGATCTCATGCATTATGCACACGGATATTAGCGCACGGAATAGAGAAAGAGCGGCACAGTGCAGTATGTCCACCTGTTGGCCTATCGAAATTTTTTTTTGGTTATTAACAACTGAAATTTACACCAAGCTCTCTCTATGCTGTGTTCTCTGGCACATACTTAATAGACTACAGGCTCCGAAACATGTTCTGAGTAATTACCTGCTGAAGGCCCTTTAATTCGTTTGGGCTAATACAGCCTATGTCAAAATTCTACAGTGGAACGTGTGCAATATGGACAATAGTACTTCCCTATGTATGAAAGCTAGACAGTGACAGGTTAGCTTATGGAGAGTAAAGAGTTCGGACTGCAGAACAGGGTAATAACAAGATAGAAGTGGTTCCGGACAAAAAGACAGAAATATAATAATGGAGGTGGAGGATCTTAATAATGTTCCATATGAGAAAGTGCAGAGAAGTTCGCATTGCACTTTCCCTGGAAGTGCAGGCAAAGGTGCACCAGAAGTGCACTGACTTCTATGCAGTGCCGGTTCTAGGCTGTATATGGTAAGGAATTGCACTGGAAGTGCGGTGTCACGTATGTAAATGAGGCTGGAAGTGCACTGAAGTATCATTATTTATACTATAAATATTATACTACAGATAAAAAAAAAATAAAGATCTCCAAAAATAGTTTGACATATTGAAATAAATTTTTTACTTCTTATATGATCAATCACCATTACTTGCACATTTTGATTCGAAATTTAAAATATCATATATTACGTTCAAAGAGTCGGAGATATTTATCTGATTTATAGCAAAGTGCCATCACGACAACGGTATGTACATGTTGTGCTTGAAGAAAGTCCATGTTCCAGAAGTGCACAAAAGTGCAAGTGAAGTGCGTAAATATTATGCGCTTCTTCGCACCTCCTATTGGGCTGATCATTCCAGAGATGTCCGTACATTGAAACCATAATACATCGAGAAATATGTAATCGTATACTCTGCGCATGATATGGAAAACAAGAACCCTTCCAGTTTGATCATGATATTTAGCAGCGCGCCAACAGGGTCGTGAATGCGAAAACCCGAAATAGGTATTCTATTGATGAACAAGCCGGCAGACTGAACTGATGACATTTTTTCACCATGATGAAATTTATCTCATTTTGTACATGTTTTAACACTGCGCTTTGTAGGGTCACGTGTTTAACAATTTTTTCCCCAGATGAGTTCCAATTATCGACAATTGCCGGAAATGTTTGGTACCCAACCAAATTCATGAAACCTCCCAAATTAATACAATTTTTTGTGCAGTGCAATAATTGATGTAAAAACCGGTCTAACATGTGCCAAAGATAAGAAACATGTTCCAAATATAGTAAACGGTATGCCTTTCTCATTCAAAATGGAACTAGTCGCATATCGCCAGCTCCTTTGAAGGCATTTCCCCCTTTTTTTCATTTTTTTTTTTCAAAATATGTTCCATTTCTCCAAAATTATTGGCTAGATTCTCTTGTACATGTTTACGACAAGTACTTAAGTAATATTTGTTATATATGTGGTGATTCTAGAACTTTTAGATTTTTAATTAATTTCGTTAATGTGTATATACCTGATATTCTCTTGTAAGACAAGGTAGGCCTACCAATTACTTGGGGACATTGAAAATATTTAATGAATTTAAGAATTGGTTGAGCAAAAACTATGTGTACTGCATGGGTTCTACTTTCTGGCATTGCATATTTGATAGAAGGTCACCTAAAAGTTAAGGATGAAAATAAAACTAAAGCACTTTAGACTTACGAAAGCTGACGTTTCTTTTTATACAATCATTCTTCATGTTCTGATATGTCTGAACATTGATTGATTCCTTTAATGTCACATTATCATAAATCATTCTTATTTTGGAATGCCCTTAAATTCCAATAATTAGCATGAATTATGCTATTTAGCTACCAAAAGGTGGTTAAGTTGAAGTAGCTTATATGAGAGTCGGAAATTCAATCCGGGTCTTATTTGGACAGTTTGCCCCAATTTTGACATTTATATCCACAGGTACGATGGTTGCTGGTACGATCAGTAATTTAGATATGGGGGCGTTCTGGGTAAACTCGGACACTTGAGACTTTAACAATAATTTTCTTGTCTAATAAAAATGTAGATTTTTCTTCCATTGTGTCAAGGTCTACAAAAATGTTTTTTGTCATAAATTTTGCTCTTTAAAATTTTTTAGGCGTTGTCTTTTTATTTTCTTTATCCATAAGGAATACAAAGTCTCCGGGTATGGAGAGAGAATATGAGCAAATCAGAATAAGACAGACATATTATCTTTTAAGTCCGGTCATTTCTCGGTCACGTGACACACACCAATATTTTCACGTTATTATTCACAATGTGGTAAGGCCATATAGCGAAAAGATCAGTTTCCTATTCACCTACCCCTTGTAGGAAGAAGTGTCATTAGGATGGAAATGTGTAGAAAAGTGCAATATCAGACAAACATTTAAGAAGAAAAAATGTTATTTTTTATGATATTACACCACAGATTCGATCATGCAGTTATATATTCATTTTGTGTATTCCAGATAGACCTAGGCTCACCCAAATTCACTGAAAACTGTGTCCAGTATCAGTTCGTATTATCTTTCAGTTCGAAAGACGGATGGTCTGATTATTAAAAACCATGCAAACAAATTAATGAAATGATAAAATGAAAATAATCAAGCATCATAATCCATTTGAACATTACATTCCTTACTTCCATAAGTTTTTTAATGGCGTGTTAATCTGAAACGGAGTCCTGTGTGTTCAAAGCACAGTAACACTTACTGATTACATTTTACATGTTCATCCAACAAAAAAGTGTTAAAATTTCATCTGAACATGTGAAAAATTAAGCATACGTTGGTGCATACCCTGAACATATGTTCATCAGAGCATGTCCGCATACAAAAAAACAAAAGGTAGTGAAATATCGCCCACAATGACAGCTGTTAGGGTTTTTCGTCAAGGTCAATATGCTGACTGTGGTTTGTAGCTAACAAAGAAACAGTGAATCCCACAGGCCATATCATGGCCATGTGTTTACTAAAGATACAAAGATGATTTCAGGGATTTCAGGGTCTCTTATAGACTTTGAGAAATCCATCCCTCATTTCAATTGTTTTGTCTGACGTTGACGGTAAAAATGAGTGCGACGATTATTTTGTATGCGCTGAAGGCGAAGAGTTACTTGCTCGAACAGACGGAGCGCGCCAGAGGGTGTCTTACAAAGCGAAACTATTTGTATGAAATTGTCTTGCATGTTCACAAGTAGTTTCTGTTCTTAAATGTCCAGAGATATATTTATGCTTTGAGAAATGAGGAAATCATGGGAATATCAGCTTACCAGTAATGAATTGGTGTAATATAGGTTTTTAAAAAATGGGTTTTGGTCGCAATACCTGCAGGTATGATAGGCATTTCAACCTATTTAGGTCATTATAAAAAATTATAACACTAGGCCCATATGTAACAGCTCAGTTTTCATTGATTTCACCGGAAACCAAATGCCATCCAATGCCAGTCAGACATCCTTTGTTTGAGTGACTTATCAACATACCTGAAAGCCAGACTTCCTCAAATAAAAATGGCTTTCTGGCGTGTATCAGCCGCTAGATTTCAATATTGCGATCAAGGAAAACTCATAGTTTACAGGATTGATTATCAGACAGCACTTGTTATCAAAACACGGTCTTCATGGCAAAAGTATTGGTTACTTTCAATTTTTATTGGTTTACCTTTTCAACATGGGTTTTAAAGTTTTTTGTGGGTTTGTAAGGTCCACTGACAGGCCTGAAATATATATAGAGAGCAGCAAAAGTATTTTACCTACTGTTTTGGAAGGTCACACAAAAATTTGAAATGACGAGGCAGACTACCTACATTGGCTTAATCATCTTTATCAGACGCCAGTGTACATGTATGAGGGCACAATAAGGCTGTGAGTCTTGAAGGCCAGATAGTTTGTCGAGCAGGCAACCAGGCAAGCATATGATAAACAATCTTGAGCAACCAGACACCTAAATTGTCAGCATGAAAACAGGCTTGCCAGTAGTCACCGGGTCACTGACTATTAAAATTTAAATTATTGGTGTAATATTAATAATAGTATATAACCAGAACAATAGTGTACTACTTGCACTTAGAATCTTCAACCCAAAAGTAATTTTCCGGTCTATACCTTTTGCTTAATGTGCACAACTGTAAAAAAAAACCACATGTTAAAACAATGTGTTGTATAGAGCAGAAAACAAAATTTATTACAATACTTTTTTTACCATCACTGTGGTAATAGGGTTTTGCGAAACATTCTGCATGTGTCCGGTATGCCATAAACAAATATGACTATGAACGCTTGCAACTCTAGCTATAATAACTCCCATACATGTACAAATGAGCTCCAGAATACTAGTATTTTTTCCAATGCAACGTTGTCATTTACCAGCACAGCATCCCTCATCAATTCTGTAACATTAATGATATAAAGACTGTGTGCTTGACCACATGAGCAGGACTGTAAAAGCTTCATAATGAAATTTATCAAACTAGAATGAAAGTTCTACTTTGATAAATTTCATTGTGAATCTGTTACAAAAAAATCATATGACGGAGAAATCTCAAAGAATGAAAGTTATTTTGAAAACATCATTTAACTTACATGTACAAATAAAATCTATTACAGCCACACCATACATAAACAAACAAGACACTGAAAAAACTGTGCACGATGCTATCTATAGAGATTCATTCCTCTCCATGCTCAGTACTGTTCACAGTGGCGCTAACTGCTCTATCTGCACAGGTCACAGTGTCATTTAACTTTCGTCTAATTTTTTATGGAAAATGTGAATTTCTTGGAGGTTTCTCCATCATATTGTTCCATGTGAAAAAGACACGGACATGCCGCCATCATCATGACTTAGCACTTCGGAAAGTTAAGGTCAAAGACATAATACGCAGCGAGTAAAGCCATCAATGCAGACATTATACTGGATCTTTGGCATCTGAGGTAGGTGCTGTCACCTATGATGTACATTTTTTTTTCAGGACCCTCCTGACTCGGTTGCAGAAATACCATTATATGAGGTGGATTTCCAGGTTTTGTGCAGAGCATTTCCTCTACCTGATCCTCCGACACATTCTGAAATTAACAATGGATGTTTGTACTCAGGGCATATATATTATGGCGATCAATTTCCATTTTGTTGGAGTGTTGTTAGTTTTGGGGCAATAGGACAGTACAATCAACAAAAGATCCCATATATGTACAGGAACTAATTTTCGAACAATGGGAGGCATAAAATGATAGTTAGCAGAAAATAATAGAAAATGCATCCAGTTCGAAAATTTGTATCCTATGTTAACTTGTACTGCATTTGTGAATAAATTGTACTAAACTTTATAAACTTACTTGTCTCTGACCACTGCACCTGCCTCATGTAAACAATTCATGCAAAGATGTAAGCAAATTTATCACTCACTCCTCAATAATTTGAAACGTGAGCTGATAATCAAGTACGTTTCAAAATACCGAACAATCTAATTTCTCGCACACCTGTTTATGGTTTTCATTGAAACAGATGTCAAAACTAATTTTACTTAAATTATTGAGTGTTTTTTTTTTTCAAAATGTGTCATTGCCAATTTCAGTCATCATACATTTCGTCCTGTTTTCATTTTAAGAGAAAAATGGAAATCAGAGTTCATTTGTTAAATAAGAAAGAAATGGAATTTATTAATTTATTCACCTAAAAAATGATTCATTTTGAAGAAATAACTTTAAGCAGAAACTTATAATTGAACCTGTTTGCTTGTCCTGAGAAAGCATTCTGAAAAGAAAGTGAGTGATAATGTGCTTGAACTCTAAATTCTATTAACAGACAAAGTTAACTGGTATGTGTGAAATATGAATCGCAGGTCTATCCGCCTGACCCTACATTTAATGAAAACATGCAGGGAAATGGAACCCTATATTGAGAGACATAATAATTTCATCTCAAAAATGGTCCTTCATTATGTACAGGTACAATAACATGGAAAAGATAGCACACCTTGATGTGTCAGTCTATGTATATGTGGCTCTCAAGACAGGTTCTACTGTAATGCATACATGTGATTTCATGGTTACCTTTCTTTGGCTCTGCTGAATATGGAACCGCACATGAAGCGCTGACCATGTTCGCAGTCCAATTCTCTGAAGGTCCCAGCGGCATAAACGTATTTACCACAATCTCCAAGAGCACTTGATTACTTTCTACTTCAGTCCTGTCTTCCTCAACTACAATTTTTGTATCTGCTGCTGTTACAAAGCCAAATTTTCTTGAAGCGTGAAACATGAAGAAAGAATATCAGGTGGAATTGTGAAGAAAATCATACTGAAATGTCACATCTGTAACATTTAGCCCCAAAGTTTTACAATCAGCACTAGCCAGGACAGGTGCCCTGGCTTTAATTCTGTAACTTGGCCAATTAAGGGGAAAATCTCATGTATAAAATATAACTTGCTAGGTTGTTTGCCCGTCATCCAAGCTAAAACTTTTACTAAGGGGTTAAAGTACTAAGTTGTCAAGCATTGGTCTTTTGTCCCCAATATCAACACATTATCATTTACTAGCTAACTGATTAACTTTAACCTACAAAAGGAGAAAGGGGTGGCTATAAATTGGTTGTGGATACAATACTTTATTGGAAGAAACATCTTGTGGAGCCTAATAACTTTGATGGTTATGAAACACTAAACACAAAGTCTACGTCAATTGATATTGAGCTGTGGTATCAGTCAATCAATGTAGGTATCTGTTACTTCTGATCGCACACTCTCAGTCTGACGTATTCTTCACCATCGCAAAATGGGGGGGGGGGGGTTGTTCAAAAGAGTATAAAAGTATTTTGTGGGATGAGGAAATTCTGTGTAGTCTTACCCTTATACACAAAAGTGTTCATATGCAATTTTGGAACAATTGGCCGAATTGAATTTTGTGAATTTGCATGTAACGCCTCATACATTCAAATCGCAAATGTGACAACTTTGCCCATTGAGTGCTTAATTCAGGAGAGAGACAGCAGCTATCCGGGGCACTTCACATACGCTGCGTGCGAAGTGCACCAAGGACAGCCGTTGACATTGACCAGACTTTGACCTGAACCACTTTATATCCAATGAGTCTAGGCTTACTGCTACTTGACTGGAAGGCCTTTTATAAGGCATTTGAATCTTGAATGACTATAGACATTTTGATTTGTGTAAAAAATGTTGTGAATAGCACTGAAAAAGTTAATTTTATATGGTATATAATTTTACATTTATTTTTTTTTACCACACTTGCAAAATCTAATACTTCGCAAAATTAAATATGTTACAGTATTTACAACTAAAATTAAAAAAAATAAACTTGTGGTGTACATGTTAACGATTTTTTCCCAATTTTTCAGACTCGGTGATGTTTTTGTTTGTTTGGAAGGGAAACTTTGCTACAGTGGAACTACCTTAGAACAACTTTAGATCTAGTAAGTTGAGCACTGCATAGAACACTTACCTTAAAGGCGAAGTTCATCAATCTTCTCAACTATTATGAATTTCTTACATTCTCTTAGCCCATTCCTTATTTTTAACAGAGGCATGTTTTCTTTAGAATGTAAAACTTCTGATGTAAGTACATAAAATAACAAGAGGGCTGTGTGAACAGCCATGCTCAGCTGTCCTAGACATTCATCACACTTGCAATTCTGTGAACCTGGGATAGGGTCAAGGTCACCAATGCACTGAGTAAGTCTGACCTTCATAGAAGAGCACTAACATGTGCAACATCAAGGTCCCAGTTCAAGTAGTTCTCAAGTTACAGAGAAGAGTAAAATTCATGTATGTTGCACTGTGACCTCAGAAACGAGGTCAAGGTCATTCATGTACTGTCTAAACATGACCTTCATACAGAAACATTAATATGTGCAACATCAAGGCTTTAACTCAAAGTAGATCGCAGGTTAATAAGTGAACAGTAAATTTCATATCAGTTGTCCTGTGACCTTGTGAATGAGGTCAAGGTCCAAACATCACTGGAGCATGACCATTTGAACAGGATAGGCAGACACTTAGAAAAGGTACATCCCTACCAAGTTTGGCACAAATCTGGCCAAAGTTATTTAAGTCATAACCATTTCAAGAAATTCCCATGTTAAACTTTCTTATTAATAATTTTTAAAGATGTTTGAAAAAAAAATCATAAAAAATCCAAAAGTCACTGGAGCGTGACAATTTGAACAAACTTGGTAGAAACCCACACAAGGCACATTGCCACCCATTTGAATGAGTCTGACCGACAGTTTCTTCAGAGAAGTCCAAAATGTGAATTACAATTAAAATGCATCTTAGATTACCCATTGACTCGCATAGTAAGCAGTGCAGAAAAGGTGCATTTACCGATACCGACGGATCTGGAGAAGAAGTCACAAGTATCGAAAAGACAAAAGAAGTCATAAAAAATTTTGAAAAAAAAATTCATCACCACCTGGTGAATGAAGTAAGTCTGACAGACAGTTTCTTCAGAGAAGTCCAAATGGTGAATAACCATTAGAATGCCCAATGACTTGCATAGTAAGCAATAGAAAAGGTGCATTTATCGATGAGTACCCAAATTGAAATAAAAGTCAAAAATCAGGAATCCATATAGGAGTGCTACCTAGGGAACATCTTGGCTTGGCCCTTTCACAAGGATCATATCCATAAAGTTTCAACTTAATCTGAGAGACAGTTCTGGAGAAGAAATGCCAAGTAACGAAAACACATGAAAAATTCATAAAAAAATTGAAAACAAATTGTAGCACCACCTGGTGAACAAATAAAGGATTACGTGTCCTGTGAGTGTTCTTATGTAATATCAAGGCAATTGGGCCAGCGGTTGTGGAAAAGAGGATTTTGTAAGGCTTGTCCAAAAAACAGCAAAGAAAAAAAATAATTAAAAATCCAAAAATGACTACACCATATGAACAAACCTGGCAGGAACCCACCCAAGGTACTTTACCAACCAAGTTCGAAGTCAATCAGGATGACGGTTTTGGAGAAGAAATCGAAAATGTGAATTAGCATTATAATGCCAATTCATTTACATAGTAATCAATAGGAAAGTTGCATTGTCCAATACGTACCCGAACTGGAAAAAACCCCCAAAAACAAAAAACGCCAAAAATCGGGAATTCACAGCAGTGCCATCTAGTTAGCAGCTTTGTTTTCCCTTCCACAAGGAGCATATCCACCAAGTTTCAGCTTAATCCGAGGGGCGGTTCGGAAGAAAAACAAAAAAGAAGTCAAAAATAGCAAAAACACACAAAAAAACATAAAAAATGGACAAAAATTGCTGCGCTACCTGGTGATCAAATTCAAAACAAGAAGTCCCTGGAAATGTCCCAGTGCGGTATGTGAGCAATTGGGTTTGCTGTTTCGGAGAAGATTTTTTTTAAGATTTGCCCCCCAAAAGGACAAAAAAAAAAAAAAAAAAAAAATCACGAGAAATCCTAAAATCATTGGAGCGTGACCATTTGAACAAACTTGGCAGAGACCCACCCAAGGCACATCCCCACCAAGTTTGAAGTGAATATGGATGACGGTTTTGGAAAGAAGCCGGAAATGTGCATGATGAACGACGGACGGACAAGAGATGACTAGTCATAACACAAGCTCAGCTGACTGACAAGTCAGCTGAGCTAAAAATATATGTTCTAAACTTATTACTTTTTACTATTTTAGACAACACTATTTTAACACAAATCTTCTTACATTAATTTTTTTTTCTTTCAAAATATGTCACAAATGTGTGTGTTTGTATTTATAACATTTGACCTGTCAGCGTGTCTGTATACACCTAACGGCCATTAAAACTTCAGGGATGATATTGAAAAGACTGTCAGTTCACTTTTCAAGTCTAACACATGATGTAAAATATGAAGGTCCCAAGCAGGTGGGTTGCCAATTTTTTGCAAAGTACAATACTTATTTGTTTGACAAACAAGTATGTCTTTCACAGTACCAGAGTTTGGCGTCGTCTTCGTAATAGACCACAATAGTAAACCCAACATTATATTCGAATCCATGTATGTTTACCAAGTCAGTACTATACATGTTCCAGGCAGAAGAAGGAGCATAGGCTGAAGATGTTTTTTCCAGAGTTGCTACAAGATTTGGGTACTCCTGTGAAAAATCAACAACTCTGCCTTTTTGAACTGTTGCATCAGCATACAAAAAACTGTTACACTTACTTCCTTGATGACCATTTTGCGTGAGACATATATTAAGCTGATGATGTCTGCTAAATGTGAGAGGAAGGATGCATAAGTTGTTCATTTTCTTGGCCTTGAAGAATCTATGTTAACATTTCAAAACGCATGCACCATTTTTGTCTTGAGGGACCATATAACAGCATTTGGGCTGGTAAGTGCACAATATAGTGTCCTTTTGTGGTGAAACTGGTTCTAGGGTACAAGCGTTTCTTATTTTTAAGGTATATTGCAATCATTATGCGATATAATGGCACAGTGTCTGCATGACATTATGTGCTTGTTCATATGATGATTATCTGAATAAGTCGTAAAAACTGCACCCAGTATTTATCATCAGCTGTTACCGAGAATAAGTGGTTAAACTTCACACAAAGTTAAAAGTGATGATGATGTTTGCTTAACTTTCACACCAACATCAATTACATTTTTCTGGAAGTTTGGTTCTGGTCTTCTTTTGGCATGTATGTAAGAATATGGGAAGGAACCAAGAGAAGAACTTAACCAATCCAATGTCACTTACTTTTTGTTGTACAGAAGGTGGTACAGGATTAATGACAAGTGACTAGGAAAAATCACATCCAGAAATACATATGCATGGTGTCATGAACCAGTAGAAATGGAAAAAATTGGTGAGTTCCAGCAAACAACTTATCCCATTCATACCCCAGATTTTGCTCCATATTACATAATAAACTGCCTACTCTTTATGGACAACACTTCTAAAAGATAACATCTCTCTCTATATGAAACATCTCTCAAAGAGCAATTCTTATCTGTTAACATCTGCCATTGCTTTCGCAGTTTTTAGCAGTTTTTAAAGCAAATGAGACACCTTTGAATTTTCCTAACCATTGCGATGCAGGTGTATCAGCAGGCACCGTGAGCAGTGCACCTTTAAGAGTGTGACACTATCCATGAAAATTCATTAGAACTCCTTGATCAGATAACTGATTGACATTTTCCAAAAACTCAATCAGAAGTTTTCTTTCACCACAATTTTCTGTCAAGTCTTTTGTTTTGGCTATTCCGAGCAGCTGTATTATGTTCAGTTTTGATCTGTACTGAGGATGAATATTGCCAAGATGATAATAAAAGACTGTTAGCTTATGTTTCTTATTGTGATTGGCAATAGGGTTGGCCACTTCAATGTCATCTGTGTACAGAATAAGTTGCTATGCATGAGCGTTTTGCATAGATAAATAATTGCTTTGCAAGTATGCCCTATCACAATAATTTTCCTTAAGATCTCATCATTTGCAAAATGACCAATGCCTATTTATCACCTGATGCCATACCTCTGGTAAATCAAGAATCTCAATCTGAATGCGTAAGATTTCTGCCGTCGATCATTTAAACTGAAACATGCCTTGTATACATTTCTTAGGAAGCGAACCTGGCCACCTGAATGGATTATATAACCTGGCGGTTTTGACCACGGATCCTTGAAACCTATCAAAGCCCGTATCAAAGCATTTGACCTCCTGATAGTTTGTGAAAAGCTTTTTTTACCTAGGAATGCACTCCACGACATTACAAACAAGTCACCAAGAATATACTACTGCTTTTCTTTTACAGGAATGATACTACGCAGGAGAATTCCTTACCCCATCTCGTTGCTTTCCCAAAAATTTAAACTAATACATACTTACTTCGCACAGCTTATTTTAACGTGTTTAACCGACACATGTGATTCAATTTATTTTTTGCAGACCTACAAACCTCTGATCTTGATGTTCTATATTACAGAAAGGATTTTTGACTAAGTGAATGTCATTTCTTCAATTTAACAGAACGTTTTACAATAGCATGAGAGAAAAAAAAACAATCAAACCCCAAGGCCTTTCAGAAAAACGCATAGTTCCCCTAAAAACTTTTACAGATCACCGGACCATGAGATTACGAATACATTCAGTACGCTACTCAAAAGTCTCCTAATCAACCTTTATACCAAAAAAACAAAAAAAAAAAACAAAAAAAAAACAAAAAAAAAAAAAAAACAAAAAAAAAACAAAAAAAACAAAAAAAATCCCCAACCAATCAACCTTTATACAAAAAAAAAAAAAAAAAAAAAAAAAAAAAAAAAAACAACTCCGGAACAATACTTGTCCCATTACACACATCTTCAACCTAATCTTGTAACGATTTTTACGCCGCAAAATTAAACCTTTTTACTTATCTCGTTATTTAGATACAGTTTCATTTAAATAACCTCATCAAACTTTGACCCGTGTCCTCAGCAATTAAATCTGGTTTAAGCATTTTATTACTGATACATGCATTTCCTTAACTGAATACCTATTTGTGCAAACTTCAGCTAAATATCGCCAAACATTATTATGGAAAAGTGCCCGGGTCTCCATAAAAAATGAATGGATGAACCCTGTCCTTACGCTACGTTTATCCCTAAAAGACAATTCATATATACAACACTTTACACGTACTAACTCTTAAATCCTAAATCGCTTCTGTGTTAGACACAAAAAAATGATGTCAGACTGCCGCATGGTCCAATAACTCTTAACAACACTTATTCTCCCCCCCCCCCCCATTTTAACCCTATACCTTTGGGAGGGAAAAGTGTTTCAACACGGAAAAATATATTTATGGACAATATAAGCAACCTGGTCGTGAATTAGGCATTCTCCCGGACCCCTATAAATTAAAGTAACATAAGAATGACATAAAGGAGGGGTATTACAAGAAAATAAGCCAGAAAACGGAGAAGTCAGTGACCAACATTTCTCAGTTAAACAGCCAAGACAAAACAGAAATCCTCAGATACACCATGAAGTTCCCAGCTAAAAACAGTAGCTTACCTCCCTGGAAAAAACTGAAAAGCCCAAACTTAAGAGGACTCTTTCGCTACATGTTGAAATCGAGATCTTCGAAATACCAAGGCAAGTCAAATCAGAAAAAGTCTGCATCAGTGAACTCCTCGACGTGGCTACGGAAATCTCCCCTCAGAAAACAGGAAAGCAGAGCTGCACCTCAAAGCACCGGTAGACAATAAGACCCAGGACCCTGATCGAGCCAAACTTGACATATTTATACCCGGGTGCTAAAGCACCATCGTCCGACAGAAATCCTTGCCTGGGGGTGAGGTGAAAAAAAAGGGTAATACATTCAGTGTGAATTTTTCTTCCTACAAAGGAAAAGAGAGCAGGAACAGCAGTATGACCAGGAATTATGGGTAAATTCATGTAAACAATAACATGTGCTCCACTCTATAATGACACTGTACTGTCCCGGAAAAAAAAAACGTGAAGAAAGCGTAATATGTACAAATTTCCCAATTCTTCTACATTCAATATTGATGAATGCAAAAACAAATACAAGTAAAATCAATCATTTTACAAGGGCAGTGGGGAAAACTTTATATCACATTTGAAAATGCTACTGCTGAACTGCTACACGGTAACGAATTTCTAAATTATGGATTTGCATTGAAAACGTTTGGTTTTGTCTATAAAATTGTGGACTGACAAAAATATGGAGATATTATCATCTAAAGAACAGGTTTTGCTGCCAAACAGAATAGAATTTACAGTGAAGTGTGACAAGGGACTGATAAAGGTATGGAGTACATCATGGGCAACTGTAAAACGAAATCAGCTTAGAAACATGTGCCAAACGCTTTCATTAGTTGCACCACATGAACAAGCTGCAGACTCCTTAATCCCTATCTTAAAAAGGTGTTCATCCAATTGACTGAGGCCCATACGTTAACGAGAATGTAAATTGACAAGTACCTTTTGCTAACGTTTAGAAATTCTGGATATTTGACCGAAAGAATCTGGAACTAGGATTTTATTTTTTAACTGATATCAAGTAGGTAAATTACGAATTTCCAAAGGAATGAGGTTCCATAGAGTAGTTCTAGAGGGAAAGAAGTATTTCTCGAAAAGGACAGTTCTACAATCGAAAGATGCTAAGTTGATGCATCTCATAAGATCTAAGCACGCCCTGGTGTTAGGATTAAAGGTTTCCTCAGGGATATTTAAAAATGTTACAGAGATTGTCGAGAGTTAATTTGCATATATTTTGTACATCAGTATCTTTTTCCGATCGCTCTCTACGTTTCCTTAAGGTCTCCCAAACTGTTTCTTCATAGAGTTTTTTTACACCAGGTATAGTTTTCATTTTTCCCGTCACATTACGAGCTGCACTCAATTGTAGATTCTCTAAGCGCCTTTCTTCATTTTGTGTACAGCCATCCCAGACCACACTACTATATTCTAAAATTGGTCAAATAGATGGAAAAACTTATTACTTCTAAAGTTGCGCGGTCAAGACGATACTGAAGTGTTTTTCATGATATTTATTTGTTTAGAGGCATTGGTTGCTATATGGTTAATATGTACATTCCGTTATAATTGCATTTTAAAAAGAGCCCCGAGTGTTTATGACCAGGAATTTTTTTTTAACTGGTGTCCTTGAAAAACAATGGGTGGGTGGTTTTGGGGCTTACCTTTTGGCAATATAAGCATGGAATCGGTCTTAAGGGCGTTGAAAGAAATAAGCCATTCCTTGGACCACACATCGACTGAAGAAAGATCCCCGTTAAAAACATTTGCAGCAACTTCAGGGTCATCTACAGTTAGATAAAGGGACGTATCGTCAGCAAAAAGCTTGACTTTAGAGTTGGCTACATCAACTATATCGTTAATGTAGACAAAAGCAGGGGCCCAGTACAGAACCCTGGGGAACCCCTGCAGTTATTGAGCCCCAGACGGAGGATTGACCATTCAAAACAACCCGTTGCCTGTGATCACGGAGATAGATATATCCCATTCCTTTCTAGTTTGTAGAGAACTCGAGTGCCAAACTTTATCAAAGGCCTTGCCAATGTCAGAAACACGATTCTTACCTCCTTTCGCTGGTCTACAGCAGGACACAATTCATGGAATAAAGAAATTGATTGGTTCACTGTGGAGGCGCTGGGTACAAAACCACACTGATTTGGTGATATGAGCAAGTTATGTCTTAAAAAACTAAATACGTGCTTAAAGCCCACCCTTTCTAACACCTGCAGAGCTTAGAAAAGAGATATAGGCCGATCGTCAGAACAGAGATTTTTTCGCCCTTTTTGTACAATGGAGTCACAGTTGCTTCCTTCCAAATTGATGGAACATGGTTTGGTTCAATGACAAATTAAAATAATGTCAAGGGTTTATGAATTACCGCAGAGCTCATTTCAAAAGATTATGGCTAACACCATCCGGAGCTGAGGCTTTAGAAGTATCAAGACATTTAAACATCAAGTACTTCTTGTTCAGATATATGTAGATTTTCTATTGTTCTAAGAGGAAGGTCAGGAGTTGTATGATTCTGACCAAGATAAGTGTCAATATTCATTTGATCTAAGAAGAATGAATTGAATATATTAGCTTTAGAAGCACTGTTGGATACATGCTTACCATCATGAAGTAAAGATGGTATTGTTTGACAATGATTACGATTTTCAAAACATTGAACTGTCTCGCACCACGGTTTATTCTTCTTTTTGGATTTTTTAAAAAGAATTTTTCTATTTACTATCGTAATCTTCCTCAGCTAACCGTAAGCGCTCATGGTATTTATTTCGAAAATGATTATATGTAGCCTACATTGTATCTCGAAAACGAATGCTAGTACAATTCTTAGCTTTATAATACAAGTGCATTCTCTTACGCCTTTCTTGACGTTATGTTGATGAGTACCACGGTAGATCGTCAGGGCGAATAGTTACTTCTTTCTTAGTGATACACTCTTTTGCTGTTTGTAAAAAAGTTTCTGTCCAGGCAGTACAATACTGGTTAACATCATTAGATAAGAACACATTTTCGCAAGTTCAGACCAATATATATCAACATTTGATTTGTCATAGTCTCAAATTAGCCTTTATAAGCAGGCTTCTTTTTATGTTTAAGAAAATACTGGGAGATATTACACAGTGATCACTATTAGCGATTGGAGAAAAGACCCGCGATTCCTGGATATAAGCAGGCATTTCGGAAATGATTTGGTCCAAACAACTGGATGTATTATTAGTTATGTGAGTAGGCCCGTGGATATGGAAGACCAAAATTTTTGTAGAACAGTTAATCGAGTTTCCTTGGGGGAGGGAGGGTGTCGGCATTTAAGTCGCCTATTAATATGATATTTTGGATTCTGGTATTTCTAACTTGAACAAGACTGCTTTGTAAGTCATCCCAAAATGACACTAGAGAGTCGGGTGGTCTGTAGACTACCCCAAGTAACGACATATTATTAATTTTAATTTTGGATCACAGTAATTCTAAGTTATTTTCTTCCAAATCATGACGTCTTGAAACTAAAGGTTGTTGACATACAAAAAAGACCGACACCCCCACCTGATCCCTTTTGTCGGTACTTGCACATTAAAGCATGGAAACCTGGTAAACTATGGGCTGTATCCGGGGTCTCGGGAGATAAGAAGGTATCAGACAGGGTTTTATTATCACGGTAAGGGGCAACGTCAGCTCTTATACATCTAAACTTCTCCCGGGACAAACTTCGAACATTGATGTGACAGGCTGGTGTCGGAAAAAATGATTAGTGGTCCAGGATTTAAGCGAATATCACAAGCTAATGATAATAAAAGAGGGGCGACAGTAATAAAAATAAATATCGAAGTTGGATTTTTTCCTGGGCAGCGGGGGGCACTGTGAAACATATTAACACATATGTCTGCCAACAACAGGTAGAACAAGAGAAGGATTAGACGAGTCCAAAGGCAAGAGGCGAGACGGAGGGAATAAAAGCGGTCGGGAATGGCTGAACACAAATAAGGTTTATAAGCACAAGCATGGTGATAAGTAATATGTAAAACATATTCAGTCTATGGTCAAAGCTTTGAACAAATTTTTCTATGCATAACAAGTAAGCAAGGAAGCCACAAAGATTTGTGCATCTGTAATATATGAGCAACATATAAATAATTAATTTGTAGTAGATTTTTACCATATAAGAAATGCACTTAAGTTGGCAAGCAACCATTATAGGCTACTGTGAACCTTAGGTTTCGCATAAGTAATATTAAACATATTCCAATATACACTATTCAAAAGTCCTGCCATATTTGAAACACTACTGACCTCTGCTGGCAGAAACCACAATGAGGCTGTGGAGAAGGCACCAATTCAAGTCCCCATTCGCTTGCATGTTAAATTTGCTTACTTTGCTAGCTCAAATTTATTATTAAAACACTTTTGAATATAACCATTGTGTTATGCTCATAGGACAACACTAGGACTACAACACTTTGAGGGAAACAGATTTTCAGTGTTTGATCCATTGTTGCAAAAGGTGCTGCGGTGTGGTCTGTTAATATGAATTAAGTTTTCATGGCCACATGTTTTATATCATCCTATTACAAAACGTAATCTGTTGCATTCATATTTTAGAACCAGTCTTTCATTTGCATGTGTAATTTGTACTGTCCATCTATCTATCTATCTATCTATCTATCTATCTATCTATCTATCTATCTATCTATCTATCTATCTATCTATCTATCTATCTATCTATCTATCTATCAGTCTGTCTGTCTGTCCGTCCGTCCATCTATCTATCTATCTATCTATCTATCTATCTATCCATCTATCTACCCATCTATCTATCTACCTATCTATCTATCTATCTATCTATCTATCTATCTATCTATCTATCTATCTATCTATCTATAATCATGGTCGAAAAGTCACGTTTCATCGCATTTTGTCTGGTCCTTATTAGAAAGTGAGGCCTGCACTGATCAGTTTGCTTCATTAACAGGTCAATTGAGTTTTAGAATAAATGTAACTGTAACATCTAAATATATATCCTTAAAAACCCATATTTAATTACACTGTTGCTGCTGGAAATTCCTTGAATGTATAGAGAGTCAACTCTGTTATTCTGGCTTTGGGTCCAACTGAACAGGACATCAAAATTGCAGTGAGATGCATATCATTGGCAATTAGGAAAAGTCCAAATACTGAAGATTCCCCCCCCCCCTTATGTTGTTGTCGTAGAGTTTTCCTAACTGAATAACACAATGGTTATATTCTAACTTGTCTTTAAAAATAGATATGAGCTAGGAAAGTAAGCACATTTACTATGCTAGTGAATGGGGACTTGAATTGGTGTCCCTCACAGCCTCATTCTGTGTCTGCCACGAGAGGTCAGTAGTGTTGAAAATATGACAGGGACTTTTGAATTGGGTGTATGTAAGCATATAAAGGTCCTGCACCGAGGCATACAGTAATAAAATAGAGAATTTTGAGTATTTTGAACCAGACTACGTAATACATAGCGATTGTAAAGAATTTGAAGATCAGTAATGCATATGATGCAACTCTGGTTACGAGCAGTACTATCAAATATATCACGTCTTGAATCAGACTGGTTGACTGCATTTGTTTAAAACCTCCGTGAGTTCGGCACTTTTTCTGCGATAACTTTTTTGGGCAGCTACTCTATCTTCTAGAGATTTGATTCTCTCGGCAAGTGGCTGTGTTTCTTTTTGCCGCATAAGCAATGGCGGTTTTCCTTATCTTTTGAAATGCACGTTGGACACAGGGTCACTCAAGACACTAAGTAAGACTAACAGAACACTATCGCATACTTTTCAAAGGCGGTGTTTTGTCCGAGGGAGATAATTCCCAAGGTCTTTTAAAAATACCCATATCAATCTGTCCACTATCGCTATCACACAATTCTACTTCATCAGCAGTGGCATGAGAACCAGGTTTCTCTGTATTGGTGGCGTCTCTGCCACTCTTATTCCCACCCGTATTGCCTGGCATATTCAACACGGTGAACAACGCGGTGTTCCGATGAAATCAGGCCAGACAGGGCCTACTGAGGAAAAATCAATTGTATCAGTAGACAAAAATAGGTTTCTGCGGAGTTGTCCATTTTACTGTTTCAGATAGTTTGCAGATCTTAAAATTTAACATTTTGCGAACGAGCTGAAATAAACTTGTGAATCTAAATCCCCACTCACAAAACAGCGTTAAACGTCTGAAAATAAATCTCTAAATTGATTTGATGTTCTGTTTTTACAGATTAAGACATCCATACAATTATGTAAATATATAAGTTTGTGGCTGAAACGATCAATTTATATGAGCTGGACGGGATCAAAGTTGACAGGGTCTGCAACACGTTGCAAAGTTTCAACTTGGTGTTAAGAAGTCTTAAGACGTTATAAGTCAGGCAGAAGATGGTTAATCTCTATGCCATCGAATAGTGGAAACTGAAATGTACATCTATAATAATGCAGCCTCCGCATAAGCATATATAGGTCACACATTCTGTAATCATTATTTGTGAGAGAACGTTCTGATAACAAAAGAGCCTATTAGTGAATGTATAATGTGGGAAATTTCTGCATTCAAATACAACATTAGGTGGCCCAAGCGATAGCGGATGTTTCCTCATCCTTAGCTGGATCATCCTGACTATCTTGATGTATGTATGGTAATATTATTGTATGTTCAACTTAACCTGCAGTTACAGAATTTTCGTTATTGTTATTACCAGTTACTGATTACAATGTATCTTACTTTATGTCGAATAAATAGATCTGAATCTGAATCTGCACTGTAATCTCAATGACAGGAGATTTATGGCTAGGTTCATTCAGCGAGTCGTTAATATAGTTTAATGACTTGCTATTTCTGCCTTAATAGCTCTCAGGACCAGAATATAAACTTTGTGAATGGAATATCTATCGCATACAGACTTTCAACATACAAAATTTGTATAGGAAAAAGTAATTCAAAATGCAGTGACAGGTACTAGGCCACGGACATTTGAGTTAGTTAACAGCCTCTTGGATAGAGGGCGCTACTGTATATACATACGGGGCTGAACTGTGCAATGAAAAGGTTTGACAATCAAAGGTTTTAGCTTTCAAATTCAGAATTAATGTGAAAGTTGTTCACATGAAATGTGTGGAAAAGTCCACACAAGTCTCATTTTATTAATGGATTTGAAATCCCAGGTTTAGGGGAATAAAATGGCATATAAGAGAGCTCAGTTACAGCACTCTTCAGATTTTTCAGTCAGGACACTGAAACTATGTACAAAACCGAATAAACGGATGAAATGACACCGGCAGACTTCGTTATTCTACTAAGACTGCGATACCATATGCCCAGCCGGACCTAGCAGGAAAAGATCATATGTGTAGGATCACTCCCATGAAAAGTCAGATGTGTATGACAAGCCCAAGACACTAAGTAAAAGAGAGGCACCGTTACAATGCCTCAAACCATCCTGGCCCCTTCAATTAGAAAAGACAAGTTAATGAAGGAAGCAAATCATAGCCCCTAATCTATTGACTGAAGTGTTATCTCATTGATTACATAATAGCAATTAGGTTCAGTTACTGGGTGTTGTTTGAAATGCAGGTCAAGCCAGACCCAGACAGCGAAGACTAGCAAGGAGAAATGGGGATGAAAAGCAGCCTGCAAAATGGCTATAAAGTCGGCTATCTATAGCTGAGGTGTGCACAGCATGCATACTACACTGGCCCAAAATTTTATACCCTGGTACCTGATGAGTTTAAAAATCTGTTTGTTCTTTCAAAAGAACATTGAAATATCGGTTATTCAATATTAATTTTGATATTTATCCTACACATATCCTCACACAAGATTTTCTTTCGGTTAGTCTGCAGGCGGTTCATCGTAATTTGTAAAAGATTTAATTTTGCACAATGTTTCCAAACATGTATGCTCTCAATGACCCTAGCTTTTATGTTATAAAATTTAATTTTGATGTTGGTGTATTTCAAATTGTATGACTATGTCTGTAACAGAATTTTTTTTAAGGTTTTTTATCAGTCTCACACTCTAGTACATAATTTAACGTCTGGCTGGGTGGCAACACAATGCTGAAGTCAGGGATGTGATCTCATTACAGATAAAATTCTTTAAAAAAAGAAGTTAAAAAAGTTTTAAATCAATGGAATTTTTTTCAGTGATATTTTTCTGGCTGCACCTTGTTAAATGTCCATTATCATTGTACCATCGTTAGGTTAGAAGTGTAAGAAGTGTTTAACTCATTCCATACTATGGTCACAGGCCTTGGTCAGTGGTTCTGGCACTGCCTTGCAAGTCATGCTGCAGCTGCCCTTGCGTCAGCTGCAGCATGACTTGCCAGGCAGTGCCAGAACCACTGACTTAAGACTATAGGCATGTTTGTATTGGAACGAAAGCTCTTTTCATGAAAAATTGAAATATGGAATTGTTGTCTTAAAAGTAGGTAAATATACGGAAAATCCGTGACTGGTATGGAATGAGTTAATACAATAACATTATAAAAGTACACTGATCAGTCAAGTGAGGTACTAAATGGACTCTCAGTACAAACAGGATAATCTGTGCTAAATGGAAAAGCTATGAGGTAATCTCTTGTATCATCATGAGCATTTTGCCTATGGAAGTGATAGGACTTCAGGCACAAAAATGTATCAGGACAGGTAAGGTAATATAGGGGTGGCACACACTGCGCAAGTGCCAGATTCATGGATGTAGAAGAAGAAGACAAGTTACTGTGCACGCTGTCAAACCTCAGGTTACAGACTGTGGCGAACCCCCATAATTAGATGTATAAGTTTTATTTCAGTCAACACCTGGATGTTCCATCTATATGCATTACCAATACTGTTATCTCCCTTATCTTTATCAGAAGTTTCTTGTAATATCAGTCAACATTTCATATATGCCCAGCCTTTGTAACATTATAAATAAAATTGTCGTAACCGTTACTGGTGCGGCAAAAAAAGTAACTGTCAATATTGGGTAGTTCCAAGCAATATGTGCAGCTTTTTGAGCATTTTGTCTGTAATGACATCATATCCCTCACTTTAATCCTTCTGTCCATCCTCAGACCTGTTGTGTATATACATATTCTGCAAACATCTTCTTGTGAAGTAAAGCATTTAATTGGATTGAAAACAATGCTAACATGTACATCTATCCTTTCCGCTTTTTCCTAAATTCGATAATTGGTATAAAATCATAAATGATAGCAGCAACGTGTGATAACCAATTTGGTGGAGATCAAGCCCAGAAATATCCCCACTAAGTGTGAAGAGAATCTATTATACAATTAAAAGAAGACGTAAAATGAGACCACAAAACATTCGGGAAAAATAAAAAGATAGCTGCAAAGCCATTTGGTGAAACATTAAAGGTATAGGAGTTACCATAAGGTTGCCTTAAAATACAATACTATACAAATTGAGCAATTGTGTTTTTGTGTTTGGTTTGGCAAATGTTTTTCATTCACATTGAGGCTCTGCATTTTTAAGCAAAACTTCAATTATTTAGCGAATTTTTCATTTGCCATGTTCACATTTATACATGTGGGTTGTCTTTGCTGAATATTTAGCTGACGCAAGAAGCCGCTGCTCAAAGATAGAGGCTCCGAAACAGTAGTTCTGAGTAGTACCCGCTAAAGACCCTTACATTTATTTAGACTAATACAGCCTGCGTGAAAATTCTACAGAAGAACGTGTTCAATATGGACAATAGTACTTCCATTTGTATATAGGTTAGAGAGTGACAGGCTAGCTTATGGAGAGTAAAGAGTTCGGAATGCGGAATAGGGTAATGACTACCAGGAAGCGGTTCTGATCAAAAAGACAAAAATACAATATGCCCATGCAAGGTGTATCCTTCCAAAGTTTGAGGTGAATCTGGCTGACGGTTTTCGAACAAAAGTAAAACGTTGCAAATGCCATTGTTTTGCATAGCAATCAAGAGGAATGAATAACAAACAAGATTAGAAAATTTTGTTAAAATTCATGGACACAGAGCGACAGCTGGTGAACAACTCTGTTTGACCTTTCAGCAAGCTTAATTTGCACCACGTTTCAGAGGGTCCTGACAGTCGATTTTGGAAAAATTAAAAATATCGAAAACACAAAATTCGTTTCAGAAATAAGCAAACTTCCACAGCGTCACCTGTACCTAAGAAGTGTCTCCATGCAATTCCAAATGCAATTAATTATTTTACAGACACACAGACACACAGACACACAGACACACACACACACACACACACATTTATATATATATATATATATATATATATATATATATATATATATATATATATAAAAGAAGATGTTTTTCCCAAAGAAATGAACAAAACTATTTGTAGCTACCAGCACTCTAACCAGAGACCTTGCAAACTGTCTTCATGCCACTGCCATCATATGGTAACAAAATATAAATTATGCAATATAAATCTGAAATATTGGAAAATCGAAAATATTAATTTTTATCAAATACATCAGGTTCTCTTCATTTGTGGTATGAATTGCGTCATGTTTGAGACTACTGTTTCAAGGCAAAGGAGATCCATGCCCCCAGTAGTTGAAAAATGTAGTCGAGTACCATGGGGGTGGGGTAGAGGTCCAGATTAAGCTTTTATATATTTCATAATCTACACATTATATGTGTCATGCGAATATCAACAGTAGCGTCCCCACTGTACCCATATAAAAGACAAAAGAAAACCATTAACTTCCATTGTTATCCAATATTCTGGTCACCAATTAAATGTCTTTCCATATAACTGTTTGTCAGAGACACAGGGACTCCATGCTGTGCATACAAATACAGCTGGGTGTTCCCAGTTTGAAAAGGCTGATTCCATACGCAATCTCACAGTGTGTCATAAATATTGGTCTGTGCATGGAGTTTCGGGGTAAAGTAAGCAATAGTTTTAGCAGTGACTAGATACACATGGTTTTTATTGTTTAATTTTGTTTCTTCTTATTTCATTGTGATCGTGCAATTAGTGATCCCGTTGTTTGTTGTATTTGTGTCTTTTTGCCCAGAACCACGTCCTATTAGTCATTCATGATGTATGTTTTCTTATATTTTATGTCCGGAATTTCATTGTGCAAGGTTTTTGTTAACTTGTGTTTCTTTTTGTTACGTTTGTGGACATTTTAAGAGTGTGTTTTTACATATTTTGGGAAAAATTACATGAACTATTGATGTTGCTAATCAAATTGATACCTAATTCTATTTTGTGATAAGCTTTAGAGGATAAATGTACAAAACAAAAACTGTTTTACATTTTTCTGCCTCATATATACATGTTATTCTGCAGGTACTCTGGAAAGAGTTTACAATAACTTCACCGATTTATTAATTTTTACGGAGACATTTTCTTTACTTTTCGAGTGTTTTGTTTTGTCACTAGTTCTGTTTATATAAAACACACAGAATTACATATTTACCTTCCTGTTTTATAGAAAATATATTCATTTACATATTTACCTTCCTCTATAATATTAATTATATAGACTTTACATAGTTAACACCCTGTTTCATATAAAATATATAGATTTCAATATTTTCCATCCCGATTTATATTAACTATGTAGATTTACATATATACCGCCTTGTTTCATGTAAAAAAACATAATTTCCATATTAACAACCGCGTGTAAATAAACTATATAAATTAACCTATTTACCATCGTTTTATCTAAGATATAGAGGTATGCACATTAAACACCCGTTTTATATAAAATATATAAATTTATATATATATCATCCTATTTCATGTAAAATACATAGATTTTTATATTTACAAACCGTGTGTCATAAAGTTCTGCCTGTGTGCCTGTAAAAGTTGTAAATATTAAATGCCACTTTTGTCCTTTGGTACTTCACATTCCATTAAGCTTATGGCTGGATGAAAATTTCAAAGTCCAAATGACCTTGACCTTTTACCTTTACAGGTCACATATGAATTGCATAAATGTACAGTGTTACAATACCCACAATTTAAAACCAAGACATGGACCAAATCAGATGAAAATTGACCAAGTTACGGTAAGCTGAAACTCTCAAAAGGGCCAAATGACCTTGAACTTAACCCTTCAGAGTTTACACGTTCTTAAAAAAATGTGCAGTGTTGCAATACCTGCAATTTGAGTCCAACAAGATTAGAAATGGATAGAAATTGGCGGAGTTATGATTGGATAAAACTTCTAAAGGTCCAAATGCGGTTGAACTTTGACCTTTAGAGGTCACACGTAAATTTTAAAAAATGTGCAGTGTTACAATAGCTACAATTTGTGCCCACCATGATCAAAATTGGATCAAAATTGACCAAGTTATGGCTAGAAGGAAGCCATCATCGAAAGTGGCATTTGACCTTGAAATGATCTTTGACCTTGAGATGACCTCTTCCTGAAGTAAACCTTGACCTTCAAAATGACATTTTAGCCTAAAATTGACCTTTGATATTGACATGACCTGACATATGAATTGACCTTTGCCTTGCTATGTTCGAACTCTTACACATTCGGAACCACACTTACTATAGTATATACGACATAGAAGATTTAAAGCTTTAATTAGGCCTCATTTACACAATTTTGAAAAACATGACCTTTCATTATAACAAGGTTAGACTTCATCCATAGAAGCAAAATTGTGTCAAGTTTGGAGCTTCTACGTGTGATACTTTTCAAGCGAAATGTCGGACAAATTTGCCTGTAAAGGAAGGAATGAAGGAAGAAAGAAAGAAAGAATGAAACAAAGAAAGTAAAGAAAAGAAAGAAAGGATTCCTAGAAAAACAATATTTCTGTGTTGGTACACAGAAATTATAGCCTATCAATTTTCATTCATGAGGTAGCTACCCACATGGAGGAAATTAATGCGTCAACTTGAAACAAATTGCTTTTGCTTATTCCCATTATACCTATGTGAATATAGAAAATAACTTGGCGTCTGTACGAAGAGATGTTAAAAAAATAATTGTGCATCAAGAATATCTTTCCACGTCTTTGGAATTGCCTGAAATATAATACTGAATCCTCGGGCCTTTCATGATTCATGGAAATTTTCATTATTTTCTTCTTTACATATATTAGTTTCACAGTTCATGGAAAGGTCCTTTGCCCTTCATCTTAAGAATGAGCTACCCCGCGGATACTCTCGAACCTAAAGCCCCTGACAGTATTCAATATGCTCCAGGAGGATTAGAGGCCACCCCTGTATCCTGACAGCCTCACTCAGGGAAATACCAACCTCCAACATGCCGACGATTCTGCCCTTTCGAATTCAGAGAGCTGTGAGTGAAGCTGAGTGCATTTGCCATGGCAATGCGAATTCACATTGATCCCTGTACCGCCAATGGCATCTTATAAAGTCCATAGACACCCAAATACTAAACACACTTTTTGCATCTTACTGGCCCTTATCTCACTTCCAGGACATGTTCTTTTTATGAAACTGCTCAGGCTTACCATTTCGTTATCCTGTCCATGTTACATAACATTCTATGTGACACCCATATAATCTATACAAACTAAATATTTCGAGCAATCTATCTGAAACCAAAGGGATGGCCTTTTTCCCAGGAATATACAGATTACGTAAGTATCATTGAAAGCTCAGCATTTTTTTCAGAACTGTACTGTATGGCAAAATAATATGCATCCATTTTTAAGCCCGTCTGTGGTTATGTATTCAGCTGTGCACATACTTGAAAACTTGGAAACTAACATCAAGTGTGGTGTAATTTATGAAGACATACGGAATTCCTCTTTTCCTCTCCGGCGACCTTCATAATACAATTGAAGTTCATTGTGTTGAATCAAAATAGGAGGATTTCTGTTTGTGTACCACACTCTTTGTTTTATCTAATTGTACACTTTTAGAACATTCACGTTTTGTTTCTGTAAAACGTTATGCTCCCTGCTCCACATTCACATACAATTATCATCCGATATGGTGCCTGATGTGTGGTACGTTTAAGGCGATTTTAACACGGTGCATAAACCATTTAAACATTGTAATTTAGATTAGATGGTAATTCAGTCAACACGCAATGTTTTAGCATCACGATCAAGCATTTGTTGTCTCAAAGTCATGCGGACCGCTATTCATGAAAGTTCTTCAGACTATGCGTCCAACTGAAGCGTTCTTTAAGGTCATGAATTGAGAGTCGCTCTTCTTGCGATAATGCACAGGAAAGCCATGTGTCACTTCAAACGGTCAAAGTACACTCCTGCTTTGCATCTTGCCAAAGCAAACCGACATAAAATTATATAATTTGTGATGACATATAAATGCAGGACAGTCATTTTCAATCCAGAAAATAACACGATGCTATTTAATTTTCCACAGAATAAAGCAGCAGAGCGTCCCCATATCCATGGAAATTTTTAGAACATTTAATTAACAAAAACTTCATATTTTTGTTTAATACAAGAATTTATGATGTTTGTGATCTTGTGATAATATTTAATGACAAATAATTGTAATGCAGTCATTTTCTATCCCAAAATAACACAGTACCATTTAATTTTCTGCGGAATATACCAATACAGAGTCCCCATTTCCTTGGACATTTCTACCACATTTGATTTTACAAAAACGTCACATGTTTTTTTTAACCCAAGAATGTATGTGGTTTCTCTTATGTCGATCCATATAGATGTCTCAGACATTAGATTGTGGAGAAAAGCACTTCCGCCTTAACTTTTTGATATTGGGGACAGGTGTGACGGCCTGGTAACCAAACCTAAGGCGGTATCTTAAATTCTCTAGGACATTGCGTGGCCCACGTGACTGAATATGTCTTGTCATGCTAAACTAACAATGACTTTACCTCACTTATGACCAGCCAATGAGGGAAGAGCACGATAGGCAGATTCGTATGATTGACTGAAGTATCATCTGAATGGGTTCGATGGCAAGAAAAAAGTTCTTGGTCCTATATATATATACATGAATAAATTATTCTTCTCTTGTATAATTGAAGAGTTAAGTATCTATATCTTTGTATTCCCAAATACAATATGTCTGAAGCAAATATTGTGTTCTTAAGTACACTTGCATGACTCTTATGCAATGATATGTTGTTTCTGTCACCACACTCTGAGGTCAGCCCCTCTGAGTCACGTAAAAATTAATTAGTGGCACATATTACTCTCCAGATTACGCCCATAAAGCTAGCAGGGCGTATACAGGGAAGTTTCTTAGCTTTGAATGTGTCAGACCGTTTTGTATATAAACAGAACTTCAAGATATTTCTTAATAACACAAGAATCAAAGGGGAATCATGAAGACTATCTTGCTGGTATTTGTATTCGTCGCTTTGGTGGGACTAGCATTGTCCTTGCCTCATGCAGAAACCAAACGCAAAGGTAGCTTTTCCTTACTTCTTTGTTATTTTTACTCTTTAGCTCAATGGTTTCACTCAACAATTAAGGTTTGGGTTTTCTATGATGTATGCTGGCCAGTTTCACGCATCATATGGATAGTTAAGATTTCGGACTGCGGAATGGGTAATGACTACTAGGAAGTGGTTCTGGACAAAAAGACACAAATAAAATACAAAAATAAAAGTAAATCTTAGCATGAAGATAAAATAGATAGAAAACCTTGTCTGTCTGTCTGTCTGTATGTTTGTATGTATGTATGCACGTATTTGCGTTTGTTTGCATGTAGATATACATGTATGTATATACAATACACACACACACACACACACACACACACACATATATATATATATATATATATATATATATATCGGAACACTGACGTAAGGCCACATGTGAAGTGAAACACAAATAAGACTCGTCTGCCCATGTACGTATAGTTATTGTTATTGTATGTACAGTTAGCTTTAAACTTAAGGGCACTTTGTTTACACACAATTTTCAAAATCAATTGGGAAAGAGGATATGGACTCTTTATCATTCGCCGTTGAAGACCACTTTATTAGATTTGAATCCCACCGTTCTAGCGTATATCATTTGAACCTGAAAGTGCCTTATTAAAAACTTTCCGCCACTTAAGTTATACGCAGTGCGTTATTTCGTTCTGTGTAAAGTAAGTCTAATTGTATATAGATGAGAATATTTGTAAGTTACAATGTATAGTTATTCAAATTAATCCGGAATCATAAACATTGTGTATCATTTTAAGAACAGTCCTTAACCGCCTTCAACATCCTTAAAAATCGTATTGAAAAGCTTTAAGTTAAAAGTTACTCGCAAGCGGCTCTTCTTCCTTGTGGCAACTGTGAAGTGCATTATGAATTTTTATTGACCTGTTCTGCACTGACGGCGATATGAAAAGTGTCTTGTTTATAAAGTTATTATGTTAGCAGTCGGTCCACTTTCATATTTGTTTCACAATCTCATTAACACACAGTGCAGTTCATAAAAAATAAATGCTCTTGACTTTGAAAAGTTTTTCAATTTGGATCATTAACTTGGCACAAGGTAACATTGGTTCTTGACTTGAAACGTAAACGGACAAAGGAGGAAAAGGGTATGAAGTTACTTATATCCTCTTTGGACACGATGTCAAATATTGACAATGGCACTGGCCGGTGCTCCCTTGCCCCTTGGAGGTTCGACTATCCTTTCAATTCAAATGTATGATGAACTAGATTTTTAGAGCTGCTCAATCTGTCATGGTTTCGATACGTTTCATTTTTTCACACTTTAACAATATGTGTGGTGGACTTACCAGGAAAACGAGGCAAGTCATTATTATTACTGTAATAGATAAACATTTGCAGCAGAAGGCGAAGGAGAGCCCCAGACTCTCTCAAGGACTTAGTTATTTCCAAAAAGACAGCGCACATTGGCCTCACCTATTTTCCATTAGAAACAGCAGCCGTTGCAGAAGCAGAAAATTACGATATGTTCAACCATAAAAACATTAGTTGCAATTCTTTTTTTTTTTTTTAACAATGCAGTGTTACATGCATATCGCCTGCACCTACCACATAGCAAATTTCGTCATTTTTGTGTTTCCAAAAGTATATTCATGATCTTTGCGCTGTTTAAAAATATTGTGATATCTTTCTCTGATTAACTAATCTTAGGTGTTAAGCAAGTAGTTTACTCCTTAACATAAATTTTTAATTCAGCACATATTCATAATTTGATATCATTGGCTTAATTGGTATCCATATCTATTTTTTCCGTTGGTGCATAAAATTTTCTTAGCATCTTCTCGGAATTTTAAAGTAGGAAGGTTGTTTGTTGTTAAACCAATATTTTTTGTAAAATCAAACTCCCCGAGGATGTCTCTGCTTTTTTTTCTTGGATTTTCTTTATCATCTGTCATCTCAGGTTCTCAAAAAGTGTGAGATTGTCCCTGAAATGTGATACCGAAGATTGCCATTTCTGCTATCTTTTACAGCTCAATTTGCATTGTTTCTGTTTTTCTAGACGAAAAACAGTTGAAGAGAGACATCGTCCACAAAGAGGCTAAGTATACAGTCAAGTTAGAGAGACCAGATCGAGATGTGGGCGTAGCAGACAGTAGCTGTTGTGGATTCGGCAGATGAACAAGGCACCGCGACGAGAACCATAAATTGGATATGGATTATATACCCCGTATTTTGAGTCAAAACAACAACCGATTTCCAGTTATATGATAATATCTGAACCCTGAATTGATCATCTGTGACTACAGAAGGCACCCTTCACTTTCTCAGACATTAACTGTTTCGTTGTGGCCGGATGCTGCTGTTGTCTGATTCATGGAAGACGAGCCCTGCTTCTTACCAATGTACTTTCTGATATGCAACACCGACAACATGCAAGATTAAAAAAAATACGATGTTTCCTTTAAAGTTGTATGCACAGATAGCAAAATAAGTAAATATTCTCGGGGTACATTTAAATAAACATCTGACGAAAAATGAAGTCGTTCACTTTTCATTTTGTCAAGCAGGGACTGTGAATTTGGGATAACATTTTCATCCTTAAAGTACTACAGCATGTTGTAAGCACTCGAGCGGGTTGGTCATCGAGAAATGAAGATGAATATGTAACTTCTTACCTACGACGAGTTGCTTCATTTTATTCGATGTTTGAGGGTGAAGTAACATTTTCTAGATGGAAATTCAAAAGTAGTCACTCAGTGTAGATCACATGACCTAGGTATTGTTACGAATTAATTGTGACGCGCCTGCATCAGTGACGTGATGCACTGACATATAGACAAAATCAAATGTGCGCCAGTTTGGTTTGATTATACGTGATGCATGACGTAGAATAACTGCGACAAACGTAAACAAACACGGAACACTAGATCAGCGTTTAAAGTAGGCCTAGGGTATATTTCCTGCGATGAATACCCAAAATACTCGGGATCGTTGTTGGTGGGAAAATCACTTGTCACCTGCGGTCACTCGTGATTTTCCCAAACCTAAAACGATCTTTCGTGGGAGAAAAAATAGCAACTTACTGTCAGCCATGTCATATTTCATCTATTTTAGATTACAAACACATCAAACTCCATGAAGAATAAAAAAATAGGGAGCCGCACTTTTTATCATTTTGATAAACTTACAATGAGTGTAAGAATCAATCGGTAGGTAGTCACTCTGCCTTCTGAGCTGAGGGGTCTTCTTATAAAATATAATCATTATTTATACTAGAATAGACATGTATATACTACTATACATAATCAGCATTCTTTATGTGAACATGTGGATCACTCTGAAACAGAAAGGCTATGTGGACGGCTAGTGATCAGTTGACGTCAGCAATTATTACTTCTGAGAAGGGGGATTCCCGTTAGGGGCCCTGTGACCTATGGATTCAGGTGAAGCTGATCTATGTGCTGGCTGAGTATGGCCCTAAAATGATACAAAATAGTAAAACAAAAATATGAAAATCATAGATACACATACAGTACATTCCCACGAAGTTGGAAGCATATCTAACTGTAACAGATTTAAAAAGGTCAAAAATGTGAATAACCATTGTAATCCCCCATGGACATACACAGTATTAACCTGCCCTGGTCATAGAATTTACTTAGTTTACCAGTGAACTGCAAAGCTAGAAATCTGCCAGCTGTGTTGGAGCAGAGGGTGGTTCCTCCTGTGGTCAGTAGATCCATTTGTCCAGTTGAGCCCTGGTCAAAATTTTCTGATTTTGCACCCGCGTAAGGGAACCGGTGCTGCCATCTATCTCCAACAGTATATACAGTCGGTCAGACTCAGCCGCATGTCATCCTTGCTGCAGGGCTCATGTATAAATAGGTGCAGCAGAAGTAGTCAAGGTCCATCGGTCTGGTTTTGTGCGTGGAGCAGTTGTCACTAGCTGCAGTATATCTGTCAGGGGAGCCGTCCATTTGCAGATTGCGCAACTGGACACTACATGGACAGACTACGCTTAGCTTTTGCCGTAAAGTAAATGAAGTCTCTGAAAGAAATAAAAACCCGTTAAAAAATATATCTAAATGCAAGACCAGAATTGAAAAGTAAATAAAGAAACCAAAATTTAATAAATAAAATAATCCCGACCTGTGGCATGTCTATGCACTATAAGGAACGCGAAAGTACCTGCTGACCGTCAAGAATCCTAACTGAAAAATGCGTTAAAAATCAGCGATCACACAGTTAAACGTTGATTAACCGTCACAGGGACTATATTTCCACCAAGTTCCAGAACGATTGGAGGGACACTTTTGGAGAAGAAGCCAGCATTACCAAAAACACCCAGAAATTGTTTTGAAAAATTAAAGAAAAAAAAAAAAAAAAAAAAAAAAAAGGAAAAAGAAACCCGACAAAATTCACACCGCCACCTGCTGAAAAAATAAGGTCTAGGAATTGATCCCCCATAGTGTCCCTATTCATTCAAAGTAATTGGCCCATCGATTTCGGGGAAGATTTTGGAAGTATTTACCGAAAAATGAACCAAAAACTAAAGTTTAAAAAATCTAAAAACAATTGCATCATAATTATTTGAATAAATTGGTAGAGACCCACCTGTGGTACATTCCCATTAAGTACAAAGGGAATGTCGCCGACAGTTTTGGAGAAGAAATCGTAAATTTGAATTTTCATTGCAATCTTCTTGGTATTAGGTACCTAGTAAGATTATACAATTCAGTGACAAATACCCTTATTACAATATCGTTAAAAATCGGATCCATAGCATCAGCACCTAGTGAACAGGTTCAGCGCAATATGTATGATCGTTTTGGCGAAGAAATCGAAATTACCGAAAACGCACAAAAAGTCATTAAAAGTGAACAAAAGTAAGCGTGAACAAATACAGGTCCAGAATTGTTCCTGTACTATTCCAAAGCAATTGGCTTTGCGAGAGAATTGCTTATTTTGTTTGTTTGTTTTTTTCCAAAATAGGGACACAAAAGAATCAGGGAAAGATACAAAATTCCTGAAGCGTGACAATTTGAGCAACCTTGGTAGAGACTCACCCGTGGGAAATCCCTCGTAAGTTTGAAGTGGATCCTAGGCTGACTGAAGGTTTTGGAGAAAGGAATCGGAAATATGATATCGTTCATAGATCAAGGACGGACGAACCACGCGGTCCCATCCTATAAGCTAGCTGATAAGCTTAAAATACAAATGTCTAAACTACATATTGAATAATATGTAATATAACTATAGAATTATAATTTTAATCAGCTGTTCGCACTGTAAAACTGGCTCACGAAACTTTATACACACAACATTGGTTATTGACATAGTACGTGTATCCATCATGTGACGCAACGAGTCGCTTCACAGAAAAATCACTATTAATATCCCGAATATGATTATATGTAAATTTAAAAACAAAACAGTCTCAAAAATGGCTAGTTGGAAACAGAAACAAGTGTCAAAGAGAATCTGCACATGCGAGACTGATATGCCTGATGATGAGCCTTGTGCTCGAGATACTCCACTGGAATGATAGGGTTGAGATACTCTACACGATTGATTGGCCTTGGGCTTGAGATATTTCACTGGAATGATTGGCCTTGGTCCTGAGATACCCCACTGGGATGATAGGCCTTAGGCTCGAGATACTCCACTGGAATGATTTGTCTTGGGTTCGAGATATTCCACTGGATTGATGGGCCTTGGGCTCGAGACACTCGTCTGGAATAATGGGCATTGGGCTCGACATACTCCCCTGGAATAATGGGCATTGGGCTCGACATACTCCCCTGGAATAATGGGCATTGGGCTCGACATACTCCCCTGGAATGATGGGCCTTGGGGTGATCCTGTGACGTAAGGCAAACATTACAACCCGCCCAAATTTAACCCACTTTGTGGAATGTTTCAAGCTCCAGCCTTAAAAATTTAATTCCACATTGGTATGTCCTGAACTTATTTCTTTTGTTCATAGTAACAATCACTCAGATGCAAATATTATATTCAATTCATGCATGATATCCACGCCTTACAGTCAAGAATCAGAGCTAAATCGTTCTTTCATTAGCAAGGCGGAAAATTGGTGCACACTTATAGTAATTAACCAGCAAGCAAATGTGATAGGCATGCTTTTTTGTTTGTTGTATACACTTCTGTAAGATCCAGCTGTCTATGAAATTTGCAACAAAAAGGAATATGAGTTACATTTCATGACTAATATATACATTTGTCTTATTTCTTGTGACTTGCATCATGAACCTTCATATACTTCAGTGGAACAAATTATGCATATGAATTGATATTTTGATAATTCAACGTCGGTCCACCCCCAGAGCACAGATATCAAGCTTGTGGAACTTTGCATGAAGCTGTTGTTCATTTTGATGATTCGCTGGTTGCAGTCATACTATTTTCTCTCTACCACATTGACTTGGTCAACTTTCGTCAAAGTACGTTTAGCCACAATGGTACAAAAGGAAACAGTACCTCTATGCATATCTTATGCGATTTTCAAGTTTATAACTTCATACTAACCTTTTCCACCCAACCGGCATTTCCCTTCACTATCCCTGGTCCATTTCTGATTCCTTGCCTCCAAATTTATTATGCAGCCCTTCCTTATAATGGAAACCATAAATGTTCCCGGCCATCCCAAGAGCTGCCCTTTACTGGTTTACCGGACGTTCTGTATGCTGTGAGCACTCTCTGATCTGCTACCTCTCTCTTCCACTTTTCAACACAATTCTGTTCTACCACTGATCAAGTTTGGGCTTTCCACGACATATTGCCATCAACAGAACATTTCCAATCATGCATTTTTGCAAGCTTGTCGATTTCCAGAATCCATTTGTTCGCCTTTTCGTGGCTTCAACACACAAATTCACACACTCTTGTAATTATCCCCAATAGCTGAGCTTCACTTTGTGAAGTATTTGTATGTCTTCCCGCTGATGACCAATTTATAAATTTATTTGTATGTCAAAACCATGAATTTTCTACATTGGCACAACAAGGCATGATAAAAGTGGTTAATTGCAATACAGGTTTAGACAAAGACCAAGTATACAATGACTAGATTGAAATGGAGTGTAGGTACATTGACGTATGTTCCTATTTTTCCAGAACTGTGGAGGATATGGTGCTATTGTGCCTGTTTGTATACTTTAGCTTTTCTACTCTATCTCAGACTGTCAAATTTCCTACTTTCCTAAAACAAACCCATTTACTACACATGGAGAGGACCCAAATTCAACCATTTGCCCATTTCCTTTGGTGCATTCTCCGCCTACTCTCCCTTTTGATGTTTTGATCACGGAATGGCCGGGTCTTGAACCAGTGACCTTCGCCACCTGTCGCCTTGGTGAAAACGGGAAACGCACGTGTTCACTTGGTCATACTTCCCTCTCTAAAAAAAGTCCAACGAAGGTACATTTGCGTGAATGCCATGATCAACAAGGCTGGTGCATATGGGCCAGTACGTGGTGCTGTATGCAGCATTTTCCCAGGTTCTTGTACTAAAGTGCACCAGCATTACAGGATACCGGGCTTTTCTTGTGACCATGGAATGGCCTGGAATGGAACCAGCACCCTTTGGCATCGAACACCTGGCAGACAATGGGAGAGGCACATACATGTATCCACTGGGCTGCGTATATATATATATATATATATATATATATATATATATATATATATATATATATATATATATATATATATATATATATATCCTTCCACACAGTGTCATTACAACTGATCCATATATTATTCCACAGTGTGTTACTCATTCCCACAGAACTCCTACAGTCAAAAATCTACTGAAACTGCAGTCAATTCAAACTGTTTTCCTCTGGTTACTTTGGCCTAATCTTATCCACATGATATCTAAACATCGTTCGACCTGTGGCATTAATGATCCTTTGCAAATATTCATAATCACAAACCTCTCTAATTTTATATTCTAGTTTTGATTCACTAAGATCTTGAAATTATTCACCATCCAATTCTTGTCTGATGATAAATGGTGTAGTAAATATGCAAACCTAACAATTGTAGTTGACATTTTATTCAATGTGTGTATTTCTTAAAGTTGAAAGTTGCTAGCATTAAATTGTAAATCGATTTAAACTACAAGTGGCCTTTGTTGTTACTTGTCCCTAGTCAGGAGAAAAATCTGGGTAAGTGTGCAAAATTTTTAGTGATGATTATGGAGACATTGCCCAAAGTATTGGTCTTATGCCTAGCTCTGACCAGCCACTGAATGACATGGAAACTTATGGTGATAACCCTACCATCCAAGCCATATGCAGCAATACAAACCTACTAATAAACAGTTTCAATTTTCGGGAAGTTGGTAGTGATTAGGCTGCCAAACATGTCGCAAATTAACCCTAAGACGTCTATTGGCTGTGGCCATATCCCTCTAAAGTTGCTCTCTTCAAATGTCTTGGCCTCTCCTCTTACCAGCTGTCTTAACAAAAGTCTCGTCACTTCCACCTTTCACCAAGACATGAAAATGCCAGAGGTTATACCAGCTTACAAAAAGAAAGACCGTCTTATCAAGGCCACCCTTCCCCATTTTGTTAGCACGAATGATTGACTGCACATTACTTTATTGCAGATAAGGACCTATGTGGGCCATTGCACGTATAGGTGTTCCAAATCCACCCTCTCTACCGCCCACCCACCCAGCGTATATTAGGACCAATGCCTGACAGACTGAAAGTTACGAGCGCTTGTGCTCCCAACAATACAACCAAAATCAAAGTACATTGTAAGCAATGTCCATACCGTTTCAGACAATTTTACCATAGTTTTATTAGGACGTTGAATTCGGTGGCCCATATAGTCAAGATCACCTTGTCTGAGCCAGGAAAGATGATGCACACCCATGGACTCGCTCTTCCTGTATTCTATTCTTGTTTTAGATTGAGTCAGCGCAGAATTTCCATATATTTATATTATATCAGAAAACTTCCATAACTAAAAAAGTCAAGCTTGAAGGTGCCAGGGGCAAGACTATCTACAAGAACTGTCATCAAAGGATTGAAACTGGGACACGGTTTTGTAGTTAGTAGAACTGAGAAATATAAAATAAAAACCAAAACAAAACACAAAAAGCACGCCCAAAAAACCCAAACAAACTGCTGCTTTCTGTATTAAACTTTGACAGGTTCGGTGCCAACAAACCACAAAATAAAAACTCAAAAATAATATGTGGAAGGCATTAGAAATGAATAAAAAAAATCCTGTACAAGCGTGCAAAACTAAAAAAAAAAAAATGTATGTCATTGCTTTATTTAGGCGATTTTATTAACATTTCAAACTTGCTTTCTGCATCTTTCAGTTGTTTATTGTTGCTTTCCAATAGTCTCAGGTTCGTTTATTTCGATAAGATTACGTTCAAGTGCAACACCACAAGCAGGGACTGTACCATAAAATGAACAGTGATGGTTACAAATTACACTGTAGCGAAATTTTCATCTCTGCAGAGTTTCTTCACGGAATTGCCTGCAGACACTTTTAAATTCTACACACAAAGTTTTTAATTCTTCTGCGGGACACACATCTATGTATATATCTGTATCGTTAACGTGACTGAATATCGTGAATACATTGCTTTGATTGTATAGACATGTAAATGCGTATCACTCTAAGAAATATGATCTTGTTGGATGCACCATTGTTATTGTCCAGATAATGCGTGCCCCTGTGTAAATGGGATAGATTTACTTGGCGCGGGCTGAGCGAAAAAGAAGCCTTCTCGCACCTTTTGTTCTGCGGAACCAGGTCCCGGGTGCTGATCCTCTGGTCGTTTGTAGTTGTTGTCATCATCTGCGTGCACGGAACCGTTTATGGACATTTACTGGAAAATCCGTTGTAAAAATTTCATTTTAACTGAATTACGCCAGTCCTTTTTTATTTATTTAACTATTTCACCATTTAGTACATTTAACTTTGTACCAAACGACCAGGTGTACAGGGAAGTTCGGGTATTTATAATAAGAATGAGTCAGATTTTGTGCGAAAGAACGATAAGTGTACTCAGCGCCTTCTGCATAAACATTAGTCATTTATTGACATTTATTGGAGAATCCATTGAATAAGATCAGTGCAACTGAATCACGTTGGTCTTATTTTTTATTTGTTTCGTTATTTCACCGTTTTGCACATTTAACTATCTACCAAACGACCAAGGTGTGCAGGGAATTTAGATTAATTATAATAAGAACGAGTGAAATTTTGTGCATATAAACAATATTTTTGATGTTTTTCTTTTTAAAAGAATAAGCATGGAACAATGAAGATCCTTTCGTCCCCGTCGCTGTTGTAGGACCAGCATTGTCTTTGCCTTGTGTAGAAACCAAACGCAAAGTACCTTGTCTTTGGTTTGATTTTGCGGCTCAATTGTTCATTCAACAAAGATTGCATCGCATTTATGTGGTTGGTCGGAAGCTGTCTACGAGATGTTTAAATCTAATTATCTCGTAGACAGAAATTATCCAAATTATCGCTTCCGTAACCACATAAGATGCACTTGTCTTGCCCTGAAATACCTCAAATCGCACTAAAACAGTCTCCGAACCTAAACAGTTCGTTCTCGCTTTGAATTTCAATCTTATACCTCCAAAATCATTAAATCGTAATAGTTTTCTCGTCTGTTACATGTTTTCAAATACTCGCATCATGAATATAGGGACATGGATTTCATATTGTTAATTCATGAATAAAGTTTTGATTATATATGCCCAAAGTTAATCTATTGTAAACCATAGGTAAGTGCTCTACATATTATCGCATGGATTCTTTTATTCTACTCTTCTAGTGTTTATTTTCTAGTGTACACGTGTAAATCTCTGTATAGCCTGTAGGCGATTTTACGGTTTTGTATCAGTGAACCAATTTCTTTGTGCGTATCCAGTTTGACTTATAATTACCTTATACGAAGTGTTTTCTCTGCTACGTCTAAAACAATATTTCTATATTAATATAGACTTTGTTCTGTGCTCGGAAATGTTTGATCTTTGCGTTAAAATCTCCAAAGAAAGCACATTCCAAACATGACTTATATTTTCAGTCTACTCATTCATAAAATCAATGCATTCATTTTTGTAGGAATTTTACAAGTTATTCACAACTAGCGGTTAGATTTATTGAAGGAAAAATTGATATGTTTGGCAAA
Organism: Hermodice carunculata; assembly: GCA_964020975.1. Lineage (NCBI taxonomy): Eukaryota > Metazoa > Annelida > Polychaeta > Eunicida > Amphinomidae > Hermodice > Hermodice carunculata. The sequence continues at coordinate 97,146,856 of OZ026620.1, read as the reverse complement.
AACAATGCTTTCGATGTGCAAATGGAGTTCGAGCACGTGAGTCAAGATGTTGCCTTCATCGGAGCCAAATACACAGTGAAAATCCTTCCAGGTGTCTTGCAATAATAACAGAAAGCTTCAGAGGAACTATCTAAGTCCTAATCCTATGAAAATATCAAAGTGTTCACACATTAACAGCATCATAACAGCCATATTTGCCGCTTTTATCGTGCCCTACATCCATGCTTTTGCTAATGGCATGGTGTTGAGACCTGGGCGGAAGTCCAACGGAAATGATTGTTTGGGAAATCGCCGTGCTCCTATTGGTCCACTTGACTAATTGTCAGCATAAATTTTTTCAAGTAGATCGTATGACGATCTGACTACATCACCATCAGCCAATAGAAACGATCGTTTGAATAACCTTTCGAACTTTGAAACAGCGATGTTTGGCAAAAATTAATCTACAATGCAGTCACACTTAGCCAAGGAGAAAGTATTTTACTGATACAGACGAAGTTCTGAACTTCGCAATGATCCAAACATGCGGTGTTTACCGCAATTGATCCAGTCCTACGGAGAGCACAAATAAATGTAATTTTACCGTTGTTTTTACATTGTTGTGCCAATTTTCAACCGTTTAAAGTATTGTATTGGTTATATTTACCGATAGATGTCACTAGCTATCAATTTGAACGTTAAATTTGAAAGGTGAAATGAGAACCTGGACGACGTAACATCGGGCGGTAGGTTACGGTCTATCTATACTGCACAGGTACCGGTCGCGTCCAAAGGTGGACGTAATTACCCACATCGACTCTATAACGGAAAACATTAGTGCACTTGGCCATGCAAAAAGAAACTAAAGCCCAACGATTCGCAAAACAAATGTAGTATCTCAAAAACAGGACAAAGGTTCCGAAAAGTTACAGAAATCAGGAGGAGAAAGAACATGAGAAAGATCGTGGGTGGACAGGAGCCTGCTGAACAACCGGGTATCAGAAATTGAAAAAAAAAGGTGGTAATGGTTCTCGGCGACACTGCCATACAGGGTATTAAGCGAGGATTTGACATTGCTCGCAACTCAAGTAGGCATACCGCAAGCACTGGCAGCGGCCCAGCTGGGTCTGATCCTGGTATTTTGTAACATGAACAGCAGTGACGGTGGCAGTACTATAAACAGTAATCTGAATAGGGCAGCTTAGTCAAGATCATAGATGTAGGGCCTAGAGGGAGGCTTAGGGGAAAAACCAAGACATTTTTTGACAAAAAAAAAAAAAAAAAATAATAATAAATAAAAAAAAAAAAAAAAAGAAAAAAAGAAAAGAAAAGAAAAGAAAAAATCCCAAGGGGTTAATCCCATTATAGGTCTAAACTTTCAAGAACAAAATTATTTTATGCATATTTTTTATCAGTGTGACAGGAGGCAAATTGTCCATTTTGGACCTTTACCTGGGTCACATTTGGGGTTAATCCGCTCCATGAATATTTATGTCACTTTCTGGTTCCGTGTCTTATTTTAACTACTAGGTTTAGTATATGAAACTCTATTCTGAAGATGCTCCTTGTCATTTTTGAGACTTTTTCCCGTCCAGACTTGCGGGAGTCCTAAGGGTATTGAATCATTAAGCAATTGGGTCGGTATTGATAGCATGGATAGTATTATTTTACAGTGTCGGCCCGTTGCTAGGGTAACAAGTTTTGAATAGGACAACTAATAGTAGTCCTATTCAAAACTTGTTACCCTAGCAACGGGCCTATAGTACTCTTGATTTTGCTGCCGATGCATTATGGCAAGTTTTGAATGGGACTTTTGGACAGGCTTGAGTGCGGTCGCTACAGTTCACCACGCCCGGGCATTACAATATAGGCCTAGACGCGAATGCATCCATGGCTATGCTCAACTCGGTTATAACACTGCTCGCTGCTCTTTTTCATATAGCACATCGGCGAGTCCATCAAAAAATTGAAACCTTTTAATCGGCAAAATACCCAGCTGAATTTGGTATCAATCACAAGATAAAAACCTACAATTATTGTACAATTTCAATTTGTGCAAATTAGATCAATAAAAGAAATTTAAATCTTGGTGCCACTGTGGTTGCTCCGCCCATACCAAAATACTTTATTCGTTTATACGTAAAGAGTCATTGTTTTGTGTTGTAACATGTCACGAGTTGAGTTCGATTGACCACACATGTGAGAGTAAGATTTTTAATATTAGGTCTTCAATCGACCGCTTTATTCTCAATTCTAATTTATATGGTAATGTCCGTAAATGCATCTCCCTCCATGGTGGGGATAACTTTTCCGATCATGATGCTATGTCCCTAGAGTTATCACTATTATCAGTAAACGTGGGGTACTGGAGAAAGCAATCAGCCACGTATCGTGTACCTAAGTGGACGCTAGCTTCAGCTGAAGAAATTAACAATTATCGGTTAGATCTCGACTTATTATTGTGTGAAATTGAAGTTCCTTGGGAAGCTTTACAGACCACAAGAGCAAAGTACCTCCATTCTATTCGTTTTTTAAGCAAACCAGAGAAATGTGTGTGGCAAATAAAATGGTAAACGCTATCCTAGATGACAATTGTAGGAGTTTTTGGAACGAAGTGAAACGAGTTAGGGGAAAGATGTCTCCGCTCCTAAACAGTGTTGATGGCGCAATCGGTAAGGATAAGATCGGAGAACTTTTTGCCAAAAAGTATAAATTGCTTTACAATAGCGTCTCTTACAATAAGGAAGAAATGTGTGATTTGTTAACAGACATTGAAGGTGAAATAATGTTCAAATGTTGTAATAGTGATCAGTGCTATGACAAACATCTTGTCTAAGTAGAAGATATAGAAATAGCAGTTTTGTCTCTACAATATGGTAAATCTGATGCTGATGGGTGTCACGACACTGATCATCTCAAGCATGGAACGAAACGGTTATATATGTGTTTAGCGTTACTCAGAAGAAGTCTCATAAGGCATGGTTTCTCACCTGATAACCTGTGCGCATCTGCTATTACACCGATTCCCCAAAATACCCGGAAATCCTTGAATGACTCCAATAATTATAGGGGAATTGCTCTTAGCAGTGTCATGGGAAATGTAATCGACAGGGTCATACTCAATAGCAATTACGAGGTCTTGAATACTTCAGACTTGCAATTTGCCTCCAAATGTTAGCACTCAACCACCCAGTGTACTCTCATCGCCGATGAGGTCATACAATATTACGGTAGCAAAGGTGGAAATGTATATGCCTTGCTGTTAGATGCAAGTAAAGCTTTTGATCGGGTCGAATATGTTAAACTGTTCAGATTGTTAATTCGGAAAAGATTATGCCCTTTAACTGCTCGTTTTATTGTTGTACTTTATTCGTCTCAGTAAGCCAAAGCACGATGGAGTGATTACCACAGTGTATCTTTTGTGATTAGGAATGGAGTAAAACAAGGTGGTGTTCATTCACCTGTTCTATTTACAGTGTATTATGATGACATTGTAATCAGACTCAAAAACAGTGGGTTTGGATGTCACATAGGAAACGTATTTCTTCGTACTTTGAGTAATGCCGATGATATAGTTCTTTTAGCCCCCATCAAATCATTAAAGAAGTTTGTGTCAAAATGTACTGAGTATGGCAATGAGTACAAAGTATCATTCAATCCTTCTAAAAGTAAGCGTATAATTTTCGGGGACACTGATCCCAATGCAGGAGTTTTATTTAATAATGAGAAGGTGGAATTAGTCCAAAGTGACAAACATTCGGAAAATAAATTTGGTAAGGATATATGTAAAGAACAAATTGATTATGCACATGTCTAACAGGTTTACTTGCTTATCACTCAGTTCGGCAAAGCACTTCCTCATGTTGGGTTTTAAATCTTTCTGTATGTCTCTGTACGGTTGTGCTCTCTGGGACATTTTGACCACATGTGGAAAAAATTTTCACTGCGTGGCGTAAATGTATCCGCAGATTATTTGATATTCCTGTTAACACTCACTGCAGCTTACTGACTTTGTTGTGTGACGATATCCCTGTTGAACACCGGCTCCATATAAGATTCCTAAAATTTGTCATCTCTTGCATCGAAAGTAATAATCAGTGCTTATTTCTGTAGCCAAGTAGCATTCTATGGTAGTGGGTCGATGGCCTGCAATAGTCTCAATGCTTTGTGTTACAGGTACAACGTTGCAACAGCTTCTTTGAACAAACATCATGTTGCTCTTCTCATGCTTACAAGATAGTTGACAACAATGATCTCATTTCAGGCAGTATTATCTCAGAGATGATGAAAACCCGTGCCCAGAGATACTTTTCAGTGCTCTCTCTGGAGGAAATTAACAGCATCATCTCTTTTCTGTGTAGCAAGTGATACGTATATGCAATACCACGGACACTCGTAATTGACTTTTCCTGAGAAATATTGAATCGTCAGTCTTTTTTTTTTTAATCCTTAATGTTAAGATTGGTTTGCTGAAATTTTGTGTATACTATGGGATGTGCTTATTGTATTATTTGCACGAATAAAGATATTTATATTCCAACTTCGATTTGTAGGTATGTGACATAACCGCATCCAATGAATCATAAACCAGAGTTGTAGGCTTTTATTTTATGCAAATACACAAAATTAAAGTCTAGAATAGCTTCAAAACTATTACAGATAGTAGTGTAATTCAAACTTCACTTTATAAGTTTATGACATGGCCACATCCAATGAACAGGAACCAAAGTTGTAACATTCCTATTTATGCAAAGTAGCGTAATACACAAAGTTAAGATTATGTTGAACAATGACAAAGTGTAGCATTTCAAACTGTTTTTATTTAGAAGGCGCAGACAGATTTGATATCAGTGATACTCTTGTTTCTCACAAAAATTGTATTTTTTTTCCAAGCCCAATGATCCCAAGTACACAGAAAATCATATTTATAACCAGCTTGAATATTTTTTACAGAATTTTCGATATCTGTAAACAGTTTCAAACTCAGAGGTTTTTATCAAGTCCGCAGTCACGCTGATGTTTGAATGATTGTCTCACAGAATTTTAATCAGAAGGTTGGGCAATTGTGATACTTTATGAAAGTCCGGCATACGTCTATGCAAGTCTATAATATCTCACGCTCACTTCAGATGGCACTTTGAGCATATGATTTGTCACCCAATTTTGTCCGTTGCATAACGGCTTTTTTTTTTTTTGATATTGCGCTTCCCGTACAGTCATTTTGAACACAACTTTCTTCAATATCCACAATTTTGGTCTAAAAAAAAAAACATATTTATTTTGCGAACTGTATAAAAAAGAAAACAGGCTCGTCCCCCCCCCCCCTCCATCTGAGAATCCGGAATCCCTAAATACTTTGACACGGATATGGAAGACATAAATATGGCTATTTGACGGCTCGTGACTGCCCGTGTAATGCTTTTACTTTTTTCCACTAGCTGCTTTTATTTAACGGGTCCCCCTCCAATATAGGCTATAATAACTTTTAGGCTATGTTTGTGAAGGCACACATTATACAGATTAGACATAGTATGAGCATGAACACCCCTGCTGGTGGGAATATATTTTAAGTCACTGTCATTTGTCCAAATGTGAATTTTAAAAAACTTTCAATTTATCCTTTCCGATTCTTTAACTGAAATGTAAGCATTTAAAAGTGTTCGAAAACAAAAACCAAAATTGGGTTGTTTTCAAGCTAAATCAAAGAGTTTACCTGTTTTGCGAGTAGTAACGCGTGTTTAATGCAGTCTTTTCGGTATTTGCGACGTCGCAAAGCATTTGGCGACTAGTCTGAGGCAGTTGCAGATTTCCCCTGTTTTGTGACCTGTTTTAGCAACGGCGACATGTTCGAGAATACCAAAAAGTTGTCTTCAACGTGACTGGAAACAACATTTTGGTCGCACGCCCGTGTGAATAGGGGCCCTGGAAATGGCCATCTAACCCTTCGAGAAGAAAGAGATCCAAAATAAACTTTTGAAGGTGACTTATAATGGCAATGGGTGGACTGCAAGATATCTTTGGATCCAATATCCGAACGTATAACCCAATAACTATCCTGCAGCCTTTGCCTGACGTCAAGCAACTGAGCGACGGCTAGCTAAATGCCGTGAGCATGCCGAGGCCAATAGTGATCAAATAACAACTAAACCGTGGTGTTGCTCGTTAGCTTACAGGGGAAGACATGGCGTACAAGGGACCTGTTTATTACTTTCCCCATCGTGAAGTTTTCAAACAGAACAGTTCAAACGCGCCAATAAGCATTTGATCCATCCACAATTTTAAAGGGCCATGTTTAACAATGATTATTGGGCCAAAGGATCAAACTTGATTATGCTGATGAACAATCTGCTTGTCGAAATTTTCAAGTGCCCATATTTGGTTACGTTCGTAAAATGTATCACTTTGTTCGCACAACAGAATTGGCGCGCCCTAATCACTGTGTCTTATGGCGGGATATGAATACATCGCGCTTTCCTGATGGATATATGGTGCTGGTGAAATGCTTTGGCGATATATCTGCACAGACGAATGGGGGTGGGGGTGGGGTGGGGTGGGGGGATGGATCAATCCCCACCCCGGCGATGTGACCAAAATTATTATAATATAAATAGGGGAAAACAAACAACAAATTAAAACATGGGAAGATAAGATTAAACGGTTTGACCTATTACCACCGCTTTCAAATTAAATTTACTGAGTGTAGGTATATCTAAACATCTGTCATCTTTAGCCTGTCCATACTTTCATATATAATCGTTACGTTTCAATATTCATTCTGTGTGCTTTTTGTTATTAAAATGCTATTTATTACACCAAAGGCTTGTTCTACGCAACATTGTAACTAATGCTACTGATGTTGTCATTGTGGTTATGGTTTTAGTCCATTTAATTTTGAAACCAGTGACAGATTTGTCATATCGCTAATTCAGTCAAGCATATATATTATAACACAGGAGGCCAGCCATTATGCCTCTTAATGTCTCTTGATACCTGTACGTGTAGTTTCGTGTAGTGCAACTTCAAAGCTGTCTTTCTCTTCATCTTTTGTTTTCAGTTTATGGAAATATAATTTTTGGAATTGTCTAGTCATAATCTTTCATTTGGGGCACATGTCAAAGAACTATTTTGTGCGCATTGTTTTATCTAATGAAACACAGGGAAGTGCTTTGAAGTGGCTTAATAGCACCCAATGAAAAAAATAAGAAAACAAAAAAAATATATATATAAATAAATAAATAAATAAATGAAAATGAACACAAGGTCCAAATACACGTACCATGAAACTAAAAAGTGTCCCTGAGTTTGTTCTTAGCTGCATCAGGGGTAAAATTATAAGACTGCAAAGTTAAAAGTTGCTAACTCGTATATCGAAAACTTTAAGTTTCAATATTGAAGACTTCCATATCCCAATATGGGCCTTATGGGGACAATTTCGGGGACACTATTTAGATTTCTGGTGTTTGGAAGAAAAGAGCATCATTTTTAGAACTTGAGACTAAATTTTACTGAGATATAGATAAATTTAAAACACCTCCTCTATCTAGGTCTTTCATATTGTCATATTTGCTCAATTAGGACAATATATCGTTGATCTGTATTTGCACCAATTTATATAGCAAGACTATGCAATTTCAACACTGTATACTTTTATCAAGCTGCACCAAAACTTTAAAGACAGCACAAAAAAGTAGACGTAGGCCTACATATTTGTATCTCGATACCCGAAGTTACTTACGAACCCAAATTGTGACTTTCAAAACTTTAACTGGGAGTATATACATCACCAGTAAAATAATTAGATCTTTATATCTTCCTTCCTGGTGTGATTGTATCGGCTCTATATGGTTTGGCTTTCAATAGTAATTTAATGCTAGAGGCAGTACAAGAAATCATGCAGATAGAATAAGCCTTTTTGAATCTTATAGATGATATTTGTATCCACTGGCATCTCAAGCTCAAGAAACAGAGCACGCCAAAATGCTTCCAGTGTATAGATTTGAATGCTGTGAACGCAAAAAAAAAAAAAAAAAAAAAAAAAAAAATGTGTGATGATGAACGAACTGAGTGGGGCAGACTAGGGCCAGTAGAAATTTGGAAGCACTGGCCGGTCCTGCCATCCTGTTAAAAGTTTGGGACTTGTGTAACCCCGCACACCATACCCAGAAAGGAAGTATGAAAGCTAACACGAAAGCCCAGTATAGTGAATTTTGTGTGTCTCATATATCAAATTGTCCATGTAAAAATAGTCTCTGCATATGCCAGAAAAAGGAGTATGAGAGTACCGATTTTTCAAAAATTTCCGAGGAGGCCCCCGGACTCCCTCCCCCCCACCGAAAGCTTTGTGCCTTCGGCACTCGCCATTCGAACTCCCTGTTAGAAAGACTGGATCCGCCCCTGAACCTGCTGGATCCATAGGTACAAATGCCATAAAAAAGACGGCTGCGAGGCATCAATATGAGTTCCCACAGGTTGCATCTCTGGTCAAAAATCAAACGGACGTCGATGACGCAATTACGTCATGCAAAAACGCCCGAGAGGCCACCGAGCTGACTTGCAATCCTGAGTATGTTCCCAAGAAAGGCGATATTGAAATCAAACAATAGATCATTAGCGGAGATGTATGCCAGGGACGTTCACTGGGTGGAGAACAAGAGAGTGTTCTTGGTGTACAATGGAATCCTGTGGATGATACCTTTGGCTTCCAAATACATCTGAACTTCTCGAAACGGGGCAAAAGATTTCATACTGAACCCAAACATGCGTCAGATGATACTAGTCAGGATAAACCTGCATATTGCACACCATGAGTGTTGTTGTCCCAAATCAATGGAATTTAAGATCCGTGTAGTCTGTTGGCCCTTTTCATCATTCGCACTTCTGATGATGCGTTTTTTAAAAAGAAATAAAAACGCAAATAAAACATCAGCATCAAGTAATTCAAAATGTGACTGGCCGAATCCAGACGACCTAGACGAAGACATGGACCTGTGGGGTCAATTGTTTTGCACAAATGATTGATTTGGCAGATCTAAAATTTCCACGTTATATGCACCCAAGCCAAGGCAATCGGCGATCCATGGTTAATCATGTTTTCAGATTCGTCGATGGATGCGTTTGGTAGCTGTGCAAATGTCCGTTGGAAAATCACCACTGATGAATAGGACTGTTGTTTAATACTTGCTAAGTTTCGTGTATGGCTTATTGAATCTGGAGATGTATTGATAATGTTGCAAGGCGAATTAGTGGGAGCTGTGTTGAGTAAACGATTCGCCATGTTCGTCATCAATGAGTCTCGTCTTTAGCTTATACGTGTCATATTCATCCTTGACAGCGAAATTGTGTGTGCTATGATTCAGCGTTAAAGTCACAGTTTTGATACCTTTGTTAGCGAAATTCAAGAACACACAGCCGCTGACCAAAGGTACTGGATCTTAGTGATTTGAATATTGCAGACTGGATAACCCGCGCAAAACGACTTTATTATTTTAAAATTAATACAAAACAGATTTCCTATATGCTGAATATGAGGATTGGCCTGCCTAATAAAGCTGTGACCAAAAAACTGCCTGAAACTAGAAACAAAGTACTACAGGTTCTGAGTCATGAAACATCAGCATAGCTGTCAACCCCCAAAGACGCGTGACCAGGGGGCTCTTGTGAAAAATGCATTAAATCAAAGAAAATTGCCAATTTTGCCTCAAAATCCGTGCCATTATAATTTTTTGAGTCTCCAAAAGGGGGAGAATCTAGGTGAAAACGAGAGAGTTGACAGCTATGCACCAGTACTAAATGCAAGTCACTTCAGTCCCAATTCAAAAGCAGAGACAATAGCAGAATACATTGACATCAAGCGTTTAACGACTATGACAAGCTGATCGGTACATAAGCTCGTTTTCTGGCTGAACTTAACTGGGATCCAAAATATGGTGAATTAAATTCAATGGGACGCAATCATGTTGTTACAGGTACACAGTGTAATGATGCCATAAAATTCTGAGTAAAAGACACTTAATCACAGTTTGATGCAGAATCTTGCTTTGTGTAGCTGTAACTCTGTAGATCTGCCTGATAAGAAGCCATATTGTTGTGAGCTGAATAATTCAGTCCTATACATGTATTCTATTATGTGATCTCTTGTAATTGACTCCAGTACTTCATATTATATGTATGTTAAACTCACTGGTCTGTGGTTTTTTCATCCATCTATTTTATATTTAGTGGTCATAAAACTTTGTTTCCATTCGTTAAGTATTTTTTTCATATTTAACTGTTTTATTATACATTATACTTACAGGATCTGCAATTGACTGGTGGGTCTCTTTCAGGACCCTTGGGCGTATACCATCTGGACCATGTGACTTACAAATGTTTACCTTTTGAAGCCTATCTCTCTAACTCACTTTACTAGGGGCTATATCGATATCTTCAATTGGTGTGGTATGTTAATATCATCCATCTCAAATTTGATTTCGCTCGCTGATGCACTAAGAAAAAAAGTATCCAGAGTTAAAATCGGGAACAAATGGAGAAGTGCTTATGATAACAGGAATCAATGAAGCGAAACATAAAAACCAAAATATAAGTAGATCTAGTCATGCAAAAAATGCCAATGTATGATATGCCGTATAATAACAATTATCTCAAAGACACAGAAACGCGAAGACTTAATATGTATGTACACAAGGGAAATAAGGAAAGAGAAAGCAATGAAAGATAAAGTGAATGAAATAGTGTCACGTATATGAGACAGCGTCTTTACTGAAATAACAAGAGGATCATGATTATTATGTGCTCTGCTGACTGGGATCTGCTTTTACAGTATTGGAACACATGGACTGCAGTCTAGATTTGTACAGCTAACTACATGTATGTAGAGTGGTAGCAAAGTTCGTCCTTAAAATAAATTTTGCGGATGGACGGAATGACGGACGGACGGACGACGGACGCAAACAGATTCTATAAGCTCTGCTGATGGTAGTACATGTATTATCAATTGACATTCCTTGCTGTTTCAATGGCTGCCGGTGTACAGTGGCAGCACTCACTTACAGTCACAAAGTCTGATATCGCATAACTTTGTCAAAAATTCACATATCCACATTATTTTCGCAAACTTTCATTGTCTAATGTCCAACTATATTTTGATAAAATTTTAAGCAATTCTATCATGCTGTTCTGGAGAAGAAGTCGAAAATATCCTTAACACGCAAAAATTCATTAAAAAAATAGAAAAAAATTGCAGCCCCACCTGGTGGCCAAAATGAGAACTAATTGACCCCAGGTGACCCTATGTGCAATATCAAAGCAATTGGCCAGGTAGTTCTTGAGATGAAGAATTTTTTTTTTTTCAAAAAATAAATTAAAAAATTCATTAAAAATAGAAAAATTATTGCATCATCATCTCTTTCGCAAACTTGGTAGAGGTTCACCTGGGCAACATCCATGTGCAACATTAAAACATTCCATACAGCGGTTTTTGAGAAGAAGTCAAAAGGGTAAATACAATAGTGTAATATATGCACTGTATTGCCATATATATATATATATATATATATACATATATATATACAGCTGCAGCACTTCCTTACTGTTGCAGAGTTTGATATCCCTAACTTTGCCTAAAATGAACATATCCATATTATTTTCGCAAACTTTCATTGTCTAATGTCCAACTATATTCTGATAAAATTTTAAGCAATTCTGTTCAGCCGTTCTGGAGAAGAAATCGAAAATAGCCTTAACAGGCAATAATTCATAAAAAAATAGTAAAAAAATCACAGCGCCACCTGGTGGCCCAAATAAGAACTAGTTGACCCCAGATGACCATATGTGCAATATCAAAGCAATTGGCTTCGTAGTTCTTAAGATGCAGTAATTTTATATTTTTTTCAAAAAATAAATTCAAAAAAAAAAAAAAAAAAAAATAAAAAAACGGAAAAATTATTGCATCATCAACTTGGTAGAGGTCCACCTGGGGATCATCCATGTGCAAAATCAAAACATTCTATGTGGCAGTTTTTGAGAAGAAGTCGAAAATATAAAAAGTCTAACGACAGACCGACAGACGAACGGACGGAAAGAAGGACGGACGGACAGACGGACGACGGACGCAAACGGATTCTATAAGCTCTGCTGACTGACAAGTCGGCAGAGCTAAAAATAAATGAGAACAGGGATAGAAAGGAAATGCTATTACGATACGAAAACAAACATCACAATACATGTAATTCAGGTGAGGAGGACAGAATACAGTACGAAACACGTTTACTCCACGTGCACTCTCTCGATATTTCAGGAAACGAGACTACACGGTGGCTGTCCTTGATCTCGATTTGTTTTTAACAAAGTAGGCTGAAAAACAACAGGAGCGTGACAGCAGTTGAGGGTCTCTTGAGTGTACACGCGCATAAGGACCCATTATTAGCACACGGTGATTTGCTAGGCACGTGTTGTGTTTTTTAACAAAATAAAGAACTAGATTAAAAACATAACCCACCATGCGATATTCCCCTACGACCTGAGAAATACGGTCAAGTCTACTGTCATACGGTAATGACTGGCCCCGTTTGTCCATTACCAAGTGCAATGTTAGATACTCAAATGATAAATATATCGATTCATGATTAAAATATCGACTTGTCTTAGGTTGTTTTTATTCGGTGACCTAGTCATCCCGTCGAAGACATTCGTTAATAAAAACGCTGAATGCTAACAGCGCTATCTGATAACAAAAATGGCAGAAAAATCAAATCATAGTCTCTCCAAGTTTGACGGGAAGTTTGAACAAAAATGGACAAACAAACAAACAGACAAGTAAGCGAGCAAGCAAACAGACAAGCAATGAAAAAAATCACAAACAGGCAAACTAACAAACAAAGGAAGAAAAAGAATATTAAATGGTAAAAAGTTAAAAGCAGAACCGCTAGTTCACAATATCAAAATTGTTTTGGGATCCCTACATACGTCCGTGTTTGATTTGTGTCGATTGACCATATATTTCAGAGAAGAATGCAAAGAATTTGTATTAATAAATAAAATTGGTATATCGAAAGGAGAGAACAAGCAACCGTTTTCCGCGAAAAAAGAACATATATGTACTGTACATACACACAAGGAAGGAAAGACATAGGAGATACGTTAAAATAACTTGTCAGTTTGCTCAGACAAAAACATTTTTTCTTCAAATTTTCTTTATAGCCTCGCGCATTTGAAGGGAATATTATTCATCACTGTAGTAGGATAAAATTTTACATTATTGAAAACAACGCGTACACGCAAGTAATGTTTAATTGACAGTATGCCACCCGATATTAAAGCCCAAATTGGTAATTTATTTACATTTATCATTATGTGGTAATGCCATCCTTACTATCAGTTTCCATGTACATCGATTTTGGTCTCTTTATTTTTATGCAACAAAGGTACTTTTGGTAATTTGTGACATATTTAAATCTTTCTGTGCCAACTGCGACTGAAGTCAAAGTACTTGACACGAGAATCCTTGATTAATAATCCTTGTATAAACACCTTCTAATGAAGTGGCTGCATGCCTGTAGTTACATAGAATAAATAGTCTCGATCACCAACATTCCTGGGCGCGTTTTGGAATGCGCCCAAAGCGCGCCGAGGGAAGTTTATAACTCGGTCCAAAATATGGCACTGAAACAGATAAACGATAATCATAACGTACCTTCAGCTTTACTTACATGTAAAAATAGATGCCATGTTTCGAATTAAAATATGCAGCTGAAAAAGCACTGTTAACGAACTATCGAAATCGGGCTAAACGATCAGCGGTTTATCTGTATATAATAAACAAAGTAATGGCCCTTAATGCAAGATTTGTTTTGTTAGCACTTTAAGCACTTATGATTAAAGATAGGTCTTTAGTCATACATCGAGTAACACTCCATAGATGTGTAAACAACGTTCCATCACATTGTGCGAGGGAGATGCCTGATTGTGACAGTGTGACACGTGTGGCCAATTGCATCTGGCATGTTAACTTAATTGGGATAATTTCCCTTATAAAACATAGGGAAAATATTATTATGCAGTTCAAATAAAGGTGCACCTCTTTTTTCTGAGAAGCACTTTTTTTTCATTTAAAAAGAGGTAAAGATCTACATCTCTTTCATGGATTGCGAAGCAGGTCCAGTTTATATTAATCCCCCCCCCCCCCCATGGCACAGATGCTGGTGTCAACTTCCCTACCGAATTGTTTTATCTAACACTGGCCTCAGTACACGACTTGTCAGAGAAACAGGTCTGTCATGATATTTGACCTTTTTCTATTACGTAGGAACAGTTTAATGCCCTGGTGGAACCACACGAAGTCATTAAATTTGGTAAGTCGATGAAGTACATCAAGTTGACAACACCGTAAGAACGGGTCAAGAAAGACCGCTCCCTGATTTCAGCCACTTGAAATTGAAACAAACAACAAACACACCTACAAAACATTGGTGTTATCAGCCATGTAGGAGTGGTTTGTTTTTGTTCAAGATGCTGCCAGATTCTAATGACCAGTATATTTGTCACATGACTGATAGATTAAATTAAGATTAATGAATCAGGGTGGTCCCATTTGTAGGCAGTCAATTTGGACGAAAACAATGAAAGGATTCTCAATTTTCTGCGGGGTTCGCTTTTCAGTAATTTGAGGCAAACAGATGAAAAAAAGTAACACCGAATTTTGTTAAACGTTATATACCTTACAAATGTAACTGAAAGTTACATAACTTACACAATATGCAGGTATCGGTTGAAAATAAAGTATTAGTGGCTGTGATATTTTCAATATAAAAGTACACGTGGCCAAATGCGTCGGTGCACCTTTATTGATCACACCACTACCCATCTGCCTTACCATGTAGGTGAAAAGTGTGTGAGGGGAAAAACATCTAAAAAATCGCATTAGCATATTCAGTTTTTCAGACAAAAGCTCTTAAGCCATCAGCGGGAGACTTGTAGAACTTCATTATAAGTCCATAACAGCATCCTAATAAAGACATCTCCTTAACGATATCACACCGTTGGAACCTAATAAAGACCTCGCCTAACAATGCCACACCGTTGGAACCTTTAAAAAAGTTGAATTGCACACAGCAGGCAATAAAGCATAAATGATTGGAGTTTAATCTGAACGTCAACGTTGTGCTGACACAATACTAACGCCGGTTTGGCCTTAGCCTCAACACGGCAAAATGACTGTTTTACAGATTTATAATCGCCAAACGTACAGTGCTGCTGTTTCATCCAACTACTATAAAAAATACGTCCATTTTATCTTCTTTTCATGGCCATGTGCGGGCCGCGGTTCAAATCTCGGCGGATAGATGCAGAACAACAAGAAATAATTTAGATGGTGGCGTGTTGCTTCCTTTTTAAATTTAACAAGTTTTTCACAGCTGGCCTCGTGCTCTTTGTTAAAAAGACCAATTTCACACCCCCAATAAACAGAAACACAGAGTTCTACAGGTATGGCCCGGGAAATGTAGAACGATGTCTGTAGTTTTTAGCTGTGAACGAATATTTGCTTTCAAAACTAATGCAATATAAAACACGTTAAACAGAGCACAGTCTGGGGACTGTGTGTCTGAAAAATCATAGAAATACTTTCGCGACCATGAAAGGGTACATGCAAGTAAACATATATAAGATTGATCAGTAATTCCTTTGGACTTAAAAACGTGGTGTCGCCAATCGGATGCAAAATTAAGTAAGGCGAGTTGTAGGTATTAAATGAAGGGAACTTTTTTTTTTAACTTTTTTTTTTTGCAGAAAGAAAAAATGTAGAAAAGAGAAAATGAAAGAGAAACATATTGAAACGGGAGTTGTTGAAATATGAAAGCGCAAATTATAATAAAAATCCTTTCAGGATAATATTTAGAATATTCTTTTATAAAACCTGGTTGTATTTAATGCATGGTAGCATAATTGTGATGTCTTTTGTTAAAATTGCATAGATCAAACATGGCCAGCACTGAACACATCTTATTTGAGTATAATCATTTCATAAATGGCACTTAAACTTGTTCAACAGCCATCAGATAAACCTATAATTATGCAACTTTTTTGACGACACAAAATTCTAAGTAATCTAAATATATAATTAAACATAGTAGCTGTAGCGTGTGTCTGATAGTTTTCTTGAATATTAAACAAAATATTTATACATATTAATCATTGTCCGAAAATAATGTGCCTTGGTTATAATATTTCATTAATGTAACTTTGGTGCATTCAGCAGTGATAATGATAAACAGTATCGAGCGCAAATACTTAGCAAAATGCTACTCCTTCCTAAACATAGTTCCACCACAGTGGAACTTGTCTTGCTTCAATTGCACATGCGTTTGACTGTTTTGCATCGAGGACCAGTCTGCTCACCTCCGCACGTAGCAACAGCCACACAATCGGGAAAAAGCCTTCCTTTGTCATACGTGAAAGCAACTTGTCTTCAATGAGCCACCTAAAGGTTGAAGAGTGTGGCAGTTTGGTGTTCTGAACCATAACATTTCTCCATCTCAAACCCTTGCAAGGAGCACTTTACATGCACAAGTCAGGTGCATCTTCTGTTGAGGGTAGTTTTTTCTAGTCTATGTGAATTCGTATGGAATTGACTGCAATGCAAAGTCTGGACTGACGTCTTGCTGTTGGTTGATTCATATAGCAAATAGATCTGTTTGCAATGGAACCTAGTCCCCTGCATGCTGTGTAATGGGTTGCTTCAATAGACGCTTTCATACATCTGTTTGGTGAGCATTGGAAAACTGAGTGAGGGTATCGCAACCTTTCACTAAGAGCCCCCCCCAAAGTACTGAATTTTACCTTTTTGTACTGACTTTTCGGGTTTTCCTCTTAATTGTACTGACTTATACTGAACCAACAATTAAATGGCAAGAAGCAATATCTTTCACTTGTACTGAATGTGCCGAGTCAGTGCAAGTAAGAACTTTTCAGACATAGTGAGAGCTTGCCTGGGAGTTGCAGTTGCCCGTTGTTTGTGTCAGTACAAATCTAAAACAAGGAACAACAAGCAGACAAACTTCAAAGGCGGGACTCACAGCAGGGCTCTTATAATTAACGGGGGGGGGGGGGGGGCTAAAATTCCCTGTTCTGCAGTGGGAATGTAGTTAGCTGTTTTGGAGTGGGATCAGCACAAAGCAAGAATATTGAATTTACATATGTAAAAACTGATTTCTGTCTTTCTTCCTTCCTTCATTTCTTTCCATCTTGATTGATTGAATGATTGATTGATAAATCATCAAATATTGGGGTCCATATAGAAAAGTTTTTATAGGCCTAACTACCTAGGCCTATACTTTTTCTACGTTCCCCCGCTTTCTACGTACACTGCAGGGGAACTTTGCCTGCGGTTGTGGCGCGATTTCTGATAAGCTTAGCGTTACAGATCATCACAATGTGCGTTGATTTTTATATGTTTGACAAGATCTGTGTGGTGACACTTGCACGATGAAGAAAGTCCTAACATATTCCAACCTGCATGTCATGGTCACCATTACCTGTAGTGACCGTGTCTTTTGTGCTTGTATCTTGCAAATGTCACCACGCAGATCCAGTCAAACATAAAAATCAACACTCGCTGTGATGATAGTTTCAAACTTTGAAGGACAAATTCAAAAGCGCCACAAGCACAGACCCTTGAAGCAGACCGCGGCCAACTGCATGCGCGCACTGTTGCGCAAACCCCCATTTATTGTTTTACAGGAAACACCAAGCCCGGACACTCGAGTCCAAACCGGCTGACATCGCATCCCCAGAACTTTCATTTCTACAACTTTCAATCAAAATGATTTGGTGGTTTCTCCTCGTATTATGTGAACGTTACGCCGGGTTGAACTGTAATCCTATGGTCGTCTGCGCAAAATAAGATTAAACGCCTTTTTTGAAATGCACATACCACACGAATTCTTTCAGGGACATTCGATCGTGCATTTCGGTTGGTCTTTTGCTTGACCAAACGATCTGATTGGTCATTTTGCCTTATGTTAAAATTCAAGCTCCATGTGTAATGCATTACACTGTATACATGTCGTTGCACTTCAAATTCGAAGCATGGATATATGTGCGTATTGGTGAGTACATGTGTATTCTATCATGATCGCTAATATCCTCGCCATGATCATAATGATACAACAATAATAAGTATATGAGAAGTTTAATATCAAAACGATGTGGTGCACGTTTTGTCAGCACTTGTAAAGTGCATCCCAAAACCAGTCTATTTTTAAGAGCTTTCCAATGCTCTGTTTTGTTATTTTTACTATGGATTTTCATAACAGCTATCAGTCTAAGACTAATTTAGAATTTTTGTTTAGGTTAAACGCTGTACCACATGCCCAAACACAAAACGGAGCACGACAAAACAATATATATCCCCAAGCATCATCTTAATGTTCACTGAACAGCATGAATTAATGACACGGTGTGAATAGACGTCTGAAGCGAGCATTGACCATAAACGTAATGTCCAACCGAAAGAAATGACTTCATTTCCACGCCAAATATCACAGAAATATGCATTCTGAACATAACAAACCTATACACTCAACCGACCACAAGACTTTGCAGGAATCTGTCTGCACTAAAACTGGAACTCAAAATTCAATGTTGTATAAACAGAAAACTTTTCGGTAAAAACGCGTTTTTGTGAAAACGGCTTTTTTATGAAAATGCTTAAGTTTTGGTGAATCTTCATTTTTTATACGGATTTTAAAAAAAAAACATAGCATTTCTTAGAAAATACCGGATACATTTTGGCACCACAAAGGTCTTAGAGTAAATCAGTTTTTAATTTTGCAACATCAAATAGCTCATTTTGTAGACATATTCACGTGAAACAAACATTTTAGTGCAGATACCTGTTGTCTGCAGTCAAGATTCAAACATATTTTATTGAAACAATCAAAAGATAATATGGTCTATTGACTACCATGTAAACATTGAAAGTTTTTTCTTTTTCATCTTCCAAGATTGCATTGGGGCCAGAAATACCAAATTTGGACATATGATAGACAGCATGTATGTCTACCAAAATGTCTAAAAATCTCAAATAAACAACTATCCGAAAACAGGTTGGCCATATCCTTAATTGTTCTTATATATTAACATAAAATACAAGAACAAAACCACAAAGCAAATGATCCCGCCTGGCTCTTAAAAATACAAATAAACAGACAAACAAAATTCGATTTAAGCTATTCTCCTATTATCGTGCCTTTCATGCATTTGTATTTTGAAGTAAATATTCCGCTTGACAAAGATTACATTACTTGGTTTAAACATATTTTATTCAATGAAAACAATTGGGTAGAAGGGCCGAGCCCTATATAAACCCCTCTTGCAGAAAACGAGACGGTAAGACAGGACAAACGTTACATCACATAGCCTACTGCCGCGCTCCATGAGTGGGGCACCACACTAGGCTAACAAAGAAAAGTAAGACATAACATGGTCCACAAGACAGACAGTGGGGCTAGTATAAATTGACAAAACTCAAATTAACCTTGAGGTTCACAGATAGATTGCAATTTACAAGCAGAATTGAGTCCATATATATATATATTTGTTGATCATGTAATAGCATCGGGCTGAAAACGTTTGGTTTTTATAATATATTCTTGGACGGCCAAGAATATTTTCTTGTTTGTTTCAAATCGACAAGTTGAAGCTCCAAATAGAACAGTTTCCAGACTGAAGGAGGCATAGTTAGTGACTAGAGCATGTAACCGGTCTCTCTGAATTGTATGATAGGGACAAGCAAAAAAATAGTGCCATAAATTTTCGACTCCTTGTCTACAACGGCAAACCGGAGTATCTGATAAACCAATAGTATGGAGATGAGCATTCAACTGGCTGCGACCCATTCTCAGTGTGGCATGTTGAACAGCAGCAAATCTATTGCCGACATAATAGAGACTCTCCTGTGTTAATGAACGGAGAATATCAAGTTGAATATGATTTTTGAAATCTCTGAGGGAGTATGAGTTCCGAATATCAAAATGCAAAGAATTCCAAAGTCTGGCTGAGCTAGGAAAAAATGAGTTATCAAAAAGTTCGGTTCTGGCTCTAAAATGGGGAAGATCAGAAGAATGTCTAGTATTATATCTATTTGGTTTCGCATCAGTAGGAATTGTATTGCTCAAATATTCTGGGACTAATTGATGAGTAATTTTGTACATTTGAATCAATTTACTGGTTTCTCTGCGGGTAGCTGATTTTGAAAGGCCAGTTTCCTCATACAGTTTCTCACTGGGGGTGCAGCGCATAGCATCAGAAATTACATGGGCAGCAGCCAGCTATATGTCCTCTAATCTTTGAGCATCGGCCTGAGTGCAGCCATCCCAAACCATACCTGCATATTCCATTCATGGTCGAATAAAAGAAGTATATATATAATTTCAGGAGTTTTCCTATCAAGACGATATTGCAGAGCTTTCATGATGTTAAGTTGCTTGGTAGCTTTGTTTACAATCAGGTCTATATGATCGTTCCAGCGAAGGTCAGATCGAAACATGAGCCCAAAGTGCTTATGCTGGTTAATATTTTGAAGCTGAATACCTTGGAATACAAGAGGAGGGTGCTGTACCTGATTTCTCTTACGAGAAATCAACATGGCATCTGTTTTTAAAGTATTTAAAGTTACCAGCCAATCAAAAGACCAGGAATCAATCAGAGACAAGTCATTATTTACAGTGTAAGCTGTTAAATCTGGGTTGTCTACGGATAGAAATAGAGATGTATCATCCGCAAAAAGTTTAATATTGGAATGAACGTTATCCCCTATATCGTTAATAAAGATTAGGAACATGAGAGGCCCCAACACTGAGCCCTGCGGAACTCCAGCATTGATGATGCCCCAGTCAGATGATTGGCCATTAATTACAACACGCTGCTGACGGTTCAATAAGTAATTTTCAAAACATTTTAGCAGAGCGCCAGATATGCCATTGCGTTCAAGTTTGTACAAAAGACCTTTGTGCCAGACACGATCCAACGCTTTGCTAATGTCTAGAAAAACGACTCTAACTTCTTTTTGTAGATCGACAGCTAAGGATAGTTCATGGTAGAGAGATAGAAGCTGGTTCACTGTCGAGTCCCCAGGTATAAAACCTGACTGGTTAGCAGATAAAAGTAGGTTTTCTTTGAAAAAGTTAAAAGTATGCTTAAAAAATACTTTCTCCAAAACTTTGCCCACACAGCTTAGCAATGAGATAGGGCGGTATTTGTTACATAGACTCGTGTCGCCCTTTTTGTGTAAAGGAGTAACATTGGCCTGTTTCCAAGAATTCGGAAAAATTTCAAGTGAAAGAGATAGATTAAATAATTTTGTCAGTGGATCACAAATGGAAGATGCACCCTCTTTAAGGAGTCTGGCGCTGACGCCGTCGGGACCGGTGGCCTTTGTGACATCTAGACGTAGCATATCGATTACTTCCTCTCTGTTAATTTGAATAGAATTAAGAAGTACTGGGGGTGGGTTCATAGTTGGGAGTATGCGAGCATTAGATGTTTTTATGTTGCTCTGACTCAAAAAGAACTTATTAAAAATTTCGGCTTTAGAACAGCTATCGGTGATGTGATGATTTTCATGCAATAACGAAGGGATAGCTGATGATTGACTCCGGTTCATAAAGTGCTTAACGGTTCGCCACTATGCTGTGCTTTTACGTTTACTGTTTTTTAATGAAGCACCTAGTTTATCATTATATTTCTCTTCTGCAACTTTTAGGTGCTCTTGCTACTGGTTTCGAATATTATTGTAAATACCCACAGATGAGCGTCATGTTTCTTTTCTTTTGCTTTATTACATGCTCGTGTGACTTTCCGCTTTTCACAACAGAGCGCAGAACTGTACCAAGGTAAGTCAGAAGGACGCACGGTTATTGATTGACCAGGGATCGTTTGTTTTGCAACATGAAGGAATAACTTGGTCCATTTTTCACAACAATCGTCGATATTATCAGATTCAAAACACTCGTCCCAATTTGTTTGTTTGAGGGATTGTCTAAATCTATTAAAATCAGCCTTTTCGTACTCCCAAATATATCTTTCATAGGATGGATTTTTTTGCGCCGAAAAAGTAAGTTTGATGCAACTACAGAATGATCGCAGTTAGAAATAGGCGGAAGGACTCGAGTTTCCTTAACAAAATTTGGTATGTAGGAGATAATTTGGTCAAGACAAGTGGAGGTAGTGGCTGTTATTCTGGTTGGTTCATTTATGTGGTGTGTTAATAGGTTTACGATACAAAACTGTTTAAATTTATTACCAGAAGGAGTATTAAAGTCAGAATTAAAATCACCCATTAAGATAATATTCTGTATATTGCCAGATTAAACTAAGTCGAGGCTGTCTTGTAATTTATCCCAGAAAGAAACTGGTGAGTTAGGGGGTCTATAAACAATACCAAGTAAAAACTTAAAATTACATCACTTTGTCCGAAGTTCGGCAGCCTATAGTAGATACTCATAAAAAGGCCATTATTCCAGGATTTTGAAATCCATGTCCTATTTTGGGATATGGGCACACCATTGCTGTGAGTTTCATCCATAACAGATAGGTGGTAGCAACTGGTACCAATTCTATCCAGCTCGGTGCCTTTGCCAGAATATTGTACAAACTTTTACCCAATGTACAACACAAACGTGCAAAAGCCACCTAAATTTCGCTGTGTTAGATGGATGGAGCTGGTCTGAGGGGACTACAACGTTTTACACAGGGAAGGCTTTGTGCTATGCAGTGACTTTTCAAATACCACTGGAAAATATACCAAACAAGACAGCTCATTATATTTCACTGACAATGATGTGGCTTGTTATTTCAAGGAAAATCAAATTGATAATATCAACAAAACAAAAAAGTGTTATTGAGAAAGAGGAAAGGACAATTTGTTTCGGATTTTCTTCTCAGATATGCCAGCGGATCCTACCATTCAGTGCAATTACATATTCTTGCAGAGAACATCAGAAAAGTGTCCATCGCATGAAGACTAAAAGCACAATAAGATTTACCTTTAGCAAAATGTGATGCACAAGGCATATCTATGTAATAAATGACTATATGAATGAATGAATGAATAAATGAATGAATGAATGAATGAATGAATGAATGAATGAATCAATCAATCAATCAATCCATCAAGAGACAAAACATACAGAAACGAAAAAGAAAGTCAGAATGGATGAAAGAAACATTGAAAGAGAGAAAAGAAAAAGAACGAGAGAAAGAGAGAGAATGAGAGAAAGAAAAAGACAGAGAAAGAAAGAGAAGGAAAAAAGAGAAAGAAAGAAAAAGAAAATAAGAAAGATAAAGAAAGAAAGAAAGAAAGAAAAAGAAAGAGAAAGAAGAGACAAAAATACGATACAGTGATTAGCATTGGTTATGAATAATAATAATAATAATAATAATAATAATAATAATAATAATAATAATAATAATAATAATAATAATAATAATAATGTTGACGTGTATTCCCTTCTTTTTTAAAAGGCGGGCTATTTCAGTGCAAGTGACTGCACGTCCATCTGTTTTACATCCATTTCTCCCATCTCTTTCAAGCGCGTGTTTTATTTCATTTTTATATGGTGTAGGACGTGACCTCTCCAAGTCCCAGAGAGGTT
Organism: Hermodice carunculata; assembly: GCA_964020975.1. Lineage (NCBI taxonomy): Eukaryota > Metazoa > Annelida > Polychaeta > Eunicida > Amphinomidae > Hermodice > Hermodice carunculata. The sequence goes on along the minus strand of OZ026620.1, from coordinate 97,123,229 downwards.
GAACTTTGACATAAAGTGAGGTGACCAATCAAATCGTTTGGTCAAGCAAAACACCGACAGGAATGCACGACCAAATGTCCCTGAAAGGATTCGCGTGGTATGTGCATTGGAAAAAGCTATCTGACCTCCTTTTGTGCTGACAAACATTGGATTTCATTTCAACCCGGCGTGACGTTCACATAACACAAGGAGAAACCACCAAGTCGTTGTGCTTGAAAGTTGTCGAAATGAAAGTTCTGGGGATATTTGCCAGATCGAGCAATGTCAGCCGGTTGGGACTCGAGTCGCATGCAGTTGCCCGCGGTCTGCTTCAAGCTTCTGCGGTTGCAAGTACCATCAAGCTTAAGCAACTTATTCACAGATACAAGTGCATGTATAATTTCATGGCGAAGCTTGTATTTATGTAGGCTACATATTGTGGAGCAGCTACAGAACGTTTTAGTTTATTTGGGCTTGCTGGGATAGTATACATATGTGTGTCTGTTTCGGGAGAGGGAGGGGGACACACACAAAAATTGGGGGCCTATATAGGCCTATAATGAATTTCTTCTGTATTGTCCCGAGTGTTTGGTAATCAATCAATCAATCAATCAATCAATCAAGAAGGAAGAAAGAAAGAATGAGTAAATTCAATGTTCTTGCTTGGTGCTGATTTTATTCCAACAACCGTTGACTACATTCCTACTGCAGGACAGGGTATTTTAAGGGCCCCTGTTAATTATAAGATTGCTGCGAGCCTAGACTTTGAAGTATGTTTGCTTGTTCTTACCTGTGCTAGATTTGTATTGACACAAACAACGGACAGCTGCTACCCCCAGGCAAGCTCTCATTATGTCTGAAAAGTACTTACTTGCACTGGCTCAGTATATTCCAGTACATTTCAGTACAAGTGAAAGTACTTGCTTCCACGTACTATTGTTGGTTCAGTATAAGTAAAATTCAGTACTTTTTGGGGCTTTTAGGGTTTAATCGATAGTATGTATGTATGTATGTATGTAGCAACGTTTTGTTTTTTGCATGTTGCAATATAAAACTGAGTGCTCCCTGCCACTCGGCGCAGAGTACTCTGCATTTACCGACTACCACAGCTTGGTCAAGCGAGAAGACCAAAACACACAGCGACTCACAGTGGTACGACCCTGCTGCGCAGGGTGCGATAATCGAGTGAACTCTCACTAATTGATCAAATCTTTGAAGTCTTTGAACTATGAGCCCCCCTCCCCCTCCACATCGTGGTCAAATGTGTTCAAAAGTTAAAGACAATGATGGCATCCGACATATGATAGTTTGATCATTTGGAAATAGCCCTGAATATTAACGCAAGGTGACAGCATTTTCCGGATACTTGATGACAATGATGGCATCCGACATATGATAGTTTGATCATTTGGAAATAGCCCTGAATATTAACGCAAGGTGACAGCATTTTCCAGATACTTTTATAACATAGCTTGAACATAAACAATTAGAATAGTTTTATGTGTTATTAAGGCCAACGGTGGCCATATTTATATGTGTGGCAAATAACAATACATACTGCATCAGTTTTCACATTTTTATTAATGGCCATTTTGCAAATTTAACGCCGCTATTTGCAGACGTGTCATGACAGACAATGTAGCGCAGACTTTCATGATACGGTACGAAATGTCATGAGACTGAACTCCATATCTGGCAAAAAAAGTGAAATTTGTTAAAAAAGCTCTTAAGTTGGTCAACTACACTGGCTATACATAATCAAACTCATTGCCGCATTAATTCATATTAAGGTTCAGTAAACCGTGCTCCTTTCTATTTCCACCTCACATCAATTTCTTCATTACTTCGGCAAAATAGCTATGTACGTACCAAAATTAGCGCGTGCAATCAACCCCATCTCATGTCTTGACGTTAAAACATTCATTTCACCATTACGTTCAGGTGGTTACTTGAGATATCTTTCATTTTTCGAAGTTAGACCAAAGTTGATAACATCGGAACAATACTAGCACACCGAATCAACCGTATACTAAGGTCTCATGGCAAAAAAGAGGAGCGCCTTATATTGAATCAAGATGTAACTGTTATTTTGAAGCAATACACTTTTATGGTAGCTGACATCATGAAGAATCCTGAAATGCCATTTTCAGTATCATCAAGTCATACAATGTATCACATCACCAACATACCAACTGGCGGAAAATGTCGCCTATTTTACACGTCTGTATTTCAGCTGATCTTTATTACATTTGATTTCAGGGTAGAAAAAATAACTCACAGGTCTCATCTAATCGAAAACAAACGTGTGCTACATTAAAATTCGATATGAATTGGCTTACCAGATATCCCTTGGAGTGTAGTTCTGAACATACGAGAAACTTATATATACTCATTGTGCAACGGTATATATATATTTGTGAGGTATCAGAGGATACGATGAACATTATGATTATGTTGAAAAATTGTCATACGCACACCGAAGAAGTGAGATATGAAAGTGGTATCTAGTGTGATCACACATCATATTCACAGATGCAGAGAATACTGAACTTGAAAATAAATGCCATCTAATTATTTGTATATATAGCTCCCAAATACAATGAATTTAATGTTCATGATGATACCAATAATCCCAGTCTGTGTTATATCAAACTTTATACAGGTCAAACCGCCAGAATCTAACTGGTTCGCATCAAAATATTTGGATTATCTTACAAATGATGAGTCGTCTGGCCACATATTTGCCAAAATTACGGCTCAAATGGTAGGAAACAGTATGTCAAAGGTAGACTTAACATCCTGCAAATTTCAACGCACAGGGCGATACACCCAGAATAGACAAGAAGTTAGATGTGGGTTTGATTCCTTTTTGTAAATCATGTAGAAATAGAGCTCAAATAAATCATACGAAAATATGTTTATATAGAAAGCTAAACATAGTAAGAGACACATTACAACTTTTAACCTTATTAGCATTTCTGTGATAATAAAATATCAATGATATATTTGTGCACATGACTATGTTAGCATAAGATCAATATATTTTGTACGTGGTATATAGTTGACCATGATGCCTCTAAATTAGGTCTTTAGGGTGAGCTGTTAAACACCACAGTTGATTAGGCTGCGTTTTACGTTTCCAAGCTTCTATTTCTACTTTTATGCACACTAAATGTGCCATTAAAATATATATTTCGTGATTTATTTCGGCTTTAATAAACCATTGTTTCTGTCACTAAAGCTTCACTTGCAATCAGGTGATCAGTGTATATATATATTGCCCAAAATTACATCATTATTATGAATTTCAAATTTGGTAAAATGTACTGACCCTTCCAAAAACAATACATTACAGGATAGCTCTTCCGAAGTAGCTTCAGACATTCAAGGTTTATCCTTCTTGCAGCATTTTAAATTGTTCATAAACTGGGTAAAATCGGACCTCAAACTTGACTTTACAGAAACAATTATTGTGTCAGCTTGTTTTGTTGCAACCCTTTCTTTGATTTAGTTCCATTCAAACTTGCTGAATTTGTTTTACCTTGATATTTAAATTCTTGGAGCTATGATCAGGGTTAAGCATATGACTATATTGGTGATAATCTCCTTTCCAAAAATCAGCCATGCTCATTTAAGTATATGGAAACATGTGCAAACCAAATTCCAACACAAACATTTTCTTTTACTCTTCTTCTTTGTCATTACTGCAATGCACAACATTCAAGTAAATTGGTTCGACATACATCTTCTTTTTTTAGTCATAGTATGTACTATAATTAGCATGAGCAAGTATTCATACATATTGCATCATGTCCTCTGCGCCGCCTGATTGGGTTCAATCCAATATATTGTATTTAATATGTCATGTTTTTTTTTCTTTTGAAAAAGTGCAAAAAATTACGGTTAATATGCACGTCTTCCTTCACAGGTCCCTGCTTTTTCATCACTCTCTTGTCGGCGTCAATAACATTGTAATTTGACCCATCTAATCATTGTGGGCCAGTGTTTGTTTCCACGTATAACATAATTTCGTGCTTTTAGCATAAAGTTGTCAGACCAAAACCTGGTCGTTGTCTTGTGAACGTAAATACATGTAATAATAAATGCACTTTATCGGAAAACCGCTGTCCCTGTATTATAGGGTTACCATTTTACAGTTATCAAACCAAAGAGTGGTTTTTGTCTTTGTATCATTTACACCGTCGTCACTTTATGATAATATTATTATGCCTTCCAGTAATGAGACCAAAAGGTGGTCGTTGTCTCTTTATCATTTATACTTATGTTAATGTTATATTTTTAAAGTAAACGGGCCAAAAAGGTGGTCGTTGTTACTATATCATTTATAATGTAACCATATTATCGTTTTACAGTAATCAGACCAAAACCTGGTCGTTGTCTGGTTACAGTAAATAATGTAATAATAAGAATCAGAAAAAAAATTCGGTTATTGTTTTATATTATTCATACTGTTGTCACTATATCGTAGTTATCTTGTAAGGTTTAAAGAAGTCAGACCAAATGTGGTCGTTGTGTCTATATCATTTATAATAATGTAACAGAATAATAGTTTTACCGTGCTACAGTAACCAGACTAAAATGTGGTCTCGTTGTCTTTGTATCATTGATATTGCTGTCGTTATATTATAGTTTTACTGTTTCAAAGTAATCAGACCAAATGTGGTCATTGTCTGTATATCAGTGACACTAATATCACAAAGTTATAGTTTTACCGTGCTAAAGCTACCAGACCAAAATGTTGTCGTTCTCCCTATTTCATTTCAATTGCTGTCATTATATAATTTTTCTTTATTTTAATCAGACGAAATGCGGTCGTTGTCTCTATATATCATATGTACTAATGTCGCTCTATTATAGTTTAACTGTGCAATACTAATGTCGCTCTATTATAGTATTACTGTGCAACAGTAATCAGACCAAACTGTGGTCGTTGTCGCTATATCATTTATGCTGCTGTCATTATACTATAGTTTTACTGTTTATAGTAATCAGACCAAAATTATATAAAGCATCATCTAACCTTTTAGGTTAAAATAGCTGGAACTATGAATTTTTTAAAACAGGTCAAAGTCAACCACCTGTAATCTCAGCATGGCTCTTAGAGATGACCATCACCATGCGCAATATAAAACATTACTTCTTTGGGTTCTTGCAGCACTGGTGGTTAATAGTGAAGTGCTATAGCTGAAGTAGTTGTTACCATACTTTCATTGATGCCTATTGCGATACTGCCCAAGCATTCACACAGTTGTTTTTACCAAACCACTTCAATTTTATTGGATATGCTGTCACTTCAGTGTAACTGACATAGAATCATTTGGACCTACACAAACAGCCTCTCTTCCTTTTGCAGCCAAGAGTTTTCATGCACAACTTCACCATTCAACAACGCCTTCAGTGAATGGGACATGAAGAAGTGTTTCCCATCTGCCCACATTTCAGAAACCGCATCAATTTCCGTGCAGGGAGCACTGTCTAGCTCAGGCCACTCAAACTTAAGAATTCCCTCAGAGCACGCTTTTGCCGACAATGGCTTGTCATCTTCGATTGTGTATTTGGTCTTCTGCTGGTAGTCAAATATCGTACCAGTGTCATGCAGATATGTTCTTCCCCAGTCTTTCTTTCGTTCGACGCTGTACTGACCAGACATCATGTCCACGGATGCTGATCTTTGATAATCTGGCTGACGTTCAACATGCAGACTTACAGGGACTAACTTACGTTCGCCTACATCATGCACCAGGGGAACATTTGGCCACGAGAAAACACCATTCACATCCTTCTCCAAGATTGGAAGATGTAAAGCAGTTTTATAGCCGACAGGCCTGGATGGGCCATTCATACAGCCCAGGTGTATAGCCATCTCTATTGGATCATTGCTGTTGGCGGGCCATATCATGGGCCAGTAATTCGAAGATACAGACAAACGGAGTCTGTGGCCTGTTTTGATGCAGGTTCCAATGGCCTTAAATTCCAGGATCACTTTGTAAGGATGACCTGGCTTCAAATCCGCCACCTTGGCTGGTGAGTGTCCATCTCGATGTGTTAGGTTTAGAACCCCATATGTCAAGAGGGATGATTTCCCGTCTTCAGAAACGTCACAAAGACGTGCTGCCAGCACACCCTGATTACCGTTGCCCACAGATACTGTGCAGTGGAGCGTTGAAATTCCGCAGATGGTGATATCTGACTGAAGTTCATCGGTTGTCCAGGAGAGGCTTTGTGAATCCTCCAAATGCTGGTCCATTGGAAAATCTCCATCCCCATGAGGGACCCATACGAAGTTAGTGTAGCCAGACTGAGAGGAAAATCGCACATTTTGAACCTCAGAACGTATATTTTGTCCATCAGTACATTCCCCTGGGTGCAAAGAGTTTTCCCCTGGTATTAGGATTGATCGTTTTTTCTCTTTGACCAATTGCGATTTTTTCACTGGTACCCACTCTCCAGGAACTGTTGACATGTATGGCTGGCGAATTATGCTGTCCTGAATGTATGCTCTCATGGCAGGGGCATCCATAGCATGATTGTCAATACCCTTCAAGTGGCAGTCCCACCATTTGAGACATTCACCTAGGAAATCTATTTCTGGCTCTGAATCTTGAATAAAAATAATGGCAGACATCAAGTGTTTGTTTTTTCACACTTTTCAAGCACACAATATCAACTTAAATGTACTTCAAAATGTCTTTTCATCCATGCCGAATTGAAAATGGTCTATGTATTGCACACCATTTTATGTCACTCCTTGGAATTCCTGTTCAATTTTACTGAAATGCACACCATGTCTTTGTGAGGAATTTACATACAGTGGACAAATGGGACAACACAATCGATGTACTGATGCTCGCTACTTTGAATTTACACGCCAGTGAGTTTTTAGTCGTTTCAAGAATTTCAAGGGCAATTGGTTTCGAATGAAATGCCAAAGGACTAATCATCTTTTGAATCTGTTCTGATACGACAATGACGCTACAATTATATATATATATATATAAAACAAAAGCTGCAACCGCAACAAAGCAACAGAAATATAATAAAAGAGTTTTTGCTGTAAGAAAATGATTGGCTCAAAGTAGTGTGCATTTGCAACTTTATTTGGCAATGTGACATTTCTCTTTATTGGTCAGATCATCAGTAGTTCTGACAATTTGAGACACCTTCAGGTGGTGTCAGATTTTGTGAATGGTATAGTTTAGGCTACTAGCAGAACAATTGAAGCTAAATCTGCAGTGCTGTACGCGACAAAATGGTATACATTAATGTATCCCCACAAAAACTGACCATCATAAAAACATATGCATCAGTGCTACATCGTCCTTGTGAATCGATAGATACATAGATAGACATGTATAAATAAATCAATAAACAAAACTAACAATGTGTACCTGGAGCAGTAATGTCAGGGTACTCGTGTGACCAAGGTCCTATGAGACCACGACACGAAGGCAGGTTTTCAATCATCCTGAATACTGCATTTGTATACCCATCATGCCAGCTGCCTAAAATAGAAGAAGGACTTATACACAGAGAGCTGTAACCATATACTTGTGCCCACTAAGCGATAAAATGAATTGTGCAAGATTGATACCGTAATAATGATTGTCTACTTTACGTTAAGGGGTAAATGTAGCCACAAGCATCTTTTTATATATGTATAAATTTATCTAAGCTATGTAACATAAAACCTTGCTTCAAAGAATTACTGAATGAGCGGGAATTCCACCACAGAATCCAGTGCTTTTATGATGAACTATCATAATTCTTTCAAAAATGATTCATGATTCAGCTTTCTGAACATCAACGGCGCGTAATGATACTTTAAAAATCTCATTGGCTTGACTTGAAAGTTTCTTTTAATACATTTTGGGATTTCTTGAACCCAATCCTGTAGCTAAACCATTTAAAAGCTCAATGGATGTATCCAGTGGGCACACAATTAGCTTGACAATGGATGGGCAGCACAATGACTATTTTCGAGGCTATTTCATATTTCATATTCTTCTTTCGAATTGTAAAGCAATCTTCTGCCAAACTGATATCCCTTCATTCGTACACAATAGTCGCGAGCAGCGAACTACAAAAATATTAAGCAACTGGTGTCGATCAATGAATCCAAATGTAATGTTTAAATTGTAGGCGCAGTGATATTAAATCTTTCCACATTTTTGACTGAACCAAAGGCATTTCTGGGCGCAGTTTTGGCCCAATAAAAACCTATGGTGCGAAAGTACTTTTTTTTCGGAAGTTAAATGAAGATGTCCTGGGCAATCGAGTCGACAAAAACTAATAATACAACGCCTCTGATTTGCGTGTTTGTATATATGTTTGTGCATTAAGTTTTGATTTGTCAGTTGAAAGCAAAACCACCATGTTAGTTTGCTTGCTTTACTGTACAGGAATTTAGTGCCTTAGTAGCCTATTAATAATAATAACCACTACGATATGTCTCATGTCAAATGATTTCCCAGACATGAGGTGCACTTTTATACTTCAGTTGCGTTCTAATATGGTTCATACCTATCGCAAGCACCGGACACTTGACTTTCCTATAGTCCTCGCATATTGACCCATTGTGCCAGTATTCATCTCGAAGTTGGTGCTTTATCCACGTGTGCATCCATGGTTGAGCCTGTTTCTGAAGGCGTTCTGTCCACAATTCCTTCCAGTCAGAGACAAACCTTGGGCAAGGTGGAGTCGCATTCACGATCAAAAACAGAGCCTCCCAGATGATTAGATCACACACAAGCAAACAGCCACCCAAAAACTTGGTGTCAGTTGCATACCGGTCGTCAGTTGAGTAAACAGTGATTATGGTCTTCAAACCAGGTGGCTGCTGTGAAGCTGCTATCAAGGCACTAAAGCCACCATAACTTTCTCCAATCATGCCGACATTTCCGTTGCACCAACTTTGATTCGACAGCCAGCCAATCATGTGGCATATGTCGTCCTGCTCCTGTTTGGTGTACTCATCAAAGTACAAGCCTTGTGAATCCCCACAGCCTCGCAGGTCCATGCGCACACAGATGTAACCATGTGAGCTGAACCAAAGATGATGCGGATTGTCTCTTATGATGAAACAATCGCTCTTCCTATATGGCGCTACTTCCAAAATGGCAGGCATAGTATCTGCATTTCTGTGTGAACTGTCCGAATGCCCCTGATACACAATTCTTTCTTCAAAGCCACTGAAGCATGTGTGGGACACATTTGAGGAAGGAAACCAAATTTTCAGAGATAATTTTACTCCATCCGGCATAGGTACATAATAGTGAGGAATTAGCGTGACAGGGCAAGGACCCAGCCCGTATTGCTGTTCTTCGGTCATCCCAATGGCCTAGGTGAAAGGGAAAGAAAACGATTGGCTATATCACATTTTCCATGAAACCATATATTTTTCCCCAAAACACTTCTGTTAAAAACTAGCAATGCGTTTCTTGTTCGTTCTAAACTGTGTGTTTTTAAATCGGAAGGGGGGGGGGGTGAAGTGCAGATTTTATTGTCTTTATTATCTATTACATATCCATTATTTTTGTTAGCTTTCAAATGTTGTACAAAAATTTATCCTTGAAAGTTGAGAGCATGTTGAGTAAATTATAACCAACAAATTGTATTTGTTAGACACGAAAATATATGAATCACTGAACAAGCACTGAAACCTTGTTTGAAACTGCTGATATATTTGCATGAAAATGAAAACACAAAATAATTATGAACCGAATATGTTATGTTGGCTATTTGTGCGTTACTTCTTTGTGGCAGGCATTTGGTCGTAAAGAGCCCGACCTGATGCCGTAAAAGCAGCGAGTGAAATAAATCTTTGAGTAATAAAATAATCAGAATTTTTTTCCTTTAATACCAGTTGTGGAGAAATCTAACCAACGAGATCTTTCAAACATGTGACTTTTTCACAATTCTAAACGTGGGACACAAACCAAACCCCAAAATTGCGGCACTTTCATCGTCTACACCAGTGGTTGTGCAATGCTTCACTTTTCATTTACTTAACCTAAACCTCTGTTTCCAAAAAGTTTCATGTGTCTTCTGGAAAACAGAAATGAAAATGGACCGTGGATGCAGATTTGTGGACAAAAAATATACACTCTACTTATGCTTCAGCTTAATAAAACGAAAAAAAGTTTAAATGCATCTAGCTATTAGTAGAAAAAATGTATGATACAACAACAAAAGGCACACAATAATTGTCAGGTCATCTTTGCCGCAATCATTCAGTAATGTTATCGATGTCGCCATTGGAGGAACATGCAGGGCGGATGCATAAAAACTCCCTTAGATATATTGGACACCAGTGTCTGGGTCACTGGGTATATATAGATGTCTTATATTATCAGTAGCAAATTACAATCGGCCACATTGATACACATCATCAGATTCAAATTGCCCTGTTATACTGGAGGATTCAAACTTCCATGACTTGGTTACCTGAAGCTGAAACACAATGTTCGATTTGTGTTTATTTGTTTTCCAGTTCTTTCTTTGTCTTTGTTTTTTTTCCTTTCAGGTTAATTTTGCTCCACTGCTTGAAACTGTTTCAATGACTTTAATTCGATAGAAACAGTTAATGTGAACCGTTCTATCCACTTAACTTTTATTACATGTATTGAGCACACTGACTCGAACTGAAAACTGACGGCACCACAAATATCACATTTCAAACAGTTTAAGAACGAGTGTCATATACAGATATAAATTACTATAATGTACATACCTCCATTTATGTGTAAGCTATAATCTGCCCTGCCGAGGTGGCATCTGCTATATCAACTGACTGCGTTATGCTAAAAGACACCTTATGTATGCTTACTGGCGATGGTGAGGATGACGTATGCTTTGTTTACTTGCTGGTGATGGTGATGACCATGTATGTTTTGTTTCCAACACATGACGAACGTTTGCTGTGACAACGGAAGACTGGTACAAAATTAAAAATGCTCGATAAACATCACGTGAGTTTATGGTGTGAGAGTCCATTACTATTCCATTTTTGGGAGTGGTCATGCAGTTCAAAAATAACCTTGATGGAAACAAAACAAGTGTGTCATCAGATCAAAGCTGCATGATGGCATTACTGGTATTGGTTAAAGATAACGACGATTATCTTGTTCAGTAAAATTCGATCTGATATTGCACACTGATACATCGTACAGCTAGCTATATTAGTTTCATGTAGTTCAAAATGTTTACTGCCAAATATCGTGGGAAATTGTACTCATCTTAAACAGCAAGCAGTAAAGAGAGAAAAGTCAGTCCAGATTGCCCCTTGGCAATGGTGTTAGCACCGCCGAGGTGCACATGACGCATGGTATCAATGAGTGACCTTTTGACGACAAAATACAAATTACTCGATAGATCCGTTCACGTGCAACAAGTCTTTGGATCAAGAGATCAAACTTGCAAATCTTCATGTACCCTCTTGACAGAATGCTATCAAAAACAAAACAAAAAAGCCCTCAAAAATGGCAATGGCATCAATACAGATTGTAATGTAACGAAACGAATATAAACAACGAAACCCGTCCCTGCATAAGCAGATACAACAAGAACTAAAATAATGATACTGATGATGATGATGATGATGATGATGATGATGATGATGATGATAATAATAATAATAACAAAAAAGCTTATTGAACCCCCGATGCTGGAAGAATTATGCTCTAATGTGCTTTCGTCACCAAAAAGTCATGTAAATGTGACTTTCGACATAAGTAGTAAACATGTGTTCAACTTGCTGTGGATATATGTTGGTTTTGGACAAATTTTACGTGCCTTGTGAGACGTATGGTATTCTCAGTCTTTGTCCAATAAAAGTTACGTAATATACCTGCCATTCACTGCCCAATACAGAAGTCTTTCATCAGCCTGGTGACAATACTGTACAATCCATTTCAGCTTCAGAAGGTATGGGTCCAAAGCAACTCACAATCATTATTGCTGACCACTTTGGTAATTTCTTGCTGGATTCCTTAGCAAATGAGGCTATTCATGAGAAAATATCCTCTCTCATTATCAGTCCAATAAATGATAGGGTTATTGCTTGTGGGAAGACCGTGGAAAAGTAACAACACCATGTCAATGAGCTTGAGTGGATGCTCAATGACTGGCCACCAATAATCATTAGGTTTGTAAGTTACTGGGCACGTCAGAGCGTCTATCAAGCTCGTTTCCAACTAAAAGGCGACCGTAACATATATACAAAAGGTGATCTAACCAAGAGAAGGAAAGTCTTGGTATATACAGCGTGGACTCTCAAACATAATGGTCACATTGGTGATACCTGGGTATTTGATTTTTAAATATATTTCTTAATGCTAATCAGTCCAGAAGTAGCTAATTGCCGGACCGACTGACCTGCAGAATTTCATGACCGTCAAGGGAAAACCCGACCCTGTGCGAGATGTTAATGACATCAGCGTCGGTGACTTGTACACTTTAAATCGTGCTTCTCTGAAGAAAGTCCCTGAATCTATTGCAGTCACTGCAGACCTGGCCGGTGGATAAAGCAAGTTCCAGAGGACCTTATCAGTCTCTTCTGGTGCTGATTGTGATGTCACAACTTGAGTTGATTTCTACCCATATACAGTTCCTCAAAGGCATCTTACACACTAGTTGTATTGGTGACCATGTGAACACATAATCCACTAATTCCTAATTGCTGACTACATGAGGACATTTTCTATCAATTACTAATCTGTGACCATGGGGACACATTTAAAAAAAACAAAACAAAACAAAAAAAAACCGAGCTATCACTGACTCCCTCCTGTTGGTCTATATGATCTATGATACCAAATATTACTTACCTTGTAAAACTATGCTTCATCCCGATTTTGCGCTTTATCGTTGTGTGTGCGCGTGGCAAATCTTCGTAAAGATATGATACGAGGTGTTAATTACCTTGAAAAAATTATGCTACGTCGCGATCTTATGCTATATCCTTTGATATAGACAAATCTTCGTAATTGTATCATCACCTATAAGCACTTAATTTTCAGGAATAACAAGAAAGACAATTGCTCCTTATAGATGAACACTGTGTTATACAGCTGGGTACCATATTGAAGTCAGGCGACTGGTGCCAAAGATTGCAGGTTCGAGTCCCGCTCGTTTTGAACATAAAATACGTGGATGCGTGAATTGCTTATCAATATGCATTACATGGTGCCTCACCTGAACTTAAACGTATTAACAAATTTTATCCTGTGTACTACTTGTTCCATGTATTCATGCTTTCTGTTTTATAGCGAGGCTTTAGGGCTACGCATTATAATCTTTACCCGTCATCAGAGTGCCGAAAGTTCTTGCATCAAGTCGACTTTAATGGATCGATTTGAACATCTTGCTGTCGATTCATCTTAACGTCAATGAATCAGTGACTTACCGACTACACTTGCATTTCAAGTAACAATTGTTAAAGTGGTCTCAATGATATATATTTATTTGATTGCTTTAAGTGAAGGTGCTTTATATATTCACTCCCCATTTACATTGTGTGCTCTACTTGGCACACTTTTTTTACCACAACTTAAATGATTTTTCTTTCGGAATGCTGATTTCCTCATATTATGACAAATGTCTTTCTTATACTCGCTGTATTTTCTTGTATTTATTATGCTTTTATATGCTAATGTCAAAGATGGCCTTTTTCATTAAATGTTGTTCCTGCAAAATATTTGTATTTATACTATTCAGTATATAGGAAATTGCTTTAAATGATTGGTTCATATTTGCCCTGTGCAAAAAGTCCTCAAATGCGCGTATCTTTACAGAAATCAAATTGTATTCCTGTTAATTCATTCATTATTTTATACATGGCTTTCAATTTTATTTGTTCGTTGCTATCCTGTATCTTGTCGCACTGCAGTGTTGATGAGATACAGCCAGTGTTCACTTCTCGCTGGAAGATTCTCTAATAATATATCGTATTTTCTCTCATTCTGTCTGTTCCCTTCTTTTTCTCCCCGCGGGGGGATGTTTATTTTAACCAGGGCACTGACAACACTGGTGGTCTTTGTGATATCAGTGTATGCCATCTAATTATACGTAATTTGTCTCACGGTAAGCTCAATCTAATTGCCGTCAAATTTTGCTCCTGAGTCAGTCATCAGAGCACTGATCGTCAATGATCTACACCTGACGACAATTTACGTGTGTCTAGATTCCATACAATTCGACGTAAAGATGGTGTGAACGGTCAAGACGGCGGTGTTGCCCTATACTGTTCTCTATCATTTACTTTTCAAGACGCTACGACTTCCCGACATTGAACTAACTTGGAGTGAGATCAGACTTCTTAATAATCTCTTCCTGATCGGTGTAGTTTATAGACCCCGAACTCAATCATATGTTCCTGGGATGGACTCCAGGATAGGATTGACCAGACTAAAATATAATTAGTGAAGATATTATCATTATTGCAGGCGATTAAAGATCAGGTTTTAGTTCTTCTCTCGGTCAAAAAGACCTTTGCGTATCAAATACAGTAACACTGCATATAAATTAACCTAAGAATTACTGAAAAAACAGCGATGTGCCCAGACCAAATTATGTCGTATATTCCCGATTCCATAGTTGAACAGCGAGAGACGCCCCGTTTAGCTCGGATCACTCTGTTGTTTCCGTTAAAATAAAATTTCGATTTAAACCTGAAATCACATATAAAAGACCCATCTGGCCATTTTAAAATGCGAATTTTAACCATCTTAGTTTAAGCATAGGTAAAGTGAACGGAGACAGTTGTTTCACATCACATGATGCGAACTCTTGTTGTTCGGCTTGGTCCGATATTATTTTACAAACCGCCAAAGTTTGTATGACGAAAAATATGGTAACTATTCGGCATCATGATCTCCCATGGTACAACTCGTCCCTCCAGCGTTTCAAGCGTAAAGCCTTGTCAGCCTACAACAAAACTAAAGCCCAGGCAAAGTCAAATTTTAATACCCTTGAATGTAGCACCGCATGGCGGACATACAAGCATTCACGTGATAGCTGTCAAAAGGCTTTTAAGCAGGCAGAAATCGATTGTAATCTACATTTTTGTGAATCTCTCCAAAATAACTCAAAAGGGAAAAAAACTAAGGTGGAGAACAGGAAATCATTTCATTAAATGGAATCACCAATCATGTATTCCTTCGATACTAAATAATGGCGAACACTTCACTGAGAGTATTTCTGAAACAGAAAAGTATTTCTAAAACAGAAGTGTTCAATGCTTTTTTTTTTCTAAACCAGCATAATGCTGATACATCTTTTGCGCCTGAGTTGCCTCAGCTGCTTTACCTGTCAATACTTTATGGGACATTCTTATGACGGGAAATGAAGTTTTGGATATTCTTAGCTCTCCGCATGTGACAAAGGCTACTGCATCTAATAAAATTTGACCAAAATTATTGAAAGGGGCATCTTTGCGCACTTCCTGACCACTCACGATTCTTTTTAATCAATCTTTGCAACAATATATATTTCCCTCAGAACCGATGACGTGGATTTTCCTCCACTCCTCGAAAAAGGCAACGCTAATGTGTGTGGAAATTACTGGAAAAATATCACTGCTCAGCTGTACAGGTAAAGTCACGGAAAAGGTAACTTTAAACTTGTTATTAATTTTGTTCAGGAAGAACATGGTTATCTCTTAAAACCTGCCTGGTTTCACACCGGGCATCTCTACTGTCAACCAGCTTCTATCTTTATATCATGAACTTTGTTGAGCTGTATAAACCTTTAAAAAAGAATTTCGAATAATATTTCTTGATATAAGTTAGGCATTCGATAAAATGTGACATGATGGTTTGCTCTACAAATTACAAAAAAAAAGTTGCATAACTGGAAACATTTTAAAAAAAACTATCTTTACCATCGAAAACAACGAGCCGTTATCTATGGTCAGTCCTCCCGTCGAGAACACTTCATGCTGGTGGCCCGCAAGGCTCAGCTCTTGAACCATTACTCTTTTGAATCTTTATGAATGGCATAGTTGATATAGTGATTTCACAAATTAAGTTATTTGCTGATGATACAACATTGTTTTTAACTGGTGATAATCCAATTACTGCTGCCAATTCTTTTAATACTGATTTCTCTACTTTCGACAACTGGTCAATAGCTTGACCAATTAATTTCAATGCTTCAAAAACAAATACAATGCTTCTTTCCCGAAAAACATACTGCGGCTGATAATTACACCATTAGGCTTCCAAGCACAATGGTTAAATAACGTCAAGTAACATGGATATTTAGGCTTAACAATAAAGTCCGACTTGAGGTTGAATGAGCACATTAACTACATAGTATTAAAGGCAACTGAGCATGTAATATCATGAAATTACTACAATCTCCTGTTAATCGTAAAAGTTAGGAAAATATTTATACACCCCACATCTGGCCAATACTTGCATATGCTAGAACCGTGCGGGGTGGATGTGCACAGGCAGATGAAACACAATAAGAGGCTGTTCAGCTGGTTGCAGCTCGAGTAGTTAGTGGGGCAATGGAAACAACACCTTCAATTAAACTTTATAAACAGACTGGCTTGGACCTACTGTGAAAACGAAGTGAAAAAGCAAAATGATCCATATGTACAAAAAGCCATGGGTTAAGTTCAAATTTTCTCCATCATGCTATACCACATATTCCACATTGTTCAACAACTTCACCCATGATACACGTAAGAAATTCGACTTGCTTCATTTCAGGTCAGGTGCTGAAGTTTTTGATAAATCATCTTTCCGGTCAGCGACGGGACTTTAAAACTCACTCCCTTTAAACTAAACAAGATAAATAAAAAAGTTGTTGGCCCTGTGAGAGACCCATGTTTATGTTATATCGGCAAAAGGAAATAAGCAAATTTGCATGCAGGACACGAATGAACCAGTTTAACAGTCATGTATTTCAAATAAGTGTAAAAGACACACCAAGATATGCCTGTGGCACTTGATGTTTCATGATGTTTGTCACTATTTCTTCATTTGTCCTTTTTCTGCAATAACTCGCAACAAATGACATGTTATGATCATAAATTTAGCTCCTTTTACGCTGCAAACGTTACTTTTTGCTGCGCGCTACTGATTCTGTTCTCGACAAGGACAAATTGAGATTTCTTGCTGTTCAAGATTTTATCAATGAATAAGAAATATTTCAATTAAATGACATGTATGGCATAGGATTGTCCTTTGTACAGGTAGCAGTTATACTGCTGAGAAAGAAAGATGCAACCCCCATTGGTTTAACATGGGTTGCTCTAGATATGTTTTTATATGGAAAATATGGATGTTGCTTGGAATATTGTGTAACATCAACAGCATAGCTTAGGGTATGCCTAAACACTCACAGACAAACAAAATGTTCTGAAAACAAGACAACGGCCATAGAGGTGTAGAAAAGTTTCTGGTATCAGGGAGTCTATGGGCTGTATAAGGGGGCCATGGCACTTCTAGAACCAATGTGCATCCACAATGCCATGGTGTACAAGTTACCTACATCTGTCTGAATCTGACATGTGCAGGGCCATTGGGATGTTGCAGGCTGGCTTTGTTCAGCAGGATGTTGCCAGGCTAATGTGGTACTCCAGGCGATTGGTGAAAAGTTGGTGGGACTGCTTCCAGGAAAGCATAGGATGTAACGGGAAGGCTGGATCTGGGTGACCAAGACTGTCAGATGGGACGGAGGGGGTCTTAATCCAGTGTGTGGAGTGGAACAGATTTCTTTCCACCAAAGGTATCGCCACCAGTGGTGCCAGGTCGTCAACATCAGGACATCACAGCCTACCATTAAGAAAAGACTAGTGTCAGCCAAACAGAGGGTATACCACCCTGCAATTCACATCCTTGTCAGTCTTTCACACAAGACACGGCAGGTATAGTGGTGTAAGGAACCTGCAGCACGGACCAGAAATCAATGGAAAAGTTTAATGTGGTCAGATGAAGTTTGATTCTGCTTGGATTTCCAGGGTGGAAGAATAAGGGTTCGACAAGTGCCCTCCGAGAGGTTCATAGAGGGATGCATGGTTGAATATGACCACCACAGAGGAGGCAGTGTTATGATATGGGGGGCGATTTCAGCAACACAGAGCACAGCGCTCGTCAAGGGGATCGGGACACTAACAGGCCACTCCTACATGGACTAGATAATACACGAAGTTGATGAATGGATTCAACAATATCCAGGGTTACTGTTTCAACAGGACAACACACGACCACACTGCCCGAGTCAGCATGCAGTATCTACAGCATCACAATATCCCATCGTTTCCATGGCCAGCCCATTCTCCTGACATGTCCCCCATCGAGCATTTGCGGGATGTGCTTGGCTGTCAAGTCCTGTCACTTGATTTAGTACACATATTTGCATAATGGGTAATTTTTTTCTCATCTATTTTGATAAATAATGCATCGGCTATGTTTTGCAATGGGCTGTGTTCTCCGACTCACACTAGTTGTAGATATAAAGAACGGAGAATGTATTTATAATGTGCCAGATTTATAAATGTCATGGAAACAATGTGCACATACTTTTTCATTTGCTGTCAGCTCAGCTGACTTACAAGTCATTAACACCATAAGGGGCCATGCCTAGTATGTGTCGTTCTATGTTTGACACAAGTGATAAAGTTGGGGTTTTCAGTCGTTAGGACCATATGTTTTGGAAAAAAATAAGCTTGTAGATAAAGAATATTCAAAGGTTGAAAGGACCAGTTTAATACTACCAGTTGCCTTATATGGGTGGCTTCCTCTGTCAAGTCAGGAGTGACATTTAGTTCTTCGTGTTGGTATTGAAAGCTGAATGTTGTTGTTTTGGTGATTCTTGAATATCTGTTTTTTGCTGCATTTGACTTTGTTCTCATTGTTTCGCCGAACTCTACATATAAGGGCAATGTTTTTTCTAAACTGTTTAATAAATAATTCATTGACTGTGTTGTGTTGTAGGCTGTGTTCTCTGTCTCATAGTTATGAAGGGGGTAGAGCGTTTTTGTAATCTTTCAGCTTCATAAATGTCACAATGAAAAAACTCTGTCGGCTAAATTTCTTTTGCTGTCAGCTCAGCTGACTGACAAATCAGGAACAAATACCATGAGGTGGCAGGCCTATCATGTCTCTTTCTATTTTCGGTGCAAGGGATAATGCTTGGCTTTTAAGTGGTTAGACTTATATGCTTTTTTAAAAAAATAAGCATATGGTCAATTAAGAATATTTCAAAGGTTGAGCAAACTGGTTAAAAACCACCAGATGTCTTTTCAGGATGACTACCTGTCTCACGTCAGCAGTGATATTTGTGTCTTTGCATTGGTATTGAAAGCAGAATGTTTATGTTTTGGTAAAGTGTGAATATCTATCTTTGGCTGTATTTGACTTTGCTTTCATTGTTTGGTTGAGATATATAAATGTGAGTAATGTTTTTCTGAACTATCAGGTGTTGCACCACCCACCTACCGTCTGGTACAGTGGCTTTTTGCTGCAAATACATCAGATTATCCTGCCAAGATTGCTGGATATTTCGCATTTTCTATGCAGGAAATTTGCCCATTTCCTTAGAACTTGTGTGGATGTGACGTAATGCAAGGATTAAGGAACAAGGTATGCAGATGGATCAGGCTGATGTGCAGTTGACAGGTTGTTCACCTTTGCTGGCATTGCTGGTGATGCTACTAGTGTTGGTCACTTTTGGCTGGTAACCGATCCGCTGACCACTTCTTTTCGTGGTTTGTCTTGATGTTATGTGCGAAGAAATGTCTGTATCACATGAACCCTGAAAATATAGAGACTAAAAATATTTCCATGTATTGCTCTCCCTTTTTGATCAATGGGATACCCAAGCTAGGGCCAGAGCCTTACAATTTAACTATATTTTGACATACACAAGGGTTCGTCTATGATGTGGGTGAGGGATACAGATTTCGTACCCAGGCCAGGCATAGTTGGAATATATATATATATATATATATATATATATATATATATATATATATATATATATATATATATATATATATATATATATATATATAACTTGGAACAAGACAGTCTCTTGCAGTTAGGAAAGGGAAATATCAGAATGTGCTGTACTGTATGACTATATGCAAAAACAATGCCTTGAGGAAAGCACACCTTATTGCAAAACTACTTGACAATGTTTGAAGACTGGATGAACAATCCCGACAGAGTAACATCTATGTTGATTACAGTATGGCAGGTAATCACAACAGTGGTAAATAGAAATGCCAATTGCTTGGAAACTGAAATTTGCATACACATCCGTACAAAAGAGATTACATATTCAAAGGGAACAGTACCAGTGCATTCCTATGCAGCGGGTGCTTACGGTCAAGTATAAATGTTTTGCACATTTGCAAACATGAGCATGATTAAAAAAAGACTATACCACCAATTTGTTGACACAATATTTGCATTTGGCTACCTACTCTACTATGAAAGCGCTGCAAATGCTCTGAAAGGGGAATATAAAAAAGCAAGGATGCTGGAATGAGGGCTTTTCGTGAAAGTAACAATCGTTTTCCAAGGACTGGCGACACAGGCTAGTCACTAAATTTGTAAGTTAGCAGTGTGACACATTGCATACCACACACGCACATGCAGACCCATACACATTTTAGTCCCTATATAAGGATCTAGGAACATAAAACACAAAATACTTACTATTTTCATTTCAAACACTACTGTCCCCGTCAAGGTGGGTTTTGCTGACCCAGGTTTGCAGCTAGTACATGTTTGAGAGAAACATACAATCGACTCGTTCAGTGTCAAGCTTTGAATGAGCCCAGAGCTTCACAAGCGCCAAAGAAAAGCTGTAGATCTTGTGGTACCAGCAAATCAGATTTCTCATAGGTGCCATTATAGCATATCCTGGAATGTCTAAAAGAGACAGGTTTTTTGAATGTGGGTAAGGCCATGCTCACCAATTAAGTTGAACTCTTATTTACAAAATTACGGGCCTAAACATAGGTGATGACCCCCCCCCCCACCACGTAAAAGAAAAACGTCCATGATAGATTATAAAAATTGTTTAATTTAAAGATGGTTGGACATGGATTGCAAATATGCTTTGTAGATTTTTGTCTCAAACAATATCCAACACTCCAGTCAAGCCATACTCTGCAGCCCTTGGTTTTTGAAGTTATACCTGGCTAGTACCCTCTGTTGGCGATTGCAAGGTGCAACCATCCAGGCCATTCCCATGGTTATGCTCTCTTATGGTAAATGTAGGCATGCTGGTTATTGAATGATAGTCGGTTTACAAACAGTATGAAAGTTACATTGAAATGTCAATCAGAAAAAAATTGACGTTTGTCGAAATTGGTGATGAAAGAGTTGAACCTTTATGTTAGACACATTCACCTTTATAGCAATTCGTTTTCAGTTTCGTTTCCTTTTTACATATTTTGCTTTGACGTTTATGACAAGGGTGTGTAATGATACACAGGCGAGCGTGTCTTAAATTACCAGACATAACATGTTCTGTACGGAGCTAGAGCCGGTACCTTTTAGATTTATTCTAAGTCGTCAATTCTTAAGGTGGCAGATGTGAAGCTAGTGTGCAGTGAGACTTGCAACTTTCGATCAATTTTACCCATTCTGTTTTTTTTCACAAGTACTTTACACCTATATATTTTCCGATTGCTACTTGTCCAACAAATTGTCTCCATTTTTTTTGGCAGGATTATTTTTTTGTTTTGAGATTTTTTAGAATTCTTTCTGACTTGGTTGGATTTTCACATTTTTTGTGAAAAAATTGCACATTTTTTTAAAGTTATAATCAGATGAAATTGAATATATATATCGATGTCCGGATCGAATTCAATGGTGAGTCCTGAAATACTATAAATAAAAAGTTATAAAGTTTTTTGTTGGTCTTAAAAAGATTGTTCATTTTCTTTGTTAAAATTGCTCAAAAAGTCTTGGAAGGGGTATTCAGAAAAACAATTCAGGGGATCCTGACCTGGATATGATATTTTCCTTTTGATGTCCATTGATTTTAATGTGATGGACTATCCCTGTGTTTGTAAGACTAGATCCAATTGCAAAGGTTGTGCTAAAAACAGTTCCGAGAAAATTGCGTTGAAAGAAAATGTTGCCAATTCTTATGCTTTTGGCTGTAATATGACACATACTTAATTCCTCTTTGTGTTTTTATTATTTTACGGAATAAACTCATACTTTTACCACTGTGATGTTGTCATTCAAAAAAACATATTTTGAGGCTTAAAACTCGACTTTTTTTGACTTGGGAACATCAAAGGTAACCACATTTGGCTTGTTTGGGCGTGGGTTAACATGCGGATCTCCATATTTGGGACTCATTAAGTAAATTGTGTTAATTTTTTTCACATCAATAGAGAATTTCAAAGAAGTCAAAACAGTGATAGTGATTAGTCTCTGTTCTCCCTTTCTTCTCTCAATGGCTAATGCTTTCCTGTTCCCTAGATATGAATGACCGTTGTCAATGGCTCACCTGGTTTCCAGGGATCATGGACTAATGACTGTGCAAACAATGGCACGATTCATTATCATGCCCATTCAAACAAAGGCCATGTGGTCAAAAATGCAGAAACTGTGAAGTGTAGATAAAGATTGTGAGCTCAGCTATCTCAAATACATTTGTTCTTCACATATCTGATTTTTGGGAGCATGTAGTTTAAGTATCAATCTATCCAAAAATATGAAAAAGTGATTGGCGGTTATCCAAAGGTGCTGGCTTCAGATCCTCCACCGTAAAACTTGTTTACATTTATGTAATGGACGCGGGGCCAATGATGTCAGTATAAACTGTCCATAATGTGTACATATGCCTGTTGCATATACCATCAAATTCAATATGATTACCTCTAAATATGTTAAAGGTTAATTTAGACAAATGTTCCATTGCAATTTCGATGAAAATGTTTTAGTAAGTACATAGTCTTCAAGTAGTAAACAAGACACAACCTTTCATTTTATGGCCCATGGCACCTTTCAGAATTCCCTGTGTACAATTATATCTAATAAAAGGTATATGCAATATTTAGTAGAACATTTGGTCGTTTAGATACTTCATCTTTTAAATATTCCATATTTTCTGAATAGTAAAGTATCAATTTCTCTATCAAATCCAGCAATAAAACGTTTTCCTGTTTTATTGTCTAACAAATATCCAAGGACATAAAAGCGTTCTTGTTTTCATAATTGAATATCTGCACCTTTAAAATTCGAATATGCATTCAGTGAATATCTTCCTTGAACGGGGAATACAATTTGTCTTGAACGTTTTTAAACTGCTTAAATGGCATTAATATAATTTACCCAATCCATCTTAAAAGTGTTGTAAGGAGCTAATTGGATATTTCAATTACTCTAAGGTCAGTCAATTGTTTGTTTGAGGATGTGTACCACCTTTTGTTTTGCATTTTGTGTTTAAACTGAGCTCGTACTTGGATAAAGGGGAGACCAAATCATTTGCCTATTGTCAGAAAAATGAATATCAATGGATCACAACTGTTCGTGTGGTTTTTGGTATTCTACACATGAGTTTGCCTTTACGTTTGTTCCGCACTTTTCCAGTGAGTGTACAAGTAATTCAGAAGGTTCCTGAGTTGCACCCGCCGAACTGTCAAATGTCCAGGCCACATTCATGAAAAAAAACATGTATGGACAATTGCGTAGGTTATATAGCAGAGTACAAATACGTAATTATAAAACAGAGTAAGAATATTTTGCACGTGGACAAATATGCCACCCGCAGTGAAAATCTAGTTAAAAATAACGCACACCAAAAAACACACTTCATGCTTTGAATAAAATCTGGAACGTTCCAATTATGCCAGTTCAAGTGACCATAATAAACGGCAAATATTGACCTGTTGTTAAAGTTAAAACAACACTTATCGCAAGCATTCACACTTTAGTACACATGGACAAAAATTTGGAATCCTGAGGCCACACAAGACTATTCGTGAAGTAGCCTGATTTGTGTCATATTCTGGAGAAATTTACGTCCACATATACTCTATTAAACATAATGCTTTTAGAAACTTACACAAGTATGATTATTTACACAACTGGCGGAAAATATCTATCGACCTGATTCATAGGCACAACTGTTGTGTATCAATACAGTGGCACATACAGTTGAAGAAAACTTAGAAATTTATTATCGGTATATAATATTTTATTTTGGGAATAGCAAAAAGAGGAAATAGCCTGATTCCACAGAGACCTAAAAGTCCTGTACCCTGCTCGAGTGCCATCTGCGGACTGAGAAGTGGACTGGTAAATGCGAAAGTTTTGAGTGGGCATTTAAGTGTCTCTATGTATACTGTAATATAAACTTAGTAATAAGGTTTCTCTGCCCTATTGGTCACTTGCCAATCATTAAATATGGTTCTAATGCAAATAGCCCCTAAGTTAGAATATAGGTACGAAATTTTATACTGTTGTCCCAGACATGAAGGAGCATGTCCATGTCACCATCTGCAGTGTGAACCTCCATTTTATCGAAGACGCTTATTGCATGCAATGTATCCAGGTTGTGACCGCAATAGTTGTAGTGTTACCACGCGAACAGTACAGTTTAAGGAAGTAAACTGTTACCTTTGAAATTAGATCTCGGTTACCCATATGAAGCGTCAACCCAGGTTAAAAAACTCCACATATATGCATCGTTTCCGATTTGTAAGTCCTTGGGTCCGATAAGAGACTGCTTACTAAGTTGTGCACTCTCCTCTTATGATATCTTTCCTCTCTTCTTTTCTCTTTTTTTCACTCTTTCCCTCCCCATTTCATCTTATCTCATCTTGCAGACCAAAGAAGCCGAGTGAATGGGATCTTCATAAGAAAATGTAAGGCAACTAAGGAGAGGGAAAACCTACGACACTCTTAGCTCGGAGAGGGTCATGGATAGGCGCAGGAAAAATCTAAGCACATCATTTCTGTTGTTTTTTCTTTCCTCAACCCGGTCTTAGTGTACTGATCAGAAAGGGAAAAACTGCAAGATAAAAACGCATCTGCGATCATATACTTTTTCGGGCGTGTTCAAATATATTTATTGATACTTTACTTTTGTTATTGTTACATTGAGCAGGCGTTGTGGAACTTGGGGGCAAAGAACCCAATGTAGTTTTGCTTTGGCAATTTAGTTAACGATTTACAGAGTATATTCAGGAGAAAAATCTGGTAAGACAGAAGAAATGTTTCAATGTGAGTAATGAGAAGAATATCACAAGGAAAAACTGAAGACGAAGGAAGAAGAGGATGTGAAGAGGAAGGAGAAGGAGAAGGAGAAGGAGAAGGAGAAGGAGAAGGAGAAGGAGAAGGAGAAGATGAAGAAGTCAAGGAGAAGGAGAAGGAGAAGGAGAAGAAGAAGGAGAAGGAGAAGATGAAGAAGTCAAGGAATTCGGATTTTAAGCATGGGTATTCTGTAATACGTTACCGCATACGCCT
This sequence comes from Hermodice carunculata, assembly GCA_964020975.1. NCBI lineage: Eukaryota > Metazoa > Annelida > Polychaeta > Eunicida > Amphinomidae > Hermodice > Hermodice carunculata. The sequence continues at coordinate 97,097,781 of OZ026620.1, read as the reverse complement.
CGTATAACAACGCACCGTGCCGATATATTTCCGGACCCATACATATAAGAAGTATCCAGTATATATTACATTCGGACCCATGCACATCGGACAGAATCTCGTTCCCGTTTGCTGCCTTATACTCAAAATGCGTTTAGAGCAGAATGTAACTTGTGATGCGTAACATGTGGCCGAGATCCTATTTATACAGACACAACACACTGCCTTTTTTCGCCCTTGACAAGGATAGTTACTCAGTTCATCGCCAAGCTTCATCGTTATCACCAGGGACCATAAGTCCGCATATTGTACAAGTTAAAAAGATTATATTGACATACAACGAAAACCTTTTAATGCCCCTGCAACATTCTTGCAATGTAAGAACATAATTTATATGATTTATTTTCCACAATTTTCTTCTCTGTTATCGGACTACATGCTAATTCAAGTAGTTTTCACCTGAGAGTTGCATATAATCATTATCCTTATCATCATCATCATCGTCGTCATCGTCGTCGTCGTCGTCATTGTTGTCTGATATCTTGGAATCCATGATCATTTTTTTTTTGGATAGGGCCCAGTGAAATATTTTACAGAATGGTGTAAACTATAAGTTGTGTCAACAGGAAAGTTAATACTACCAAATATGCCTTATTCGCGTCACATTCCATAGGGGATTAAGATCAATGACGTACATGTAACATCCCCTGCCCCACAGGTGTTTAAGAATGGGTCAGTGATTTTTATGGAATATGAAAAATAGGAAAACCGTGACGGCCCCACATTCTAGAGCGGATTTCGATTTATTCAAAAATTATACATGTAGCTCCACTGTACACACAGAATTTAAACGTTATATCCAGTTGACAGCCCCGTTGTGTGTCCTTTCTGTGTGTTGTCAGCTGAAGCATGTTCCGGACTCCACACACGATTCGTGCTGTCCTGCCAATACTTGTCTTTTATTTTGGGAAGGATTAATATAGGTCTGAGCCCTCTTTTCCAATTGATAAACATATGTTTGTAACAAATCAATGTACTTTAATTGAATAAAATATATGTGAACCAACGTTACACCCTCAAAAATGATAACCTCAACAAAAACCTAAAGATACATAATCGGGTTTCGCATGGGTGTTAAGAAATATATAGCCCCACGGGCATCTGAGCCAGATAATCTTAGCGCACAGAGAATACACATATATGTATAGGGTCTCAAAATGCGGCCAGACAGTGTTGACTGAAGGGACTAGCGAGTTGGCTGCCTGTAAAAGACTGCGAGTGGCAGTACTGACAACCGGGATTAACATTGGTCTCTCTCCATTGACCAAGCACTTAAAGCTTTAAGAAATATAAAATGGGACTACTTTGTTCTTTCTCATACAAGACACTTCAAGGAAAACTTTAGTTTTACGTCAGTTTTGTATCAAAGAAAAAGGTCACAGTATAATGCACACAAATTAATGAAAGCAATGTATAAAGGTAGGATGAAGCACTATTTGAAGCAACTGTCGATGCTTTGAGAAACAAAGAAACATAGCCTTTATTAATTTTGACAAGCTACCTGAAAGTCAGGCCGTACAGAAAATACAATTGACAGAAAAGTTACTTTGATGCATTGCAGGAAGGCAGCCCAGTAGATTTCTGTATAGACAATACACGTACCTGATTGCTTTGCAAAAGACACGCCCACAGGTAAAGTGTTGCACCACCAAGAGGCGCAAGTGTATTAGCAAACAGACAATTGGATCCCTACAAAATATATATGGACACGGTGTTGAATTATACTTATCTAATGGTGCAAAAGAAAGCCAGCTTCAAACTTGTCCATACTTTAAGGACAATGCAGGTTACATGGACGGCACTGCCTCTGTTATTAGTCTGAATTATGGTCTGTCATTACACAAGAAATGGTCAAAGTTTGGACATGACAAGCCCCCTCATTTCCTGACACATTTCCGTAACCCCATTTATTGCCCTACGGTATTCCAGTCATGGTCAAATTGACATCTACTGTACACGCATTTCGTTTGATGAGAATGGGCACAGAGGATTTCAAAGTGGATGTTCAGCAGCAATGTTGTTTATCTGTGCGGTCTGTTTGGCCCCTATACTATATATGGACGTGTGCAACACAGCACCGCTAAATATCTCATCATGAAGCCAGACACGATAACACATACTCTTGCATAAAGTACTCCACATGTGCAGCTGGATAACTGATTTCAGGGCCGAACATCTGCACAAATCGTGCTAGGCTCACTTGCCTCTGAAGCCCTGTCAGGAAGCAATACTCAAAACCTCTTCAATTTTCGACATTATAATCTGAAGTACCTACAGATCTCAGTAGATGGCAATATCTACCAAAGAAAACATTAAAGCCAGACTATACCAAAAAGCTATACATGGACTTTTACTTGACTGTGTTCACAGGGACTGGTAAATGGAACGCCAAGCCCCCCACCCCCAAAATAATATCCTTTGGCTCCCCTAAGCCGAACGACCCATCCTCAAACCCACCGCCCCACCGATGTTAACAAACTGGCGGCCGACCTACTTCCTCAATACTCACTGCAACTCAACTACTCTGTAAAAGCACAGAAGGGGAAAAAAATCGACGGACCGACTGACCTAACGCCATTTTAGAAAGGGGAACAATATGTTGAAATGCGGTGGTTTGACTCGTGAATTCATATTGAGTTAATCATTGCAAGTGCAAAACATTGGCATGAATATTGGCCTAATGAGATACTACATTTATGTGATGATTCCACACCTGATACAGCCATCAAATGTAGGCGAATGAAAAGTGCCAGTCAGTTGCTACCATGTTGCTCATGGACGGGACAGAGCTACGGGAGGCCTGCTGGTAGGCTCGAAATAGTTGCACGGGACTCTTACAAAAAATCGACCAGAAGAAGAGGGCTATCACATGTTGAATAAAATATATTTTGATTTAAAGTGAAGTCGAAAGTTTTGATGAGTGGAGAGGATAATCAAAATGTCAACTATGTATTAAAAAATTCGTTTGTGGTGGATTCATTTGGATTCGTACGATATATTTGCATTGTTTTAACCAAGGAGGGTAGAAAGACAGGAGGGATTTGTGCCATGAATTTTACTCCTATCTTGTTCAGTGTTCCAGATTTGTTCCATTTGAACGTTTTAATGAAAATATAAAATTTAGTTGATTGCTTGAATAATATTATTGTCTCATGTCAGCATCTAGCGATCACCCGGACAGATAACAACACATCTACGTGTTCGCAGAGGCTTCGTTACTGTAATAATAATAATAATAATAATAATAATAATAATAATAATAATAATAATAATAATAATAATAAAAATAATAATAATAATAATAATAATAATAATAATAATAATAAACTTTATTTCAAGTCGAGTGAGTACAAAATTAAGAACATAAGCACTGAAGCACTATTTGTCGACCGACATTGGTACATGAAATAATGGAAATGAAAAAAAAATTTACAATGATGTACAATGAAATCAGTATACATCCTGTCAGTGATTATACATGGGTTGTGATTAAGCCGCCGGAGTTCTGTATTTGCACATCGAGCAGAAGCAGGACGGGCCAAGCCATGTCTTAATTAAACCTTTGAATTTCGTGAAATCAGTGGCACGTTTCAGATCAGTTGGTAAGAGATTCCACAGCTTAGCCCCTTAGTTGTATCCATTCTTCATGGTGTTAAAAGGAGGTAGATTCACTTTATGATCATCTCTTAAGTTATATTTACTTTCCTTTTGTACAAACATATCATTTAGAAATTCTGGACATTATTTTGACACAACTTTGTATACCTCAATAGACAATTTACGTAGCCTTCCCAAATATAAAGATGGCTTTTTAGAACGTTGTAATAAGTGAGCGTAGGATGATGTGGCATCATTGTAAACAAAGCGAAGCGCCCTTTCCTGTAATTTTTTTCCATTTTGGCAGTGTACGTGTTGCCACATAAGTGCTATGCGAGGGGGCAATAATCAAAGTTTGCTAGAATAAAATCATTAAATATTTGTAATGTTTCCTTTTCATTCAGCACATTTGAAAACCTCCTCAAAACACTTATTTCCTTAGCTGCTTGTGAGCAAATGTAAGAGACATGGTCGTGAAAGTTTAATTTATCGTCACTGTACACACCAAGCAATTTGACGCATCTATCTGGATGTAAGATAACACCATCTATTTCAAAACTGAAATCAGTTATACCTGTATTTTTCTGTGTGCTTAGCAACAGGGCCTGAAACTTATCCGGATTCACTATCGTTCCGTTTGCCTGAAACCAACCTATAGCAATATTTGCAGCATGTTCTAAAGTGTTTATTACATTTCGAATGTTACTACCGTGAAACGCTAGTGTATTATCGTCGGCGTAGTTATAGGTGTCACAAATTCCTTCCATGTGGTAGAAAAAGTCATTCATGAAAATATTAAACATTAAAGGACCGAGAATGCTTCCCTGAGGTACACCTTTCAGGATTTCAGTCCACTCACTAGTTGTACCACCTTACTTAACCCTTTGCTTACGTCCGGTCAGGTAGCTAGACAGTAATCTACAATAGCTGCAATGCAGAGTCGCCTTTTTCACTTCTCTATTCCTACTTTGAGGTCCACATATATAAATTGAACATTTTTCTTTGGCTTCATGTTCGTGTACATATAGTTTTTTTACTTCATTACCAGAGACTATACGGATCTACGATATACGGCAAAAGTTCTTTGATGTTTCGATTGTTTCAACAGGCCTATATTGATTGAGACTCAAAAATTGTTATTATGTATGCACCTGTTACTAGTTTTGTCACACAGACACAGGAACTGCCATTTCTTGTATCTTTACAAAATATGTTTATATGTGGGTTACTGGCCTTCAATAAAAATATCAGTTGAATCAAGCTCTTTCGCCACCAATACTGTACTGAGTCTGTCGACATATGACGTATATCTTACAGGCCCTATGTCTATCTTTCAGGTCAACAGGCATGTCTTGGTTGTACTGTTAGATAGGCCTATGTGGCCGTCCGCCTGACAAATAAGGCGATTAATTTCCATAAGTTGTCAGATATATCAAATACAACCATTTTCGATACATGTGTATCTGCGAGAACATGATTACTAATGCCCTGGTGCGTTGATGCCACACTGACCCAGGGTTCATTTGACGAACTTCGTCAACTTGAACTCCGTGCTGTAGGATCACTTCATTCTTACAATCAGCGCTGAAGTAGTTCGCGCGACTTGAAATACATGAAGAAAAAAAAATCTAAGCCATGTTTGCCAAAATAAATAAAGAAGCATTTTTTAATGTGCTTTTATGTAGCTCAACTCAAGAGCATACAAAGGGTGTTAGGATTTGATTTATAGTTGTGTAGTTCTAAATATTTCGTTTCTGGTAAAATTATTATTGGCCCAAGTAGATCAAAACAAGTGTGTGTGTGTGTGTGTGTGTGTGTGTGCCCCAGAACAGGCATAACGTAATCCTCCGAAAGCCATCCAAAGGTTTATGTGGGGATTTACGTCGACGAATGTTGTCTCCTCGTGTCAAGCCCAAAGCTCTGTGACCGGACGACTACTATAAAAAGTGCATTAAAACAAAATTAATTGTCAGTTTTGCCACAAAATGCTTTCTTTCTAATCAATTTTGAGATATCAATGATGGGAGGAATTTGACTCATTTGACATGTTGGCCGGGCAGAAGCCATCTGAATCACATGGCTCATTAATATTGAACGAGCATCACGCGGGGCTTACAAATTTTAATTCAGGGTGGTCAAACAAGGATCATCATGTGATCAGTCCTATAATGAAAGTGTCTCAAGAAAAGGAGTTGCTACATGTACATGCAGACTTCACAATTATTTTGTTGTGTAACCATAATAAAACAATTAACGGGCGAGCAATTAACCCATGCATTTGGGTATAACACGGTCAGACCGCTCTGATTTGCCTGATTGTTTTTTTTAGTTGTTTTTTTGGGTGTGTTTTTTGTTTTTATTTGTCTTTTTTTTGTTTTGTTTTCTTTTTTATTGTTTTTTTGGGCGAGAGGGAGAGAGAGAGAGCTGCTTCTCTCATTCATTTTCTTTCCGTTTTTTTTCAGTTACATTAGAGCTAGATCACTGAAAGATCACTGATTTAAAAAAAGAAAAAAAAGTTTGTTCCCTGCGACCTTTCTCATAATCTGACTTCTATAGGGAGACAGACAGACAGGGAACGTCTCATTGAATTCACTACAGGCTGGGTACATGATTTTTTTGCCCATTGATTTATTTTCTTTTGTTTAAAGTTACAATACTGAAAGATATGAATTTCTTTTGTTTAGCTTTAGTTGAAAATTCTCTCAGTCTGTGTATACAGAGAGAGCACGAATGATTTAAAGGTAAATTTAGTCTTACCAGCGGGAATTTGAGCTAAGCACATACAGCGGAAGGATGGATGGAAGAACACAGGTGACATCAGGTATTAAATGGGGCGGGGGGTTTTTTGTTGGTTTTTTTTGGGGGGGGGGAGGGTGGTTTCTGTATATTTAATTATTTAATGTATACCATATTTACTAATAGCGTCAAACCAACTCCTTTGGCAGGAAGTGGTGACCCTGAAAAGGACCTTTGGGTTAGGCCCTATCATTTGAGGTTAAAAGGGGCTGCTGTAGGCATACGGTGACCAGGTTGAAGTGGATGGAAGCACTATTCCCAGTTTTCACCTGGCCTCCATGTGTGTTCTAGTTGTGGCCGACGACCCAAGAACCACCAACTGTTTGCAGTGTTAGCGCACGAAACAAGCATTTACAAAGGATTGTAGGCCCACTTGATTTTGAGGAGCGTGCGTATGAGATACATGTAGGTGTATGCGGCGTATATGAGGGGTATCCTTCACACCCTGGGTATTATTGGTGTATTGTTAGAGGCACCAGCATATTAAAGGCAGAGAAAGCGTATTTCGTTATGTATGATCTGACAGGCCCTCCCGACCCCCTTTTTTCCCCTTGTGGGACGATCTTTCATAATCTGTGCTAACTCCGGCAAATGTGCGTTGCCGCCATAATTATTTTGATGCAATTTTCGTGGGTTTTTTTCCTCATTTTACTAGAAACCCTACCAAAATAAAATAAATACTTGCCGACTGATTGATGTCTTTCATACCGATATTTTTCATTATACGAGGAAAAGGTTTTTCAGGTTGGTTGCAAATGTACTGATGATAATTGATGTTCGTAACAGAGGCTGTGGCCTAAGACAACTTAGGCTGATAAACGAGTTTTGTAGAAGTAAAGCATTTCTAGACAAAGGGTTAACGAATTAATATGTATCTATCCCTGGGTATTAGATGTGCCACCACAAATGATAATACATCCAGATGTTGAAAGTGGGAATACATGAACAAAAGGCAATTGCAATTTGTGCTCTGTGAGTGTGGCAGAAAATGTACTTGAAACTACAGGAAGTCTGTGCGCCACGCAGCTACTTTCGGTTTCATGTCTGGCCTGGAACTTAAGATGATCAAGATCACTTTGGGCAATTTGATACCCAATCCCTTTTGACTATGCTTCTGAGTCACTGTGATGAAATGATGTTAGTATACGAAACAAAAGTAAAAAAAAAAGAGAGAGAGAGAAAGAATGAAAGAAAGAATGAAAGAAAGACAGAAGGAAAGAAAGAAAGAAAAAGAGAGAGAGACAGAAAGAAAGAAATAAAAAAAGACACAGAGAGAGAGAGAGAGAGAGAGAGAGAGAGAGAGAGAGAGAGAGAGAGACGTGTACATTATCACGTGGAAGTAGAAGAAATATTCCACTTTGAGTTTGCTTTCACAAATTCTTCACTGACAAAAATGCCCTTCAGTTCTCTGTCAAAATAGTAATGAAATAAAATGTAGTTCATGATACAATAAATTGTTATAACTTTCATTGCGGCATTGGAAAGTAATCCGTGGTCTTATGAGTCACATACTAGTAGGCCTAAATTAAAGTTAATAACACGGACATGGATTGCCTATAATGAGCCTACAAATTCTGAAGACACGAGACAGGTGATCAAGTGACAATAATTTGATAAAAAAACTTCTTGAAAGTACACTTAAACATACATGTACATATATACAATTACTTTATTCATTGCCTGTTAACAATCACTCGTAATTTAAGATAAAAAAAAGTGTAAGGTTTCACTTGATCCAGCCTACGAGACATAACACACCCGGCGACATGAAACGGCTCGCATTCCTTCGACCCTTGCGACTCACGTTCAGGCTACCTTTGTTGAATGACATTATTGGTTTGGTTAGTATAAATGAACAGAAACACGCGGGAGCAAAACAAATGCTATCAATAGCTTACTGTTGAAAATTGCAAATTTATATGGTTGTACAAAGAGGTTGTGGCCTGTGGGTGCCGGGGATTCAAAAGCAGGTTCGAAAACCGACTCTTTCATGATGAGACTGACACAACAAACGATAGTTTATCATTCCTGGCTGGAAGACTTCCTCAGGTGGCAGCTGCGCCTGGTGATGTGTCTCACGGGCCGCTCCAGCCGAAACTGGTCATTCGTTTTGGTTGAACAAGATGATAGAGAGAGGGGAATCAAAACGATTTGGCCCATAAATTCTTCTGCCCTCGTATTGCATTTAAGTGCATGTAGGCTACATGTACAGGTATTTTTTCCCACCTACAAATAAAGCTTTATTTCTGTGTTGGGTTAAAGACACTGAATACATAACTTGTTAATGTTGGGAGTGGGTACATTTTGCCAGCATCAAACATTTGGGACATGCTTTGTAGCCACTATAAATGTCGTTGTCAGGTTTGGATGTTTTTGAAATGCATTTGTTGAAGTGTTTAAAACGCGTTTGGTGAAGTGTTAGAAACGTTTTTATTGTCCAAGCGTTTCAAACGCATTTGTGAGAAAGAGTCTGAAACGCATTTGCAAGGAGTTTGTTTCAAGTTTGAGTTTTCTTGTTTGTGTTTGTGGATCGTTTGGGAAGTGTTTGGCGATTGTCAACTTAAACGCAGGCGTTACTGTTGTTCTATTTTGCTGGGGAACCTGCTGTATTATCCATGTATTGACTACCTGGGCAATCCAGGATAAACATACATCTTTTAATCAAATATTCATTTTGATATTCAGTAATTTGATATTGGTAATGCAACCGCACGCGTTCTGTGATTACATGGTGTGTTAGCGACATTTGACAGGACGCGTTCCGACGGGAACGAGAACGCGATAGACTGCGATCTGAGGACACGGGCTAGAACGCAAAAGGTACCTTTATCCCGCAAGAATGTAACGGGACGTGAACGGAACACGAACGGTATGCGAACGGACCATGAACGTGTTTATGGTCCGTTCTCTGTAACGTTTTGCTCGGGCGTAACTATACACACACACACACACGCATATATATATATATATATATATATATACTATTTCGGTCCCGTGTATGGAGATCTGGGTCGGTTTCCCATTTACATAAGTATATGGAAAAATTTGATAAAATTCATATATCACGCTCAAGATGCACCAGACAATACACGATTGCATGCAGCTTATTCAGAAGCTATTAATATGAAACATATCGTAAATACATGGGCTTCTAATGTAAACTTAGTTACAGAACACTATGGATTTTCCTTACAGGAATGCAATTTAAGTATAATAAATAAAATGCAAGATAATTACTGCCAAATGTGGAGGGAACAGCTAGATAAGAATGCTGCGGATAACTACAGTGGAAATAAACTCAGGTTTTATAGAACCATCAAATTAAATTATGAATACGAGTCTTACTTAAATACAGTAAAGAATTCTGAACACAGGAAAGCCCTAATACGGTTACGCATTAGTGCTGATAAGCTTGAAATAGAGGTTGGACGGTATAAAGCAATTCCTGCTACTAATAGATTATGTAAGCAGTGTAATACTGGTGAGGTGGAGGATGAAAATATTTTATATTTACCTGCAGACAAAACACCGATGTGAGAAAAAGATCTATTTATGCATTGTACTAAAAAATCAAAAACCTTTTCTAACTTGACAAATGAGAATAAACTTATTTACATATTTTCATCTGATGACCTCACCACCGAAATAGTTGAATTTTGTCACTAACGAGTACTGGAAACTCATTAAACAGTTGGAAAATGTAGTATGCCCCAAATCAATCCCGTCTGAAAAAATAGATGCAAAAGTATGGTTATATCACTTTACGAGAATCATGTCAGATGAAACGAAAGTAAAGGGCAGTCCCGTGTACGATCAGGTTAAAAAGAAATTAGATGAAGCAGTGGTCCCCATATTTTCCGAACTCGATTTTAAAATTAGTAGAAGTGAAATAAAATATTGTATTGATGAACTAAAAAATGGTAAATCCCCGGGCAAAGATGGAGTATTGAATGAGATGATCAAATCCTGCAGAGATACATTACTTCCTGTATTAGCAAAGCTATTTAATATGATATTTACATCTGGTTGTTTTCCACCTCCATGGAAAATAAGTATGCTTACACTTATACATAAAGGTGGATCTGCTTTAGACCCTAATAAATACAGGGGCATTTCTTTGAGTAGCTGTTTATCCAAATTATTTTGCGCAGTAATGAAAAAACGTTTGGACCACCATATGAAGAAAAAGGGACACAGCAGTAAATTTCAGATTGGGTTCGTAAAAAATTGTTGCACAAGCGATCACATATTTGTCCTTCGATCTCTTATAGACAATAATGTCAAAATAGCGGGCAAGCAGAAATTCCTTTACGTATGTTTTATTGATTTATAGAAAGCCTTCGATACTGTGTGGCATGATGGTCTATTTTACAAATGTCTAAAATATGAAATAGGAGGGTTTATGAATGAAATTTTGAGAGACATGTGTGACAAGTCGTCTATACAGTTAATTTTCCACTCAGGATTATACGAAAATATATATCTAACCAATGGCGTAAAACAAGGATGTGCTCTTAGTCGAACGTTATTCAATTTATTTATTAATGATTTACCAGAAATTTTTACAGATGATTGTGATCCAGTTACATTATACAAGGAAAAGCTGAGTTGTCTTCTTTATGCAGACGACCTTGTACTCATTTCGGATAGTCAGAGTGGTTTGCAATGTTGTCTTGATAAGCTCTATTCATATTGTCAAAATTGGAACTTAAATATTAACGTGGAGAAATCTAAAGTTGTTATATTTAATAAGGCTGGCAAGAAGATTGTGAGACGATTTTTTATCGGTAATCAAGAATTGGAAATATCTAATAAATTTACATATCTGTGTCTTGAAATGACGTCAAATGAAAATTTTGCTGAAGCTGTCAGACAACTATGTGAAAAAGCAAGGAAGTCTCTTGGTCGCTTAAAGCGAACTTTATTCAGTGACATTGTGATATTCGATTGCATCTTGATTTCTTTGATAAACTTATTTCTCCAATCTTTCTTTACGGGTGTGAAATATGGGGTGCCTATACAATTTCTCCACTAAAATGTATTGGTAGGGATGATATTAGGGGATATTTGAGGACGGAGTTTGAAAAGTTGCATCTGAGTTTTCTTAAGTACACTCTGGGAGTGAATTCAAAAGCCTCTAATATTGCTGTACTGAGTGAGCTCGGAGCATATCCATATTCGTTAAAAATAATGAAAAGTGTTTGTAAGAACTGGCACCGCATAAGAAATTCTGATTCACATGAAATTTTATACGATGCTTACAAATGTAATGTTGAATTGCTGGCATCGAATAACTCAACCTGGTTGAACAATATCAAAACTACAATGTCGCTCATTAGCTGTAATGATATTTGGAACAATGACGGTGATGAATATGGGGAATTTTCACACAATTTAATAGAGAAATTATTAAAAGAGAAATTTATACTTCAATGGCAGAATGATTTCCTTAAACAAGCCTATCCAGATAAAAAGTTGAGAACCTATTCGAAATTTAAATCAGATTTCAAAATAGAAAAGTACCTAATTGTATTGAAGAATTTGAACGAAAGGAAAAACTTGACCAGATTACGAATAAGCGCACAAAATTTGAACATTGAAAAAGGTAGACAGAGAAGGCCAGTTAAGGTTCCCATTGATGAGAGAATTTGTGATTCGTGTTTGGAAGTCGAAGATGAATTTCATTACGTTGTAAATTGCCAAAAGTTTAGAGAAGCCAGAAATAGATTATTTGATACTCTGAGTAAATTTATCGTAGGTTTAGACCATTAATCGTCCGAAAACAAATTCATGAAACTTATGAAATGTGACGAAATTGAAATTATATGACAATTTACAAAATTTATATCGGAAACAGTGAAAATCAGGGGTACACTATAGTACTCTGAAGTCATTTAAAACCTAAGATACTTTGAGCTGGGGTTTTTTTTGGGGGGGGGGGGGCTGCTCCTAAGGCATACGTATCAGGAATTGTTGTAATGTACTGTGTTGTATTGTACTGTTGTGGTATAGTGTATTGAGTTACAGATTACCATTTATTGTATTTGTGGTGCAGTAATAAAGTCATTCATTCACACAAAGGCTTTCTAAATCGCAAGTAAATCACGCAGACCTATAAGACAAGACACTTCAAGCAATACCAGGGTTCATATTGTACAGAATAAGAAACTTATTAGTTATATTACTTTAGCATTTTGGTCTGGAACTCTGTAGGTTATACACTAGTTTTTTATTAAATGCTTATGTTGTTTACAATGTATGCTATGTAATTAGTTCACAGGCATCCCGCGTGAGGGCTCCCTTGCCTGCTTTGTATTGTATGTATGATGGTTGAAGCCCGTTTGAGGGCGCCACTTGCTTTGTATTTGGTCCCGTGTGGACGAGAATATACAATAAAGCTGTTTGAATCTGAATCTGAATCGTGATCGTCCAAGTGGCGGCGTTTTCAAATTTTTTGCTCCTGTGAAATTGACTTTTTCTTGGACATTTGCTGGGATTTTTGCCCAACTTGGTTATCATGAGCTTATTATGGATCTATAGAGCTTTCGTGACTACAATGTGACCAGTTTCATGTTTGATCCTGTGCTCTTTGCGGTAGAATTTAAGGGTCTGCATTCCTTTTGAACTTAACTGAACAACAGCCAACATGGAGTATAATAATGGAACCAATGCAAACAGTCCTAGTATGGATAAAAGCGCAAAGCCAAATGAACCAGAAAGTCTCAAACGTGTGGCAAGGCCCTGTTTATCTCTGACTGGTGAGTCTACTCCTACATTTCGATTAAAATCTGATCTTCCAGTTGATGATTTTGAAGTGAAAGTCTCCAGTCACCTTGCTGAAGATAATTCACCATAGAGCATGTCCTGGAATTGTCGCAGGTGTCACTGGCTTTGGTCCACATAATGTCAAGGGAGGGAAAACCCATGTCCATACAGTACCAAAGCTTGTTGTCAACTGCCCCAGATCCTTGGCCACTGGGCCTCAGGTCACCTTACACAAAGGTTCTGTCTGGCAAGGTGAGACAAACACAACCCCAAACAATACTTCATTTCAAGTCCAGGGCATGTCCATTCATGGGGACAAACTGTCCAGTTTGCACCATCACTACACTCTTCCCCGTTTTCTTTAAGAGTACATCATCCTCTATGCAGAATTATGTACATAAAATTGCACTCTTGTCTTGGACTACATCCTGGTGTGACACCTAATTCAAATAATGCACATACACTGTATAAATACTGTTGTAAATGTTGCAGGTAAGAAGTGCACATATTTCTGCAATCCGAAGGGTATTATCCACTATGAGATGCTTTTTTTCCACTTCAGTTTTACTTCTGCACAAGTCTTCATGATGATGTTGATGTTATTGTTGTATATACTGACAATCCCAGCTGTGACAAAGATGTTTCCTCGCCAACAGCTCATTGTACACCTGGCATGTATTTCAAAGAAATGATGCAAAATGCATTTCCATTTCAGGTCCGGTGTCAAACATACTGCATAGTTGATGAGACAACAGGTGCTTGCGATGACAACTAACATCCCAGACCCTATGGATCACTTATGATGTTGAGATAAAATCCATTGCTGCATTGACTTCCTCCTCTCCATTCACAAGAGTACATGGATTCTGAGTCAAGCAGTCATGTAAACTAAATATATTTCAAATATTTTCCAGGTGTGCCATGGGAAGATTTGGGTCTCACATCCAGCCTGTGTTTTTCTGTTACCAGTGTCAGAAAGCCGTCACTGCAGAAAAAGGATTTATTTGACCTCTTACCTCCTCCGGCATTGCTGAATTCATCTTAAAATTCTGTTCCCTTTTCAGGTCACCATAATGATGATTATTTACAAATTTACACATTTCACATTTGGTTTCACATTTGGTTGCCGTCAACCTGTGAAAACATGAAGGCCAACAACTTTCTTATTTATTTTGACAGGATATCTCTAAAATGAAGTCATTAAGTGCATCTTCTAAGAGAATTCTGGAATCTGATTCATCATTGACATGAATGGGGATTATGCAGGGATTTGAGATGACCCATCAAACAATCTATAGCATGGTATACCATCCACATTTCAACTGCTTGTCATTCCTCATCCAAAGAGGTTACCACGTGCTGCCCCAGTTAGAACAATAACTACGGTTATTTTTGCTCCCCTCACAACACAACGAATCTGAGGACAGATCACAATACTGATATTCACCATTCTCTATAAAACTGGTAGTTGCTGGTACTGTGTCCTGACTACTCTTGTTCTGCCGTTCCCTCTTCTCCCTTTTTTCTTTTGTGGAGTAGATGTCACCTGGGGATCATACACAGTTAAGTGTCCTGTTGAATGGGTGCATAACTGGCTGTTGTATATCATACCTGGGGCAACATGGTCAATGGTATCTAATATTACCTGAAGTTCTGTGGGCAGGTATATCAAGTCGTTACAGATTTTCCATCCTCAGGGCCTTGGTTACTTGTTTGTTCCCTTTGTTCAAAATTTCCTCCACTGACATCTGTGGAAAGCTGTGCTGCAAGTGGTTAAAAAGGATAGTCTACTTCATCTGTTTAATAATTGCATGACACTGACTGTTGTTGCATCATCTGTTTGAATTTCATCTACTTTGGCTGCACAATGCACATCATTATGATTATTTTGTTCTGTGCTTGATGGCACTTCAGTGGGAATTCCCGGAAACAACAGCTCATAAAATTCATCATGTTCCCCATTCTGCTTTATGTTCTCCACAATTTGTGAAAATGGCTTTTCTTCTTTGCTCATTTCCCACAAGGATTTCCAAATAAAATT
This sequence comes from Hermodice carunculata, assembly GCA_964020975.1. Lineage (NCBI taxonomy): Eukaryota > Metazoa > Annelida > Polychaeta > Eunicida > Amphinomidae > Hermodice > Hermodice carunculata. Next base: position 97,082,543 of record OZ026620.1, on the reverse strand, counting down.
TGCCAATTCATCCAGACAAGTGTGTGCCAAATTTTCAATTGCTTTCATTGGGAGACTGTTGCTTCTTTTGTAGTTTTCTAGAAGGCAATCGTACAGTGTTATCTTACATTGTTCAAATAGCTTATCTAGTTCTTCATTCAATTGAAAGAAAGGTTTTGCAGTTATAAGAAACCAGCAATCTTGTATTCTAGGAAGCAGTTTCCCCTCATAGATAGCAAGCAGACATTTAAGGGTGCTATATGGTATATTTTATTCAAAGGTGGGCTTGTCCAGTGAAATTATGCTTCTATAATCCTTTAGAGAGCCCATGACTGTATACCAATATTTTTCTTTGTCTGATATCCATCCTTTTTCAGTTGGCACTTTAAAATCAGATGAAAACTCCTTGTCCATGTTTAAAAGATAATCCCATGTCAGCTTCCCTCCATTCTCCTCTCTTCTTCTCACAATCTGCTCTGCTTGTGACTGTGACAAAAAAGGAATGACACTCCATATTTCGTCTTTAAATGCATAATTGATGTGAAGTTTGTATGCCATTGTGTAGGTAATACTACACACAAGCAAATCTAGCAAAAAATATTGAGCATTTACATGTAATCAGGTCAGAAATGTCGTCCTGAAAAAATCATGTATAAATGCTATGATAAAGGATGGGAAACTCCATGGTAAAAATTTAAAAATGGCCACAAAACTGATATGCAGGATCAGAAAAGCAGACCCAATTCAGTATTGTAAAAATTAAGAAGTCAAATCAGATCACTGCCGTTTAGGCAAACACATGTGGTATGTGTATGCTGATTCAAACCTGTCTGTAGCCTAACTGCCAAACATGCCTCAACAATGGCCCGTCGTCTCCTCAGAATGGTCTGCAATTACTTCCAAAATCCAGGCCTACCATTTGGACTTCTGACACCAATGAAGTGAATGTCTCCAGGCACCTTGCTGAAGATAATTCACCATAGAGCATGTCCTGGAATTGTCGCAGGTGTCACTGGCTTTGGTGCTCATAATGTTAAGGGAGGGAAAACCCATGTCCATACAGTACCAAAGTCTGCTGTCAACTGCGCCAGATCCTTGGCCACCGGGCCTCAGGTCACCTTACACAAAGGTTCTGTCTTGCAAGGTGAGACAAACACAACCCCAAACAATACTTCATTTCAAGTACAGGGCGTGTCCATGCATGGGGACAAACTGTGAAGTTTGCATCATCACTACAATTTCATTGAACTGTTGACCGATCCTAGAGTGGTTTCAATTCTGGGAAGTATTTTTGCCAAAGCGGTGAAGTCAGTAACTGACCCCATCAGTACAGAAGTTTCTGAACTTAAAAAGAAAGTTCATCAACAGGACCAGTCTCTGACCAAACAGACAACGTCACTGAACTCGGCTAATGAGAAGATCACAGTTCTAAATAACTAGCTCACAGCCTTAAAAAAAGTCACTTGAAGCAACCAAGAATGAGATCAGAGATTTGAAAATTGCACATGATGATCTGGAACAATATGGCAGGCATGTTAATCTTAGGTTCAGCGGGGTAAAACAGAGTGGAGATGCTAACACACCTGAAGATGCAGACAAGGTTGTGTTACATTTGTGTAAAGATAAGTTAAGAGTTCAAATCCAACTATCTGACATTCAGAGGTCTCACAGACTTGGACCGACTGATTCTAACAATCGAGGCTTAATTGCCAGATTCGTAAGCTACAGAGTTAGATCACAGATTCTAAAGGCACGAAGCAAGTTGAAGGGCACTGGTATATTTGTGAATGAGGAACTGATGAAACACTGCAACAAACTAGCTTATTTGGCAAGGCAATTGAAGAAGGAAAGCAAAATCGTAGATACTTGGACCACAGAAGGAAAAGTATTAGTTAAGTTCCGTGTTGACACAAACAACCCCACACTTAGGACCACTGAAATCAAGGCCAAACAACACTTGCATAGATTTTACTAAATTGTGACACTGAACTGTGATATACATGTATATCCCCATGTGCAAAGCTTTCAGAACTTGTTTAGCCTATTATCTACGCACTAATACCAGCACGCGAAAGACAGTAATTGACTTTTGTCTACATTAATTTGTCTTTCAGCTACAAAAAGGGGTATTGAAATGGCTGAGGTACACAGATGTGGCCAGACATGGTAAAATGTATTTGTCTCTTCCCAGCAACACTCGCTTGAACTTTTTATTGCTTTGCTTACCCTGCCTCACATACATGCGGTATATGCGGTAACATACTGCCCTTTCTGGGATTTTAAATCTCAGCTATTAGTTGTAATAATACATTAAAAAATTCCCGTGCGGAGCAAATTCTAAATTCACCTTGTGCATACCAATGGAACTTGAGGTAAACGTGTGAAACATTTAGCTTATTCCCTATTCCTATCAACTCAGAGGCATACGTAGTGGTAATATGCTGTACATACTAAAGTGTTTCTTTGTTAATTTGCAGTAACCCTTGAGATAACCAGTGAAATTTTTCTAGCTTATGTATTAATTTCAACTCGATGCTGATTTTGTGTAGGCTGCAAACGCAATGAAGTGTATCTTTCATGCCACTTAAATTTCTCTGCAGTTTGCAAATAAGGTCAATTCAAAAGGAAAATCATCTAAACAAACAAACAAACAAACAAACATTAAGGTCATGTTCAAGTCACACGTGACCACCCAATTACAAATGTACTTTTATAGTGCGGCCGACTTCGTGCAGATGTCGCTTGCGACTTTGTCTCATGTTTGGTGTCGCTTCTTCTGACTCTTAATTTTTCTATGTCTGTATTGTCCAAATTTGCTTACTTTTTCCATACAACACGCAGCAGGTACACTGTAACAGGCATCATTGTGAGACTCTGGTCAAGATCAGGGATTAGATAAGTAAACACACAAAGCCTTGGACACTGTACAACAATGTAAGACTTTTAACAGCCCAATGCTGGTATCACAGGGTGGTAATTGCTGGTCTTGTGAGAAATGAAGTCTTATCAGAGTTCTGTTATTTCAGATCTTTTCAGCCTCAACCGGTCAATACTGGATGTTCAAAGTGCAAATCACATATCATAAGATTGTTTATTCTTGCTGCAAGTCTTAACATTGCATTCTACCTCATGTACATTCATGTATGTGTAATATTCCTCATAACACAGTTGCTGTTACCTCTATGTGGTGACATTCACCCCAAACCAGGACCGAATGCTAATTTCTGAAACATTCTACATTCAAATGTTTATAGTTTGGTCGCAAATAGCAAGATGGATAAGATTGGAAGCTTAAGCATTCACCACAACATAGATATTATTTGCTTAAATGAAACCAAACTTGATGCTTCGGTGACAAACGAAGATATTGCAATACCAGGGTTTAACTCTCCAGTGAGACATGATAGAAACAGGCATGGCGGAGGAGTTGCAATCTATGTCAGGCACTACTTAAGCGTCAAAGTCAGAAATGACCTAGCCAGCCCTGATAGTGAATTGGTGTGGGTTCAGGTAAATATTAATAAATTCAAAGTTTTCATGGCTACTTTTTACAGATCACCTAACCAAGATTTAGCCACAAGCAAAAAGTTTCTAGATTCTTTCGAAAATGTTACAGCTAAAGCTATTGTTGAATCTCCCCATGCCATTATTGCTACCGGTGATTTTAACCTACCAGGAATCTGCTGGGTATCTAAGACTTGTATTACTGGCTTTGAGTGGGAATTCTTGAACTCTTGTCTCAGACTTAACCTACACCAAATTGTAACAGAACCAACAAGACAGCAATCAGTGCTGGACCCTGTATTCATTATCAACGATACATTGAATAGTAATGTTCTGAATCTCGCGCCTGTATCAACCTGCGACCATGAACCTTTGTTAATATCTACGGACCTTTCTATCGATAAGAAAAAAGCATACAAGAAGGTGATATGGGATTTTTCTAAAGTAGATGACGATAAAATGCACAATTTATTATCTTCTGCTCCGTGGGATGCAGTGTTTATTGATGATAATGTTGATGATGTGTGTAGGGAGTGAACAGGTTTTCTCAAAGAGGTTGCAGCAGAATGTATTCCCCATAAAACAGTTACTAAAAGACCAAAAGACAAACCTTTTATGACAGGTTTTTTGAGACAAAGTATGAGAGTAAGAGATAAAGCATATAAAAAAGCTAAAAAGGTGCAAAAAGAAAATCATGTTAATGCTGAATCCTATAGGGAAAGGTACCGCCAATTAAGGAACAATGTTGTAAACTTGTTGAGGAATGCCAAACGGGATAATTCCTCGAAAGTTTAGAACATTCTCTCCAATAAATCTACTGAACGTAAAAAATGGTGGATTACATTAAAAAATGCATGTGGCTGGCGGTCAAGTAAACCTATCCCTCCCCTTATCGTTGATGGCTCAATTCTGTTTGACCCTGTTGGCAAGGCCAATGCGTTAAATCATTACTTTGCATCACAGTGGATCAGCGATGATAATGATGCCACGCCACCCCTCCGAGACAGAACAAACGAACATCTCGGAAATATTACGGTTCATGAAAACGAGGTTTTCAACATCTTACAAAGGCTTAAAGTCTCAAAATCAGGGGGTCCCGACAATCTACCAAACAAAGTTTTCCGTTTATTCGCGCCTTTCATAGCTGATGTATTAACAAGACTATTTAACCTATTTCTAAGAAAATCTATTTTTCCAGCGCTTTGGAAGGAGGCTAAGGTAATAAGCATATACAAAAAGGATAAAGACTATCTGCCAAAAAACTACAGACCAGTCTCTCTTTTATGCTCGGCATCTAAGGTATTTGAAGCTATTGTGTTCAGAAGACTTTATGATTTCTTAACCACAAATAGACTACTCACGGCTTGTAACTCCGGATTTAAGAAACTGGATAGTACAGTTAACGAATTAATTAATATCATTTATACCATCCGTGAAGCCTTAGATAGAGGTAAAGAAGTTCGTATGATTTTATTGGATGTGTCAAAGGCCTTTGACCGAGTGTGGCATAGAGGTCTTATGGCTAAATTGAAACAACTTGGCGTACGTGATCCCCTACTTTCGTGGATCATATCATACCTGGGCAATAGAAAACAAAGAGTAGCGTTGGATGGCTCATTTTCAGAATGGGTGATTATTAGATCAGGTCTACCCCAGGGTAGTGTCCTTGGACCCCTGTTGTTCTTGGTTTTTATCAACGATTTGGTCGATGAGCTTACTTGCAAGGTGTACATCTTTGCTGATGACACATCGCTTATTGAAATTATAAAAACCCCAGGTCAAACAGTAATCAGCTTGAACGAAAATCTGCTGGCTATTCAAGACTGGGGAGTAAATGGAAATTTGACTTCAATCCTTCCAAAACAGAGGACTTGGTTTATATCTAATAAAAGAAAGAAGGCAAATCACCCTCCAGTAATTTACATGGGTAAGCCAATCAATAGGGTTCAAGAGCATAAACACCTGGGCGTCATCCTCCCTCATAATTTGTCCTGGGATTCCCACATAAAATTTGTATATAACAAAGCTGCTACAAGATTGGCTATGTTGAGAAAATTTATGTTTACGCTGGCGTGGACAGCTCTTGAAAGTTTTTATTCCTCAGGTGTTCGGCCTATCCTGGAGTATGCGGTGCCTGTCATCGACAGCTGCATGCTTAAAAGTGTGACCATGTTGGAATCAATTCAATACAAAGCCGCTCTGGCTTCAACGGGTGCCATGAATACATCAAGCCGAGTTAAAGTTCTCAAGTGTTTGGGAAGGCCGAGTTTGGCTGATAGAAGGAAATAATTCAAACTGGTGCTCTACTTTAAAATGGTTAAAGGCCTATGTCCAGCTCACCTAAGTGATCTCCTTCCTAGGCAAAATGTTGACAGGCATAATCACCTGTTACGTAACGTAGCCGGCAGGTATCTGCCACGATCCACAATAAATGTTTTTTCTTGCAGTTTCATTCCTTCTACGACTCTATTATGGAATTCTTTGCCTGCAAATGTGCGTGAGACTACTTGTTTTAAAGCTTACACCAAACAGTTATTATTCCCCGCCAAACTTGACCATCTCCGGCATAGACCACGTAAATTAAATATTTGCATGAATTGTTTAAGGGTGGACTTCAGTTCTCTGAACGCTCACCTTTTCACCCGTCGCTTAAAACCCACCCAAGCTTGTAACTGCGGATTCCACTCTGAAACTACCTGTCACTTTTTGCTGCAGTGTCTTTTATATTTAGTACCAAGAAATACTTTCTTGGCGAGAGTCTCAGTCGTTCTTAGAGACAGTCATTCAGATATAGTTTTTGACGACTTATGTAACATCGAGAAAGTCTGCATATTGGAGGCATAGGTATGCATTTTATAAGGCCACCCTTAATCATGTTAATAAATAGATTGTTTGTCGGGATAACATTTTGTAAAAAAAAATTCCATGAGTAAGGTTATGAGGGGCGTTGTAAATGTATATTTTTGACAGAGAAAATAATGATGAGGGCAGTAGATATTCAATTATGTTTTACTCTCTCACCTGTGTTTTATTATTGGAACGCATGTCTTATATATTTATAAAATGTTTGTCTGAATTGGCGACATTCAAGTACGGATTTCCGCTATTGACAGGCACGGCCGTGAGTGAAACATGTCAATGTGTCACAACTAAATCAATGTCAACCCCTGACAGCCAGAGACAGATCTGAGGCATTGCTAAATTTACTGCTACCACTGGCAGATCATCACGCAATTACATTGATATGTGTGTTACAACAATGCGTTGCTCTTATGCACGACTGGCTCTGAAAAAAGGTTTTTCATTGGTTTTCAATTGGAGGCTAAATTAATCTCAGTAAATTCCTCAGGTTTGCTTCAGTTTAATTGGAGCTGAATCCAGGCAGATCAAAACCTGATAAAGGTTCTTAAAGATAGTTTGTATCCCTGTGGTACATAGACAGAGAATTGTTTTAGTGGTCTACTTCTTGTTCAACACTTTCAGTTTCTGGGGGATAAATCCTGAAGAACTTCATAAAACTAAGGGACCGACCTTTTGATATTTGGGGATCGACCTTGTGATATTTGGGGGGGGGGGGGGGTATGCATTTTGTATCAACCTACTTTTTTTTTTAATGCACACAAGATGTACATAATTTTTTTTCCCTCTGACTTCAACGTACATTTTTTTTTGGTGAAGAAGTTAGTGGGATGCACATGTTCTTGAACTGTTTTAGGGTTAACATTTACAGTACAATCAATGAAGACAAAATAAACACAACATTTGGTATTTTGGAAAATTAACATTGTATATTGAAGGCATAAAGGAGACATTAATTTGTGCATTTTATGTTTACCAGTGAACTATGGTAAAATCAGCTATCACAGGTTTGCTGAACAAAGTACGGAGTTAAACCTGACTTTGCCAGCCATACCACATAGGGCAAAGCCCAAATGTGCTATGGCTGGCTAAGGCCAAGTAAAACTCCTTACTACGTGAAGGTAGCCTGTGATAACGATTTTATCATATTTTATGTAATAATTATGTTGCTCGCCTGCTAAACCGTGATATAAACCGTATCACCGGTTTGATTTTCGCGCTTCACAAACTTTTCTGCGAGCACGCGAAAGCAAGGCTCGTTCACTAAAACGATATCGATATAAACCGTATCACCTGTTTGATGAAAATACCATGTGTTTGCTGCATGAGACACTGAGTGTGGTTATATGGTGGACAAAAAAAGAAACGCAACTGCAAATCTCCAACCATAATTTTCACATTTAGAAATAAATAATAAAAAAAAAAATAGTTGACATGGCCTGACATTTCTACCTGGGACCAGGATATTGCATAACGTGGTTCTGTACTGGACAGCTGGCCCCAATACTGACCAATGGCAGTTTCTATTGTTAAGGCGAGTGTGTCACTTTTGGCCCAATTTTTGGAATCCTGTGATGTCCTGTTTCTGTGTCTTGATCCTTCTCAATAAAAAGCCACACTGACCCACTCCAAAATCATACCCAGTTTGACTTGAACAGGGTGATAGTCAAAGCCAGTCATGGGGCGTCTCTCAAAAGCTCAGCGAGAAAGGGCTGTGGGCATGCTGATGGGAGGCATGGCAGCCAGTGATGTTGCAGAGCATATGCAGGTCCACAAGGCAACCATATCCCATTTGAGAACCCGCCTGCAAGAGACTGGATCAACCAATGATAGACCACGAAGTGGTTGACCGAGGGTTACCACCCCAGACCAAGACAGACATATTCGTTTGATTCTCATGAGAAATCGCACAACACCTGCTACTCAAGCCACACCAGGAACGCACAACAACCCTATTTCAGGGCAGACTGTGCGAAACAGATTACGAGAAAGCAAGCTTCATGCCAGAAGACCATACCGTGGCCCTCTTCTCACAGATGCCAGACAACAAGCTCGTCTTCACTGGGCAAATAACCATGTTTGTTGGACTCAACATCCGTGGCAGGACATTTTGTTAACTGATGAAACTCGCTTTCGAGTCTTTAACGGAGATGGGAGGACCAGAGTGTGGCGTTGCAAGGAAGAACGTTTTGCTGATGCCTGTGTGATTCAGAGTGACAGATTTGGTGGTCCCAGTACCATGGTATGGGCTGGGATATCATACAGGGCCAAGACACAGCTTATGTTTATCGAAGGGAACATGACTGCCTCCAGGTACAGAGACAAGATTCTTCGTTCCGTGGCTGTGCCATTCCTGCAACAAAATGCATTAACATTGCAACAAGACAATGCAAGACCACATCAGGCAAGACTGACTCAAACATTTCTCAGAGAAGGAGTGACTGTACTGCCATGGCCAGCCTTCAGTCAGACCTTTCTCCCATAGAGCACCTGTGGGATATTCTGGACAGGCAAATCAGAAGCCATGAACCTGTGCCCACAACTCGTCAACAGCTGCAACAAACTTTTCAGGAAGAGTGGAACCAGGTTTCCCAGGCCACCATCCAAAAGCTTATCAAGTCCATGCGTCGCAGATGTGTTGTTGTGCAACGAGCCCAGGGTGGACACACGTGTTATTAACTACACACCAAAATGTGAACTTTGAGATTTGACTTTAACCTCCTTTATAGTCTGTAAAAAATGACATGCTTAACCAATATCTCTGATTCTTTCCGCTTTCCTTGACAAGAGATTAAGAAGAAAGTTTCTACCAATATATAGGAAAAAATATTAATATGATCTTAGAATTAATGTCCAATGACGAGTTGCGTCTCTTGTCTTGTTGAGTATATATTTTGGAATAATAAACCAATGAATTCTGCTTATTATTACTAAAAATATGATAATACAGCATCTCGTCTAGTCAACATGATCAACACAAATATGTATTCTTATTTGCGCAACCAAAATACTGTATGTTTCTTCTAATATATATATATATATATATATATATATATATATATATATATATATATATATATATATATATATATATATATATATGTATATGTATATATATAGATATAGTTGAAACGTGCTAATATATTAAGCAGTAATGTATTTATATCCAATGTAGTGACTGTCTCAGATGTACAAAGGTATACATGTAAAAATATAGTAATGCTAGAACAAGTTCTTGTGAACTTTGGATTCTGCAAAAATAAACTGACATTCTGAAAAAGTAGTGTTTCTTATTGTTATTTCTTCATATCCACACCTATATGTATCATGCCAAGCCACCAGCTAATTGTGGTCTGCACCCAAGCTAGATGAAATAGTTTAGTAAATATAGTTAATAAATATATACCCAATCCTGATGAACCAGTTCAGAAAATATGGTTTTAACTCATTCCACCCTGAAGCAAAAGTACAGACACGTGTTTTACATGAATTAGGAATCTGGCAAAGCCTATATTGATTCCTCTCCAAGGCAGAGATGTTGGCATATACTTTTCTACTTTTTATTGGAGGAAAAAACCGAAGATCTCGGGGAAAACCACCGTTCACGATCGGCGACGTACAGTGAAACCTGTCCTTGTGGACACCTCTCTACTGTGGACATCTGCTTAATGCGGACAACAGTTTTGGCCAGAACCGAATGTTTTTAAGTCATTTTCATATTGGTGATACCTGTCTACAGTGGACACCTGTCTATTGTGTATTGCAGACACTTTTTGTGGTACCAAATGCAAAAATAACCTGTCTATTGCGGACACAATATATCAATGCATTGTTTGCAACTTGTTATGTTCCAAGTTGTAATGCCTGAACAATGCCGTGCATGTTAAGCTGGAACCAAAGACTAATTAATCCACTGTTCAGTGGCCTGTAACACACAATAAATTCACTCAGCCAAGCAGTTAGGCTGCAATGCCTCAATGAACATGCCAGGTGTCTCTGAGCACTGGTGCTCCTGTTGAGTGAGGTTGCTCACACTTTCTATCAAATAACTAAGCTCCATAGATCAATCATTAATAAAACAAAGGACCCACTGAGACTCATGTGAAGTTATTCACAATTTGTAACAATGGCATATACACAGATATTGTACTGAAAGTATAGGACATCCTTGCGGTATGTTTGTTGTTTGTTTCTTTTCTGTTAGTAAAAGAAGTTACGCAAACTTTCTTTATCCTGGTAAGCCCATACATACACAATTTTTCCCTTAAAGATAAAAACTGTAAAATCCCAAATTAAGATGAGTTTGAGTAAAGTGTCAGGGGCATAATATACAAAAACTGAGAACAAATGCTGTATGATCACTTGTGCAAAAAGGCTTTACAGAGTTATCACTCAATCTCCAGAGTCACATTTCATCTTCGTGCCAGTTTGTAGCATTTAACAGTCACCATGGCCTCCCCTAGGAGTGCTAAGAGGAATGAGTTGACAATCAAAAACAAAGTTGCAGTGATGGAAGCTAGTGAGGAAGGAAAAAACTTCTGCACTCTTGCAGAAATGTTCAAGTGTGGGAAGTCCCAAGTTTCACAGATACTGAAGTGTAAAGCAGACATCCTGGATGCATATGGACAGAATTATGAGAAAGATAGAAAGAGACAGTGTGTAAAATCAGTGAACGATGAGATAAACATTCTCACATGGGAGTGGTTCCAGCGCAATAGGGCACTCAACATTCCCATATCTGGCCCTATGTTGCAAAATAAAGCAAAGAGCTTTGCTTTATCTATGAACAATGAAACATTCAAGGCATCAAATGGATGGTTAGAGAGTTTTCACAGGCATCATAACATTAGGTTTGCAGCTATGTCTGGCGAGAGTGCAAATTTACGTGAAGAAACTGTAGCTGAATGGAGAGAAAAGTTGCCTAGCCTTGTGGCTGGGTACGAACCAAGGGATATCTATAATATGGATGAGACAGGCTTGTTTTTCCGTGTTTTGCCTGACAAGACCCTAACGCTCAAAGGTGAAGAATGCAAGGGATGCAAAAAGAGCAAAGAGCGACTGACAGTTAGCTTTTGTGTTAAAATGGCTGGTGAATTTGAAAAGCTACTTGTCATTGGTAAAGCAGCAAGGCCGCTTTGTTTCCGGAACACGGAGATATCTCAACTGCCCATCATGTGGTATCATAACAAGAAGGCGTGGATGACAACGGCCATATTCATGGACTAGATTAAGAAATTTGACAGAAAAATGAGACTGCAGCAGCGCATAGTGTTGCTCTTTCTGGATAATGCACCATCACATCCCAGAGGCCTAGAACCGACAAGTGTGACCATGATGAGCTTACCAGCCAACACTACAGCCTCTCTACAGCCTCTTGACCAAGGTATCATCAAGTGCGTGAAAGTCCACTACAGACGGAGGCTGCTGGAGACTGCCCTACCTAAAATCGACAGTAATGAGTGTAACTCGTCAGCAGATCTTGTGAAAGGAATTTCAGTGCTTGATGCTTGTCTGCGGGTCCAAAGTGCCATCAATAAAGTCAAACCAGAGACTCTGACCAAATGTTTCCACAAGGCAGGCTTCCTGAGTGAGATCCCAGAGGCAGAACATGAAAGTGGATGGGAGCAGGAGGACTTGGTCCCTCTGGTGCAGCTTGCTGCTGACAGACTCAACCTAACGGAGCCCATGGACCTGGAATCATACCTTAGTGTGGATAGTGATATTCCAGTGCAGGATGATCTTAGTGAGGGATGGGAACAGCGACTTCTCACTGATATGGCATCGTCGAGTTCACAGGAACTTGATATGGATAATGAAGATGAGGAGGACTGTGAGTCTGAACTCTTGATTAAGTCGCACAGTGATGCACTTAAGTGGGCAAGTCAGTTGTCTAAGTTTGCCACTGATAAGAATTTGGGTGTAGTCCTGGAGTTGTGCAGAGCTATGGAAGAAAAGCTGCAAAAAGTCATGGTTAAAGTGCACTGCACTGCCAAACAGACCACCTTAGATGGCTTTGTTACACGTGTGTGAGCTAATATGACACAGTGAATGAAGATTACATTGTACCTGTGACAAATATTATGCCATGTAAACTGCTATACATTCAATGAAAGTCTGTGTACAACCTGGTACGTGTACATTGTGCTCATGAGGATATGCAGAATACAATATGAGAGCCGGGACACATAACAAATGTGAACTTAACATTATGTTCACACATGAACATGTACTGGTTAAATATATTTCAGCCATTTATATTGGTTAAATTGGTGTTGTTTCAATGCAATAAAGTTATCTAACTTTGAGTTTTCTTGTTTTTTTCATTATAATGATTAAATGGAATAAGATGGGTACACATGTGCATATTTTATGACAGTCTATACAGGTTTATCTCCTTTGATACAAATGTACTCTAAGATCCCAAAAGTTCAGCCCCTGCCTATTGTGGACACCTGTCTATTGCGGACACTTTTGCCAGAACCACAGGTGTCTGCAATAGACAGGTTTAACTGTAGATGAATAATGGTGCTATGTGTATCTTCTACCCATCTAATGGGCATACTGAAAAATGTGTAACGTTAAGGCAGCTTGCCTACCCAAAATTGTAGACCTTGTTCCTATTTTTCCCGACTGTCTGTGATTTTAACAGCATGTTGAAATATGTGTATAATGAGCTTGGATACCTGCTAACCGATTTGAATCAACCGTGGCTGGCAGAGCCTGAGTTGCGCAGGTGTGCTGAGGCCTCTCTTGCGTCAGTGTTGCCTGTGGTCAATTGCTGGGGGTTAAAAGATGGGATTGACACGGCAGTCTGTAGACCTGTTCATAATCAAAAGGAGGTGTACAATTGTCATAGGAGGACACATGCTCTAAAATACCAATCCATTTCGACTCCAAATGCATTGATTACAAATCTGTTAGGCCCAGTGGAAGGACAGAAGACACGACGCTGCTCTTTTGCCCGAAATTGGAATTTTGGATCACGTTCTGTTCCATTTATCAGATAACAGACCTCTCTGCTTGTACGGGGACCGTGCATATTCACTGAATGACTATCTTATGTGTTCATACAAGAATGTATGCATGAATGCATTTTACATATATATATATATATATATATATATATATATATATATATATATATATATATATATATATATATATATATATATATATATATAGTAAAACCTCTCACTACCGAACATTTTGGGGACCCTGCCAAAATGTTCGGTAGTGAGAGGTGTTCATTAGTCGGAGGGTGGGAACAGGGAAGGGAATTTGACTATACATGTATTTTTCGGGCCTTGTTGTAAACAGTCAAGGATCTTGCATCCACAACTTTCACTCATTGTACATTTTCATTCAAACTTCCTAGCAATCAAATAATTGAACACAAAGATAAAGTTAAAGTAATTGTATTATTTACATTTTTCCTTTTTGCCTTAGTCTGAAGCAGTGGGCCCGACTTCGGGATATTCTTGGCTCTTGCTGTCTGGAACCAGATCAGGACCTTCTCATCTACATCTTCGTATTTACTGGACTGTTTCATGTTTTTTGTCTTAGGGTTGAGGTTGCTTTCATAGGCATCTGACAGCTCTCTTTTTTTTTTTAGAGTAGCATTCTCTGCCCCAATTGACACCTGGTACTTTTTAGCCAGTTTACGCTGACTCTGTCCACCAGCAGAGTCTTTTATGAGGGAATATTTGTCCTCAAGTGTCAGAACTTTCCGTTTAGATGCCATAGTCTGGCAGATACTTGAGTGTTAAGCTAAATCAGTATGATGACATACAAATCTCTGAAAATGTTGTTCACTAGCTACATGAAGTTTCAAGACATACTGAAGGCACACAGTGAGACATACAGTTATGTACCTGACTTGGTGTTAATCCTTCTTAACACCTACACAATCAGCAGTGGATAATGAGGTTTAATTGCTTTGAAGGGGTAATCAGATAACAATGAATATGTCAGACCCATTGAGTAGGGGACAGAGCTGGGAGCAATGCGTGAGTGATGTTTGTGTTAATCTTGTCTTGTGCTATAGAACACCTTAAACAAGCTGCAATGGACACCATGTCCTGTTTACTTTGAACAAATAATCAGTAAACAAGGAAGTTGTCAGATCCATTCAATTAGAGAACAGGGCTGAGTAATATATTTGAGTGATGACTAGGTTTAATCCTGCCCCTGCTTAAGAGAACAGCTTGAAATAGAAATTTCAAAGAAAATTAATCAATCTGAACAATGAACATGTCAGACTCAATCCAAATGAGTAGAACTAAAAGAAGTGAGTGAACATGCAATCCACTGTGTTGGAAAAAATTCTATTGGCCAGATTTCATTCAAACATATGAATACAATGCCAAATTGAACAAACAAACAAACAATACAGGCCCTGCATACAAATTAATGGTCAATTTTATGTCCAAAAATTCCAAAGTTTTATGTATGAAGGTCTTGAGGATGTTATTTAACAGCTGGTATTACAAAATATCTTAATCTAGCACCAAATAAGTGGGCTTGTTCACATGAATGTTCGATAGTGGAGGGTTCATTTTGGGGTTTGGGACCCAAATCAAGTGTTCGGTGTTCAGAAGTGAGAGGTGTTCGGTAGTGAGAGGTTTGAACACTCAGGTCTCCTATTTAATTAAGAATTAAACTTCCTCTCTAGTGTAATTACGGGCGCATGGTTGCAGTTTGTGTGACAGGCATTTCTGATGACGTGCGGTAGCGCGTCATCAAAGAAATGCCTGTCACACAAACTGCAACCATGCGCCCGTAATTATACTAGAGAGGAAGTTTAATTCTTATATTTACATTTAACATCAATTTCTATTGACATAAGAGTAATTATTATCATTGACAGTTGATTTAAAATCGTTTTTAGCTTGTTAATTTACAAAAAATCGCCTTTTTGTTTACTAGTGGAAGGAGCCAAGTAGGCGGGGCTACTACATCAGCCATCAGTTGTCAAGGCAACTCCTGGAACACAAAACTAGGAAAAAAATAGTTCCGAATAACAGAACAACTTTATTTCAACAAAGCTTGCAAAACCGGTAAAAGAAAACATTTAGGCAAGTTTTGACGAGTAGATATGCAATTCGTGATCATCTGATACCGTCTTCCCATTATGCTTAGGCCTATGAATCAAACGCTTCGGCAGTACTTTCGGCGGAAGCTTAAATAATGACAAAGTACGTTAAGAGGATATTATTGCGCAGCACGTTGGTTGCACAAGATGCTCGATCTAGTGTAACCATTGCCTCATGAACTACACTACCGTTCCTATTCTTTCAATGCTAGCAAAAATAACAAATGTAAATATTAACATGTAAACTATTTGGGACCGAAAAAAAAGTGTTCGGTAGTGAGAAGGGTTCGTTAGTCAGAGGTGTTCGGTAAAAGAGGTTTTACCATATGTATATATATATATATATATATATATATATATATATATATATATATATATATATATATATATATATTAGAGCCTGGCCTAGCTTGCAGTTTGAAACCGAACCGGTACCCGGTGCACATTACCGATTCCGAACCGGGCACAGTTCGGGTTCGGTATATGCAATTCATATATGCCCGTATGTCTTGTCAAAATGTCTGAATTACTACACAATACACAACAGGAATGTTAATCTCATTTTTTTGGATGCTACAAAGGCATTTGACAGAGTTGAATATGTCAAACCTTTCAGATTACTTGAAGGAAAGGGGCTATCTCCAATTATTATCCGTTTAATCAAACTGTTCATGTAGTATGGCATAATTCAGTAAGTACCATGTTCCACTGTCGGAACGGTGCGAAAGAAGGAGGAGTTCTTTCCCCTATCTTGTTTGGAATATACTTTGATGAGTTGCTGCACAGACTAAAAACATCTGGGTTTGGATGTTAAATCGGCAATCTTTTCATGGGTGCCCTTGCTTTCGCCGATGATCTTGTGTTGTTAACATCTACTATAACAGGCGCCAGTAGATTACTCAAGACACGTTCTGCCTTCGCAATAGAATACAACGTTAAGTTTAACCCAGAAAAAAGCAAATGGTTATCACTTGATGAAGTTAATCCATGTAATTCAATTCAGATAGATGAGAGACTGATTGAAAAGGTTGAGACTTACATCCGTCTAGGACACATTGTCGGCACTGATGCACTTGCATCCAATATAAAACATTGTACAAGTAAATTTTTCTCTGAGATCAATAGCTTAATGGCTCAATTCGGCCATGCTTTTGCATCCACACGATTTACATTATTTCAGTCGTACTGTACTTCTTTTTACGGCTTCCGACTTTGGGTTTATTCAAACTCAAAAGTTGATAAAATATATACTGCCTGGCGCAAAGCTATACGACTTATATAGAACCTACCATACGGGACGCACAGTACCCTATTATCTTGTACATGTTAAGTATCCCATGTTGATCTGCAGTGGCACGCACGCTTCCTTAAGTTCATGCATAAAGCAGGGGAGAGTGATAATACCTTGGTAGGATTATGCAGCAAATTAGTCATGGATAGCTCAAGACCAGAAGTAGGTAGATCATTTAACTACCTGATCAGCAAATATGGCCCGAAGAGATCTCAAATGGTGGAATATGAACCCTTCTTCACTGCTCGATTGCAAAAACCAAATCGACCTGAGATGTTGGCAGCGAGTGCAAAAGCTCAGGTTATCGGTAAACTCTGTGGCATCCGTGATGGCAAGCTGGACTCGTTTCAAAGTCGTGTGGAAGTGACTGAATTGCATGACCATCTGTGTACTGCTTGCTGTCTTTATATTAACTTGGCATCGACGCATGCTTGCTGGTAATAATAACTGTTCTTTTTATGCTCGCTTAGCAGAAAGTCTGTATCGCTATTTTTTCGGTTTTCTTTCTTTATTTATCCAAATCTACATTTTACTATGTAAACCTATGAAACAATAAGTGTACTACGTGTACGAAATATATATATACATATATATATATATATATATATATATATATATATATATATATAAATATATATATATATATATATATATATATATATATATATATATATATATATATATATATTTATTTATTTATTTATTAAATTTATTGCCAATATTGACAGTGATAACCGAACCCGAGCCGGGATTCAATCAGGCTCTTACAGATGTAATTACGAACATGTGTGGAATGAGCAATGAAGTAATTCTGATCGATAGATCGTATCATCTGGTCAGAAAACACAAATATATTTTGATCTTGGGTCCTTCCGTTGGCCAAAAACGCAAGAGAGTGGGTACTTCCTCTGGGCACTTTCGTACTGCCAAGTACGGTAACGTAACCTAAATGTCAAGAGGAAGTAAAAATAGTCATGATTAAGTTGTGTCACAAGAGTCAACCAGTTCTTAGGATCCCCGATGTATTTATTTTTATTTTGGTAATGCTAAGTAGCACCTATTTTTTTTGGGGGGGGGGGGGGGAATAGGATGTGTGTGTGTGTATCATTTCACCAGTCTTACATGTACATAATCAATTTAAAATGTAAATTGCCATTTAAAGACATACAATTAAAAAAGCAATATGATGAACTGCTTTTTCACCTGATTCATATCTATCGTGTTGGCTGCTCGTCTGCACACATGGTGGTTTGTACCAGGTGAGTCACGGGGGACAATTCGGGGAATCCCATTTTTTGACGACCCGGGTACTAACAATACGCGGGTCCAGCGATAGGTGTGTGCTGAGTGGAATGTGTACACTAAGATTGGTCTGTTTCACAACATGCAGTGATGCAGAAAGTAGGATTGTTTTCCACACCCAAGAAACACGTGTAAGCAAGGACCCTTGGTGACCTATTGTATGGGTTAATGAGCCCGCAAAGTGCAAGCTTAAATGCAGTGGGACATGCAGCTGACCATCCACGCATGTACAAACATGCACTGGTCTCAGCGCATAACATGCACAAACAGATCTTATTCATGTTATCGTCATATTTTTATGTACATGCATGTCGGGTTTTGGTTTTTAACTTCCATCATACACACATTTTACTTTAGGTTGGAAATTTAAAATAAAGATACTTATTTTGTGAAGCCGACATGTTCATGTATGTCCTGGAAGGCAAACGTGCATGGTTCATGTTAAAACATTTTAATGTTAACCTTTTCCACACTCCACTGTCATGTTCAGTTGAAAGACAAACCATCTTATAA
The DNA here is from genome assembly GCA_964020975.1 of Hermodice carunculata. Lineage (NCBI taxonomy): Eukaryota > Metazoa > Annelida > Polychaeta > Eunicida > Amphinomidae > Hermodice > Hermodice carunculata. The sequence goes on along the minus strand of OZ026620.1, from coordinate 97,064,004 downwards.
TTATTCTTGTGTAACTTTGCATTGAAATGCTGTAATATGTGGACCATAGAAGAAACATCTAACGAAGATCTCACTCTTGTGATAAGCATTTTCTTTGAAGTGACAAAGAATGCCTCACTTTGACATGGGGTCAACTTGCCCTTCCCCTCACTGAGTGGCAGGCGTCTTATTTTGCTTTACCAAGTCTTACCCTCTTTCTCCAAATCTAACAGGCCGGGAAAAATGCCTTATCCTGTCTTATCACCTTTCGCCTGTCCTTACCAGCAGGGGAAAGTGCTTTACTTTGTCTTATCAAAACTGAATAACACATATTATCAGGGAGAAAGTCATTTTAAGATTTTTTTTCACCTTCTGGTGTTTGGTTCCAGCATATTTGGCGTATACAGATGGGAAAACCCCATCTAATCCTTAAGCGGATCTGGGAATGATCATTTGGAAAACAACAATATTTACTCAGCAGTTGTGAGTGGTCAGTAATTAAATTTATTTATGTGGAAGAACAATTCTTTACAAAAAAAATGGTAATCAAGTTTCCATATAATACACAGAAAGTGAATGAAAAATGGGTTTCGAAAGTACCTTTCATAATTTTGTAACCTTTGAGGGCCACGGGGAAGAACAGTACAGAGTGACTTTCTCACACAAATTTATATATATATATTACTTTTAAATTATTTCCTGATTATTAGCATACCACGTATGTCACGTATTATTAAATGGGTCTGTAGGAACGTACATTAGTCACATGAACCGCACATTTAAAATAATTGTTGAAAGATATACAAAGGAATTTAAATAGATAACTATTTATATTTCTGTGCACGAAATTTTGCGAATGGGTAAAATTACAATTTCCTGCGTTTCATTTGTTGACAATATACATGTACGCTGAGTTGGTTTTTATCTTTCTCAGGAATATATATTGAGTTCGAGGACATGAATACTTGGGAACATGTATGGTTATGCACAGTTTCGTACGTGAATGAATACAAATGCATGTCAACAAATTCCACATCTTTCCCGTGTTTAAGAAAAAAAAAGCAACACTAAAGCAATATTTGACAAACAGATTTATTGGGAATAGAGCAAACGTTTGGTTGAAGGATGATAAAATAATAACTGACATGTGCGCATGTTAAAATACCTTGTCAATATATAACAAAATATGGCTACGGAGGTCAAGGGATAACATACCCTGCCCTTGCCCCCCCCCCCTTTTTCTCCAAACAAGTGTCACTATAGAAAATACAATAAACTCCACCCACCCATACAAACATAACAAAAACTGCATTATAGCACAATATGCACCAATTTTTAATGCTGAAATGGAAATGGACACCATACACACTGTGTACGAAGGTACACTTTACATACAAGTACATTCAGAGAATACATTATAAAAGTAAAACGACGGCATCTCTATCCATTATAGCTTTGAAGTTATTCAAGATTTAAAATTTCTAATGGTGCTATTTAGCATAATTTAAATTGCTATAACTTTTATTTTTAATTCATTAGGAGTGCAATGATCAACAACCCCCTAGTAGAAGTTGGAATGACATCTCTAGCTATTATAGTGTTGAAGATATTCAAGATTGAAAATTTCGAATACTGCTAATTAGCATAGTTTAAATTGCTACAACTTTTGTTTTAGACTCATTACATCCGCAATGGTCAATAACCCCCTAGTAGAAGCTAAAATGACGTCTCTATCTATAATAGTTTTGAAGATATTAAAGTTTTAAAATTTCAAATGCTGCTCATTAGCATAATTTAAATTGCTGCAACGTTTGTTTTAGATTGATTAGATGCACAATGGTCAATAACCCCCTAGTAGAAGTTAAACTGACATCTATATTATACTTTTGAAGATATTCAAGATTTAAAATTTCAAATGCCCCAATTTGCATAATTTTAAACATCTTCATTCCTTTGTATAACACGGTCAAACTCCTTGTATGGAGGTACAATCATGCCAAGTTTGGAGTTTCTATGTGTAATAGTGTTCGAGAAAAGTGTCGGACAAATTTGCTGGTAAAGAAGAAAGAAGAAAGAAAGAAAGAATTTCAGGAAGAAAAAAAAGTGTGTGTTGACACACACACTGTAATTAACCATTTTACAGTAGCAGTGGGAAAAACTTTATATCACATATGAAATTTTCACAACTGCTACACAAGACTTAATTGAAAGCCATTCAACACGTTGAAGGTCAGTGATTGGCAATGAATAGCATAATAGTAAAATATAAATTAACGGCTTCTGCGTAGATTCCTCTTTGATTAAGCAAAACAAGTGGGACGAATCCTGGAAGTTTTGCAGGGAGGGGTATACCTAGCCATGGCTAGCACCAACTGCTCGAAGTCCATCTAAGAGGACCTAAAGGCATGCTTCCTCTGGGAAGCTGTTAAAAGAGCGTTAAAAGTGGTGCATCCTGGTGCATACTTAAAGTCCACTTAGAGGGGCATGCTTTTATAGGTTTCCGTAGGAATTTTGACTTGCATGTGATATTTAAGCCGAAGGCCTACACAGCTATATACTGCTTTTTCAAGGGTAGGCTAATAAAGATACCAACATTATGTTAATGCAAGAGCAATTGACCAAAACTATAACTATGGATTCTAATTCGAATTGATTGAAAATTTCAAAATAAGCAACCTTAATCGTAAATATTATATGCATCTCTTGAAACAAATTATGAGGTGACTATGCGGAATAAAACACACTCATACCCTTTAATAATCATTAAAAGAATCTTTAGAGGCTATCCTATTCCCGGTTCAGTATCCTTGCATGATCCACCCAGAGCATATACCCTCTAGACCCCCGAAGGGAATATATAGCTTTAGGGAAATCTATAAAAGCAAAGATGCTGATTAAGCACAGCATACCTGTAGAGGTCTTTCAGTTGGCTAATACTCGCACAAGCAAAAATGAGCAATATACTGATTTAGCATGTTGTTTCAATGGACAACCAATGCCCTCCCTTGGAATGTACTAAATGTTACCAAAGTTAGAGATTAAATGTGTCCTGATCAGTCAGGAATCGACCAACCAACGAACTAAGTGTCGTACACAGTTATCATTTTCATTGGTGTAAACGACATTATCTGTGCTTTATTGAATCTACATAACGTCTCTGACTTATTACTCAAACTGCTCATGAAAAGACCGCCAGCTAGCATAGATTTACAAGCGCTAAAGTTGTTAGAGCCCCAAAACTCTTCCATAGGCCAACCCACTCAATTTCTTATCAGACATGGTTAATTCACAGTAGGGGTAGGGCTACATAAACGCAATGGCTGTAGGGAATGGAAACAATTTGGAAATTTATTCCGTATTTTTTGCTTGTAATGTACAGATAGAGGAAAACCGGCGTATATTTAGTCTCTTTGATCGTGTCTCTGTCATCACCTTTTAATTAGCATACTTGGGTCACAAGTCTCACGGGTGGAACCCATCGGTGGACATTAACAACAAGCACGTGTCTGTGCGTATTGCATGTCTGTTGTTCGGGGAAATCGGCGGTTTCAAAGGCAAGTGAGCTTTTGGCATTTTATGCAGAAAATACAAACAAATGTGGCATGAATTTTGATTAGATTATTCTCTGCAATATTCTGCATGATGTTATCACAAATTATTAATCATTACCACTCAGATGACCAAAATAATTTAAATTTGTTTTAAAATTCACTGGAGCTGTTAACTGTGGTATGATTATCAACAAATTAAAACAATGCTGCTCTCTGAACATTTTATTCCCCGCTGTCCCTTTAAGATGACTTTCAATTGAAATCTGGTTTAAAAGAGGCAATAGAATATCATAATATCTAAAATAATCAGTAATGTATTTTTCATTTTAAGTGTCTGTGAGAATCTCCTTGACAATGGTTGTATTATTCTTTTCAGATGAGATCAAGAAAATCCCCGCTGTGCATGCACCCGCAGTGCACACGAAATGGAATTATGTACTATTATGAATGTTTTCAGGAGTGATAGTGTATTACTACTACTACTACTACTACTACTACTACTACTACTACTACTACTACTACTACTACTACTACTACTACTACTACTACTACTACTACTACTACTACTACTGGTGCTGCTGCTGCTGCTGCTACAGATTTGTATCCCTTTCTCCAGTTGCTTACTCTAATATTTCAAAAATTTGACAAAGACAGTTTTCATCATTCACTAGTTTCTGACTGTTGGGTGTTCAGTTACTGTTAATAATCAAGGTCTTAGTTGCGCTTTTAACACAGAAACAAAACTGAAACAGCCTTAAATATTACGGAATCCTTTTATGTGTCTGTCACAGGACAGCTTCGCTGGGCTACTGACTGTGAACAAGCTTAATTGACATATTATGAAAATCAGTTTATGCTGGCAGCAATATTTAATTCATCAACTATGTTATGCATTGCTCTTTCTGATAAAACAATCGACAGTATTAAACATGAAGGTCTATTGTCATTAAGAACTTGATGACTTCGCGTCTATCAAATGATCCATTAAAAGATGGTGCTGGACAACGGTTCGTATTTTCAGCGAAGTTGGGTGGATTTTGCAGCGGCAATAAGATGTTTTGCTGTGTGACACATGTATCTATTTGTGTGCTCCGTGAGCTTGTTGGACACAATTTGCAAACGTCTTCGTTGTGACTGGAACCTTGTCTTCCTTGCATTTTTACACGCAACCTCCTGTCTGCTAACATACGTAGTATTTCTCTATGAAGCAAACATGCTATCAATTCAAAGTTCTAACACAAGCAGCAGTGGTCTCATACATATTGATATGTCAGCTTTACCGATGAAACGATCTGCATCTTTGTACCATTGCACAACTGACAAAATTGTTGTTTCCAAATAATCATACATATGATCCATATGGTGGCAATACAGCTTGCAGTGACATCTGCTGTGACATCTTATGTAAACAGTTTCAATCTAAATATCAATAATGACATTGACAATCTGCCCTGTTTATGTTACCGGTAATGATTTCCATCTACATATTTTGCGTGAATTTCTTTTTTTATGGCCATTAACGTTGGTGGCTTTTCATCTCTTGTAACGACAAGAAAACCAGCCCTTCAAGGAGAAAATCACCTTCCCCAGTGCATTTGTGTGCTGCCTTTTGATGGAAACATAGTTTTTTTTCATCAAGCTCTTGTACCATCTTCTCAGCTTTCCATGAAAGTGAACAACGATTTCGTTTTACAGTATCATATACGATAGTAGTATGAGACTACTATGTGTCACTATCATTCTCGAAACTCAGTCCAAATCAAAAACCGTCAAAATATTGACAAGCCTATCAACATAAAATTCAACAGAGTAACAGCAAGCCGTCAATACCCACCAAGCAATGCACTATTCATTGAATATCTATAGATGACAAGATGTAACACTGACAATGTAAAAAAATGGTGACTCTCGTGAAAGATAGAAACATACAACATTTTCAACAATGCAAGAAAACTGTACCAAAAATCTCATCAAATAGTTCACAAAAACATTACCCACATTCATAAATTCCAAGCCAACAATAAGAGCAAAGTCAAATGTAGGAAGGCTCATTTTTATACTTCTATCTATTTTGGACACCTTTTAGGTTGCTAAGCAAAATCGTGTGATTAACTTCAGTAGCCCTTCTCACCCCTGGCATTTTGTTTAAAGTGTGCACTTCAATCCCAAAGTAAGGGTTTTCTTGATCACAGTCATTCACTGTACAAAATTTGTGGTTGACTTAATCTCGTATACGATACTTATCGAGATTTTAAGACATCCTTTAAGACAAGGAAAACACGAGTCGAGTCGGGTTAAAGGTCCTCTTGATTGACCATGTTCAAAATTGATACATGAGTGACTCATGGGTTATTCTCACCATACGGTGCAATGTTTTTAAACATTGGATGTGAAAATAATACTTTTTTTCACATTTTTGATTTTAAGAACTCACTGCGCCTCCATTCGTCGCTTTCCGTTCAGTTCCGACACCCTCAAGGCGCGAAAAGCTTGTGACGTCACAAATGCAACACCGATGGCTGACAGGGAAGACTCCAACCATGCTCGCCAGCCATGGCTGTCAAGTATCACTTGATTTTAACATATTTTATTCAATCTTTATCAACAGGATTTAAACTTCATAGTTTATGTTCGGAACGAGCGGGACTCGAACCTACAACCTTTGGCACCAGTCGCCTTGCTGAAATGGGAAACGCACATATCCACTCGACCAAATCCTCATTCTCAAGAAAAGAATGGTTCAATGGAGGTAGTTGTGTGCAAGTGCCATATCAACACGGTTATGCAGTATAAGTACTGAGTCGGCATTTATTTCATGTAGAAATTAATATTCATTTTTGTCCCTGTTCCTGCCAAGGATGGGTTGGTGTGTTGCTGTCAATTTTAGCAATACATGTTCTACAGCTTGTTTACATTCCCCAAAGACCTGAAGTTACGGAGAGCGTGGGTGGACCTGCAAACTCAACATTTACAGGGACAGTGCCCTGGGAACCAATCTAACCAATGTAGCGAACACTTTGTGGAAAGTGAATTTCATTTGTCACATATGATGATGTTTTGGCTAGGTTTGGCAAGAAAAAAGCTGCTGTTGTTGCTAAATATGGTCCCATCGCTGGCCAATGGAAGGATTCATGGAACTGGTCCAATTACATTACTCATAAAATGTAAACAGTGGAGCAGTGACTCATTTTTTTTCGAGTGTTTACAAACTAATCTTCAGTATGATTCTGATTTCAAAGCTTGCACAACAGAAAATATAGGTCTACTAATTCAACGACGGTTACAATGTATCACATAATTATCAATCGAATGTCACAGTGACAACGCCGGTCGAGGTTGTTGTTACAAAGTAACATTGAAACAAAACTTTAGTGTGTTTAACCATTTTGATTCAATTGTTGGAAAAATGGGTGGAAAAAAGAGACAAACAAGAACAGATCTTGTTCCATACCGAAGTCTAGGTTTGAACAATCTATAACAGGTTGAGTTAGCTGGCTACTGTTATGTGTACGTCCAATTACTAATGTATATTGCAACCCCCCCCCCCCCATAACATCTGTGTCGATAGTTCACGCCTCATCTACGCAGCTGCCAAGACCAGTGGGCGGCTGGCCTTTCATCTTTTTACAAATTTTAGTCATGTGCCAGTGTTTGTGACAGTCCACGGCCAGCTCCTAATAATCGGGCATACAAAATTCCAACTCATTGTATCTTTGTTGTTCATATGGAACCATAGAATCAGTCATTCACAGGAAAATATTTACCGTTGTTACATAATGGATACGATCTGAAATAAAGGATATCATAAACACGTGTGCTGATGACAATGTATGCAGAAACGTTAATCACTGCCCTCCAAGGTTGGCGAGGCTACTGCCTGGCAGGAGATATACTGACATTGAAAGCTATATTCATTAATGCAAACTTATATTTAATCATCCAAAGCCCATGTATATGGGAAGGGAAAATTACCTGTTTGTTTAGACTTTTATATACCGTAGGCGTATGCCGTAGCTGTTTCCGTGAATGCTCGAATTTGAAACACTATAAGACCTGACCCATCCTGACGCAAATTCCAATATATTACATTAATGCTTGTTTTTGTAAAATGGAATCTTCTAATTTTTTATCGTTAATATCTCTTTTGCAACGAATTACCATTGCCCAGACGGCAAGTTGGGTATCGTCTGGCTCTACCACGGCTGCACTCTCTGCAGCACTGGTGACGGTGGGGTTCTGGGCGTCCCTCATGTGTGTAAGGCTGAATGATATTTTCTTCTGCTGCTTCAGCTTTTCGTATTAATTTTTCTTCATCGTCAACAGACCACGTATATGAAAAAAAACTCAATTCATACTCTCCAGAATCACTGTGCTCTGTTGTATCTGCCATAAGTCTTGGCATTCTGAACGCACTCTGGCATAAAACACAAATACCATGGCCAGCGGGTTGCGTTTGTGACATAAGTAACACTGTCCCACATCGGGCCATGATCGAAAAATATTCGGGCGCTTTCCTGCCACAAATGTGACATACTTTTGGAGCTAAAAACACACTATTCGAAAATGAAATTTAACATTTTGGTTTTCGACTATCATTTCTAACGACCCTAAGCATAAACTGTCTAATTTGTCGTACCCATTCAATCACTATGACCTTTAACAAATACTTTTGAATAGTAACCGTTTAGAAAATAGATGAGTTTGTCAATGCTTATATATATATATATATATATATATATATATATATATATATATATATATATATATATATATATATATATATATATATATATATATATATATATATATATTGCATTCCATCATCGTATCCATCCGGAGCGCAGAAACATATTCTTATAGTTACGCGCAGAACATCCCCTATCTTTCATCTAGAAAAAGGCTATAACATATATGTTCAATATATCTAACGTATTTTGGCTAAAATGAAGAAAGCAATAACATGTAAATATTGGATTTACTCTTCATTTATGTATTTAAGGGCAGGCAGTGACAAGAACGGACATGGAGAGCATGGGCCAATGGTTTTCGGCCATTGGTGCAGCGAAAGAGCTGTGGGACATTTGGCGTTTTAAGATGAAGCAGCATGCAGAAACACAGGCAGGAATGTTTTACACACATGTGTTCATGTAAATGGATGTATATCAGGAAGACGTGCAACCATTCGCATAATCATGTGTGTGTAAAATATACCTGCTATTTACGAAAACATCCCGAAAGGGAATCGTTCCATTTTAGCGGAGGAACGCAAACGATATTAGGCTGTAAAACGTACACCTCAATATCGCAACAAAGGGTTTTTGTCGGGGTATTTTGATCTCTGTTATCTGTGTTTAATAGAACTAATACATACAGCAGTGGCAATTATTTCTATTACACACAGGCAAAGAAAGATCAAAATAATATTCATTAGTTAACTTCCATGCTCCAGACAATGTTTCATTGACTGAATTTCTCAGGAGTGAGAACACACGTGCACCCAAGCAAGCCACACGAGTGGAGCGCTAAAGCATCCCTCTCCCGGACCTTCACGTTCAGTGAACACGGCTGAATACACGTTTGTGGACACAGTGGGCACAATCAGACGCGCGTGTACATCGGCATTTTCACGTTCCAACAGTAAACTTAACCATGGAACAACAAATTACAATATAGCATTTTCCTACAGGGATCGTGAAAAGTTACTTTTCCAACTTAATTTAAGCAATGTTGGTGCAATAATGGATACCGAAAAATTACAAGCGTTTTGTTTTCCAAGCTAAATAATAAAAAATGCTGACTAACACTCTCCAAAGTTCGAATATTTAAAATGTACAGCCTTTTCGATTCTGGCCGTGCACCGTGGCTTTCTGGGTGTTCTTTGGTTTTCTCAACCTCAGAATAAAGTAGGATGTACACGCAAGCAGCTTTGCCATGATGAGGGATTAATATAGATCGTAGGCTTGGCCTGCTTCACAATACATGCCAAGAATAGAGGGTCTAAAATTTTGTTAAATAAAATAAGTTGAAAGTAAAAGTGAGCGGGGTTGTTATAGCTTTGGCTTGATTCGAAGGCAACTTTCATTGTTGCTTGGTATTTAACTTGTATAGAAGTTTCTGAGAAAGGCCATAGCATTGATTTCTGTTGTTGGACTTTGGAAAAGACCAGACATATCGGGAATTGATGCTTAAGCAACCCAATACATTTGGTATTCTATACTGAGACAAGAGTGAACGAAACAGATAGGACGATAAAAAGAATGTACGTTCAACATTTTGAGGCTACTTATAAACCAAACTATACAAAGCAAATAAATTAGACTGTATAAAACCAGCTGATATCAGATCATGTTTGGAACAGTACACTATATATACTTTCTCCATTACCTAGTCTCGGACCGCCTGCCTGAACCACATGCCCTCTAATTATTTCCATCAGCATTGCTATATCATGTGATAATCTGTATCCAGTGATTCAGATGAGATTTTAAACAAAAAAAAATATGATCTCACTTCTTACACTCTCATGGAGATGTGTGATGGAACAATTTGAAAATGAACCGCGTCCAACAAACACGTCTAACCAGTTAAACTGTTTGCAAAGAGGCAGAGATTGGATTTGAAAATGGTATGCCAGGGGTGCAACCAATCAGAGGCCTGCTCTTCATGCATGCCTGAAGCGACGCTTTCGGGCAATTCCAAAAATAAAATAGTACGCCCTCCACGGGGTTCAGAGAATTTCCAGGCGCACAAGACTCTCTACCGTTTGATATCCTGCTATATCTGTGCTGTGCGTTTCAAAGGTTCCAAATACAAGTGATGCGATCAGGCAAATTTTCCACCATATGAACTGATTACCAAGTCATAAAACAAGGTTAAATATCTTCATTCGTTCATACTCTGTACATTTTTTACCTCATGTATACTAAACCGGAACCTATAAGCTGGATCCTGACGTAACGCGGCAGGTGTGGTTCTCTTACCGGGTTGTTTTATATATATTCAAGTTCAGTACCACTCAAAGTGAAAGCCCCGTTGGTACATGAGACGCTAAGACACAAGAGGAAAATATGTTCAGTGCACAATGTTGTCTACAGTATATTTAACAAGTAATGGAGCTATATGTTTCCATTCTGACTATATCAATATGATTATCACACATAAAACTGATTCTATGACAGCTAACGATTAGCACCACACACACACACACACACACACATATATATGTATATATATAACATGAAATTTTGTGTTGTTATTCACTAAAATATTTTGTTTTGAAAATTTTCCGTGGAGAAAGACTTCAATTTACTGTATAGTAGTCTCTCTTTTAAGCGACCACCCCAAGGGCAGATTTAAAACTGGTCACGTGGCCGTTACTGAACCATTCTTTTTTTCAGATTGGGGATTTGGTGCAGTTGGAATGTGCGTTTCCCTTTTCGTCTTGGTGAGTGGTACCGAATGTTGCTGGTAAAAGACCCATGGTCACAAAACGCAATGTTTTTTTCGGTGTTCTTTGGATGCTGGTGGACTTCCGTATGTACAATCCCCGGTCTGGGACAACTCCGTATACAGTACTTGCACTGTGTTGATTACAATGAACTGGGCCCCGTAAATTATGGCGCTCACGCATACCGACCTTCATTGAACCATTCTTTTTCTAATAATAGGGATTTGGTGCATTTGGTTATGTGCGTTTCTCCTTTTTGGCTGAGTGGGTGGTACCCAAGGTTGCTGGTTCGAGACCCGGCCATTCCGTGGTCACAAAACGTAAATTAGACTGTCTCTCAATGAAACATTAAAAGTTTACAGGAAAGATGGACATAGTCTAAGACGTGTGGTCTTTCAATCGATGGCCTGGACTACTCAATTTTTTCAATTATAACAAACAACACAGTATTCAAAGTATGTTAAGCGATTTCATTGTGTGCGATTTCATGGTGTGTACTCGTCGACATCATTTCAAAGTTGCTTATTTTGAACTGGTTATATGAATCCCTTGAAATGACATAAGAGTAGTCGCGGATCTTTATATTGTTATCCAAAGGGCACAGCGATTTCTTTCTCAATTTTTGCCAATCTCTGTGTTCTTTGGTAGATTCTTTTAAAGGGTATACAGAATATATCTGGCCTTGGTCTCTCCCAGTGTGATAATCACCAAAGGGACAAATAAGCAAGGTGTTGCATACATACGGGGATTTACACACTCTTCTTCTAAAAAATTGTCATGTCTGCCGAGCGTCCGTTCGAAATGTAAACTCAGGCAATGTAGGGGCGTCAACATCAGGAAGTGCTTTACATTGACTAGCAAAGGATGTGTTGAAAATTTTACATTTTTCAGCTAAGCAAGATGCAATTTTGTCATCAGGAATAATAGGAGGTATATCCTGGTGTATTTTACACCCCAAGACAGTCTTTGATAAACTCCACCACTTTTTGGTTTTGGGTTAATGTTCTTTTCGTCAAGTTGCCGACGCAAATTAGAGCAATAAGAGAGGACAAAGTTTCTAATCAGGTTAGACACTTCATTGCAGTACCTTGTGTAGAATTAGAAAAACTTCTCGATCTTGATATGGACATCGCAAATATGGGCATGCTGGTTGTTAGACCCACGCTTAAAGCGTTTCCATGCACGGTTGCGACCAATATCCCTTTAAATTGCTGGAGTTATCACGGGCATGCCCCGAGGGCAAATCTGTGCAGGAAACAGTGAAATTTGCCTGCGTAGCGACTAGTTACAGGGCTCCACTTAGTTCGGCGAAGCAAGAAAAGTCGCTCAGCAGGCAACAGTGAAATAGGCTTGGCGTATAATTAAAACTCCTGACAATCTTACATTCCCCCACCCAAGCCAAAGCCACGGTGAATAAACTCCGCCCTAATTGCCCCATCCTTTTTTAAATTCAGTGTTGCGGGAATTAGAAACTTTAATGCCTGCAAAACAGACTCATTTTGTGTTATTCCTAAATTGCGATTGAATTGTGCGTCGCACTGTCAGATCAATTATGAAATGAAGTTTATTGACTGCACCACATACAATTTGTAGTAATTGTTCATAAAAGTAACAGATACAAACAGTGCATTAAAATTACAAATTCCATGATAATAAACACAACTATAAAACAGATGAAAACAACACAGAAAGGATAAACATTGACCAAGAAGTGCTCGCACTCCGTATTAGATGTATTTGTGAATGTGCATTAAACTTTTCAATAAGGATATCTGGCGTATTGCAATAGAATCTGTTATGAATATTTTGAACATCGATATTAATTCTGTATTTTCCAACTACATAACAAAATGTAAACATATTCTGATCATTGAATGACGCCATGTGAACGGAAACGTTATGAACCTTTTCTAGATAATGTTGTCTTGGTATATTGTATTGTTTACACGAAATAACAAAGTTATATGCGTCCTCAACATTTTCACAGAGAGAACAAAGTCTTTGGTTTACTTTGGAACTTTGGCTTTGTCTTTTGTGTCTACCAGTTTCTATATATAAGTTGTGTGCACTTGCACGTAATCTGCCAATATTGTTCGATTATGAAAATTTTATTATCTCTAAATACCGTTCAAGTTTCAAGATCGTTTTGAATAATTTGGAGATTCTTAATTTAGAATCGTAAGTTTGCCGTTTAATTTCTCGTTGCCATTGATTTTGGAATGTCTCGGTTATTTTTTTCATCAAAATATAAGACCGAAAATTGCCGTAATTTGTAAGCAAACACTTTTTTGGCAGACAAGAAACAACTACGTATGCATCCAAACTGTAACACCATCTCCTTGGTCATGGTGTATTCTATTAACCTCTGTGTCTGATCAAACGAATACTCTAGGAAACCAATAGAGTAGGTTATTCACACGTAACAATGCACAGTGGTATCACCGATACAACAGTGAACCTAATGGATTCTCAACACATGTAACGCCTTCCGTGCTTGTTTCTATTCTTTAGAAGTCCAATTCATCCTGGCGGCGATGCTTGTCAGTAACAGGACTCTTGTCTCAGCTGTTGCCTCATTGTGATCATCATCTATGAAGATCGCCCATCTAGCATTGTGTATGCTACATGGAAAGTGCATGGAGAACCACCTTTCTCTCTCTCTCTCTCTCTCTCTTTGTTACGCAATCTTACAACCTACTTCACAAAATATGTCCGAAATATTTACTGATATGATTTTACAACGTGGTATAAAAAGTGTGGCAAATACATATTTGTTATATGTGGAATATACTCGGGACACAAAAGGGCCTAAAAACGATTTATACCGAAGGACAATGTATGGCTAATACATGATATAGGCTGTAAGTAAGATAAATTTGTAATTATGCCACGTCATCCTTTCTCCTCGAAAGTGCCCGACACATCATAATAATCGGCCATTTTAGGACTAGGCAACAGAACAACGTATTTTAAAATTTTGTGAAAAGCATTTTGGCCATTGAAAATATAATTGCTAGGGATGTTACAGTAAACTGCACCTACGAAACCATGACTGTACATTATCCATGCGGGTATATATAATGAATGGCTCGATTGTGATTTTTCTGATTTTCAAATTTTTGACATTTCTGTTTTCCGATTGCCAACTGTGATTCCGATTTATTTCGAACAAGAACAAGCAACGCAGTCATATATATATATATATATATATATATATATATATATATATATATATATATATATATATATATATATATATATATATATATATATATATATATATATATATATATATATATATATATAATCATTCTTAATCTATAATTTAAAGAAAGGAAATGGGGGGGGAGGAAGGGGGGAGAATCATATCTCTAATTTCTCATTTTGAACTGCAGCCCCAATTTTCCGATTCTTGATGTTGAAAAATCGGATAATCCCCAGTGCAAACATTCACTTGTATAGAGCCCTGAACTCCAGTTGCAATGACCCTGCCATCACATATTCTGCTTTTCATTTTGGACGCCTGTTTCCATAGGCTGCGTTGGTGTAAACACATCTTGCTGCGGATGTTGATACACTGTCTGCTGTGTAGGCTGCGAATACATCGTATGCTGTGCATTTGGTGGATAGGCTCCCGCTTGTTTCACTGTCTGCGGTGCAGGATATGGATATACCACTTGCTGTGTGTTGGGTGGACAGGTTCCTGCTATTTGTTGGACCGATGCAATTGGCGCTGTCTGAGGGTATGGCACAGTCACGGCATCGGGCTAAAGAAGACGATATAACCGATACGGTTCCATTAAATCATGCACATCATTTGCGATGTTGCATCTCTGCAGAGAGCTCATTAATGCCTCTGAGTTGAAATATTAATATTGTACATTCAGTACAGTCAAAATTACCAACAATACTAGTAAAAATAAGATTTGCTTGTGAGCAAGTCTTCCTGTGTGCCTTGAAAATAAATAAGCTATAAAATGCTTTAAAATTTTGTTTAATGATGATCTTGCAAACAATTCTTTGACAGGAAATTTGCCCTTCATATTTAATAATTTGAAATGGCAATCATTAAAATCTTGCAGGTCTTATTATATTAGCATTAATGAACTAATAACCCAAATCAATGGTTTCCATTTGCTATTAGTTGTGATATCAAATTAAAAAAGATATTCAACATTTTAATTTATGATATATGCCTAATTAGCGTGAACTCAAGTTGAATAACTTTAAGTTTAATTGTATTGGATATGTCTATGGCAGAAACTAAAGAATTGAAGTTAGAATGATACCTTATCTGTACTATTTTGAAGCAAAGCATTTTGATTTGCCTGTAAAAGCATTTCAGTTTGTGTTTCCAGAAAGATTAGCATACTTTCTCTTAATTAAATACTGGGACTATTTCAAACTTTTAATCTTTAAATCTTTAATTAGAAAATTTGTAGCTTTTAAATGCATGCCAATTGAAGGCATTTTACATTTTAAAAGGTAAATATCATCAAAAGTTGCGATATTATATACACAGAATTCCAAGGTCTATTCTTTGCAGTAACACTCTGTAGTGAGGCAGCCTTGGGACATGGAATAAGTGCCCTGTCCAAGAAGGTACCCATTCATGAGAGGATCAGCCCTTGTGGCTACATTGACAGAGAAAGTACATGTAGAACATTGTGTAAACATACATATACAATGTATAAATAGTATCATTGTCTTGAATATATATATATATATATATATACATGCATGCATATGTAAATAAACAGATCAGATGTTTCCACGAGGGTATCTGCAAAGAACACGTCTTATCTCAATCGGTACAAGGCGAAAAATAGAGTAAAGTCTCCATGACG
The DNA here is from genome assembly GCA_964020975.1 of Hermodice carunculata. Classification (NCBI taxonomy): domain Eukaryota; kingdom Metazoa; phylum Annelida; class Polychaeta; order Eunicida; family Amphinomidae; genus Hermodice; species Hermodice carunculata. The sequence continues at coordinate 97,048,180 of OZ026620.1, read as the reverse complement.
AGCTGAAGAACGCAGGACATATACTTAGCAACATATGAATCGGGGTGGGGCCACGTTATTTGGGCCTTAGAGTTCCGGTCAACATAAACAATAAGAAATTCGCCATGCTTTATTCATATCCTATGTTAAGACAGAAATGTGAGTGTGTTTTTTTCACATATCCCACAAGACCTAAATCTTTCAAGACAGCCAGCCAATCATATCATGGGAATTAAGCTGCCTACAAGACAGGTTCAGACAATGCCAACTAATTCATTACACTTGCAAAATAGTCGCATAACAGCATGGAGAGATTTATCAGTAACCAGTTTGTAAATGCTGCAGCAGTAGAGACGTATTGGGGGATTTTAAATGAATATAGCGCAAATGAAAATTCCAGAGCTTATGTTTACATGGCACTTAAGTTGCCCATAACACAAACTCATTTATTGAGCAGGGAATTTCACCTCTATCGACCACACTATTGAAGATATTGAAGATTTACATTTAGAAGTGAATAGCACCTAATTTGCATACTGTATACATACTAATTTTCGATTGTACGTAATTTGGGGTTTTTCATTTGTCTGTTTTCGCAAGTATTTAATTTTGCTATTTTGTCTCGAGGAAAGAAGTAAGTTTCTTCATACTATCGCGAGAAGTTCATCTTTATTGTTACCGTGCACAAAGTATCGGTTGCCCATACCTGCACGTGCGCGTGATATGAAGGGGTTTTGAGATCAAGTAGTGCAGTAAGAAAAGCTTGCCGACCCATTTAAATGGGCAGAGTATGTTGCAATATTGGAGTTCCAATAATGATAAAGCGGTGACTATCGACGGCGAATTCAAGCAGCTCACCTGCTGCTCATGCTGCAGAAATTGAGGTGGAAAATGCTGAATATGACTGACCCGCCAAACGTCGTAAATATAATAAGGTGGACTCTCATAAACGGGCCGCGGTAGCCAATTGTGCAGTCCTTCACGGAAATACCAGAGCAGCACACTACTTTTCTCGCACGTGGGACATAACGTTGAATCGACGGAACGGTCAATCCAAAAAAAAAAAAAAAAAAAAAAAGGGCAGAGTAAAGACGACCTGCACTGATTATAGTGACATTACCTCTCTGCCACGTCCTCCAAGAGGTAGACCACGTTTTTTTACCTGAAGAACTTCAGAGAGACGTCACAGAACATTGTATAAAACTTAGTGTAGAAGGAGGTGTATTAAATACCTTCATCCTTCTCGCAGCGGCACGTTGCATTCTATTACATCATCTGAGTCCCGCAAATTTTCGCGAGTAATAAATTTTGCGTTAATGCTCAACGACGGAAAAGGCGAAAACTAGTAAAACGCAAAAACTAGTACGTATACAGTAAATTTTAAAGCATTGAATGATTACAGATTAGGGGATTAATTTCAACAATTGAGCCTTGGCCTTGCACAAGTGTAGATTATTAGCTATGCTTGTCTCTGAGCAAAGCTGCAGATAAGAAGAAAGCATTAAGAAAGGGAGAGAAAAGAATTTGGATAAAACAGAATGTCTGTTTCTACACACAGACGTAAAAATAACCTTGGATTCCTTTTTACTATACTAAGAAACGCAATTGGACCTTCAAACACGACGTCGTCATATGACCCGATCATGCAATCGGAATGGGCATGAAATATTTTTTGTATTCAGTTCATTTCCACAACAAACGTTAGGTATTGCTTTACCTATGTCATTTTTCCGTCAGGGATTATCTTTGTACTCAACCAACAACATTACTAAAATCAGAAACACTCCACTCCAGGCGCATGTAATCATGCGTACTTACAATGGCAGAGGTTGCAAATGAGGAAGTGGACTTTGCGCAGCTGATCACCGCAATGAGTCCCACCACAACTTCTATGATGATGAACACAATCGCGAGAGCACACAGGAGTATTGGACCCAACCAACCCTGAAAAGAAACACCACTTATAATGTTTTTTTTTTCTAAACCTCAGATGGATACAATAATGACATTTTTAGCTGGTTAGCTAGGTCAGTATAACCTACTGCAGCTCATGGCTCATTCAGCTAATTATCATTATGCATCAGCTCAAAGTTTGTATTGAATCATTCTAAACGTGAGGAATAGTTTGCGTGGAAGAACACCAATTTTATTATATTACATTTTGGGTTCACCGTGCCTTGTTTGCCATAATACTTGCCAAGAATGTAAGTATTACACCTGATTGCTACCGTAACCAGAAAGTCTTGTTTTTGAGTTCAGCTTCAATGTGCCTCCGGTGTAGGTGTGTGATCCTGCGCAGCTTCAGGTCACAATGATATCCTCCATTGACCCGACCTGTCCTTGATATTTGACATCAATGATATCTTTCTACAACGCCTTTATTTTCAGATTCACATTCAGGAATTTGTGTAGTAGAAAGTGTTCATTGCAGCCATACATGCGGCGCATTTTGTTTGAAGCTTTATGGCCAGTTGCGCATCTGTGGCTCACGTTGGTCAATCTGACACAATAGGAGCCCATCTGATCCAATCTTACGGAAGCTGAAGCCTATATACATGTAGTTTCAGTTGTTTGTGGTCCGCTGAAGGTCTACTGTGGTGGGAAAAGAACGGAGTCCTGATCCTTCCGCGCTTACACATCCGTCACTTAAACTTACTTTATATTCTGTCATTTCAACGCCGTCTAACGTTATTGACATAATTGTGTGTGACCTGTCCCTCCCACATGTGTGTTGCTTCAAAAGCAGTCACCATTTTTGACCAACCAAAGAAAGTGTCAGTAAACCTCAAAAAGTACTTTCACCTTAAGCTTAAAGAAGAATCGCATATTAGTTTCAAATATCAATTTAACTTGTGTAAAATCATTTGAAGTGAACTAAAGAAAGAATGAAAGAAAGAAAAAAGAAGCAAAGAAAGAAAGAAAGAAAGAAAACAACCGACAAAGTGTGAAATATTTTTTTCTGACTTCGATAAACGGTTAACATTTGAAACTAATATGCGATTCTTCTTTAAGCTTAAGATAAAAGTATTTTGAGGTTTATTGACACTTTCCCCAGTAACCTTGTATTCAAAACATTTACAACACCATAGAATATCTTGAATGAGTACAAACTATCTGCAGTGATTCTAATTCCCATTCTTTCTTTAGTTTAAATCTTTAAAAAAAAAACGCTTATCCAAACCCCTTAGACAATTCTATCAAAAAGGGACACTTCCATAATGCTGCACCTGAATTTGTTGCACGCGTGGCACTGCGAAGTTTTTTTAATGATCTCTGTGTACATGTGTTTGTATGTGTGTGTGCGTATGTGTATGCTATTTTCCACTTCTTAACCAGATGCTGGATTCTTTTCAAACTTGGTGGGAATGTACCTTAACTTGATCGAATGTGTTCTTTGTATGGTGTTACTAGAATTTTATAATTGTTATCAAATTTTCGGAACTAAGAATTATAGATAAGCGCATATGCAAATGTTATCACTATATAACGAGTGCCTGTTCATCCTGTTTCAGCCAGAAACAATTACAATATTTTATGATATGCTATAGGCTTGCAATTTACTTGGGTCAGAATCTTTCCAAAACCAATTAAAAAATTTTAGCTATCATAAAATCTGAGATACTTTGAGAGAAAACTCTCAACGTTCATTAATTTCTCAGTCAAGTGAGACTCTGTCTAAAACATCGATTCCATCCAATTCTGAGGAGCAGGCTGCAGACCAAACTGGTCGTTTCATCAATGTCATCGCATGTAATGCAACTTTAAATTGCGAAAATATTCTTTTCTTAAATTATATGACGACAACATGTTTACTATCTATCTTAAAACTATATAAGGGAGCCTTTTCAAACATTCAAAGGTAACTCCTGGAAAATGTGACATGGTTTGATTTCCTGGTAATTGCGGAAAGAGTGTCCTCGAAAGAGTACAAGCCACACCTGCTATAACATCACCCTGGGTCCTTGGTCAACCTTTTATGGGGTTGTCCCGATGGCCTAGAGGTCAACGTGTTGGACTTTACATTTGGCTAGGCGAGTGTGCCGAAGGTAGTGGGTTCGAATCCCATACAGGTCGACATAAATTTATCGTATTTTTCACTCAACCATCGAGCCCAGTTGTGACCAACTCCATGTGAATTGAAGATTGTACATGCATCACGTTAAATTTATGAAAAAATGGTTGTAAAACAATCCATTTGCGTTAGGCGAGCAGGCTGGACATATCTGATATAGGTCATGAGAAAAAGTGGATCAAATGCTTCATAATGGAATGAGATTAAAAACTGTTGCTTATCTTTGAGCGGGCATGTTGGAAAAAGCTGAACTATTTGCTGAACCGCAGTTTCTATCTATCTATCTATCTATCTATCTATCTATCTATCTATCTATCTATCACGCTGACCTTCACTTTTTAGCTGTCCCCAAGCTCGTGGGCTGCGCTACAACGCATGTTTCATCATCAACAAAAATTAATCACTCCAGAACTCTGTGAGAGAAGTGTTTGATATTGCAAGCACTGATGGTTCTCCAAAACGGCCAGCTTGACAGTGCACATTGATGACACTGATGTCATATATTCAAGGTGACAGGAAACTTTTGTTACTTGCACTGTTCTTTTGGCATTTCGAGAATTATTACAGCAATAGCTTCAATGGGGCACGTGGGCATGACCTTATGTAAGGGCTAAATGAGATGCACCTGGTTGCAGTATTGAGCCATTGTTTTGGATGGTCACTGAAAAGCTATTGAGCCAGTTCATACATATCTGCACATAAGGAAAATCACAAGATAAGGTGACCTTGATCCAGTTTTTAAGGGATATGATTACTTCAGTCTGTGCATTCAAGATCAACTAATTCCGAGAGACTGCCGTTGCCTTCTTGTTTATTTTGAATTTTTGATTTAATTTTGAATATGTCCTGAACACTTTTTCCAGGAAAGCTCCTCGAAAAAAAAAATCACTGTGATGTTATAACTGTAGTGGTACAACTGTTGAACTTCTCTGGCAGCCGGTTTTAATGCATCATAAAATTCAAAAAGTACATTTTAATTTAGCATGTAAATTTTGCTTACTCTCCGACAAAGTTCAACCATTGCCAATGTCCAAAGGATAACAGTAACGCCCGCCAAGCACACGCTGAAGATCGACATCCCAAAGTAGGTTTTAACCTAAAATTCAAATAGAACAAGAGAATGAAGTTTTGGAAGCGTCGCCTCCCTCTGCCACTCACCCACCCACAAAGATGAAAGTAACATATTTTAATGCAGTGAATGGTACTCTGATGTTATCGTTTGACCATTTTTCAAATGTCTAGTAGAAGAATAAAAAGTATTATGCAATGGAATGATCACTTCAAAGCAAGTAAAGTTCAATTCCTTATCAGCTACAGAGATTTCATTATTTTATAGCTTAATCCAAATGTATATTTTAGAAAACGTATAGTATACATGATCTCAAAAAAGAAATCCAGCGTATGTAAGGACATGTTTGGAGCAAAGTAACGTTTTCTGTGTAAAGTGCTGTAAAAGTTCATGCCGCTTCAACAGTGCCCAAGGTCGTAGGGATATTACAAGTTGTTTACCATTTTGACCACACGCCAAAACTATTTCCGTGTTTATGTACAAATAACTTTTCATAGTAAACTTACGTAAGGTGTGAATTCTTCTAATGATATTCTCAACAATATGTACTTTTCGATTGATTCTAAAGAACCAATTAGTCTGGCTGCCTAAACATGCAATATCTAAATTAAGCATCAGAGTTTATTTTCACAGGCATCGACTTTGTCGATTTCAGAAAGTTTAATGGATGCTGCAACTTTGAATACTCTGTATTTTACTGCACCAGACGACAATGAATACGATTCCAATAAACAATAGCGTGCTCAATTGATCTGTTGCTTTTTTTACAAAGGAAACACATAAATATCGATGAACAAATTACTTCTGATTTCCTGAAATTAAAGAAAGAAAGGGAAAAGGAATAAAGACATCGATATTTGCTGATAAGCATTCTTAGACTGTTGCTTAGACATTTGAACAAACACTGAGGCAGGCGATATCCTTAATTCTTGCGGAAAAAATTTATAACCTAAAAAGCAACAGACCTCAACTTTGTATATCACCAGGCCCAGAGATAGCATAAAAGGGTGGAGGTTCTGTCGAGATGAGTACGATATCGAGTGTAAAAGAGCAGGAAAATGGGAAACACGTGTATAGGGGTGGACAGTGAGCCCTTAATATAAGGGTACTGTCAGACTTACCTTGCTGACATAGCCACCTTGCGCTGTTAGTCCAATGCATCCAGTAACCAGGTACTGAAAATCAATCAGCAGATTTGACATTTTTCGGTTACCTGCTTTTTACATATTAGTTGCCAACAAATAGAGAAATTGTTTTCACACGTTTACTGTGGTTTGTCAGAGCAAATGCCACAGCTGGCAATCAAATATATATGGGAGAGCTGGCTGACGAAAAGTGAGCTTACCTGTGATCCAATTGTTGATGTCCATTTTCGATTTTTCTGCTCTATGATACCCAATTAAATTATGTACGAAATGAAATTGAATGATCAGTGACTATTTACGCAAGAAATCTCATCTTTATTCTGACTCCACTGACAATAAATTTCAGTCGTTTGATCTAAAACTGTCAAAGTTCCCAGGTCCAATAGTAATGTACTCTGAACTAGGACTAATTGATCTTCACCTTAATGTATATTTCACAAAGGTCATGTACTAAAGGATCTCAATCTTAAGATTTCGTTCAAGCTGCATACTTTTAATCAATGCAGCTTTTCAAAATTTTATTTCAGTTAATCGTGATATTTCACAATGAAAAAGTCAAGAAGATTAACTGACACGATTGACATCATGAAACCCCGACTGCCTCGTAAAGTAACAATGTTACTGTAAAAAAATAAATGTATTATATACAAATTAAATGTAAAATATGCTTTTGGTACAACGACACCGTCAGACGTTACATAAGTTCAACTACTAGGGATGGGCAACACAGTCACACCATCATCATTTATTAGTTGAATTATATTTGCTTACGACAATCCAGCTCCACCAGCCTGAAGAGTAACCCACGATAAGCGTCCATGCAGATATATACACTATCTGTATCAGAAGTATGAGCACTGCTGTAACTATTTGCAAGATGGCCGTGATCCGCAAAAGGGAGGCATTCACTGGATATCTAACCTGGAACCTCTGTGGAGCAAAGGTGACCGGCTGTTGTACCTGCATGCTGGATACCTGGAAAATATGTATATATCCAAATGTGTCCGTCCATGTGTACAGATTTCTGCGTTAAAAGTTAACTTCTTGGAGTTATTTGATTATGTGTGTGTGTGTGTGTGTGTGTGTGTGTGTGGTGCAGCAAGTTGGAAAACGACATGACAGAAAAGGACACATTATTCTGAACTGATTTAATTACCCTTTTCAAAGTGAACCAAGAAAAAAAATAAATAAAATAACAAAAAACAAAAAAACAAAGACAACACACACACACACACACACACACACACACACACACACACACACACACACACACACTTGGCTATCACAGTGTCCCGAGGGCCGTTCTGTTCATACCTGGTCCACACTATCAGTTTTTTGCCTGACAACTTTTGCCGGGATATCCAGGAAGTTGGACTGACCAACTCGGTCTCTTCAGTCAGAGCCGTCCACACTATCAGTCTCGACTGATCAGTTATAAGTTTCAATTAGATCATTTTTGGTAGGATTTTGGTCATATTGAGGCAAATATGGATGAAAGTGTCCTTTTGGCTGCTGTTGTTCCCATCATAGTAAAAAGAGAGAAAAGAAAAAGATCCAAACGCCATGTGTGGGTTAAGCCTTGGGTTCAGAGAAAACAGCAGTATGTTGCCTGTGAGACAATTGTACACGAGTGATACTGGAGGACCCATTGACATACCGGAACTATGCAAGGCTGCCCTTGTGGCTGCTGATGCTGCTGTTGGTAGCCACAGTTAGTGTAACAATGCAACTACTTGCGTATCAAATGTAACATGCTGGTATTTGATTGGCTAATGGCTTCAGTCACGTTCCAACATGCTGGAAGAGATAGAGCAGTATCCTATCCCTTCAGTCACCATTAGTCATGACTGACAACTCTTCAGTCATCCAACTTTTATTTCCACACTATCAGTCTCTTGACTGACAACTGGATTTGTCAGTCAAAAAATGATAGTGTGGACTGAGCATTAGAGATTTACCATATGTTTTTGTACATAACTGCCTGTCATCAGTGGATATATCAGATGCACTTTTATTGACACTCAATTACACACCCGTGAAGGTCTTATTAGATGTGGGACTGAGTGTCTGAAAGTACCGCCTGGGCTTGTGTGTTGAACTGATCACACAACCAGTTAGCACGATGTGTTGATAACATCCGGCTCGCTGAATAGCCAATGGTGTTTACCAATTTTTGAATAGAGCAACCCACAAAAATGTTTTCGACAATTTTAGTGAACTTCCTACTGTAACCATTGAGATTGTTCAACATAATATTAATAGGGGGATGTGTGCTTTGAACATGTTCGTATGCAATAGATATACTCGATACTAAAAAGGAAAGATAACGAGGTACGGCAAATCTTCTTCTATCTGCCTGAGGTATGCCCTCCTTCCTTCCCAATCCCATCGGAAATATATGGTGGATCTCATGATAAATCAGAACAACAGGCCCTTGCAGCAAGATTGTAGATTACATTACATTAGACAGAATTTTGACCTTGTGATGTGACATATACATTACTGTGGTGCACAAGGTACAATACAGTTTCTCTCGCCGCAATATTTTATTTTCACATGGTCATCAGTGGTCTGTAATCGCAAGAAGAATACTAAATAAAGTCTCCTCACACCGCATGCCAGGTGTCTTTTTCGGCAAATTAGTCCTGCTGGGATGAGATAAATTAGCTATATTACCTACAAGTAGATGACTTTAAGGTCGCTATAATTGTAAGCCAGTTCCCATTGGTTTTATCTTATAGCGGTTAGATGAGAACAATAAAAGTTGTACGAGTATATTCCTTGTTACTTGTTTTACCAATGGCCAAACCCATGTAAAAAGAATGTTTTTTTTATCCAGTGTGCAAGTCAGGAATCCTGGTGCTCAGATGGTCTTGACCTAGTAGTCTCATATGAATACCGAGGGCAGCTGCGGTTCAACTGAACAGGTGGATCAACGGGTTAATGTTTGAAAAAAACAAACAGAACCAGTTCTAAAATTTCAAGAGCGGTCCAACCGCGGTTCACTCGGCAGTTCGGTCCGATGGGTTAGACAATTTGATGACATCAAATACACGCGTTGAAACACGAAAAAATAGAAGTTAAAACACTTTAGTCGCGAGAAACAGTAACTGCATTTTGCTGAGCGAGTTTCTAAACAAACGCCTATTCTACTGAGAACTAAGAACACACGTGAATGTTCACCACAATACAAGGTAATTACAAATATTGAGAGCAATAAAAACTTACATGGCGCACATTTTGTGACAGAAAAGGCCAGCATCTACGATCAAGAACCCATTATTGCAGCGGTAATCATGGCATCGTCTCAAAAAAATTCCGAGCACTTAATATTCGCTTCAACCACTAGGATTGCACAACGCAATTCCGCGGTAGTTTGCGGATCAACATGATCTGGCGGCCAAAAGACTGGGAGCCTAGTAAATGTGACCAAATTTGTTCCAGCCTCCAGGCATAGTTGGGCAGGAAGGGGGGTCCCCATGCACCCTATTGATACATTTTTTTAACTTACATATTCTTAATCTTCAAGATGTCCAGTTAACGATGTTTGATGTTCCAAAGTCGAAATTTTGTCCCATGAGTCTCTTTGGCGGCCATTTTGGTGGCTATGTTGGATTTTCGACAAAAGTCGATCATATTAATAACTTTTGAATGAGACATTGTATAGAGACAAATGACCCCATTTTTCTGTGTAGCCTTGCCATTGAGAGTTGATACAGGTGGTTACCTTTATGATTTGAACAAGCTTCATACATTTAAACTAAACAAAATGTGAAATATTTTGGAAATGTTGGCAAAATCCTGCATGGGGACGTCAGTTTCCTCTTTAACAATAAGGGGCAATAATAACTTAGGCATACATGTGTGTTTACTTTTATTTATGTATGCAATCACATATGTATATGTATCTCTGTATATATGCATATATATATGTATATGTATATATATATATATATATATATATATATATATATATATATATATATATATATATATATGTATATATATATATCAAATCAAAGAAACCCAAACATGTTACCAGTAGCAGTGGTGGGTCAGAGATACCACAGAAGCGCCCCCCTGTAATTTGCATCTTGCATGTGACAGGTATTGAGCACCTACATTTCACCCTACTGAGTCAGGCCAAGGGGTCTGCCATTGAAAAGTTGACTCAGCTACATAGTTATTCATGAAAGACGTCTTGCTGAGCTTCCAGACTCACCTTATCGTATGGAGGATGTCTGTAAGCGCATTCCTGACTCTTTCTCTCTGGTGCAGATTTAGTTAAATATGGTAACCATCGAGACTACCAGAACTTTACTAAAAACCTGAAACTTTTAAAGTGTATTATCACTTCTGATGATGCCTCAACATCACACTCACCTCGTAAACAACCTTCATCGTCTGTCCTGGAGCCATTCGCTCCAGAATGTATCTTTTGTGGAAAGCTCGAAATGAAAGTGTCTGGAAGACCTGAACGTTGTATTAAGTTCCCTGTATTCAAAGATATGGATTGCGGCTTGAAGAAACCAACATGGAAGCAGTTTGAGCCCAGAGCCTTAGAACTTGGGACTATTGTCTCTACATCGCATGGTACAAGAAGAGGACCTGCTTGCCAGGGAGGCCAATTTCCATTGGTCCTGTTCCAGATCATTTAATCGCAAGTACACCAACCATCTCCATAATAAAGCCCAAACTATGAACTGTTCCACTGATACACAGCAAAATCTAAAAGCTGCTTCACACCTATAGGCCTTCAATGCTGTGCTTGATTTTGTTTATGATGTAGCGATTAGGGAGAACAAGGTCGTGCAGCTTGCAACATTGTGCTTTCTCTACATTCAGAAGCTGGGGAGGAATGGTTTCCCAAATGCAGAGTATAGGAATGAGAAATTGAAGACCAAACTTAAGACCCTTGACATTCATGAGTCGATTACATTTGCCAAGTCAACCCGGTTGATAAAGGCTGAATTTCCTATAACCTGGTATACAATGCTAACATATCTGTCTCAGATGCCATAACCAGGCCCAAGGTCAGTCCCAACGCCACAAATGAACCTCCCACCACTGAAGATGTGCTTTCTCTGTGAGCCATAACCAGGCCCAAGGTCAGTTGCTAGTTGTTTGTCACTAAGGATAAAAGCTGCACATTGCATGCATGCTGGGCCAACACAGGAAGGCTGATACGACATGCCTTTGCTATGCCCTGCTTCCCAACCTCTCTTTGTGGTTAACAGATCACACCATGGTTGGTACAATTTATCAAGATTATTGTTTAATCTTCTGTGAAAAAATGCTTTAGCTCAGAATTACTTTGGTTGGTATATCTGCTGACCAATCAGCCATCAAAACCAACAGCCCATTGAGTAAGTTAAGCAGGCAATTGAAAATCCTGAATGCTGGAATTGTCTCCAAATACAGTGGAAACTGTATTGTTTTCATAGCATTTTGGTGTGATATTCCACCTTGCTCTTGAGTGTATTTGATTTTAACAGTCCCACATTGTCTTAATGAGTAGGTATAGTTGAGTGAAACTGGTTGTGACTGAAACAATATGATGTTTTGATAGAAGAAGTGGGACAGTACAGATGTAAATTGTGTCATTAGCATACATCATGTGCATGTAGTGTCATTTGTGTGAAGAATGAATGAATAATTTTGCTGAAATAGCTATACACACTTATAATATGTCAAGTTTATACCCCATCAGCTGAACACCCCAACCTCCGACTACTGAACACCTCTCACTACCGGACACTTTCACTCAGTCCCCAGGGTGTTCAGCAGTGAGAGGTGTTAATATATATATACATATATATATATATATATATATATATATATATATATATATATATATATATATATATATATATACATATATATATATATATATATATACATATATATATATACATATATATACATATATATATATATATATATATATATACAGAGATACATATACATGTATACTTGCATACATAAAAGTAAACACACATGTATGCCTAAAAAGGAAGTTATTATTGCCCCTTCTAGTTAAAGAGGAAACAGTCCCCATGCAGGATTTTGCCAACATTTCCAAAATATTTCACATTTTGCTTAGTTTAAATGTATATAGCTTGTTCAAATCATAAAGGTAACAACCTGCATCAACCCTCCATGGCAAGGTTACACAGAAGAATGGGGTCTTTTGTCTGTATACAACGTCTCATACAAAAGTTATGATTATGATCGACTTTTGTCGAAAATCCAATATGGCCAACAAAATGGCCGCCAAAGAGACTCATGGGACAAAATTTCGATTTGGGAACATCAAAAATCGTTAACTAGACATCTTGAGGATTAAGAATATGTAAGTCTAAAAAATGTATCAATAGGGTGCATACGGACCCCATTTTCCTACTAGACTAGCATTTCGTAGGAGGTGGAGGACCAACAGACCAATTTCCGGTTCAAACCCTGTTCTCGTACAATGATTGGAAAATAGCATTAGTGCATTGGAACAGGGCATGGGCTATACTGCAGTATTTCATGACTTTTTTGATAGGAACTAGAATACACAAAATTGGAAGCGTCAATAAATCTAACGATTTTGAGTCTATGACAATGAAAATACCAGCACTGTATCCCCCTTACAAAAACCTTTCCAATGATGTATGAGAAGATATGGTTTGTCAAGACATTTTGAAGAAAATCATTTGAAGGATACCGAGACCGGCCTAAACCGGTAGCTGGCTATGCATGCTGGCGAAGAGTAACCTTTAACCCTTCTGTCTCCACAGCGTGCCTCCGTACGCCCCAGGCGTGATCCTGTAATTGTAATTTTGTAGAAGCAATAGGTTCTAGTATCGTCGGCCGATTTTCCATTATTATCTATCAAATTGAAGCTTATTTATCATATGAAAAATATATACTATTTATACACTCAATACTCATTGTACTTTGCATACGGAAAGAAAATAAGAGGTGGTGTTACAAACTCGAACCATAGACTCTGGCTACTGGCATTTGCATCATAGTGGAATTTTACCCACATTCACTAATGCAAGAACGTGCTTCAACATTCAGGGAGTTTTCTAGTGAGTCGTACCTAATTAAAGCTTCTAAATCAAAAAACGTACAGAATATTTATATTTTATTTATTCTAATATCATTGCGGATTCCGTACTAAAGGCTGACATACAGTGTATGTCGGCTCTCGGTAAAAGTAAAAGGTATTCCAATTTACCCTCCTCCACTCGAGACTAGCCAAGCATTATATATGAAAACTCTACAAATAACCAATTTTTCGTCTCTTTTACTGTTACTTAAACCAGTAGAAAGCAAATATGGTGAGTAAATTACATTAATAATAATAATAATGATAATAATAATAATAATTTTATTCGGAAGACTACTCCCTTGACACGGGGGCACCATGGACCAGGGTAAGTCTATGATGCGTCCGTTACAGCTTAAAAGTCCTGTGGACAAAGTAAAATAGACCATGTTAAAAACGTTGTGCAATCATAGCTATATACAGTATAATATTATTCGTTTTATGTACAAAGTTTGGGAGTTAAGGAGGGTCCTCTTCTGACTACCTCCTGTACTGCCAAGCTTCAACAAGATAGTTCTTGATCACGTAGTCATACAGATCACCAACATCTTTCCCAAAATCGTATGAATATTCCCCCAAGGATCAGCATAATTTGGTGCATATAGAAGCTGCAGAAAAACGTTGCTAAACATGTTCAGACATTATTTTTTTTTTACATTCGTTTTCTAGGCTATTATCGATTTTGCTCTGATGTCATTTAGTGCAGGGCACAAGAATATGAAATGGGCCAAATATTCTTTGTTTTCCTTGCATTATTTACGTAGACCATCGGATAAGCCCCTTCTCTCCTTATCCTCTCCCAGCCCAAGGCATCCTATACGTGCTTGAAACTTAAGTCGAGAGCCTTGAATAAATACTTTTCAACAAAAGTAGTCATCTGATACCATCTTAATGATTTTTTTCTCATCAATTTCATTAAAAAGCTTATTTTGTATGCTTACAAAGATATCTTTAAAAAGTACTGCAGCCAGTCAGGATTTAGTGAATGAAAAGCGCGGTCCATGGCTACATTGATAAATATTTTCTTTATTTCCTTTGTGTATAGCCACGCTTTGCCTTGTTGCTGGCTACTGCTGTCTGCCTCCAGCAAGGAATCGAATATTTGTTTACAGAGACGAGTGTTGGACAAGTCAAATTTCATCCTATGAAAGTACGTTATCTTCATTTTTTTTTCCAATATTGTGTTTATCGGTAACTAATGTAGCTCGGCAATTGTGGCTACTGCTGCTGGTGAAGAGGGGACCTGAAGGATTGCCTTAACCGTTGAATATTGTATTTATCTTAGTGTGGCCTCCGACTCTTTGGTGTGGCATACCCATACAGCACTACCATGAGTCAGGGAGGGAATGGTTATGCTTTTCCATATACTGTTTCCAAAAGTTACGTTATTTACATTTTCATGATACGATAAAATTCTGAAAAGACAAAAGAATGGTTTACAAAATTCTTTACATGAGCAGAATCTGACACGGAATTTGAAATGGTCACTCCTAAATATTTATACGTTTTGCATTCCAAAATTTCCACATTACCCGACATCCATCTCTTATTGCAGTTAAACCGTTTTCCAATTACGATAACTCTCGATTTTCACAATTAAATTTCATGTCCCATTTTCCCACACATATTAAGCATTCTAGAGTTTTGACTTTCACTATCCGCTATCAAAACAATATCGTCCCCATATAGTAAGCAAGGTATATGGGAACTGCCCCGATGTATGCCGAGATTCTTTTCCTGAGGCATATGAATGAGGTCTAACATCACAATAGAGATAAGCATAGGAGAAAGGATACAGCCTTGCTTGACTCCATTAAATATCTCAAACCAAGAGCTCTCAAAATGGCCAAAGATAACTTTACTTTCGGCTTTTTCGTAGAGGCTTCTTGTCATACGCCATGCTTTGCCTTGAACTCCTTTTTGCCAAAGTAAGGTAAAGATTTTATTTCTGTTGACAGTATAGAAAGCTTTCGATATGTCTAAAAAGGATAACCAGGTTTTCAATTTCTTATTTTTCCTTAAATTACATATACCTTTTGATACAAATACTTGATCCTCTTGTCTCCTTTGCTTTCTATGAGCTCCATGTAGCTCACCCAGAAACCATCTTTCTTAAAATACTACATGAATTGACATTCCATTAGTGACACAAACACTTTATAGAGGTTACAAGTCACGGTAATGCCTCGATTATTTGACATTTTCTTAAAACTTTCTTTATAGATGGGTTTAATAAAACCCTGGAGCCATTGTTCCGGATATGACTCATATAGTTTACATAGAGTAAAAAAGTCTACCAGTGCGATAATTAAAGAAGACCCCCCTGTTGTAAAAATTCATTGGGAATCTGGTCTACACCACACGCCTTCCCATTTTTTAATTTGCAGATCTCACAGGAAACATTTTCGAAATTTGTATCAATATTGCTTAAACTTGAAGTATCTCCAGTATGATTCATAAGATTACACACCTCTTTCACCAGAGCTTCAGCGTCTTGCTGTTTGCCTTTACTGCACCCAAATGTTTGCCAGTAATTACCCAGTACCTTACATATTTCTTTTGGGTCATCGATAGTTCGAGTATTGTCACCAGGGTCATTTTGAACTAATTTAACATAAATGAAGCTCATATCGGGTGCACTGTTTCTGTCAGATGACGGCTGCTGATGTCTCAACCAGCCGGATGCTCAAATTTGAAACTTTGACGTGATGATCAAAATTTTCCACTGAGCATAGTTTTTGAAAGCATGGCAAATGAAAAGTTTTATTTTGTTTAGATCATTTACAATCTTTTTATGCATTGGGAACATTGCACCCCTCTATCGTTCAGGCCATCTTTCAAATGAAGCACTGTTACGTTGACAACAGTTTCAAGTTTTTCTTCGGCAGTGCACTGCCGCTTGGTGGCTCCGTAGGTTAGGGTTACCAGGGACGTGTTACAATAGCTCCCCGGCATGATCGACCTGGGCAATAATAATAGCTGAGCGTAACTTAGTAATCAGTTTTGCAATCGTCACGCCTCGCTCCAGGAAGGTTTGAACTACATTCGATAAGTTCGGTCATGGTTTTTGAAAACAACAGAAAAAAGCCAGCAACAATTTTTGTAATATATCATTTCTGCTCACAAACCGCAAGTTAAAGTTAGCTGTATTTCATTTTTTTTATTTTTTTGTTTTTTGTTTTTGGTTTTTTTTTTTTTTTTTTTTTTTTTTGTACAGCAAACAGTAGCTCTGGGAGGAATTTTCCGGACAAAATATACAATCATGTAAAAACAATAAGAAATATAATTCATCATGTATAGTTACCATATGAATAAGATTTTACATTCAAAAATCATTTGGAACTATTCATATAGTCATAATAACAATCCAGCAATATTTCTAAAAACATTTCCAGCCAAAGGGCCATCCCTCAGTGGAAAGCGTCACTTGCATGACACACATTGCATATGCTACCATTCCAGTAAGTAATTGATCTTTTGAATTGAGCAAAACTTGAGACATTACTAAAACTATTTGCAACACATCCATAATTTGGCTATACTGCATCTGAAACGATTAAACTCTATATTTAGTAGTACGCACTCTTGGTATTTTTACCGTTTTCGTGTACCTAAATGAATACTTTGGTTTGTTTTTGACAGGTCGAAAATACAAGTACAAGGGACTCTGGTTCTGGAAAAAATTATAGGTTTCCATTGCCATGATTTTCATCATTCGACTATGCAAGGATGGGATTCAACTATGCAAGGATGGGAATACCGATTTTGCAGAGCATGATTCATAATATGAGCTTTGATCATCATAGGAAAATTTGATGGCTCGTTCCTGTATTCTCTCCATATTCCCAGTGGTACCTTCGCTGCAGAGATGCCAAACTGGAGGACAGTTTCCAAAATCAGAAAAAATGAAAGAGACATATATCAGAAGTTTGCAGCTGTTATTTAAATAATGGCTAATGTGTTTCAACTCATCATTTATCTTGAAGCTTTGTTTACAAAGTTTGCTCAATTGTATCCGAATTTAACTTAAAATTAACCTAAACGCCCAGGAGTTTTACTTCTTCTTGCCAATGCATGCAAGTCAAAGTTTTGAAAATGAAGGATGAAATTTGTGTTTCTGGCCTTCATGCCAAATATAATTCCTTGGAACTTTTCTGGATTTGCCCTCATCATGTTGATGTCATACCATTCATTCCGCTACATGCAACCTAACACAAGCATCAATTTAAGGATGTCCGTAAAGAAGTGTGTGCAAACGAAAGGGTATTATCCTCAGCGTAATGGTAAAGTAGTCCTTCATCAACAAAGAAAAGATATCGTTTCAGAATATATTGAATAATGATGGACATAAAATGGAGCCCTGTGGGACACCCTTTATGATATTTTGCCATGACCTAGTGACATTTACGATCTTTACACACTGCTTCCTGTCACTGAAGTAACTCCACATTGGTTTCTGACCACTGCTGTTTAAGTCGTAAGGTTTTAATTTGGCTAACAGAGAGTCATGTGGAAGACATTCGAAGGCCTTAGATATGTCCATCAACACTGCACCAATATATTTGTTTTCATCAAAAGCCTCGTCCCAGTCTTCCATTGCCCTAAGAAGTGTTGTCTCGCACCCATAACACAGTCTTAAAGCAGACAATGAATGGGTGGAGATTGTCCGAAAAATAACCATACAATCGAGCATACAAAGCTCGCTCAAACAATTTAGAGGTGGGCACAAGCACACGCATAGGTCTGTAACTATTACTTTTTTGTTGTATTGTCTTTTTTTGTCTTTAAATCACCACTTATCAAGGTATAATTTATAAGGTTTGTAAGTGGCTTTACCACGGCTGGTTTGAGTAGTTACACTACCTTGGAAGATATGCCATATACCCTGTTGCTTTTGTTGTGTGTTTTTAGATATGAAAACCTCATCGATATTTTGAATTCAAACGATATTCATACTTCTCGGTGGACGAAATTATCATAATGCTAGGATGTGGAGTAGAATCAGAAGTATGTTTAGAAGCAATTCTACTAGCAACATTGACATAATACTGGTATCAAATTTCACTCACTTCCTTTGAATCACTTACAATAGAACCATATATTGACAAAAATATGTTGCGTTCATTTTTGCAAATTGTTTTAAAATGGAAAGTGTTTGTGGTTGGCCAGAAGTTCTTTGATCTCCGACCACCACCACATCCTCAAATAAATAGTTGTGTATGTATTTTTTTCCCAGCTTTGCAACAAAATGTCCTTGACGTTCTTAATTTTGTCAGTTGGTCTTGTTTCTACCTTGCTGTATTTGTTTGAGAATATACGCTTTTTGTAGATGGCCTTTCTGATGTCTCTGTACATGAAAGGAGCAGTATGTTTTGGTCACTTACGCTGCTTCACTAGAGCATGTTCGTCCAATCACTTCCGCAAATAGATATTATGTATATCATCAAGGACATATGCAATGTGAAATGGAACACGCTCAAGATCAGATATGCATGCTTCTTGATCAAAAGAAAAAAACCTGCGGTAGTAAAATCTTTCGCTCCTTACATTGGGTGTGTTCGCACGAATTTGGAAAGAGATGGAAGTTAAAACAATCGGTCACACCAGTGTTGAAATTTGAAACATAGCAACACAAATTTGCTCTATTTGTTAAAGTAACATCTATAACAGTGCGTGCAGCCTCCTTTGTAAAGCATTTTTGCTCTTTAACCAAGTTTGAATAATAATAAAAATGATGATGATGATGATGATGATGATGATGATGATGATGATGATGATGATGATTATATAAAAAACAATTTCTTTTAGGGGTGTAGATGCACTGTGATTTAAGATATTATGTTAGAAATCCCCAATAATAACCATATTTTGATACTCAATACTCACCCAGTCAATCGTTCTATAAAAATGTTGCATAAAATTACTGTTCATAAAAAACGGTGGCTTGTATGTGCCATCTATAAATCATTTACCATTGCCAAGGTTTACTTCCAAGGCTATTGAGTCATTTAGTGAATATTCACAATACTTTTCTACAACTGGGTATATCCGACCTCATGAAAGCGAAAATACCATCATATGTTTGATATGTTCTCCGAAGCTTATAACCCGGGACTATAAAAAGAGAGTCCATGAAAGAGGCGTCAAGCGTAATCTCAAAAATAGATAACAAGCCTGCTATTTTATCAGACAAGAGTTCAGCAATGTCATTATGCTTGTATATATAGCTATTTATGTTCAAATCGACAGTTAAAATTGTTTGGGTTTTTTTTTTCTATTTGGACTAAGGTCTTCCAAAATTGATGGAGTATTAGATGCATCATATTCTAGTACTACACAAGTACCATCCTGGTCTGTCTTTCTTATTCGTCCATTGTCAGAATGGAATGAAAAAGAGTCATCTGTGTGCATGGTATGCTGACTGTTTAAACTGCTGTCAAAATAACTGTCACTTAAACTTTAGGCTAGTTGTGTGTCTGTAGGGCGGTGCCATGGAAGAGTGAGTCTAAAACTGATTTAAAACATTTGGTGTTGCGTGCCCATCTTTGACGTGAAAGTCATTAAAACAACAGACGCGTTTTGATGCTCTTTGCCTTTTTGTAACAGGCCTAATTATTACACAAACCACAGGAGGAACACACACTGGGTTTCCATTCTACAAGTATGCTCCCTCATTCGCAGTTAAGCCTGTCATTGGAGTAGGTAGTTGAAATCACGGAAAGTTGCACACTAATAGGCCTTGCAGTACAATGCGGGTAGATTTTCCTTGGAAGAGAGTGACATTTGTTTGCAGCGAGATATTTACCCCCCCCCCCTGGTTACTTGACTCCGATTGATTGGCAGAGAAGCTCAGATAGGTGTTAAAACTTCTGTTTGACCAGTTAATCCTCCGTACTGAAATTTGACTGGTCAGAAGCCTTGGCCACAGAATGGCTAGACCAGGGTTGTGTCGACGGATCTTACTTAGTCCTTTTTTGTGGTTTCGTCTTCGCTTTGCCATGACCAAGTGTTGAAGATCCCAACAGCTTGTTAATATTGATTTGTATCCATTATTCTCCGTTTACGGTGACAGAAACTGTAAGTTACACGTGATTGGTTGTAATTTGCCAGGTCACCACAAGGTACATGCATGCTGCACTCTAGCACAATGCTTGCTGGATTTGTTAAAAAAAAGGATCTGTCAGAGCTGTACCAGTCTTTACACAGAATTGTAAAACAAAATCACCGACTTCAGAATCCTGAGACCATCTAAAAGATGATGCGTCAAAAGTAAGTCCCCATGAAGTCGTTTGGATTGAGAAATTAGTAATGTTTTCAGTAGCCAGTCACAAGTGTAATCCTTGACCTTAGGTCACGCGAAAAAAAATGAATGGCATATGGTTCCAAAATGTCGTGTTTGTAGTGTCGAGCATCAATGTTCTTCTTCTAGATCAATGAGGATGGGAGGTGGTAGTCGTTCATGATGTTTCCCCTTATCGTTACAAACGCTGCACTCCTTGTCACCCTGGGATGCTGTCTAAACTACTAGTATTGTGGTCTTCACTTGCCTGTGCTGAGTCAGCATAGAATCTATCCCTCAAAATTGCTTATGCTTGACGTGGAGGTTATGGGGGCTTTTTGTCACCCAGTCCCTGTTCTACCAAGGCCTTTTGATCAGCCTCCCAAGAGTGGTATGGAAATCCCCATCCTGCAGGTTATTTCACTCTGGGAGAAAATCCTTGTGTCATAGGCCTGTCACATGCATGGTGTCGCTCACAGCTGAGAAGTTAAGTTGAGTGCAGCATCGATACAAGGTAGGTGCACCATTGACGTACATACGTTGCTATTGACCATTTTCATTGAGGTTGCATAATGTGTCAGTCATGAAGGCCACAGACCACATTTATAAATCCTTCTATTTTGCATATTAGAATTTTTTAAGTCTAAAAATTAATCAGCATTTTGGTATTTTAAAATTCCGTGAACTTCAGTTAACAGATAAAAATGTCAGAAAAACATGGATGGATTTTTGTCATATAATTCTTAGGTCTTTAATTTGTGATAATTGAAATACGAAACAACACCTGGATGTCAGCTTTACACAGGTGTATGAACTGTGCTCTTGCCAGGGTCAAATCATTGTCCTTCCCCACTATAAAGTTCCCACCTGGCCTGGAAGACCGTGCACCTATGTGACCACCAATGAAGCAACTCTGTGATGCAGCAAACCTGACTTAGCTAACTTTATTTAAACATTTAAACAGAAGCTACAGCATGCTGAACCCCCAGTATTTTCACAGTTATGGACTATCTCCGTCGGGATGCACATCCAGCTAGTCACAACTGTGGTCTGTAACCGGACTTCAGGAGGTCAAAGGTCTTGACCTTGGGCTTTTCTATGAACAGGTTAGAACAAGCCTACACCATTGACCCAATGAGATGTGCTGTTGGAGTGTGCAGTCTACAAGTTGACCGGCATTTTCGGATTATTTGGTTTGAGTTAGCACATCCTGTTGGATAATTTAATTGGTCTGTCAGCGTTGTGTCATTACATTTTCATATTTCCCCTGCTGTAATTGAAATGCTCGGAGAATATTAGAACAGATGATTAAACCTCGGAACAAGTTTTTCTTCAGGTTGACACGTAAACGTTGGCCTCACTTTTCTAAATCAAGTTCGTCGGCACTGTATTTTGTTTTTATTTTTGAGAGAAGATGGCGTTCCAGCTTTACACATGATGGTTTTGTCATTTATGCTTAGCCTATATGAAATAAATCTTTTTGCTAGACACACGCACACATGTGTAAAAACATGTATATATACATTTATATATGCATTCTCTCTCTCTCTCTCTCTCTCTCTCTCTCTCTCTCTCTCACACACACACACACACATACACACACACATATATATATATTAAATATAGCAGTGGTTTTAACCCAATAAAGGCTAGTTGTAGTCTATTTTTCCATGACAATGTACGGAAATTGTTTATCGCCATTTACTGAAATCTTGAGTAAACGGAAAGGATCACGATGCGATTACAATCGAACAAGTGGCTGATCCGAAATGCTCCTCACAAGTTTGCTCCTGAGCCCATTTTAATGAAACTACCCGACATTGTTCCGTACTGATCCTTTACTAATCTTAAGCGATCTATGTGGATCTGAAAATTGACAGAATAAACTGTAGCGATCGCTATGACCTTAAAAATGACACAGTGTCATTGGACGATCCTAAATGACCCACACCTTGTATCCCACAATTCAATGAAGGGGAAGTTGAATTGTAACTTTTGGAGGAAATAGACCGTAATATTGGTAGGGTTAACCTCTCATATACTGATTCTCCAAATCCTCACAGTTTGGTAACTGTAAGGTAGTCCAGTCTATCATTATTTAACAAAAAGGAACTTGTCGCATATTTCGCCACAAATAACATAATATTGGAAACCTAAGGATCGTCATGTTCGCAATATTATATTTTTAGTTCAGATGACTGTAAATATAGCCACTCTAATTAACCGTGTATACGGTACTCTACAGAGTCCGAAAATATATGGTATATCAAGGGACTTAAATCTGCCTCAAATGACCGTTTCCCCACATGTCCCATTGCCAAACAATGCAAAAAACAGGAAAAATGCCATAAAACTATTTAGAACAGGTGTTCCAAGCACTTTGTGGCGAAAGATTTCCAGGACGATCTAAGAGAAGGTTCCCTGGCAACGGATTGAAGCGTTTGAAAATCCGAATGACGCATGGCGGACAATTCAAATAACTTTTTCACAAATATGTTAGATGTGTATCTCAAAAATAGTGAAGAATACGATAGATTTCCAATATTAAATGCTTTCATTTAGAAAATAGTCCCTGTTGGCACTCGAATTAACGTACGTCCAATCAGTACTGCCTTTGTCAGGAAGGAACTTGAAAACTTAGACACCAATAAATCAACAAACATAATAAAATTGGACCGCAAATCTTGACACTTCCATCAAAAGAAATTGCACAACCTCTCGCCTGGATATTTTGCCAGAGCGTTTTCGCAAATAAAATATTTCCAGACGAAATTAGGCAGGCAAGGGTCATCCAAGTTTACAAAGCTGGTAAACTGACAGAATCGAGTAACTGCAGGCGTATCTAAATATTATGCATTCTATCCAAAGTTCTGGAAAGCCATGTTTACTGCAGCTTCTACTGCTGCATGGATAGTTTTAGCCTGTTTCAAGAACCACCATCTTTTTGTTTAGTTGCTACGGGAAATTATCCAAACCTTTAATCTATCTATCTATCTATCTATCTATCTATCTATCTATCTATCTATCTATCTATCTATCTATCTATCTATCTATCTATCTATCTATCTATCTATCTATCCATCCATCCATCCATCCATCCATCCATCCATCCATCCATCCATCCATCCATCCATCCATCCACCCACCCATCCATCCATCCATCCATCTATCTATCTAATATACATATATATTATTTATATATTACATAAAGATTAACAGTTCCATATAAAGGCTATCTATCTATCATAGGACATGGATGAAATTTTACGTAAACAAGTATTCTTTCTTAACGTTCTAATGTACTGGGATATATATTTAAATATGTCTTGATAGGTTCATACAAATATCATTTTCTTTACACTATTATCCACAGCGACATGCCATGCGTACAAGGTATATCATACGTAGTTGTAGGCAAACTATGGTCTAAACTGATACATACGTCAAATCAAACAAGCAAAACATATTAATATAATAGTATATGATCACCTTGATTTAACAAACTTTCCATTGCTACATATGACAATTATCTTTTATTAATATATGACTAAAGTTTTTACTCTTTTCGCAATGTCCGACATACATTTATAATAGGGCTTATAAACTATATATTTTGATAAATATAAGGTTTCCATGGTAACCAATTTTTAACACTTGCAGTTTCAAGTTCGGTTCTCTTGAAGTGCCTCTATATGAGGTATGTGTTGATGGTTAGTTGTGAAGCGGCAACTGTATACATAGATAGTACTACTTCAATCAAGTTTTGACGCTTGATTACCCCCAAGGTAAAATTCGTTGCTATGGTAGCCAATGAGAACAAAAACTGACTGTGAAATTGTAAGTACACCCTCACTCACTTTTAACTTCTGAATTGTTTGGTTGGTACCAGATCCAGGGAGGTGTTTTTCTCAAGTTGAACGACATTGTAAAGTAAGTCCTCTTCAAATTTTTGTTGCCCCAGTACAATGGGAAAACGGTAACTGTAAGAGGACTAATTGAATCATTAACGTATTGACTGCACAGAAACAGCATACATACAGAATAAACTATCACTTACTTGTGTAAAGCGTCCGTGCACTTAGAGCAAAAATTCCCTTTAACTGTAAGGACACGTCTCACGTGATCCACATGTATAATCAAATGCATGGCAGGTAAACATTCAGCAACGGACATGCCATAAAAAGTGAGCTTTGCTCTGTGTTGTACATAAGATTTCTTGTTATCTTAAGTGTATCATATACAGCCCATATGCACCTTGAAAACGTTATTTCGGTCAACGGAGCAGATCAATGAGACCTTGCTGACGTTGTTGTAATGGGTATAAAAGTCAAATTAACCTTTTATTACACCGAAACAAAACTTGCTCCAAGCTACTTATCATTTATGAAGCTACAGTTACGGTTTTGATCACACATAAACTCGCCATATTTTTGTCATCTTTTAATGTGTATTTGGTCCTAATTTGCATGATCCAACATGCAAGGATTTTTAACATTGGCGGGAATGGCATCAGCACGTACAAACATTTGCTCGAGTTTTTTGTGCACATTTTGATAGGGGAAATCTAAATGACACACATACGTGAACGAAGAGCTGTGACGCCGGCCACGCTTTTAAACAAAAATTCTGTTCCAATCATTGTCATACATTCAAACTTATTTTAGTACAGCAAGATCTGATTTGCTACGGTTGGTGATGAAGTTACGTGCAATTGCACTGGAAAGATAGCTTTATCTATTCTTCGATCTGTGATGTTAACGGGTAAAACCTTTTATAACTGAGGTTTACATATTTGGGCACATCTTTACATGTCAGAGGGCGCGTTCGTGAAATTGTCAAAACATAAAGATTATCTCTGACATTTCAGGCTTGCTGTATGAAAAAAAGAAGGACACAAAAGTTATGTACACACTCGTCCGAAAACAGTACGTTTGTGCTCAGTATCTAAATGTACAGGAATATTGTTGCATATTGTTATTTACATGGGGATTAAGGATTTCACCATAAAGATGAGTAAGAATTAAATATAAAACACGGCTTGACGAGCAAACTGATTGACCAAGGGTTAATATTATTGCTCCTGCTGTCATATTGACCACAAACCATGAAGTTGCGCAGGTCAATTTGACAACAAACCATGAAGTTGCGCATGTCAATTTGACAACAAACCATGAAGTTGCGCAGTAACAGGACGAATGTGACGAGATGGGACCGATGTGGGCTTATGTAGTGAAAGACAAAGTTCCTGACATAGGTACCGCAGCTTTAAAGCGCTTACGTGACGAAAGCCAAGATTACATGCATGAAGACGGTGTTTTGTTTTACTTGTACCACCCCCGGTCAAAGGGCACAAAAGCAGAGAGAGTTATAAAGCAGTTAGTGTTTCCGAAAGTGTTTACGCGATGACGTGTTGTGTTCATATCGTGACTCTTTGCTAGACGGTCATCACGGCATTGCACGTACATTCCACACCGTAAGGCTGAAATACTATTGACCTTAAATGTATCAATAGCTACAGACATACGTGAAGACTTGCTTAGATTGTCAGACATCCAAACAGACGGCACATCACAAAAATGCTCTAATGCACACCCTTTGCCTGTTGTATCAGTGTTTCATACTTGGCATATGGACTTTCTAGGTCCTTTGCCTAGTGTAAATGACCTCAAATATGTGTTATTCCTTGTTTGCGCTGGTTCAAAATGGACAGAATTCCTTGCACTCTGCTTTATGGAAGCGACAGAAGTGGTCAGAGTGTTGTATGACGAAATTATATGCCTATACGGTGCATTCGCTAGACTTATCACTGACAGGGCTTCCAACTTTATGAGCCAATTGGAAAAAAAAACTGTGCGTGATTTTTCAAATCACCAAAGTGAAAACTTCTAGTTACAGGCCTTTGCCAAAATTCTCAAGTTGAGAGAATGAACTCCTACTTACTCAAGACTTTACGCGCTTACATTATAAAAGATCAGTCAAATTGACCATCACTGTTGTGCAGGGTCGTGTTTGCCTATCGCACCTCAGTCTGCACTCAGAGTACGGACTTTACGCTGTATTTTCTTGTAATTGGTCAAGAATGTCTTACACCATTGGACACAGCGCTGTTGCCTTCGGCAGACATGGGTCTGAACGCTAAAGTACATTTGGAAAACTTCATTAAAGGTCCTCTTGATTGACCATGTTCAAATTTGATACACGGGTGACTTATAGGTTGTTTTCACCATACGGTGCGATTTAGAAAAATGGAGGTGAAAATAATACTTTTATCCACATTTTTATTTTAAGAACTCACTGCGCCTTCAATCGTCGCTTTCCGTTTATTTCCGACACCCTCAAAGCGCGACAGGCTTGTGACGTCACAAACGCAACACCGCTGGCTGACAGGGAGGTCTCCGACCATGCTAGCGAGCCATGGCTGTCAAGTGTTATTTGATTTCAACATATTTTATTCACCCTTTATCAACAGGATTAAAAATGCATGTAGAAATATTCATTTTTGTCCCTGTTCCCGCCCAGAATGGGTCGGTGTGTTGCTGTCAATTGTAGCAATACAAGTTCTACAGCTTGTTTATATTCTCCCAAAGATCTGAAGTTACGGAGAGCGTGGACCTGCATAGTCAACATTTACACGGACAAGTGGCAAGGCCCTGGAAAACGATCTAACCAATGTAGCGAACACTTTGGGGAAAGTGACTTTGATTTGTCAAATATGACAATGTTTAGGATAGGTTTGGCTAAAAATAAAGCACTGCTGTTGCCAAATACGATCCCATCGCTGGCCAATGGATGGATTCATGGAACTGACCAAATTACATTACTCATAAAACCAGGAAGAGTGATTCATTTTTTCCCCGCATTTACGAACTAATTTTCAGTATGATTCTGATTTGAAAGCTTGCATAACTGCAAAATATAGGTCTAGTAGTTCAACGACTGTTACAATGTATCACATAATTATCAATGGGATGTCACAGTGACAATGCCGGTCTAGGGTGTTGTTACAAAGTAACATTGTAGCGAAACTGTAGTGTGTGATAATAAGCCCATCCCTAATGTAGTCAATGTGGACCTTGCTTTGACCCATCTTTATGGCTAACTAATCCGGCAAGGGATGAACCGCAAGCTGTCCCGGGACAGCTTGCAGGACTCCGACTCCGGTGCCCGTACATCTCCCGATGTAACTGATACCCTTGATAGTTCAGACAGTCTGTATGTGGACAAGCCTCACTCACAGCCGTATTAAAATTCAAAATGGCAAGCGTTTGTACAGAGTAAAGTGGGTAGGTTATCCAAAACTAGCTGCCGGCTTCACGTAGGAACCAAAGGAACACGTACCTTTTGCATCACGTGAACAATTTCGTGCCAGATGTAGCCAAGCTAAGAAGGTTCGGAGACGTCGCAAACGTATAACATAGCTCTACGAATTCGTATAGCTGTTCCAGCAATCTTTCACATTGTTTCCAGTCATTATCCCCATTATTGGGTACAGTGTTTCTTTATAAAAAGGCTCCGAAACATGTTGAGCAGTTACCCGCTGAATACCCTTTAATTTATTTGGGCTGATACAGCCTATGTCAAAATTTTACAGAGGAACGTGTGCAATATGGACAATAGTAATTCCATATGTATATAGGTTAGACAGGGACAGTTTAGCTTATAGAGAGTAAAGAGTTCGGACTGCGGAATAGGGTATTGACTACTAGAAAGTGGTTCTGGGCGAAAAGACACAAATACAATTTATATCTAGAATTAGCGTGCCCCGCGCATAATTCACCATGGTTTGGTATTTTGCTAAGGGTGCTGTGACGTCATGTTATGGTTCACACTTCTTTTTACCCAAATAATTTAGTTTCCTGATCAAATATGTTTCTAATTGCGTGTGCCGCTTTTCTGAAATTGCTTGCTTGTCTTAACGCACCGACATTAACGAATTTTCACAGCGTGCTTCAACTAGCCAACTGTAATTTTTCCCCTCGGCTGCTGATTCTAGATTAAGTGGCTGGCATTATTTCGATTAACGCCGCAGGAAATTTTACCTTCTGCCCAGGAATCCCTGTTGGTATATACGGTGACTAAGGTATGGAGAAGATGAGGAACAATATAATCATATTACACACACATATATATCATTCATCTTATCCGAACATGTATGTGATTTTTTTTTACAAACTGAGTTTTGTAACAGCAGAAATCTATTCCCAGATAAATTCCTGGCCTCGTCCTCTTGAAACGTGTGTTAAAACCTCCATTAACACATTAAGTTGGCAAACCTGTTACGCATACATTCGTCACATACTTCATGCAACTAATTTCTTTATCTAGCCTGTATATTTTCTGGTATATATTTTAGAGATTGTTAACCTCGTGCTCGGTTGAAATTGAGAATGTATGGTCATGTGCCACCTCTTCTTGATTTGTTGTTCTTCAAATACTTGTGTGAAATTATGAAACTTAATTATAAAGAAATTTAATATCTAGAAATACGAAACTTATAAAAATGTCTTGAAGTTTGTCATCGTATGGCATCTCGAAGCCACGTGGCTAGCAGACGCCACAGGACTTAAATTGGACATCATATAATGTTCCATTGCAATTAAATATTAATTCTTAATGACGTCCACCAGTTCGCAAAGTTCTGCGGGTGGTCATGGCGACGTAAAATAACACCATGTAATGCATTATTTGTGCTGTGCTTTGAGGAAAGTCCGCAACAAAGGTGCGATGAAAAATGAAGAAAGAAAGAATTAATGTCATGAAAAAGATTATAAACAGACGGATAAATACAATTAATGGAAATTCAGATAAATAAACATAAATTAATTTTAATTACCAAACAGACAGATGACATTGTTTATTATGCAGACAAAAATAAATTAAT
The DNA here is from genome assembly GCA_964020975.1 of Hermodice carunculata. NCBI lineage: Eukaryota > Metazoa > Annelida > Polychaeta > Eunicida > Amphinomidae > Hermodice > Hermodice carunculata. The sequence goes on along the minus strand of OZ026620.1, from coordinate 97,018,656 downwards.
TGATAAAATTAATTAACAAACACATAAAAAATAAATGAGAATAAACAGACATAAATAAATAAATAAATAAACAGACAGATGAATAAATTTATTTTATAAACAGACGGATATATTAATAAACAAATACATAAATCAATAAATAATATTAATTACCAAACAGACAGATGAATTAGTTTATAAACAAATGGACAAATAAACAAATAAATTAATGTACAAACAAACAGACAGACATACAAAAAGAATAAAAACCATAAATGAATAAAACTGAAATCAATAATTAATGATATGCAACTATCACATTAACTTCCTATCTTGTGATCCTGGTATGCCATTATGTTCCTTTTTATGGTCTTGTGAAGTCTTTCTCGCAGACTTGTTTTTAGTCTCTTTCGGTGTGTTGATGTAGCAGTCCCTGTAGCTGCCTCTTTTTTTCTTCCTGCCTGAAGTTCTGTTTCGGCTTGTTCCAATGTCTGAACCACATAGTCCGGCAGATAAATGCAAGATTTGGGCTGAACATGTATTTATTGTTTATAGTTTTTTTTTAGTGATTTTCAGAGACCTTGGTATATACTTCCGAAAAAATGCCGGGTGACAGCCTGTCACCCTTGAGCCTTTTTATATTTTGCCCCCCCCCCTCAAAATAAACACACACACACACACACACACACACACACACACACACACACACACACACACACACACACACAAGAAAAAAACAAAACACAAAAAACCAGGCAACGGTGTGCCACAAACTACAAAACTACAGTATTTGTTATGTGGGATCTATTTAACCACTTTTAGCTGAAGTGACCTTGACCATCACATGACCCAAAGGTCAAGGAATTCATGTTCCGACACTGGGCAAGCTGATTGTCAACCCAAATAAAGTATACATGTACCAACACTACACAAGCTGATTAATCTCAAATTGTCAAAAAATCTTTAAACGTCTTACAAAATTAGAGTCTAGATGGTCATTTACAACTTAAAAAATGCATATTGGAGTTACAGCATAAAACAGAAAGATCATGATGATTCGATGCTCTGCTGACAGGAATTGGCTTCCGGAAGTCCAGACTATTCTATACATGAAGTGCACTAGTACTTATCAATAGTTGGCTCAAGGTTTAATTACTACGAAGAAGATATAGGCCAATATGTCCGTGTGAGCTCTGAGGATCATTCGAAATCAAAATTAAGAACACCAAAAGAAAACCCTACAAACATTTCTAGTAATGTTCAAGAATAACCATGGGCCGCGGATCTACCATTACAAAGATATAAGCCACTGTGTCTGTTTGGACTTCCAAAGTCACGAAGATCAAAATCAACAAAATCATATGTACATTTCTAGCAGTGTTTAGTCGTAGTCATGGGCCCAAGATCCATACTTACTTAGATATAAGTCAATATATAAGTCTCGTGGAGTGAAGACGAAAAAAGGCTTGATCTCTACTAAATATTCACTGTCCAAAGATACACAGTTTGCTTGGCCATCCCTTCACACATCTGATGAATGTTAGCCAGAGCGACTATATGTGCCTTTAAACAAAGTATATCATTCACCAGTTTTTACAATATCGCGACTGATGATGACCCCTGGTGACCTTAATAATAATAATTCAATATCACTGAATGTCGAACCCTATCAAGATTCTAATGAGATGCTTCAACTGTAAAAGTTTCATTATAGTAGCGCCATTTTTTACAAGTTATTCTCTCTACAAGTGAACAAATCTCATGACCCTTAGTGACCTTGGTCAAGGTCGCTGAATGTCAAACTCACCCATTTTTCTCATAATATGCTTCTACAGTACATGTTTACAGCAACTCAATTTCTACTGTAAGAGTTATTTGGTCCGCAAGATAAATGGGGGAAGTATTCCCACATGTACAGACATGGCGACAATAAAAATCCCATCGGCCGATAAAGCCAAGAAAGTTAAAATCTCGGGCCTTGTTTTTGCAAAAACGCTTAAAAATATGAAATATATAATAGATAGATTATTGCATTATCATCTTTTTTTTTTTGCAAAATTGTTACATAACTAACTGGGGAGCATCCATGTGCAAAATCAAATAAAAACAAAATATTGCATTATCATCATCTTCACATAGAGTGTACAGGCCCACCTAGGAAACAACTGTTTTAAAATCCAAGCATTCCACAAAACCATTTTGACAGTATTACAACACATGAACTGTATTGTTACATGCCTGCGCAATTTTAGTGCTACGACGCATTGTCCCAAAGTCTGATGTCCCACAACTTCATCAAAAATTAACATATCCTCATTATTTTCGCCAACCTGCGTGATCTTAAGACAGATTATATCATGATAACAGTGCGAACAATTCTGTGCAACCGTTCTAGAGATAAAGCCAAAAGTAGCGTCAGTACACAAAATTCATACAAAATAGGAAAACACGCAGCGCCACATAATGTTCAAACTGTGAACTGCATGGCCTCAGGTGATTCTGTATGCAATATAAAAGCAATTGGCATAGCGGTTTTAGAAGAAATTTCTCTTTTTTAATTAAATAAAGTAAAAATATTCATAAAAGATAAGAAAATACTGCATCATCATCTCCTTCTTAACATTGGTAGAGAACTACCTACGGAATATCCATTTTCAAAATCAAAACATTCCCTGTAACGGAAAATGTCAAAATTCTAACGGACAAACGCAAACGAATTTCATTAAAACTGAAACTGAAAAAAGTTATCTTTTCTACCTTGGAGTAAAATGGAAAACGCAATATAGACTGCAAAACTTTTTAAGATCAACTCTAAATATTTAATAGAGAACTTTTCAGAGTTGTCACAGAATATTTTTGTAGCTTGTAATAAATTCTAAAATCCGAAATACGTATCTATATTTGAAAATACTATTTTTTTGTGTGTAAAATTCCTACAAAGTATAAAAAGTTAAATTGCAGAACAAAAAAATCAGATTTAGCATCAGTCTTTCTCATTGATACAGTTACTATGCTACATGCCTAACTGCAAGAAAAGTTCAAACCATAAGTAGTTCATTAAAAATGGTGTTGAGAGAACGGATTACCCTCTGCGCCTACAGTCTTTTTTTCCTTAACTCTGCAACTTTTTTGTGACACTGCAGTAGAATACTTTACATACAATTTCCATATCGTTGTCCTTGAAATGAAAGAGCAATTTTGGAAGTGTTCTTGGGGCAAGTTCTGGTGAAAGAGACCACTGCACTGTGCGTCACTAAGACGGCCATCAAATAAATACTTCAATGGTTTCATAACAAGTTAAAAAATAATAAGAGAAAGTTGGTTTTCGATAGGAATTAAGTCCACTATAATATGCATCTCTGAAAAAAAATGGTGAAGCTGCTTGGATCCTTGTTGAGATATTATGGTAACGTCCTCCCATTGTGCACCACTCAGATGGCTTTGAAGATAAATACTTTAGAGCTTCATAAAAAGGTTTATAAAAATGCAAAGAGGAAGCTGGTTATAAGTAGAAACCTGTTCTATCATAAGATGGATTGATGACAAAAAATTGTAGTAAGGCTGTGGTCAATATTTTTCAAGATATCGCAGTAAAGGTGTCAGGGTTGACGCCACTCAGACAGCCTTCAAATAAGACATCAAAGGTTTCATAAAAAGTTTAAAAATGGTCAGAGAAAGTTGGTTTCAAATAGGAACTTTGTCCATCATAAGATACATCTCTGATAAAAATTTGGTAAAGCTGTGGTCAATATGTTTTGAGACATCGCGGTAACGTCGTCATGGTTGACGCCACTCAGAGGGCTGTCAAATACATACATTAAAATTAACAGAGGACGCTGGTTTCATATTGGGATCTGGTCCATTATAAGATGCATCTCTGACGAAAACTTGGTAAAGCTGCAGTCATTTTATTTTATTTTTTTACATATCGCGGTAACATCGTCAGGGTTGACGCCACTCAGACGGACTTCAAATAAATACATTAAAAGTTTCATGAAAAGTTTTGAAATTACCAGACGAACCTGGTTTTCCATCGGAACTTGTTCCATCATAAGGTCCTTCTGTGACAAAAATTCGGTACAACTACGGTGAATATTTTTGAGACATCGTGGTAACGTTGACAAGACGGACGGACTGATGGACGGACGACCCAGGGGTGACAATACCCTCCGGCACTTTATGTACGGAAGGTAAAAAGTAGTTTGACAGCACTGTAAATCTACACGCTGCATGCTTACATTACTGATTGCTTTACTGGCTACTTCAACTGTTTACTTGTAAGAAAACCAAAACTTATTTGTCTGCCACTACCTTTCCACCTGCAAACAAATCAAACATGATTTGCCATATTACAAAAATATAAAAGTGCCTGGAAACCAACTTTTTGAAGACTGAAGGCTTATCAAAGTCATGACCAAGGTCAAGGTCAAAGTCAAAGTCAAAGATAATTTTGAGGATAACAATACATGTGCCAATTGTTTTACATCTATACCACATACATGTACAAAGACAGGAAAAAACAAGATGGTGTCAAACTAACAGAACAATTAACAGGTGAAGGTCATGTGAAGGTCAAGTCACAGTATGAAACACATTTTTGTTTTGTGCTGTCTATTTGGAGGAAAGAGGTCATCCAATTATTAATTTGAATAATTATTTTGAAATATATTGTCAGTGTGTGGTTAAAAAAGCAAGTATGGGGGTAGGGGAGGGCTAAATGAATAACTACCAATATCTAGAATGCTCAAGGGTGACAAGATGTCACCCGGCATTTTCTGACTCTGTGTGACCCAGAGTCATAAATCAAGCATAAAAAACTGACAATAATGTCAGGTAAACCCAAACTTCTACCGGACTGACAGGACGGACAAGCTTACTGACTAGTTTGTTTGGCCCCTTGTGTCTCTAGCTCCACTCTGGATTTTGGTCCACGATGTAAAAATCAATGGGCCAACTGAACTGGGCAAAGGCTAACTCCACTGGGCTAAGGCAAAATCGACTGTGCCAAGGCTAAGTCCACTGAGCTAACTAGCTCCACTGGGTCAAGGATAACCCCCACTGGGAAACGGCTAACACGACTTTGCCAAGGCAAACTCAACTGGACCAAGACTAACTCGACTGGGCTAAGGCTAACTCCATGGGAACAAGGCAAACTCAGCTTGGCAGAATATATATGCTCTATAGCTTTTTTGTGAAAATTAAGTGAGCTATACGTGTGCAATTTTATGAATTTTTCTATCAGACCTTTCAATATTAAGCATTTCAAACTTCAAGTTTAAATAACCGAGAGTATACAGTAGGTTTAAAAACCATTGAGAAAAAGTGACTATTTTCCAAGCAGGTGGTTGTCATTGTCTTCCACCGGCTGGCAATTTGAAGCGGAATGCGAAATCTGCAAGCATAATACTGGTAAATCGTACTCTTTTTTAAAAATACGCAACACATTATCAATAAAAATGTATCAAAATTTGCAATAGTTTGCATAGAATGCACATAACTGAACAAAGAGAGAATGAAAGGCAATTGCTTTTTTGAAACATGCATAAGTATGCACACATTGTCCTCTACGCACCAGGTTCACCAATGTCAATTGTAAACAACAAGAAATTGTCTGGTGGTCAACAATTGGAACAATTCAGTACAAGTTTATTTTTACACCCTTGCCTTTGGTTATTTATTCAAAGTTTCAAAGAGATTGGTACAAAATAAAGCTAATACAAAGGCCGAATGTGTTTTCGCGCTTCGGCCTATTTCTTACGTAATATTATAGGTGGCGCCACCAAATCGATAGGGAACTAGATTTCCAGAAGATGTCCACGACGTTTGATAAATAGATCTTTAAAACTGTGGCCTGTAGCGCATTCACAAGAAATACTTTCAGATAGACGGATTTAGTGGCCGCATGAGCTCTGCGAGCTGTACTCAGCAGAGCTACAAATATGTGACCAATGCCAGTCTAATAAATCGTATCGCTATACCGCGCAACTGCAATTCAAAGGTTTTATCTAGTCAATCGTCACGTTTACAAAACAATGCAAAACGGATCAATTAAGGCTCTGGGCTACATAAGAAAACGACGAGCCCCGACTCTTAACACACACCTGACAGCGTTGTGGTAAATAAACATAACAAACAACGAATGTTCACGACTGTTCCTTTTAGGCATAACGATGCAATATAACAATCAAAAGGATTATTTTTATAATTATATCACAAAGTATGGTGAGGAAACATTACATGTCGGTAAAATTAAACATTATGTGTTATGTGTTATGTATTAATGTATTTTCTGTGTGTTCAGTGTGCTTCTGTAACTCAAAGAAGAATTGCAAACAAAGAAAAATTCTATGTTTGCAATTCCATAATATTTTTTTTTCAATTTACACTACTTTGTTTCAAACATAAGAACTTATAATAAAATCAAACTCTTCTTTAAATTCTAAGTAAATTGGGGATATAGGCCTACAGACAATTTGATTTTAATATTCTTGGTCTAATTTATACAGATCAATGTTAGCCAATTGGGTAGACTGAAATTAACCTGTTGTGTATATATTTTACCTCATTGCCGCAATTTTGTTTGCCATTTGCTGTTTTTAAATATGCTGGATTATGTAAGGTGCAATTACTTCTCCGTGTCAAGGACTCCTCTATGACTTAATTACAGTCAGTGGAGCCCTAGACCTTTGTACTTAAAATGGCACCAGTGACTGATGGCAGGTGCAATGAATTGGGTGCTTATGATTTAAGTGACCAAAAATCACTGAAATCGATGGAAATCAAAATTTGATTAATGTATGTGTGACTTAGTTTCTGACATTTTACGTGCAATGAATGAATTGCAATGCATGGAAATGTAATGAAAAACATTTACACGAATAACTGAATCCAAGGCACCTCTGTATTACAAGGACTACGTGACACAACATAGTTTCGTTTATTGAGATAGTATCCAACTGTATTTGTATTCTGCCATCTGCCTTAATTTGTTCTACTAAATCAGTGTCCATCTAGATATTTTTAATGCTCTCATAGTAATAACGTGCCCCGGATCTCTTTAATTTCTACTTGGAATATTTTGACTTTTACATATTCACAGCAATGTGCAAAGTTGCGGTGTCATTGTGTTTGCAATTGGCAGCTTTCATATTGATGGGTCTCGAACTAATTTAGATATATACAACGCTGTCAGTCTGTGTCAATTTTATCGCCCTCCCATTTCGGGATCAGGTTGATAAAATTGCATGTCCCAAACTGCGAGCTTGAGATATATCTACTAAATATCGCGGCGTACTGAGGAAATTAACATTACACAGTACAACTAGTTCCCCCTGGTTAGAAAACAGATCGGCTACGCCTTTTAGCGTAACCAGAGAGTCTGTTATCAGGTAACAAACTCTAGGTCGCAAAATTATTATTTTTACACCGGGTTACTTGCATTATTAGGTGTTATGTTATTGCCGTTTATGTCAACTGAACCACCTCAGTAGCTCGCCTTTATACCTGCTCTGAAATTAATGAAATATATTCACAATATCATTATAACACTTCACTTAGATTTTGAAAACCCATAATAATAAAACCATTAAAATGAATGTTGATTCCTATACCAATGTAATTGTACATGAAGCGGATGACTAGGGCCCATAATTGTCAGAAAATAGGTTTCTTTCTTTAAATTGCCCGCATCTCTTGATTTCAAATATAAGTTATACTTTGAACAGAATTATTTATAAGCAATGCGTTATGTACAAATAAATTGATAGTAAGTTGCAAATTATTTAAAAAGATTATTAGTCAAATTACATGTAGACAAGAAGCGACATTAACTCAAATGAATATTGAAGGGTACATTGAATGGAAATGTTCACGTACAACAAAACTGTAGAATACATTGTAAAGTTGTAGCCTTTAACCCTTTCAACTATTTTCACTATGGTTGATAACCAGTTCGGCTTAATAATAAACCCGCCTGTTTAATCTTGATCCCATTAAATCCAGCAAAATATTCCCTACATTTCTTAAGACGGCGCGAGACCTTAGTTGCTTCCAATCAAATAATTGGTCCCGTGAACTCCGGTAGGCTAACTTAATTAACGTACCTATTGGGCAGAAATTGAAAATAACACTAACACGTACCTTAGGAATCGTATTTCCCTGTTGTCAATTAAAAATTGAAGTAAAAAGGAAGTAAATAGGTCCAATGCTTTGCGTCTGAGAGGGGTGTACAGTGATATTTTTTTTGTCAAATCTACATGTACATTTATTTCATAAACAAATTAATGCACAGATAATGAATAAAAGTCCAGTTGTTAAAATCTGTCATATTCTGTCGGTTTTATAATGCCGTTGGTAGATGTAGAGTTAATGCTGCAGGATATCTACGCAATACATTTCTATTCCCGAGATAATAATAAAAGAGAGAATGAACGTTTCTCTTTATTTTAATGTTTGTGCCATAGCCCGTGGGCCGTCCCCGTCATATCTGCCGTTATGCAACACAACGCGGGGGAGGCCCCATGGGAGGGTCGCGGGAACTGTCGTGGTGCGACATTGCGACCTTAGCGGTTGATACAAACGTCCCTTATACCAGCGACCTGCATATTGCAGTTCCCTGCTTATACATACTTTCCTGTTTGCTGCTGGTAACTCGATCATTCCAACTTCCCAAGGAACTGGTGTCTGGGGATGGGGTCAATTGAGTAGGCCTGCTGTGTCGCGGATTGTAACGTGATACCTTGAGGTCAGATAGAACTAGGTTGTTATCACATTTCTACATAACTACCACTTGACCCTGGTCAGCGACGTTCCAAATTTCTGCTCCTGTTACTTGACAAAGCAGCGGCGACAAAATCTTATTTTCGTAGTTTCCAAATGGAACGCTGGGTTGGAAAAGTTGCTTTAGTGACGGGTGCCTCTGCCGGCATAGGCGCAGGAATAACAGAATTGTTAGTTAAGAATGGTATGAAGGTTGTTGGATGCGCGAGAGAAGTATCAAGAATCGAGGTAAGGCGTTCGAACAGGAGGGGACATGCGTGATTGTTATAACACAGTGTTGCCAACCCTCCCGAATTATCCGGAAGTCTCCCGAAAATTCAGGCATGTGCTGTCTACCCTCCCGACTCCCGAAAATCACCACAAATGGCATTCTAAAAACATTATGGTAAATTTTAACAAATATGCTTTTCACAGTGACATTTTTAAGGCAAATTAAGCTGCTGTGCATCTCGCGGTATACTGAAACTTGAATCCAAGTGCCCCAAATGCCACAAAAATGCATATTTTGATGTCTATTTTTGATTTTTTTTCCCCGGGGAGCATGCCCCCAGACCCCCCGAGGAGGGCTCCGCTGCTTACGCCGCTCGTCATTTCATGATCTCCCGAAAACATACATTCACCTGGTTGGCAGCACTGATAACACATTGAGCCATGTGCATTCAGCTTACATTATGCCGACAGTGATATCATGCTAGATATGACAGACGACTTGGAAAGTTCTAGGAATACACGTCTGTACTATTCCAAGTCCTGTGGTCATCTGCACAGATCCTGGTCGAACAATACCTTAGTTTGGGCTGTTCAGGGGAAGGTGTCAACAACAACTGTTTCTACCACACACTGCCTCGATCTAGTCATACTGCACTGCACAACACTAGCAATGCTATTGTGTAAAAAGTGTTCATTATGTGATATAATCAACACTTTTTCCGGCTCCCTATTGGTCTGTTCCTACCATCCATGTTACAAAAAACAGTAAACAACGGGTTTCTGAATAGACAGGTAACGATGTTGTAGCTGAGTCAGATATGAGGGTGCCTGGTCACGCAAGGCTGTCATGGTTAACAAAATGATTTTGAATTGGAGTCCTGTATATTTCTGGCAGCCAATGCAGTTGTTTCAAATTTGCATTTATATGATCTCTTTTCTTTGGCAAAGCTACTATTCTAGCGGCACAATTATGCAGTCGACCAAGTAGTTTCATTGCCATTGTCATCGAGCAAGGAATTGCAATAGTCCCATCAAGAAGTGAGAACTCCATGAACCACAGTTGCACAAGCATCGTAGGTAAGGTATCTACGAATCGTTAAAAAGTAACTTATGCTAGGTGGACATGTGCCGTTTTTCAAACTGCATTAATGTGATCCCCCATGGCCATGGTAAAGTCAAACAAGACTCCCATAATTTTTGCTGCTTTTGTTGATTTCACAATTTCTCTACCAACTGTCAACGATTTGGTGCCTACGTCAGTCTTTGCGTAGCGAGAATATAAGATAAGAATTTCTGTTTTATCGTTATTTAACTTGAATTTGTTGACCAGTATGATTAAATTACATGTCTCCCTGGTGCAGTTTTCCACTTTGACTTTGGCAGTGTCACTGGCTGTGGGTTCCACAAACTTGAAAGTCAGATAATTGGGAGCCGTCAGAATAAAAATGAAATGAGAGAGAGAGAGAGAGAGAGAGAGAGAGAGAGAGAGAGAGAGAGAGAGAGAGAGAGAGAGAGAGAGAGAGAGAGAGAGAGAGAGAGAGAGAGAGAGAGAGAGAGAGAGAGAGAGAGAGAGAGAGAGAGAGACTTGGCGACGGTTGTCACACTGGCAGCTACTTTCGGTTTTACTATGACGTCTAAATGTATAAACACAAAACAGTGCTTTACAGGTTCGAAAATGCAATAATATGTGGCTTAAGAGTTCAAAAGACTGCTGTGCATCTATTGGTTTAATTTCTGGGCATTGTGTTTTTTTCTTTTGTGAGATGGTCAGAGTGCTGTAGATTTGGATATTTAGGGCTTTGTTAGGCCCGCAGGAGCTCACTTCACGTTCACGTTTCGAATTGTACTCGCCAAATTCGATCATAAATTCATTGCTTATAAAATTGTAAAATATTTTTCCTTACGCTTTCCAGAGTTTTGCAGCCGCTTGCGGTTTCATCTCTGGTTTAAGAGTGGGATGATTCTATAAAAGTACATGTATACCTGACGGCACAACGATGCAATAATGTTTCATTTTATTGGATATCCAATTGCGGCCACCCGGGCATGTCATTATTGTAATCATCTATTGTATTATGCTACATATGTAAAGTATTTTACTTTTGTGCATGCATTATACATTCTCCTTAAGTCTTTGTGCCAAATATGGTCATACTGTTTTTCTAGGAAATCTCTTCTTTCTTTCTTTTTCTTTCTTTCTTTCTTTCTTTCTTTCTTTCTGTCTCTCTTTCTTTTTTTTCGTTTCTTTCTTTGTTTGTTTGTTTCTTTCTTTCCTTCCTTCCTTCGCCCCTTCCTTCCTTGTTTGTTTGTTTCTTTGTTTGTTTGTTTGTTTGTTTGTTTCTTTCTTTCTTTCTTTCTTTCTTTCTTTCTTTCTTTGGTTCTTTCTTTTTTTCGGGCAATTTGTCCGACATTTCATTACTATTTTACGTAGAGACTCCAAAATTGGCATGATTATATATCTGTACAGGAAGTCTTAAGTATAGAGGTTCAACGGTCTCGAAAATTATGCAAATTAGGGCCATTTAAAAAAATAAAATCTCTGTTATAAGTACAGCTAACCAATCCAACTTTAAGTCATATGTTTGTAACACTGCACGTTTCAGTAATATACGCTTGACCTCTAAAGGTCAAAGGTCAATATCAATTTGTCATTTGACATTTTCTTTTAGCCATATCTTGGTCAACTTCTATCCGATTTTTATCATGTTAGGCTCAAACTGTAGATATCTTTACACTGCACAGCTTTGTTATTTACACATGACCTCAAAAGTCAAAGGTCAAGGTTATTTGGCCCCTTCTAATCTTTCGTCTAGCAACAACTTGGTTAATTTTCATCTGATTTGGTTCATGTTGGTTGGAAAAAGGGGTGTTGCAACGGTACATTTTTGCAATTTACATGCGACCTTTAAAGGTCAAAGGTCGCAGTCATTCAAACCTTTGAAGTGTTCATCCAGCCATAACTCGACCAATTTTTATCCAATTCTGATCATATTGGACTCAAATCGTAGGTATTGCAACACTGCACATTTTTGTGAGTAACATGGAACCTCTGAAGGTCAAGGTTATTTGGCCCTTTGAAATTTTCATCTAGCCACAATTCGGTCTATTTTCATCTAATTTGGTTCATGTTGGGCTGTAATTGTAAATATTGTAACACTGTACATTGTAATTTTCATGTGACCTCTACTGGGCAAAGGTCATTTGGACTTTGAAGTTTTCATATAGCCACAAGCTTAATTATATGTACATTACCAAAGGACAAAGTTGTAGCATTTGATATTTACAACTTTTGAAGGCACACAGACAGATTTGCTTTGAAGCAAACCTTCTTTTCAGTTAGATTTGTGCATCTGTAGATGTACAATATATACCCATACATACAGTATATGCTTGTCCTAACAACAAATACCAAGCGTGAGCATATATACAACGAAAATATTGTGTTGGATTATTATTGGTTTTATCGTCGTAGAAGTATAGATAAAACTTACATTTTCAACAATAGCGCTCACGAAAAGCGTGACGCAACTCCCCTCCCACCCACCCCCGCGGGGGGATGGGTGGGAGCAGAGCGTTACTCCCGTGCATGTACCATTGGCACAGACACGCGTTTTCATTGGCATGTTCATTATGTTACAAAAGTGATAACATTGCCAATATTTGCAGCTTTCCTCGGTATGGATTACGTGCTTTGCGCCTCAGCCACGTCCTGAAAGCCTGTTGACGCAATTTCAATTCAAAGGGAAAGGATAAACTTTACAACTATTGCACTGTCAAAGTTTCAGACAGGATATAGATGTTGAATTGTCACCTACAGAGGTCAATGTCATGTTGGAAATATGTTCTCTCACAAACACTTCATTTTCCATTTAATATAGTTTAAATCCTGAATAAATTGAAAAATTGGCCCAATCCGTAAGTGCCAATACCATTTATGCCTGATACATGGAGGGGTAATGATCGACCATTTGGCAAATATATTTGTGTGTGATTCAGTAATTTCAAATGTCATACTTTACGTAGGTTTTACTCATAAGCGAATTGTACGTAAATTAAAATTCGGACGCAAATGTTCTCTGTGTTAACTTATATTATAAAGTCAACTGCCACATATGGTTGCACAAAGGTACTGAACTGTCACAGGGTGTAAAGTAAGTCACACTTATTCAATATTCTGTACATTGTTTAAATCAAATATTTTGTCCCATGGTGCCCTGCGCTCCATTCCTATTGGACTTCAATCATTTTGTTTAGAGCAAGAAAAACCCTCTGTTTACAGTGAAAAGTCCTGGCATGGCATATATATATATATATATATATATATATATATATATATATATATATATATATATATATATATATATATATATATATATATCAGTATTGTTCCTAATTCTTTTTCCCATCTTATTTTTGGTTGGATTAAATATATCCTTTCTCCTATGTACTCGGTATCGGTTTAAGTGTTGCACCCAAATAGTACAGCGCCACGCAGCCAGCTGTATACCAAAGAATGCTATTAGTGCAGCGTTGCAGCTGGGCATTGCAATTAACGCAGTCTGCATATAGAATTTATAAAAGTTTAAAATACTAATCGTTCGTGGTAGTTGCATACAAAAATATCAACTTTCAGGAACTACAAGACAAGTTAAAAGGCGAAAAGGGAAGTCTTCTCGCACTGCGGTGTGACGTAACAAAGCCTGATGAGATCATCAACGTATTCAGGACCATTAATAAAGACTTGGGCCAACTGCATGTTTGCATCAACAACGCTGGCCTATGTCAGAATGCACCGTTACTGAGCGGGGACACAGCAATGTTCAGAAATATGTTAGAAGTGAGAATTTTTCGATATTCATAATTTATTATCAATTTTTTTAAGTCGGTGATGCAATGTATTCTAAGTTGTCAGAAGAACAATGATGGCACCTTAAAAACTTCCTTAATCCGCCCTGTCTCTGCAGATCCACGCTGTAGTTAATGTTTTGTCCGCCTTTTTTGGTAGCATAGTCGCACCATACATTTATCCGGCGACAGTTTTAGTGTGAACGCCGGCCCTTCCATATCTCATCTGGTCATGTTTGTCTGGTTTTGCTGCTTTTGCTCAAGACGCAATGATGAGAGGTCATGCAGATACATGATGGTCCTTTTTGTCTTAATTAACTTTATTGGTAATGTAAAGTGGTCTCCTCTTATCGTCGCTTAAAGTCTGGGAGCCTTGCCGCATCCCGCCACACGATGACACTTTGACGTCACAGAGAAATGTACATGGCAACGGTGTGATTGGTTTATTTTACTGAAGTTTTGAAAGTTGTACGTTTTCTCTATAATCTCAAATCATGCATGGTGTATAGAAAGATCCAAACTGTATCTTCATCATCACATACATATCTCCAGGTAAATGTGCTGGCCCTGGCAGTCTGTACCAGAGAAGCTTACAAATTGATGCAAGAATCAGGGGTGGACGATGGACACATCATTAACATAAGCAGGTTTGCATGAGTTGAACTACATCTGGCTTGGTAATAGCACAGGAACACTAAACACCAGATCTCTCTCTACACAAATAAAAAGACAACACCAAGATTTGCAGTTAAAACTGAATATAAGTTCTGCTGTTCTCTTATGATCAAATCATACGTTTTGCAAGTTTTATATGTGCAACAAAGATAGACAAATCCAGAAAAAAATTCATTGAAAGGAGTGTCAAATCATAATGATACAGTGTTGGCTGGATTTGCAGGAAAGAAGACACACGAGACCTTGTGATAATCACCTCTTGTCCCCAATAGTCTATATCTGGGTTGGTTCTAAATTCGCCTAAAGGTGGTGCTGCCCACCCTGTTCATGGTCGATCGCCCATATCTTGGGGTCACTGTCCATGACCCTCAATTTTTCTCCATAAATTAACATGGGCAATTAGCAGATAAAAATTTAACCTGTCCATACGTTACCAAATAAGCATGAAACTTTCATTTTATTACACCTGAGGTATTTGAAAGATATTATACTGAACCCCAATGAAAAGTATCCACATAAAAAAATTAACACATTAATTTTGTAAGTTACTAAGTACTGTGTGTGCATATATGCATGGTTTGGAGCCTACATCAGGGTCATTCAGGACAACTTTTTAACTTTTGCTGGGTTGTTACATAATGCATGTGACTTTTGTGCACCGAATATGGCTTCTGACCACCACTCCTATTGGATGGCTAAAATGACCTGATGTTTTCAGTGGCTTTAAAAAGGGATGTTCAGCCAAGAAAAAAGCCAGTGGTCTCAGGTGTGTTGAGGCGATCATGCCGCGTCTGAGCCAAGGTCAAAGACACCATGCTTTGGGGCTTGCAGAGGGTGGAGTCCCAATCACTCAAATCGCACAAAGAATGGGGTGTACTCGGCGCACCATCCAACGACTAATTGAACGGCAACAAGAAACTGGATCCG
Organism: Hermodice carunculata; assembly: GCA_964020975.1. NCBI lineage: Eukaryota > Metazoa > Annelida > Polychaeta > Eunicida > Amphinomidae > Hermodice > Hermodice carunculata. Next base: position 97,003,242 of record OZ026620.1, on the reverse strand, counting down.
TAGATGATCGGCCTAGGCCTGGCCGAGAAAGAGTGACAACACCTGGCCAAGACCGTCACATCCGGCTGATGCACCTGCGAGACCGTTTCCGTACAGCAGCCCAAACAGCCCGTGAGACTCAAGGGGTGAATCACCGTCCTGTCAGTAGTTCTACTGTGGAGAGGCGACTGAGGAGCAGTGGCCTAACAGCCAGAAGACCTTACAGTGGTAACCTGCTGACCCAACCCAGAAGAGAAAGACGACTGCAGTGGTGTAGAGCACACTCCAGGTGGACTCGCCAGCAGTGGAATACCGTCCTTTTTACTGACGAGTCCCGTTTTTGTGTCAGCAGAGCAGATGGCAGAGAACGTGTGTGGCGCCGGACTGGGGAGAGATATGCAGATGCCTGTGTCCGTCAGGCAGATCGATGGGGTGGACCCTCTGTCATGGTGTGAGCAGGCATCAGCAACCGCTACCGGACACCCCCAGTGGTCATTCAAGGGATCCTCAATGCTAGGCGGTACATTGATGAGGTGCTGGAGCCGCACATGGTCCCATTTATGGAGCAGCATCAAGATCTGGCGATCTTTCAGCAGGACAATGCACGTGCACACTCTGCAAGATTAACAATGAACTTTCTCAATGAGAACAACATCAATGTCATGGAATGGCCAGCGTTCTCACCCGATCTGAGCCCTATTGAACATTTGTGGGATCAGTTAGGCCAAGGTATTCAACGGAGGACACCTAGGCCTACTACCCGAAACCAGCTGATCCAAGCTCTGCAGGAAGAATGGAATAATGTTCCCCAACACAGAATTCAAACCCTGGTCAGCAGTATGCGCCGCAGATGTATAGCATGTGTTGATGCTCGAGGTGGCCACATCCCATATTGAACAGAAAAATTTGTGTGACTTTCAATTAGGGCAGTTAATGACATTTTTTGCCTGTAAGTGACGTTAATGTCGGTAGAGCGTGACATTATTTTTACGCCAGAAAAGTGAATGCTTTGTTAAGTTCTAAGCACGTCTAGGTATGAAATGTTTCAAGTATAAACAATAAAATACTTCAAAATTGGCATGTGGATACTTTTCATTGGGGTTCAGTATATGTGCTTCAGGTAGATTAGAAGATGATGATTTCAAAATTCGTCCTCATATGCAGAGTAAAACTTTCAGGTTCACTGTAATGTAATGGGCTTTGCTGACCCACCTGACCTCAAATGGCATGGGTTGCTAGGTATCATAAACATGCATCATCGGAGCAAAAGGCTGTGTGTCAAGAAATTAAAGCAACCCAGATCATCCATATTTGTTACCAAACGAGCAGGAATATGATAATTGATACATTCGAACCACACAGAAGCGGATCAAAATAATACTATTTTTTAGTCGCAAGTGATGTCATTGGAATGGGGGCAAGGGGCATTTTTGCGATGCATAATTTAATTTTTTTATTTTCCGCCAATCGTGATCAACCTCTGTCTCATTTCCTGTAAAATTTGACAGTGATAAAATGTATTTTGTGTGAAATGTGAAAGGGACAGATTATTTTGCGTTAAGTGTGATGTGACGCGCCCTTTACCCACCATCACTAAACATGTATTTTATTTACAGCATGTCAGGCCATAGAATATATGCAAGCGCAGCATCACACTTTTATTCTGCTACTAAATACGCTGTCACTGCCTTGACGGAGGGAACACGTAATGAACTACGGGCCAAGAGTTCAAAAATTCGGGTGTCTGTAAGTGAATCAAGTTTGCATACTTTGAATATTTTTACCGGATAAACTTACAAAGCTAAGCTGCTAGTTGAATCTTAGCCCGGTGATATTTTATGAGCTATACCTTTCAATTAATTAGTTCGCAACATAGCCGTCTGCAAACGGTATATATCGACACGTTAAATATGATTTCTATGAGTTGCTGAATTAAATCCCGGAGTCACAGATAATTGCGAGAAGGCGTTTATTTTCTGAAAGCTTAAAAACTAGATATTTTATTGCTTGTACTGCGATTAGTCAGTTCGTTGCGATGTTCATAAGACGATCATATGATTAACATATATATATATATTTGTGTCTTATTTTCCAGAACCATTCATATATATATATATATATGCGCAAAATGTGAAAGGGAACAATTATTTTGCGTAACATATATAGAACAACTCATTTTGATACTTCCTGAATTCAGTCCCATTTCATTATTGCTATTTAAACCTTGAAACAGACAACCGCTCACGGTGTCTTGAGCTGATAATCTCCATAAATATGCCTTTTTACAGAAATTTGTATATAAAATCACACGGGTAAGTAATAGCAAATATCAGGACTCACTGAAGTTAAGGGTGACGTGTCATGTATACATAACTAGAGGCAGATTGAACTTAGTTACCACACGGCCAAAATGTGCATCTGTTGAAACCTTATCAAGTAACATACAAGTGGCGTACAGAAGTGTTGATTGATTGTCATGATCACTCTACATGCCCAGAAAAATAGTTCAGAAACACTTCCCCCATGTTCATAAATGTCAACCCAGCGATGACAGCAAAGAGATTCAAGAGTTATGAAAACATTAACATTCATCTTCCAATACCAATGTGAAGAAGCGAATTTCCTTCTGACTCGAAACAGGCAGTCACCTATAAAAAAGCAACTGGTGGTTTCAAACCGGGCCTATCAACCTTTTAAATAATCTAAATTAACCAGACTTTAGCTTTTCAAAAACATAAGGGTCTAACCACTGCAAACCCAAACTTTATCATTTGTGCCAAAGATAAAGAGATATAGTGGGCCTGTCACTTTTTGTATCTCCTCCCTTGTCAGTCAACTGAGTTTACAGACACAGGCGAAAGTAGGCCTATATCATTTTTGTGATTCTGGAACATAATAAATGCAACGTACCTCCATTATACATGTAAATATGAGTTAGAGAACACAGCCCACTACAAAACACAGCTAATGAAGTATTTATCATATATGAAAGATGTATGTACCGGACGCAAAATATGCTATCTTTTATATATTCTGTGATGGAGAGTATTATTGATTCTGATATACTTAATGTATATAACATGTATTCTCATATTCAGCAAATCAGCCCAGGTCTTGTTGCCACCGAATTCCAGTACAGAATGCTGGGAGAAGAAATCGCTAAACGAACGTACAGTAGCATACAGGTAACACAATTAAGCACTGTTTTAACCCATTCGCCTTGGGCCCTCGGATTAAGACTTCAATGTAGACTAAGCGCCCAATCCACACCAAGGAAAATTGTTGACATGGGGATTGTTATCTTTCTAAGTCTTATTTGCCATTCGTATTTAACTTTTTCATCACCACTAAAATTAGTCACAAACACTGCAACAGAGGTCATTTTACGAACTTGCCGATTTTGGTCAGTTAACAGTGAGAAAGACAAGCTGCTGTTTCCCCTATTGCGTTCCAAAACGACTAGGTGCTCGTCGTAAAATAATCAGTGTTTAATTTCGTAATGAATGTTTTTAATAAATCAGAAAAGAATTTATGCTTGTTTGACACAGGTCTTCAACCCCGGCCTACCTGTTCAAATCCACATAGTTTTTATTAACCCTGATTGATTTCTAAAAGATTAGTCTTTTCAAAATTCTGCACTTTGAGTTAGACCACTGATATTTACATTAGGGTGTACTACGTCAAAAAACGTATTTGGCTTTGCTGCTAGCAAAACTGGAACAATGAAATTATATACATATTTCAATCATGATTCTATTAGAGAATTGGAAATTTTGCGAAATGCTTTTCCCAGTGTTTAGGAAAAGAGAATATTGTGCCTTGGAGTTTTGAGAAAAGGAACCACGGCATGTAACGTAATCGAAATGAGGTACATGGATCTAATCCACGATATAATGATTTGGTTAATGCCCGTCCTCCCCCCCCCCCCCCCCCGTATCAATACCATGGTGAAAACGTTCCAGATAAACTTTTCGCATAATTTTCTTTTCATTTTATAGATTACTCGCCGCATTCGAAACTCGAAGTGAAAATGATTGCTTTTTGTTTGTGAACAAAGTTTGACAGTAAATATGTCTAAAAGTTTGAGTGAAACGTCACGATGCTTCAAACATTCCTCATCAGCTGAATATCCCTTTTCACTCTCAGTGTCTAGAAGCTTCAGATATTGCCGAGACTGTCGTGTATATCTTGGGTGCTCCTCCGCATGTGCAGGTAAGATACCTGACGTGAATGTGGTCAAAGTGTTAAGAAATGAAGGTCGATTTTGTGTGTGTTATGGCATAATGACGCGCGTGATTGAAGCTGACATCGTGGGCGTGGCGCACGCCAGTGCGCCCCGCCCGATGCCAGCTTCAATCACCCGCGTCATTATGCCATAACACACACAAAAGCGACCCTCATTGCTTATATTTACATTTCCCTCTTAATTTTTCTGTTCAATTACACAAAATTTAGAAATGTTCTGCAAAAAATTAAGAGAAACGTCCAGAAACTGATTTACCCAGCATGTTCAAGTGTTAAGTTCCGGAAACCCAGGTGGGCGTGGCTTATTGGGATGTGGGCGGGACACTTGTTTTATGGTCCCATAACACACAAGGCTACTGTGTTATGGTCTCATAACACACCAGGCTCTCTCCTATACTTGCAATGTTAAAAGTTAGATTGAATGTAAATATTTGCGAATGATTAAAAAAAGTAGTTCTTTAACTCCTTTTTTGTGTGTAGCCCATTACCAGTCTCAGTATTGCGGTCGGAAGAGGTTTTACAGTTCATTCTACCTGTCTCGCGATCAGTTATGCTTACTACTTGACTACATGTGTGTTATGCATATATTTATGACAATATTGTAACTTCTATGTTTAAAGAAATATTCAATAGATACTTTAAATGGATTGTATCTTAATTTTGTTAAACATTCATTTCTTTCCCGCCATATTGTGATGTATTTATTACATGTGACAATGACTGACAAGTCAGCTAAAGTTGCAATGCGGTTCTCTGACAGCCGTCCTTCGCGCGTCGTCCGTCCGTCAACCAAACATGCATTCTTATGGTTTGCCATGTACGACATTGGGGGGTTCAATGGAAATTCAAATTTATTCTTCTCCAAAAGCGTCGACCAGATTCACTTTAAACTTGGTGGAGATACACCTTGGCTGCATCCTTACCAAATTTGTTCAATTGGTCACGCTCCAGTTCCTTTTATCTTTTTTTATTTATTTATTTTCATTTTTTGGCAAAATTTTAAAAAAAAAAACCACCGTCAGCCAATTGCTTTCAAATTGCAGAGGAACACTTCTGGGTAACTCCAGAACTTATTTGTTCAGTAGGCGTTATGATTTGTTTCTATTTTTTACGAATTTTTATGTGTTCTCGCTATTTTTGGACTTTCAAAAAACCGTCACTTCGAATGTTCTGAAACTTGCTGCAAGTGTACGTTTTGGAACGCTGTTCACCGGGTGAGGGTTATCTGGATTCCTGATCTTAACGAATTCTTCAATTCGGTTACCTGCCTATTAGTACATGCATTCCTATTGATTACCATATAAGCCATTTGGGAGCTGCAATGGAAATTCTCATATTCTATTTTTTTTTCTTCAGAACCGGCAACCAGAGTCAATTTGAACTTGGTGCGAATGTACGCAGGTCTGGACTGAATTTGTTCAAATGGTCACGCTCCATTGATGCCCAAATTTGTTTTATTTAAAAACAAAATGACATTTTTTTTAAATACTGTTCTCCGCTTTGCTTTGAATTTGCATAGAGACACTTCTAGGTACCCGCAGACCATAATTTGTTCAACAGGCAGCACTGCTATTTTTTCTCTAATTTAGACGAATTTTTGTGTGTTTTACATATTTCTGATTTTCTCTCTAGAACGGTTCCTTAGATTGTTCTGAAAGTTTTATATGTTTGAAAATATTGACATATAGTTATACTGCAAATGTCATTAATTTCTGTTGTAGGTTGGAGATGTGTTAGTGCGGCCTACAGAGCAGGTCTACTGAACCTACGCCTGGCTGAAAACATACTCGATTTGACCTCAAAATAAATTGCTGTACTCTTTAAGTCATGTGAACTCATGGTCATCAGTTTCGTCACATATATGCTGAATACCAGCTGTAAAACATAAATAACCTATATCGTTATCGCATATAGTCGTAATTACATAAGTATCGAATCAATACTTTTTGAAGAAAAAAAATCACACAAAGACACCTCAGCAATAATTTGAACTTGCCGTAAAAATACTTTAATATTCAAAACAGCGATTACAGAATATTTTCAATACGGTGATATCTTCGCTGTTTATATATATCTTCAGAAAAAAATTGTCTGGGACACTATGTAAAGGAATTTAAACCGAATAGAACCGTAATGTTTTCATTTATAATGCACCAGTGTATGTGCATAAAATCTTAAGATTATGACACTTGGTGTGAAGGAAAACCATGTATAAACTGGAAATATATTACATTGCACGATAACAGTTTCATGGAATCTATAGTCTCTAACATAACAGTGAATGATTGAAATGTTAACGATTATGACCAAGAAGATACGAGACAAGATGAAAACGGTAGTTTTCTGTCACAGAAATAAGACATGACGAACAGTATCAATCTATTTAGCAAAATAAGTGTCAAGAAATAGTACATGCGAACTTGGTGATCCCAAAACTCTTTATGTGCGTTAAAAAATGCTAGTCAAAGATATATATGATACCCCCAAGAGATTCTTTTATTTCCTATTAATTCTTGAACGATGTTTCATCTTCAGGTTCTGCCAATCATGAGACCTAAAAAGATTTGAAAATCTGACCCCCATTGATATTACATTTCCGCGAGTATGGATATGGTTTCCCCAGTTTATTGAGAAAATGTCTTGGTGAAATGCACTATTGAAGGAAACAATAAAGTGACTATTCAACCATACATGTTTTGTCCTCACATTTTCATCCGGCTAAATGTTCTGGCATCCGTAAAAAGCACCAGAGAAGCCACCAATGTTTTAAATGAAACTGGAGTGAACTGTTGGACAGATCATTAACGTCAACTTGTTGATATTCGTATTCACTTAAAACAACGTGTTGACTTTGATGATCTGTTGATTGATTCTCATAGAAAGTCATTTTTGAAAACGACAATCTTGTGTCTTACTGATATACAAATCTGTTTACCAGCATTCCTAAGCCACAGCAGTAATCATCATTGCTTTGTGTGTGTGTGTGTGTGTTTGCTTCATGAACACTCTATGACGCCTGCTTCAATTGCGCTAAATCTACAACTATCATATGGACACAGAAACAAAAGCTGCCTATTATTTGTCCTTTTCAGTTGGTTTGTTGAGAAGCGTTTTATTCTATATATGAATCAGTAAAATGAAGCATTAAAATCTTTTAAGGGCTTTTCATTTGCGGTAACGTGTATATGCATGCCCCACAACTTGTCGAAAAGCACAATTTTTATATTGAACATTATGGTATTTGACACATTTCCATGCAAAGAAATCAGAGAGTGCCAAGGTTGACATATGCTACAGGATTAACTGTGTCATGTTTTTTTAATAGTATGCTGCAAAACAAAACAAAGCAAAAACAAAAAGCAAAACAAACAAAAACTTTATCGCTTTGCAATAAGGAAAATTTTGATCTTTAATTAGAAAATAAATTCGAATAACCCCTTGGCCAGATTCCTGAAATTGATAATAGAGAAAAAGATATATCGCCCCTTTCACAGAACTTTTTTCCCTAAACTTAATGGCAGTACGTAACCACAATATTTTTTTCTTGTAGATTTAAGTAAGCCTTTCGCCCCGTAGACCATTCTCTTCCGATTAAAAGACTTGCTACATATGGTGTCCGAAGCAAAGCACAAGTCTTCTTCGAGGTTTATCTCTCAAATCTCAAACAATGCGTATCTGTCAGTGGTGGAACATCTGATTCCTCCCACTACCAATAGGTAGATTCGAACCTGCAACCTTTGGCACTAGTCGCCTGGCTGAAATGTGAAACGCACATATCGACTCGACCAAATTCACACTCTATGCAATGAGTTTTCTCCAAGTTTTTTTTTTTCAAATTAAACAGGGTTTTGCCATACAAAATCCAGGGTTTTAAAAATGGTCAACTTCGGCTTCGTGAAACAACTTTAAGTCATTGACTACGTTCTGCACATAGAATGGAACGCTATTTTGAATAATCTATTTATACATGTTTACAGCGTCAGGAAATGTACCGTGAAAATGAACGAAACTCTGAATTTTGTAAATTATTGAACATCCCAAGCACAAAACCGTGAGTGTGCTTATAAATGAAATAACAGAAGCATAATGAAATTTTTGACGAAACAGCTGACAAAACCCTTGTTTTTTTTAATAAGTGCACATTGCAAGCACAAACCCGCTGTTTTGTTCATAATCCTTGGGGCTTGTTACAATTTCCTGGGTTTGTAAAAATACAAAATAACAGAGTAACACCCTGGATTTTGTATCACGAAACTCAGGGTTCTGTACATGAACTCCCCTTTTTTATGAACTATTGAACGATGTGACTTATATATACGTTTACATCTGTGCCATATGGAGTGTGACTTAACAAGTCCCTGATTGACTTCCTTCACAATCCACGTAACCGATTTGGGGGAGAATAATTTTGATGGCTTCTGTGGCTACAAATCTTTTTAAGTCCAGGGGTGGAAGGGTGCATTTATCGAATAACTCTTGATTAGCCGTACTGTAGAAGCCTCTAAGGGATCATTCCATCTTTCCAGCAACAATCCCATATCTGGAACCGCAAAGGTGATAAACACCCTGTAATATGCTAAAATATGTCAAAATAAATGTTTTTACTGTTGATATTTTTCCTGGTATGAGGAGGAGTTTTTTAATTGCGCAGAAATTTTTCATAGTTCTGTTACTCGCATGACAGCTTAGAATAAATGGTTGCAGCGAGTAATACTTCATAGTATCAGTATTTTTTTTATTGTCTTGCCCTAAATTTGAATCTTGGACTCTAGTGTATTCTGGTGAGGCAAGATTATTACAGATGCCTATGAGCCCACCTCTGCTAAGGGACCACCAGTACAAAAGAACTAGTCTCAACATCCCCATTAGCATATTTTAGTTTCATTTCACCTGCCTTAAGGGACCACCTGTCAGAAAGGTCCACTTTCACATGTCCTGCGGGTGGTCCCTTAAGACAGGTTCCATTGTAGTTTCAAGGTTTGCTGTAACACGAAAGGCGAGGCCACTCTGGCCTCAAACCAAACGAAGGTGTCAGTCTTCAAAGGAAACCCATTCATTTTTGTCTCTTCGGGGCGAGGTAATCACTGGGATCGGATAAGCAACGAGCCTGGTCATCTTTTGAATACACCACTGCGTGGTGACTGGCATAGCGGCCCGCGAAGCAGTAATAGTAGTAATGTACTTTATTTGTTTATAGAGGATTAGACAGATAGTCAGGTAGACAAATAAACGTCTACTTGGTTACAAACAAATACACTACAGCATATATGCATTCAACGCAATGGATAATGGGAAAAAAATATATACAAATATATACATACAAGAAGCATAAACAGTTACAAGATATAGTTACCATATATTCCAAGATAAACAGGATATTAAATATCGTTTAAGTCAGTATCGTTACCACTGTCATCATCGTTCGGGAGGAACCTAGAAAAGCGCTTCGTCTCAAGTATAAAGGCTGAAGTCGCTTCGATAATTTTACAGTTACAAGCTTAGGATAAATGAGGGCTACCGAATTAGCACAATTTAACTTTATCATTATTGCTATAATCTACAAATGTGACAGGGGCGTGGTTTATTTCAAGAATTTCATTGACCTGTGCCAAAAGAGTTTCTCTTTGTGTTGCATAGTGTGGACACTGTAAGAGGTATTGTATTGTAGTTTCAGATGCGAAGCATTTAGCTGTGCAGCGACATTCACCGGAAGAGAGTGGGAACCGTACATGCGCATTACTTCTAAAAGCCCAACGTTATTTCCTTTCGTTACATCTAAGTTTGGGAGAACATAAGCTACAGAAGGAGACTAAACTCGCCAAAAATCAGATAAAATTTCGAAAATTTGTTGCATTTTTGCTTTGTCATTCGGTAAGTTTGTACATTGGATGGTATATTTTGCCGATAAGGTACGCTTTTTCCGCTCAACGTGCTCGGGTTTTGTATCGTCATGCAAAACATGTATCGGTAACAAGTTGAGCCACATGCTTGAAATCCATGCACGTTGAGCGGAAAGCTCCGAAAAACTGGGAATTTGTGTGCTATATCTGGTAGGAACGAGTGATGTCCTGGGTCCACAAAGTACCCAATTTTCGCTCTGTAGAGTCGTCATGGACAAAGGCACCTCGTTCGAAGGAAACTTTAACTCCTGTCTCCTCTTATCTTCTTGAATGTACAATAAAGGCAACAAAGTCCAATTTCTTTCTTCCATTCTCTACTTCTGTGTAAATGTGAATAAAGCTTTAAGCCTCAGTGCTCTGCCAGTATTTGACAACATACACACTGTGCCACTAAACAATTGATTATTCATTTGTGCAACAAGCAACATGCAGGATTGAACATGCAATGGATTTTTTTAATCAAGTTTAAGTGAAAATGACCACCAGAATTTTTTTCACAAATTATATGATTAATATTCCTGTGCAGCTTCCAGGTCATTTTATCCAAATTTTAGGTACCCTTGGAGATGTAAAGTGTCTGGCCTTTAGTGCCGTTACAGTTTTTCGAAACAACATGGGTGGCAGAATACAAGCGTCTGCATGATCACGGGCATGATTTACCGTAACATCCCGTATTTTTTTTCTGTCATGCGTCATGAATTTTACTCCTACTTTGTTCTGTGTTACGGACTTCTTTCATTGGAATTTTAATGAAACTATAATTATAGGATTCAGTTGATTGTTAATATGTCATGTCGACATATACCGATCACCAGAACGATAACAGCACATCATCGTGTTCGCAGAGACTCCGTCACTGTGCCGTGACGAATCTACGTATTTATTTTTTTGTTTGTTGCTTTCGGTCACACATTTTTACTCCTGCCTTACACTGTGTTCAAAATTTGTTCAAGTCTTTTTGAGAAACTACAACGTAAAAAAGGTCCTAGATCCAATAATTTGTAGGTGCACGCATCGTGTTTATCCTCTAAATTGGGAAAATGCTGGGAGCACATGGAATTAGACGCATTTGATTTGATGGTGCGTGTCGCGTGATTAAATTAACCAATGACAGGCCATGAAACTTTGATCGACTAAAACACTGATGCATTTTACGCTATTTTTTGGAGGGACATCCCATGAATTCTGCAATTTTTAGCCGACTAGAGAGCTTGTTACACGAAGAGACAAAGTCCTGAGCTCTCCAGCGGTATCAAACATCATGGCGGTTGAAGAAAAACATTGAGGCCGCAAACGGGCAAAGTTACCTTGCTGGTTTTTGCCAAAATTTCGGACTTTATCATTCAAATTGCGACCAAAATAGGTTGTTGATTGATTTTTATCCGTATGACAGGGAAATACTCATTTTAAACACGAAATGAGTAGTGTAGTGTAAGTTACACTACACTACTAAGATGGCAAAAAACCAGTCGCAAGTATTGAAGTTTGTCTACAATAAGATGCACACGCTGGCAGGTAAATAGACAGTATGGGCGACCGGTGAGCTGATGAATGCATTGCGGACGAAAAGACTAACAAACGTTGGTAATTGATGTTCAGAGTGTGTTCGAATGTACTCGCTTACAGCGTCCTTAGAGTGCTGCTGAGACTCTTGGAATATCAAATCCACAGATTTATTTTAATTTAAGTTGAAATATGTTCCTCAGGTTTCAAAGCTGGTATGTTATTTGCGTAGGTATGCGCGATATTAATAGCCCAAAACAGCCGGACCGCGTAACACCCATGCATGGGTTAATTGAATTTAAAAACGAAGTATGCGATAAATATATGTTGTCCAACTTGAATGACTAATAATCTGAGCCTGAGAGAAAAACTATATAGGTAGGTAGATAGATAGACAGATAGACAGATAGATAGATAGACAGATAGATTGATTGATAGATAGATAGATAGGTGGGTGAGTAGGTAGGTAGGTAGATAAGTAGGTAGGTAGATAGATAGATAGATAGATAGATAGATAGATAGATTCATACATACATACATACATGCATACATACATACATACATACATACATACATACATACATACATATGTGATCACTCAGATGTTCATAGGTGTAGGTGCAAAGGTAAGGTTCGGCTTTGGATGAAAATAAATGGACCAATGAGCTCATCAAAGAACACAAGGTTCAAACAAACAGGTGAATAATAAATTTCACAAACGAAATATTTACGCAATAAGTATCGGGGAAACATAGGCGGTTGACTTAATAATCACGCGTTTCTTCTCAAAAATTTAACCTGGACACCAAACAACAATTATATTTTCATAATTATTCTCTCTCTCTCTCTCTCTCTCTCTCTCTCTCTCTCTCTCTCTCTCTCTCTCTCTCTCTCTCTCTCTCTCTCTCTCTCTCTCTCTCTCTCTCTCTCTCTCTCTCTCTCTCTCTCTCTCTCTCTCTCTCTCTCTCCCAGTTGCGAGAGGAGGGAAGTGTTGGTGGGGCGTGTCTATTGTTTCGTTGGCTAACTTAACTTTGTGTAGTAATTGGTGTTGGGCAGTTCTTCTGTCCAGTAGTCATCTTTAGTGCAGGAGGTTCGAATTGTCATGCCTCGCTCTGTGAGAGGGCATTTTGCGCGTAAATCGCATCTTGCATTCGCGCCTGCTATTTCTATCTTTTTGTGTAAAGAAAAAATGTTGTGGGATTATTTGTTGCACGTCTGTTGGTGTCCAACGCCTTGACTGCGGGAAAGGGGAAAAACCCACAAACGTTGATCGAATGAAATGTTATTTGTACCACAAATCTTCAGTTGGCAAGCTATATAATGGAATAATGACTTTATGTATTCCTGTGCTTTGACAGGTAAATTCTTGACTGCAGACGCATGTATTGTAGTGGCCTTTTTGTCTTGTCTAATCTGCGGGGACTAAGCTGGACCTCTTGAATAATATGCCGAGCAACAAAGACGGCCGTAACAAGGACGGTCAACGTACTAGATCCAAACGATTGAGAATAAGAGTCAGCTTAAATGCCTTCAAACGGACTCATTTTTTGGCAGCTTTCAGATATTTTGTGCAAGAATTATCAAAGATTCATGTGCAGGAATCAATTTCCATCTAACTTTATCTGTAAGCTGTATTTTAAGCCGTAAAAGTTGATCAGGACCGGGTTGTTTTGAAATGGGTTGTAGTTTAACATTGTTACACCGCTATAAGCTCCGCCCACAGAAGGTGCCTCATTTACATGCACGTGACTCTACTTGTTGCGCTGCCAGTCTTGGGTGTTGACGGGCAGCGATGCGTCAATCACTATCTGGCCCGTCCTACCGGTGACTTAACCAATCAGTACCAAGCTGACAGGCCAGACTTTGAGCGACCACGATGACACACGAGTCCTGAACTTTGATTTTTATGCTTAAAATCATCAGAATAAAGTATTCTTTGAAGTATTAGGGGTGAAACATATTATAATATTCGTTAAACTCACAGTCCTGTCGGATTGGGAAGGTCTCAGAACGAACTAAGCTCGAGTTAGTGATGTTAAACCACTTGAAAACGGCGTTCTCTTTGAAGCTTGTTTTCTCGTGTTTGCTTTTTCAATAGTGCTCCAACTCATTTCGGATTCAACCTCAACAGTTTTAGTCATGGCAGGGAGGTGTATGAGACTATACACCTAATTTCCATGCCTAAATCGCCCTCAGCTAGTTTTTAGAATGAAAAGTCGGCTACTTTCAACAGTTTTGTCGCATTTTGTGGATTTTGTTTACCCGCGACAAGCAAACACAAACAAATCGTAGCGCCCAAACTGAGTCGTCACTTTCTACACAACAGCGTACATCGAACCACCGCAAAATTACACAAAAGAAAGTTAATACATATCTGTGTATGACGCAGATCAAGAATACTGATAAGTTATGTTAAATAAAGGTGAAATCCGTGTATAAAATTTGTTTACAACGTGCTGCATAATTTGAACTTGAACCAAAATGGCGCTGTTCACAAGTCTTCTCGTCAGATACCGTCCTTCCAGCTGGGCAAGCTGCCGAGACCGCGAGACTTTGGGTGAGCAGATTAACTCTTTCATGTCTACTCGCCTGGATTCTTTGAAGTGGGCAAGTGCCCTCTCCCTCTCATACACCTCCCTGGTCATGGAAACATCTAGTGTGCGGGAAATGTCATCCTAGGAAGGTAAACTAAAAAAACCGGGTCTCCTATTTTTCACACGACGCTTAGTTTTGTCACAATATAATTGCTGTATAAACACAAGGCAAATATCACCAATGACAATGGTGTCATTTCAATCTCCAGTCTGTTTATTTTACAGAAATATATACTTTGTGGTAGGTTTTATGAACTTTGAGTGTGTTATTGGTTTTTTGTGGAAGTCTAAGTAAACTTGACGCACATCCTAAAATCCACAAAACCTAGAGGCGAAAGATTACACAAATCCTGAGGATGCAATCGTTTCCCATTAAATAAAAATCTCATAAATGCCATACGCACAATTATACGTGAGGAACTGCTTGATATTAAAACCAAAGTGGCAGACGCAGTATAGAGATTAGACACTTTGACCGGCAAAATAAGACACATGGTAACCAACCGGTATAGAAAACTGCAGCAATGGAGTTGATGCCATGACTGGTGAGTTTCTACATTAAGTTTCAGATACACTAAGTGAAATTACTACAGACCTGAGTCTGCAACTGTTAGACAAGGGCCTACATGACCGTAAATGGTAATTAATTATCTCCGTGGTTAAAGGTCAAATTGGCGAAAAAATCAGCCACACGAAGCAAGCCTGCAAAAAACTTTTAGAAGGACCAGTTGCAAATTCATGATGTTGGAAAAGTCCAGTTAGCTGCTTTCCACAGACTAAACCAACGATATGACGCTGCCATATATATGCATTTAATGGATCTTGAGGACAAAGACAAGCGGTTAAATAGTGCTCAAAACTTAAAACACCACAACAGAAATATATCCCTTTCACCACAGCTACCACCTGTGCTAAAACAACTGAAGAGCGAATTGGTGAGGTTGAGAGGAGATCTTCCACTGGACATCAAACAAAAATCTCCCATCAAATATCTGAAGTCATATCAATGTCTACAACTGCTTGTACCCGGACGCGATCTGATATGCCCAAAAGTAAGCAAAGAAACTCTAGCTGAAAAACTGCTTCAAATGGACACCAAAGTAACCGTTTTCCTTTTATTGACTGAGCTTTCATTCACAATAGTCAATGGACTATTTGTCCTCAAGAGTTACCTGTAAGTAAAAAAATAAATCCATGCCTAGCACTGTTTTCAAATATTTTGTAACAACTTGTTACTGTAATTTCAAAATATAGCAATTACTGTTATTTGTCTTCTTTTTCAATCACTGCTATCAATCAGTTCACCTGATTGAACTCAAATGTAAATGTAAAATCTTCTTCTCCTTTTACCTCCCATGGAAGTTCATGCTGCCACATCATGGTTCCAGATGTCAAATATCATTTACATACCATGTATATGTATATGTACATGTTCATGTATATGTATGTATGTATATATGTATGGAGTGAAAAATACGATAAATTTATGTATGTATGTATGTATGTATTGAGTGAAAAATACGATAAATTTATGTCGACCTGTATGGGATTCGAACCCACTACCTTCGGCACACTCGCGTAGCCAAATGTAAAGTCCAACACGCTGACCTCTAGGCCATCGGGACAACCCCAAAAAAATGTTGACCAAGGACCCAGGGTAATGTTATAGCAGGTGTGGCTTGTACATTGACACGGTAGGGCACTTCCACAGACCGACAATTTATGAATTACACCTCTAATATGTATGTCATGAACTCGTTTACACTCAATTCTTTAACATACACAACTCAATCAATGGCCAAGGGCGCTAGTTACGAAATGATATTGATTCTGTAATGCACATAAAATAATAATTGCTGTATTGTGAACGTTAGAGGGTATTGGCCTGTATTCAAGGAAAGTTTGTGTTATTTTGTAAGCTTGTAATTCAAGAGTCCTCGATTATTAATATACAATGTATGGAAGAGTTCCAAAATAGCAACTGTAAGAATACTTTAATGTAAATTTACTTGAATGTAAAGTGGATCTTTGTTGGAAATGGATTGTACTTGTCAGTCTCACGACGGCGATACCCCGACGACGCGGATGGAAATATATACTTTAAAGTTTATGATTTAATTTTTATAAGATTAAATGTGTATTGTAACTGGTTAATTGTCGAAGATTATGATGGCTTGGGTAAAGAGAGAGATGGGCGGCAAAATAAGCATTCACTCTTGTGATTTAGAAACTTGTTACTTGCAAAATTAGGCTACTGCCTGTGAAGTAGTTTGAACAAATGAAACAGTAATTGTTGATTCCTGAAATTAAGTATTAGAATTATCTAAATGTAGATGCTGATTGTGTAACTCTTGATCTCGAAAAAGGCATAAAGGCATAATTTTATGTCATTGCTTGAGTAAAGGAGTACTTAGGAATTTGCGTGCATACTTGGATCAGACTATAGAAATATTATGACCGTTAGGACAGGCAAAGCTTCAGCTGACAAAAGTTGTTATTCGTGGGAAGTAGAAGGTTAATTTATGACCGAAAAATAGTTGACCTATGTTTCCATATTTCGAAAGTTAATAGATAAGTTAAGGTAGACTGATAAGTGAAAGGTTCCAGTGCTATCATCATTTTGGGGTTGGTAGGTCGATAAAATGATGACCAGTACGACCACACATGTAGTTCAGAGTGCATCATGTATGTCATTGTTTTGGGGTTGGTAGGTCGAGTAAAATGAATGGCAGGCACTCTGGTACATGTAGCCCTTTTTGGTCTGTTGGTAGAAGTTAAGGATGAGATTTATGTTTAATATGGCAAAGAGAGAAGGGAAAAAATATTTTCACATATAGACTTACTAGTATAATCGTTGACTGAACTACATGTGGTGTGTGTAATATTGGAGAACTCTAAACTTGCACAATGGCTTTTGCCTGTAACTAGCAACTAACTTGTGAAGTCTAAATTGTTCTGTAAGTGCTCCACACAATAAATCATAATCTGCCATGATAATCTCCGGCAAATCATTGGCAGATTCTGGTACCAGATTTTGGAGCACCCCCAAGACAAAGATTCTTTTCATTTCATTGTCCCAGTCATTTGCACCAGCAACTATTTCAAAATGTTTTAAATAATTGCCAAAAGTCTGCTTACCACAGTATTTGTCTGTGTTTATGCTAGGTTACCCAGCTCCTCTTCTTACTGGACGATTAGGCTCCCACTTTACTACATAAAGTTTCGAAATAGGAGACCTGAAATCCGAAAGCAGACTCTCCCTTCTCCTTGTATCATGGCATATATTGGTACTTGTCTGTCTAAACCCAAACCTGACTGATCCGAATGGTGCAAACCTGGGGGTTGACGGAAGAAGTCACTGGCGTCCTAAAAGGATAAAAAATTCCTGCTCCAACTGAAGTGCAGCCCTGTGGTTCATATAAAGGGATCACTGGAACTTAACAAAGATATCTGTGTAGGCTGAAGGAGGTGCTCTGGGACCCCCCACTGGACTCTCCTGTTGAGCAGGTAATGGTGGACGGTGGTGGGGCGCCCAGTGATCAGCCCCCCCCCCCACCATAGTGGATACACCTGCAAACAAACTAAACAGATACAAACAAACAAACAAAAAACAAAACAAAAACAAAAACGGTAAGTACACAACCACAAATTTAAACAATGTTCAATGAAGTTTAAGTTCAATTCAAAAACTATATCATTGGGCGAACCACACCTCATCTAACGGTCCAGGGCCAAAGGGGTCCTAGGTGAAAGCCACTGATAAATTAATGTACATTTTTAAAATAATTATCTATAGGTAACGTGAAATCCCACCGCTGCCACCATTTGTACTAATTATTCTTTGTCACTTTACTATTTATATGATGATTAACCAAAGATGGGCCCAGACTAGGCCGGTTCCAGGACTTTAAGAATAAGTCACGCGATAAATGGAAGAACAACCAAGAGTAAAATTATATTTTAATAAAATATATTCCAGGAGACATATATTTACAACTTAAATGTAGTCTTGAAGTGAACAGTGATGAAGATCATTGCTCTTACAATGTCGACTGGTGAAGAATGTAGCCATTAACTTGGTTCATCGTCCATATTTGTCCTATACCCTAACCTATATGTATAATAAAGACCAAAAAACACAAAAGAAAGAAAATGTCAATGACGAATTTAGAATTAATAGAGTTTTTAACACTATTTCAGACACATGATGGTCCACTGTGGACTATTATAATTTTTTTCAAGTTCAGAAAATTCCACCATATCCAAGCTTTGTCCCATTTTCGGAAAATATGGTGAGACAATTTAATACGTATTTTAGATTTGAAGTCGGTAAACCAATAATTCTAATGAAGAATGTATGTACTATTATAGTTACTGTAAAATCAATCGTCCTCAAGTCAATATTGGCAAAAGAATGGATTGTCCAGCTATAATACTTTTACTAAAGTCTTTGGTCTAACATGTATATAGTTCAGCTGTAATAAGTCTCCACCTACGACGACCGCACAGGAAAGATGGTATATGAAAGTTGGACTGTCGACCACATGACTTATATTTATATTGACACTGTAACTCAAAGAGAACCAGAGTCAGTGATTCCCCTAAACCTAACAAGTGTGTAGTCATACTTTCATACGATAATTAAACAGATAAATAACTTATTTATCTCCCAACTGGGAACCCATCCCTGAAATAATATATTCTTGATCCAAGGTCAGTAGTCATAACTTTGTCTTAAGTCAATTTTGAAAGGGTTGGGAAACTTTCAAGATATAAACGCACAAGAGTTAAATGAACTTGACATAAAGTGGTCGTATTTAACGATGAATACTCCTTAATGACCCCCCAAGTCTTAGCAAGATAAAACCATTTTAATAAAAATCTTTATGAAAATATCCTGTTCATTTACTGTACCTATATATATAATCTGTCTAAGATTTAGCAGTTCTTTACTTAGACTTTGTCTTACCATCTTTAGAGTTTAAATATATTCAAGATATTATAATTAAATGCTTCGAAGAGTTAGTTAACAAGTTAGTTGATAGTTAGAGGCAATAACTCTCGTCCTGTCAACAAGGTCAGGATAAGACATTACGTGATTTAAGCGCCAGAGTCAGACTGGTGACTCAAACTTTTTCATCAAGTGACTTCCACACCAAAGAAGATTAGACTGTTCACCTTTTTTTTGTACAGACCATCAGGAAGCAGTCATTACATGTACAAGTTAAAAGAGCTACCCCCACTATCTTAGAGGAAGATTGAAATGTAGCTATGAAGGATGAGAGTATCGTTTCAGGTAAGAAGGTTAAGTTTGTACCAAGGGCACATGCTACTCAGTCTACTAAAGAGTCTAACACTGCAGACTCAAAGCAATTATTGGAAAAGTTGCAGAAGCGAGTCATCAGTTGGAGGCACAATTGAATGGTAAGACTGAGAAGAAAACAGAGGAAGTTGAGACGGTGATATCCTTTTGGTCTTGTCACCAGTCAGGACATTGTATATATAACTGCACAAAGTTTTGGGCGGATTTTCCTGATTGTTATTTAGGGTATTTGAGTAAAAGAGAAGCTTTAAAGCAGGGGAGCGTGGAGAACGTTGGATGCACCCAACCTTGGAGTTCACCTGAGGTAAAGCAAAATGTGACCTACTTTGTGGAAGGTAAACTAATAAATATTTCTTCAAAATTGTTGCTGGACACTGCAGCAAGTATAACTTTATTGCATCCATCCATTTTGGAATTGTGTGCTTCCGGTATAAATGTACAGTCAGATGAGACAGAAAGATGTTCTGCTAATGGAGAAAAAGTACCTATGATAGGGAAAATACTTTGCTTGCCAGTTTGGTAAGCTAAACTTTCAACATGAATTTTTGATTGCAAATATATAGTGAATTTATTTAACTTTGCTGTATTCTTATTTTCGCTTATTTCCTTGATGCTTCAAAACCGGAAATTATAAATACAGTGAAAAAGTTTTTAACATGGCTTTGATTGGAAGTAGAACTGAAATAGTGAATTAAAAGTCTCAGTGAAAGGTCCAAAATACAAAAACTATGAAAATAAACGCTCTTGAAAATAAATATATTTACAGTATCCCATCAAGGTATTTTGAGTTAAGATATTCTGGACAGATTCCAGGCTGTTATTGACTCGTTTTATAGTAAGATCAGATTAGGTAATCAATACTTGGGAGTTTTCACTGAGAGACAGTTGCATTGGCTAGAGGCTGTATGTGCACATCGTTTGAAGTTACATGTACTGTATCAAGTTTGATAGAAATACATTGAGGAGTGAAAATTTTGTGCACACAAGATTGTGTCTCCAGACGGACCCACCAGGAGCATAGATTGCAAATGTCTTGTCGCAGCTGAAGTTTCTGCCTTACTGAATATCAACATGTTATGTGCACTCTATGTGTCAGGTTTTAAAGTTAATCCATGCAGATGTTTAGTAGAAGTTACGCAGTCGGAGATACTTAGTCACAGCTGCAATTCCTGCCTTTATTTGTATCCGCGTATCATGTGTCAATGTGCCAAATTTAAAAGAAATCCACCCAAAAATCGAAGAGGGTTCGTGCACTTGTCTGCAGAGTGACAGACATACAGCTGGACGGACACACAAGCTGATTTCAATAAGTCGCCTAAAACTTGGTTTGCGCGGGATTAATAATTTAACTCATATCCCAACAGATTTATTTGTATGACGTTAAATAATGTGTTGATCTAGGAATATATTGATAAGTATTACATGTAGAAACTCCAAACTTGGCGCAATCATACTTCTATAGATGAAGACTGGCCTTTTTATCATGACAGGTCATAATTTTCACAATTATGCAAATGACGGCTAATTAAAGTTTTAAATCTTCAATATCTTATATACTATAGTCGATGTGGTTCCGAGTGTAAAGGAGTTCGATCATGGCAAGGTAAAGGTCATCTCAAATGCCAAGGTCATGTCAAGGTCAAAGGTCAATTTTAAGCCAAAATGTAATTTTTGAGGTCAAGGTTCACTTCAGGTAGAGATCATCTCAAGGTCAAAGGTCATTTCAAGGTCAAAGGCCACTTTCAATGGTGGCTTTCTTCTAGCCATAACTTGGTCATTTTTATCCACTTTTGATCATGTTGGGCTCAAATTGTAGCTATTGTAACACTTCACATTTTTGGAACTAAATGAGATCTCTGAAGGTGAAAAATCAAGGTCAATTAGACCTTTTAAAGTTTCATCCAGTCATCACTTGTTATATCATTTTTATAAGAACATGTAACCTCAAAAGGGCAAAGGTCAAGGTTAATTGGCCCCTTGAAAGTTTCAACTTGCCATAACTTGGTCAATTTTCATCCGATTTAGTTCAAGTTGGGCTTAAATTTACAACTTTGAAGACACACAGACAGATTTGCTTTGAAGCAAATCTTCTTTTCTAGTTTCTTTCTTTCTTTTTTCTTTTCCTTCTTTCTTTTTTAGTTTCTTTCTTCATTTTTCTTTACCAGCAAATTTGTCCGACACTTTTCTCGCACACTATTATACATAGAAACTCAAAACTTGGCATAATTGTACCTCCATACAAGGAGATTGACCGTTTGATGCAGAGGAATGAAGATGTTTAATATAATGCTTATTAGGGGCATTTGAAATTTTAAATCTTGAATATCTTCAATATTATAATAGTTAGAGATGTCATTCCAACTTCTGCTAGCGGTAATCGACCAATGCACATCTAATGAATTTAAAACAAAAGTTGTAGCAATTCAAATTATTCTAATTTGCAGTATTGGAAATTTTAAAACTTGAATATCTTCCAAACTATTATAGATAGAGATGTCTTTGTAACTTCTACAAGGGGATTATTGAGCATTGCGCATGTAGTGAATCTAAAGTAAAAGTTGTAGCAATTTACATTATGCTAATTAGCAGTATTCGAAATTTCCAATTTTGCAAATCTTCAACACTATAATAGATAGAGATGTCATTCCAACTTCTACTATGGTGTTGTTGACCATTGCGCACCTAATGAGTTAAAAATAAAAGTTGTAGCAATTTAATTTATGCTAAATAGCATCATGAAAAATTTTAAATCTTGAATAACTTCAAAGCTATGATAAATAGAGATTCCATTCCAACTTCTACTCCTGTGTTATGGACTAGTTGTACATTGCCATACAAATATGCTTTGAAGACACTCACACTGATTTGCTATGCAGCAAATCATCTTTCTTAGTTTCTTTTTCTTTTTATCGCTGCCTATGATATATTTAGCTTATAACTCATGACTATGGACTATCAAAGGAGAATAAAATAAATTTAATACATATGGACATTCATCTAATTATACGCTATGCGGAAGTGTATACGTTTTCTTATTTTTGTATTGAACGAATTTGTTCACTTAAACAGCACGGCAGGTTTTACGTTGCTTGAGATGCGATACATGGCTGCGATCATTGATTTTTCTACATGTATGTTCATATATAACTTTGATTTTAACCTTAGAAGCATTGGGAAAGCAGATGTACTGTGTTGTTTTCCGAGTTTTTTCTAGATGCATGGAAGCAAGAACTTACCTGTTCCTTCAAACAGGCAGATCCCATTGTGATTATTATGCAATAGTCTATTTATCTGCATTTTTGTCACTGTATCTAAAATACTGGCTCCTAGCTCCTAGCTTAACATAAATAACGTAATTCATGAATATTTATTGGTGTTCGAGCACACCGTTTGGGACTTATAGGAACGATCGTTCATAAAGGAAAAGCATGGTAACTGTACTGATAACACGGTACGTAAAAGCATTAAGGTATAAACTGAACTGGACGACCCTTTCTATGAAATTCTTTTCACCTTGAGATCCAATGATTTTATATTGCACCTCTGTTATGATGATGATGATGATGATGATGATGATGATGATGATGGTGATGATGATGATGATGATGATGATGATGATGATGATGATGATGATGATGATGATGATGATGATGATGATGATGATGATGATGATGATGATGATGATGATGATGATGATTATTATTAATGTTTGGGTAAAAATAGCAGCCGAAATGATTTTTTCGGTTTCTCCTTATTTGTATTTTGGGTAAAGTGGCACGGACAGAAACGGGCATGAAGAGTTTACAACATGGACAATGGATTTGTGGTATTAACCCTTTCCCCCCTTAAACCGGCCAAAATCGGCTTGTGTTCAAATGTCATCTGCTTCAGCGTTTTCAACTGATTTCAACAGCAATGCAAAACAATTTGACTGAGAATTGAAGATGAGACCTGTCAAGACAACATGACCCAGGTCAACAGCATTCCTCGGCATGGGTAGAGCACTTAGTGCCCAACCCATGCCGAGGAAATCTGTTGACTCAGTCTTAATTCAAGGGGGAAAGGGTTAATGATGCGGAAATTTTGTAGGACATTTGACATTTTGAGCAAATAACAAGAACAATTATATTTTTGTACAAAAATGGTTGATGTCGAAAGATACCACACCGACATTCAACTTGATAACTGGTATACCTGTTTACAAACCTGTTTAAACGCGATAATCGACTTAGCATAATCATGGTGACCAATATTCACGGGTCATGTGTTAAACATTATAATTCTGTGTTGTGGGCAGAGATAAAAAAAAAGAAAAACAGAACAAAAGTCCCCCCCAAGCAAATAAAAAATCATAACAAAAACAAAAAAGTCAAAAACCAAAACCAAAACCGACCCCCCCCCCTCCATCCTTACATGTGACTTGCACGTTTCAGACAAACTTTAAATATCTTTATCAAACAGTATATTGGGCCAAATAACCATTCCGCTCAATGTCCACCAAAGAGGAGTTGTGAATCCTGTCTGCAAATACGTTTGAGTGTGCCGCGGGACTGATTTCATTCACAGTCTCGTCCCCCTCAATGTTTCAAAATCTGAGACCTATTTTTCGAAATTCTGAAGATGAATTCCCTAAAATCGGTCCAGAAATTGCTTCAAATTAAAGGGAAACATCTGAGGCACATAGTTTTCACATTCCTTCGCTTTTTTACTTAATTTAGTTTAATTTTATGTTATTTTTATTATTCTTTTGGAATAGGTGATATTGACCTCATGCCTGATTCCAGTTCAAAACTTAAGAGTCTGGATGTAAAGTCAGTGCATGTTTTAGCTGGGAATTTGCTGTTTCGCACGTTAATAGGAGGGGTAGCAAGTATAGTAATACAACCGGGGATATAACGACATTTTCAGTTCATTAGAGTGTTTTGGCAATTATATGAGAACTACTAGAATTATGACTTTGATATTGCTTACCATGCTGAACCTTTATGAGGGAAGGTTGACCGCTTGAAAGATTCGGATTATAATTCTTAATTTGAGCAGTTTTGACTTTATAACTGCACATGATGAGGGTCCTCTGAAAGGGCTAAGTCTGGGTTGCCTTTGGGGACCTTGAATCATTCTCGAGGTCACAAAAAAGGTTTCTTACAGTTGTTCTGTGGAGTACAACCCGAAAACCATTTGAGGTAGAATTTTGATAAAGCGCTTGGTGATGATGAGCGCCCCATACATGTACGCAATGGCCGCATATGACTAACCTTGTTAAAAATCCCTAAGGTACCAGGGTAACGAGTAACCTAGGTCATAATTTCTAAGGTCCCAGGACAACTTTATTGCATCTGAATGAACCATCTGACCGACCGCGCACTACATATCCGGCTCAAATCCCCTCAAAAATGAATGCCAACTTAAACTGCCCGAGTGTCCTTCCTCGAAGTTAATCAGCCCAGAAGCCCAATAGCACGGTACCGACATGACAGAACATATGTGTATGTCATTGATCAAAGCGAAAAAACCAAGCTTGTGCATCAATGGTGTGACGTAGTTTCGATGCGTATCCACAACGCACTGCATTTTTCTTCACGGAACACGGTTATGAACACTGCAGTGCGCCAGTGAACGTTCCTTGCTTCACAATATACAGTTGCAACCGCGTCGTCTGGGCTTATCGGTCTGATATTAACAACACTATGTCAGGTATGTTAATTCCGACAAATAAGACCACTAACAGCACATTTGTACCTCCTTGGTGGACAAAGGAAGATGTAGAAGCGCTACATAAGGCAACAAATGATATTTATCTTTATTCTTCACCTTGTATACTTATACTTGGAACTGTTGGAAATATACTGTCTATTTTCGTGTTGAAAAGGAAAGCTCTTTGGAAGAATACCACAAGTTTTTTCTTGACAGTGCTGGCGGTTGTTGATCTGACAATTTTATGGACAGGTGAGAATATCTTGTTTGCTTTATGTCATATGATACAGGCATATCAACACGTTTGCTAGTGTTTGTTATTTATTTTTATACATAATTTGTCGTTGTATTTAAACTGTTTAATATATTCAAGTCAGATTGGCCACCTTGGGTTACGCACTTTGTATGGTTCAAAGTGAGAGACTAACTAACAGCCAGAATTTTTATGTCTGGCTTTGTTCATATTTTTCTTCAAATATCGCTGCTCCCAAGAGGGTTCTATCAAGCACGGTTTAGTAATTCTGTGGGACACATGGTGCGGAATCCGCCGATAAAGTCTGTTGACAGTGCCAAGTTATATCGACATAAATCTTCAATGACTGTTTCATGTGTAAAGCTTCAGAAATTCCAGAAATTAATCATTTAGCATTTTGAGTTCTAAGCTGTGTCACGAGCTTGCGTTTTAGTAATGGTCTGGAACGTTGTTAGCTCAGAGCACGCGCTCAAGTAATCAGATGGAGGCAATGAGTCTGCATGGCATTTACAGCAACTATCTCTTGCAACAGTCTGGAAAGAAAGTGTGAAAGAAATGTAAACAAAATAAACGCGATTGTTTTCCAACACGAAGTACCTCTCTCTTTCATAAATCTGATACGTACATACATACAGACAGACCGACAGATATGCTTGCTTATATATATATATATATATATATATATATATATATATATATATATATATATATATATATATATATATATATATATATATATATATATATATATATACATATATACATATATATATATATATGTACACATAGATGAGTGCTCATTCTACGATATGCTGCAATATTCCACAGATACATGCACGTACATTCTTGCGCGTAAAACATTTCAGCCCATTTAATTATTGTGCAGCCATGTCCTACACGCGAGAGACGGCACGACCCTTCAAAATCTGCAGAGGAGGCAAAGGGGCCCACCCAGAACAAGCACACTGCTGGTGTTGCTGCATAACAAAACATTTTAACTGAATAATGCCATGTCAGCTCCAATGGATCTGAAGAAAGAACCGATTCCTAACAGACCTAGGTATTTTGCAAAAACCTGCCGTTGCTCAACTGCTCGTCAACTGTCGTCCTATTTGGAGAGTTGCAGCATTTACTGAAGGTTAGGTATTTGGACGCCACGCTCACTGTGACGTTAACAGAGACGTGTGCAACTAACAATTTACGGAGCCGTTTGTGCATTTCCTCCACACGGTATCACAGGAAGTTTACCTGGTTCAAGCATATATCAAGGAAACACATTTACATAGCCCAGATACTGATGTCTCATATCAATGCCATTGTGGCTAGCCCTATAACAAGACGGCAACTTCGGTAGGAATGCAAAAAAAAATTAAACTGGTAGCATAAAGTGAAGAACAATCAGACTACCAACGAATTAAGGTAAAAATGAAATGGAAAAATATGGGTAATGAGATGTCATAAATCAAAGAAATATTGTCTACCTGTGACAAAGTCACTACATGAATGCATTCATGGAAGTACCTTTATCACGAGTAATTCGTACGATTTTAGTACTATGTTGAAACAATGTGCGTATGATGAGGTACCAGGCTGAGCAGAGGTTGAATAGTTCAGTGATGAACTATGTTTATTAACAACGCTTCACTCTTAGACTTTGGCTTGTAAACGGTTCTATTGCAACAATATTACTGTTTGCGTTATCCACCCACATCCTTTTTCGAGGCTTGCAATATATCCTATTAACGACTTAGAATTTAATTAATGTTTGCTGTATCCCTATTTGCGTACTTTCTCTTGAACACACCTGAAGTTCGTCGTCCTGTTGGCAACCTTGCCTCAAACCCTTTTATTAAGGGTCCGCCCCACAGGGGTGCCCTCTGTGTTATCGGGTTGTCCGTGTTTCCGGATATCTGTCCGTATCTGCACATTCTCGTCACTGCGATATCTACAGAGTGCCTCCATGTGTTTTGCTCAAATTTGGCAATATGCTTAACTTACCTAGCAAGATAAACTGCGTAAATTTTGGTGTCACTGTGAATTTATTTGAGCAAATGGCGGACTCTTCAGTCAACGTTTGCCTTGAAGATATGTCTGGGGGGGGGGGGTTGTGTGTGTGTGTGTGTGTGTGTGTTTTTATTGTGACAAGTGTCGTGATGGCTGAGCGATGTGCATCACGACACTCGTCGCCAACCTGTGACGATATCGTGCCGTCGTTTTGCAAAATAAGAAAAGTTGAATGTTTGAAGTAAATATCCCTTTTGGATGAACACTCTCAAGAAACAAACAAGTTACACTAATATTTTTCACCAAATGAATTTTATGCACATGGATTTTTCACGTGGGAGAAGGGAATTGGTTGATCAGCAACTTATAAGTCATAAACATCAGTCATTTGGCGATATCCAACTTAGATTCCGATATCACCATCATGCAGGAGCGGATCCAGCCTTTCTAAAAGGGGTTGGTGTTGCAAGTGCCAAAGGCACGAAGCTTACAGCGGGTGGGGGGCACTCCCTCCAAATTTTTGAAAAAATGATTTTAAAATTTGATATCTGAGACACACAGAATTCACAAAAGCGGACTTTTTCGTAGCTTTCATATTTCCTTTCAGCGTTTGGCATACAGGGTTAGATAAGTCCCAAACTTTTTACATGATCGTAAGGGCCAGTGCTCAAAAATTTTCGCTGGTCGTAGTCTGCCCCCACTCATTCCTGTAAGCACATTTTATGTGTCTGCGACAACATCATGACGGCATTTATTTCGTTCTAGTTGGCTCATCACACATTTTTTTGCGTTCACAGCATTCAAGTCTTTACAGTATAAGTCCACATTGTGGCGAGCTCTGTTTCTTTAACTTGATATGTCAGTGGATACAAATATCATCTAACGGCAGAAAAATTATTGTATCCGTATGATTCCTTGTACTGCCTTTGACATCAAATTATTATTGAAAGCCCAACCATATGGGCCCAATGCAACCAAACCAGAAAGTAACTACAAAGATCTAATAATTTTACTACAGTATACATACCCAGTAACATATCTGAAAGTCAATATTCGAATTCCTAAGTAACTGAAGGTATCGAGACACAAATGTGCACATCTTGTTTTTTTTCTGCTTTTAATATTTTGGTGTAGCTTGATGAAAGTATACAGTGTTGAAGTTGCATAGTTTTACTCTAAATTGGTGCACATACACATCAATAAGATTTTGTGTTAATTGAATAGATATGACAGCACTTAAAACCCAGATATGGGAGAACACACACTTAAAACTTATCTATTTCTCCGTAGAAATCCACTATGAAACTATAAAAACGATGTTCCTTTTGTTTCAAATGCCATGTTCCTAAAAGGTGTCCCCCTAATTGTCCCTTTCAGGCCATATTGGGATAAAAGTTTTCGATTTTTGAAAATTAAAGTTTTGGATATGCAAATTAGCAAATTTTAACTTTGCAGTGTCATACATGATGCAGATAAGAAAAATTTCAGGGACACTTAAATTCTTGTTTCATAGTATTCTGAAAGCATCGACTTTATTTTCCTAGTTTTACCATAAGGTGCTTTTCACAAATACACCAATGAAAAACCAAGACACTTCAAAGCATTTCCCAAAATTTCACCATATTTAGCAATAAGTACAATAATTCTTTGACATGTGCCTCAATTGATAGGTTATGAATAGACAATTCCAAAACCTATACTTTCACAACCCTACAAGAAAAATTGAAGAGAAAGCTCTGTAGTTACACCAAAACTACGCGGGTACGTATCAGAACAAGTTAAGCCGCGACATGACTGGCCTCCTGTATTATAACTTTGGGTAACTGAAATCAATCTGACAAATCTGTCGCCAGTTTCAAAAAAAAATCGACAAAAGTCATAACCATAATGGCAGCATCAGCACCATAGGTTACACTATTGCGTAGACCAAGTCTTTGGTGCAATACATAGCATTTTGATAACAAGAAGCGTAAATATAATATATGAAAGTTCGAACAGTTTCAAGGTCATAGACGTTTGAATATACCTCCAGACAGGAAATTCAGTTTGAATGTGGCGGTCATAGGCCAAGCTGTTTTGATTTTTACTTGCGACGTTCTATTTTATTTTCCATCGTTATTATTTTTTTTCACTTGGCAGAGCGGGGTTCGATCGAACCACTCCCCCCCCCCTCTATCCGCCAGTGATTATGAAAAAGTAAGTGATGACATCGTATTTTGCTATGAATTATGATAAAGACCGACGTCGGAACATATACGAAATGGGGCCTGTAATATTGACACTTGTGTTTTATTCTCAAAGTATATGGGTTCATACCCAAACGAAGTCGCATTGATGAACTTGCAGCGTATTTCCATCAGATCTGCACAGAAGTGCAAGACTCCATCATAGCAATTGATAGCTAGTTATAACCAAATTGATTGATACTGCTTAAAGGTCACTTACTGCGCTGTATGTTACTTGGAGACGCCAGCTAATGTTCCATTTGTGGCTTGTAGGAAACGCTGGTGTGGCATTCAGGGAGATTTTGTCGGCTATGACAAGCCGTTTTAGAATGCATGTCATAATTATACATATGTGAAAAACCTTTTTCGCAAATGTATAATTACTTTCACCTATGTACCATTACTTTAAATAATTTAACATATGTGAAATAATTTAACGCATATGTACAATTAGGTTTCATTTTACATATGTGTAAAGCTATTTCACATGAGTATTTTTACATGTGTGAAATTATCATTTTTTCACATATGTTAAAAGATTTACACATGTGGGAAATTCTTTAATACATATGTGAAATAGTTTTACACTTATGTATACTTGTATGTTTATTTTGCATTCATGTAAAACAATTTCACAGATGAGTGGATCTTTTTTAACATATGTGAAATCATTTATTCCGCATATGTAAAAAACATTTAGATATATGTTAAATTAAGATTAATTGAATCCTGCTCAAGCAAACTTTCCAGATCCCACTGACATAAACTCTGAGCAAAGAGTAAGACTATATCAGACATGTGTCAATCTTATTCACATATGTAAAATAAACAACAATCATTATGCAATAGTCCTTTTACCGCTTTAGACGACTGCCGTGATCATCAATTTAAGTTCACCCCCTCATATCAAACCCATTATTATTACCAAAAGACCCTGTCTATCCGTCATTACAAATTCATATTTGCTGATTTACTGGAATTTAAGTAAAATGCAGGGGAAAATAACAAGGCTATGTGAGCGTATTAGCTGTCTGTCTCCTGCTCATGTTAGTGGGGCAAGGATAGCCCTATGTCACGGGTGTTTCTCGCAACTGCAGATAAAACTCCATCTATATGCCTGTGATTGGTATTGGCCACCGCCATATTGTCATGCTTGGGTAGTGTGACTGACGCGAGATGATCCACCGCTCGTCAAGTGAAGACAGCAAACGTACCTTTCAGTTTAATGGGAAAGTCCAAAACTATGAAGCATCACAAAGCATCATTGACGAAAGGTTATCATCCAGCGATTTCTGCTGTATCACACTACTTAGAAAAATCCAGGAGATCCATTTTGTCGCGTTTGTGCTTTCTGGTGACTCATTTAGTGTGCAGGGTCTTTCCGAGCGTTGGATTTTTTTCACAATCTGTAACAAACATAAAAGGGCAGTAAACAACAAGGCTGCACTTATTAACATAAACTGTGCCAGGTCAATCTAGGACAAGAAAGATATCTAGCGCCACAAAATTATCAAGTGCTCTTCCCAGGCGAAAAAAAGAAGACATCTATGATGCTGCAACACAATGGATTTTCAGCTGATTTGTCAGTCTGATAAGGCTATAAGATGGTCTGTCTTCTGTCGTCCATCACCATTTTGAATTTTCGACTTCTTATCCGAAATTTCTCGTCGAACTCCCTTCGCCCGGAGAAGGTGTATCTTGGTGGTTCTGTGGCACGTTTGCTCAAATAGGCAACGTCAGATGCTTTATAATTCCTTCTCTGAAATGGCTTCGGCAAATTTCTTATAGCTTGGAAAAGGAACCACGTGGCTGTCGTTTTGCAACAGGTGCCGCGATGATTGAACACACACACACACACACACACACACACACACACACACACACACACACACACACACACACACACACACACACACATATATATATATATATATTAGAGTAGGTTCGACATACAGCATAGTGCCACCAACTAGGTGCGAACTGACGGTGACTCGGCTTCTCTCGAGGTTGTTTGCCATATGGTACAATTAGCCTTCTGGGCTGTAAAAAAATAGTTTCGAAATTTGTATGACGATTGGTCAGAGCATACGTTACAATCGTTATCAAAATAATATAATTGCACATTCGTCCAAAACCATTGGACTACATCCACTTCAAACTTACCCGTGATGTCCCTTGGGTAGGTCTCAAAAATTGTATTCCGTTGATTGTGCATTATATATTATGTCCTTTTGATAAAGTTTTACCATTTGCTTAAAAACAAACCTTCACGATTCGTTTATTCTGAAACTGGGCTTACTGTTTTCATCTTGTGTGGGGGCACATCTGAGTTCCCATAAAACCTGAACTTTTTTTTACCAAAAGGCACTATATGTTTTTCACTTTAAAATGGGAAGACCTACCATTTTCGACTTCGTCTGCCAGTTGCCAGACTAACATTTGATTAAATCGGAGGCAATCTGTTGAAGCATCATAAGTACTCATATGTCCGTATATATATATATATATATATATATATATATATAATATATATATATATATATATATATATTACATATGCATATATGGTTGTGTGTGTGTGTGTGTGAGAGAGAGAGAGAAGAGAGAGAGAGAGAGAGAGAGAGAGAGAGAGAGAGAGAGAGAGAGAGAGAGAGAGAGAGAGAGAGAAGAGAGAGAGAGAGAGAGAGAGGAGAGAGATGAGAGAGAGAGAGAGAGAGAGAGAGAGAGAGAGAGAAGAGAGAGAGACGAGAGGAGAGAGATAAGAGAGAGAGAGAGAGGAGAGAGAGAGAGAGAGAGAGAATAAAACCTAAAAGTTGTATTATGGTGACAGTTCAGTGATCGGTTATCAGTTGTGTGGAAAATGTTTTATTCTGTTTCTTTCCACCTGACGAACAATTGCTTTAAAAATTCAACAATCCCCTTATATGTACATGTCGAACTCATGTTGGTTAGTAGGTGGCACGTCGATGTTTTTCCTTGGTTTTTATCAATTGTGTGCTTTAATAATTTTTCCCGTCTCCTAAATTGCTGATTGAATTTTTTTAAACGTAATGGGGATCGTCCTTCAATCGACCTTTCTCCCAAAGCAGTTCAAACATCACATACGAAAGTTTTTCCTAATTTTTACTTTTTG
The DNA here is from genome assembly GCA_964020975.1 of Hermodice carunculata. Taxonomy (NCBI): domain Eukaryota; kingdom Metazoa; phylum Annelida; class Polychaeta; order Eunicida; family Amphinomidae; genus Hermodice; species Hermodice carunculata. The sequence goes on along the minus strand of OZ026620.1, from coordinate 96,970,389 downwards.
GAAGGCTTTTTAAATAGCAAGGTAATGATCGGTTGTTAAGTGTTCATTTGGGAATGCTTCTACTCGGTTGCTTGTGTTATGTTATGTATATGTAGTTGTTTTGCTTCTTCTTACAAAATTGTTGGCTACGTTTGGATTGGACTTGGAATAGATGTATCTTGAGTAGGTCTCGACTAAGTTTGTCCCCAAAACACGCTGCGTTGAAACAAACAATAAAAAAATATCGCATTGATCTAAGTGTACATTACCATGGCCAACACTGGGATAGTTCCATTCTTCCCTGTTCAACAACTTGCCACATGCTGGTTTGATCGACTTTCAATTTTTATTTTCATGTCACTTTGTCTAATTCAGCTGAGCAATAACTATATACATATATATATATATATATATGATAGAAATGTTTGAAAATTGTTAGTATATATACTGACTGTCATGTTGCGGGTCCCTTCACGCAATTTTGACCAGGGGACATTGCCACTGCTGCTCAGCAAGCGGAAAATAGATGAGAAAAAGGTAGTAATCTAAATAAAATTGCCCAACACATTTTAAGTACAAATCCTTAATGTGTAAAATGCATCATTTCGATTATAACATGCCAATATATGTTGTGCTCATGTTTTTCAGGCTTATTGCGTCATTGGGTACGGTCAATATGTGGTTTAGATATAAGAAACACAACGAACGTCATATGCAAACTTCACTACCTCATGTTTCATTGGTTGTTAAGCTTTGGCGTTTGGACAATATTAGCTGTTACAATGGAAAGGATGATATCAGTATGTTTTGCATTTAAAGCAAAGCAAATCTGCACTCGTCGAAATGCAAGCATTTCTTTGGTTGTGTTTGCAACAGTTCACCTGATTTTGAATTGCCACTTTCTCTGGACGGCAAAAATTGGGTCCTATGCGAGCCAACAGTTTTGTCACTCTACGAAACCATTTCAAAACAGTTGGTATGTGCGTGCCTCCATTACATTTTTTTATATGCAGTTACCAGTTGGATTTGCCGTCATGCTTGCAAGTAACACAGCTATAATTGTGAGGCTCACACAGCAACGTCGGCAACGGAAACAGGCCATGAGCGTCCAAGGAAGCAATAATGTGAAAATGAAGAGTTTGACATTAATGCTATTAACAACGAGCTTCATGTATCTGTTCTTGAATGCACCCTTTGTTACTCTTCGACTTCTTGGGCTTTATTATAAGGAGAAGCGTTTAAATAGTGAGTATGATATTGCAGTTTATACTAACATAATTGCTGCTACTGCCATGCTAAGCTACTGCAACAACGCATTAAATTTTGTATTCTATTGTGTATCTGGACCTGCCTTCCGGAGAGAGCTCTTATCCATGTTTCGGAGATCAAATCAAGTTTACCCAGAGACCTCTACATAGAGATCCGGAAGCACGTGACAGCAAAGCAGCACGAGACTTAGATGTATAAATGGAAACTTGTGCCAGCAAGACAGGATACTAGCTGCGCGGACACTAAAAAAGGCAATAAACTGTCCAACAGGCATGCATCTAAGGAGATGAATATTGACATTACATTATTCATGTTGTGAGTTGGACAGTGTTTTAGGAACTTATATGCAGAAACAGGACTCTTTCAGATAAATAAGCATGTAAAACAAATTCAGTATATAATATGTAAGTGGGTTAAGCATTATTTAGTAATACACAAAACATGTTAACCAGACTGAATACTCAGCAGGTTTGATTCAAAAAAAAATTGTTGCTTGCCAACTTTGTAAGTACGTCATTTCTGGTCATTACATGTCAAGTAAAGTTTAAAGCCACACTCTCCCACAAAATTACCATCAAAGTTTTTCCTTCAAATTCTATATAAGAATTACTTCATGTTGTACCATTTACCTGAGCTAACATTGACTTTAAATTGCACTAAGAAAAAAGGTAAGACACCAAAAATAAATCCCACTTTAGTCAATTCTGGCTCAAAATGTATTTGCGTTAGGACAACATATCATATATGTGTGTACTCGTCATACTCCAAAAAAATTATATGTCATGTATTTGGGTGTCTGTGATGTTAATTGTTGAATAAACAATTGAAGTTGACCGCAAAGCATCCACCCCATAAATGTCGATATAAGTCACTAATTATTTGTGATAAAATCATAATGACACTTGGATTTTAATCCTGACATATTGGCAACAAAAAGAGATCCTGCGATTTTTTATGCTTGGTTTCGTTTTTCTGTTATCCATCCTCAAAGTTTGACGTCTCAATTTTCCCTTTGATTTTCATTATGTTCATTTTCTTCATTTCATAGAAAAAGAACGAAGCAAACTTTAGAAAATCCCTGAATCTTTTTTGCAGCTCAGACATTAAAGAATCAAAAGCCGTTAACCAGATTAAATTTCGCCCAGCCGTTTTCTTGGAATAACCATTCTTAGGTGGGGCTCTCGTCCTATTATCCTTTCTGAGAAAACAAGCTTCAAAGGCCTTTGATGTTGATCATTTGCCTCTAAAACAATACCATTTGCTCAAGTTGAGCTGATATTTGTACAAAACGTAGTAAACATCGTCCCTGAACATTTGGGGAGGTTGTTAATCAATTCTTGGCCAATCACATGAATAAAAGGGCCTTTGAAGTACGGAAAACATTATTCAGCGATCTGTCAAACAGCGACATCGACAGTTTGGTTTCAAAGTGTGACGTCATGGAGGCGGTCCTTCCGCCCCCGTGACCTCAACCCTGGCACCGAAAGTTGTGTTGCCTCGCTTCGGTGGGGCGGCCTGCAGCCACTCGTGGTCAGTGCATGGATGGCGGGTTTGGTCTTCCGCCCCCTACCTCTTCATCCCGTTTTTAGAGATAGTGTTTTATTGTATTTACTTGTCTCCTATCTGCATACTTTATGTAGTTAGCTTGTTAGACTTGTCTTTACACTTTACTTAGTTAGCTTATCATTATTTTGTAGTTATTTTCTCAATGAGTTGCATATCTCTTTCCAACCTGCGCTTTGTAACGCTATTTTGTGTGTTTTCTCTGCTGTTCACGTTTATGCTGACGATTCCCGCTCCTCTTGAACATTTAAAGTCTCCCATCATTAGAACGCAAAACAAGCAAGATAACTATAAAGTAAACCACTAAGGCTATGATATGTTAGCATGTTTGCATCTTTTCCCTGACCACAAACACTTTCGGTATGCTGCCTTATTTCGCATTGCCGCCCTGATATCACTCTCTTTCTGCCATGGGCCGTTGCTACCTGCAGCCACGTGACAGGTTGTTAAGTATGATTGATAGGTGGCATTGTCCCGTTAGGCGGCTGAAAACCAAAAGAATGACACATGGACGTTCGGATATCCACATGCCTGCGTGACTTTTGGCGTTTTTCTCATATTTCTACTTTTGTTAGAAGCTCGAAATTTTGACAACAAATAGAAAGGACATTCATCTTGTACAAACCGCTAAAATTTCAAAATCAGCCATAAAAGGTTTTCGGTGTCTTAACTGTCCTTAACGGAGTAGTAAATAATAGAGGACACTTTGTACGGCATAAAATAATCACAAAATACCTCAATTTTGTTACAAGCTTGATTTTTTTAGATGTTCCGAAAGTAATGACCAGGATACTGCCACTGCAAGCGGCCGCTGGTAGCATGACTATAAAATATTATTCTTCCAAATGATCTTTGCAATACGTGAACGGTTAGAGCTATCAAACATGAAAGCAGGTTCTATTCTCAATACCTAGCTTATAATAGAAAGCAAAGCCCGCTGTTGCTATACAGCACATAAAACTCACATTAATAATCACGACATCAGTGAAGGTTTCATCTGAATAACGCACAAAAATGACTCTAGCGGTCACGTGACTGACTCACATATTTTCCTGGCATCTTGTAACATATTACATGTGAAAAGGCATTTCAATAAATCGGCTTTTAACAAACCTGTGTTACGTTATTTTCGACGGACCTGTTCATGCACTTGAAACTTTCCGTGTCTGGGAATTTGGCCCAGCTCAATCTGGTCAAGGTAATAAGATGTCATATGATAAGCCATGGGTATGCTCCTGCCAATGAAAGTGAACAGTGAGGGAAGTTCCCGTATACATGCCTTCACGAACAATATTCTGGCTTTTTTAACATTTGCACTGTTTATGTCATTTCAATAGCGACGCTATTCAATATTTTCCTATTTGTGTGCCCTTTAGGATGAAGAATCCTGCAGCTGGAAATTCCTTGCGCAGAGACCTTCCCTATGCATTTTATGAGTAGTGTTGTGATGGAAATATAATCTGAGAGTCAGAAACCACTGTAAGTGCCTGGGATCACTATTTTACATGGCGGCAGACATTCTGCGCCGTTATAGTGTTTGTTATCAATGACCGTGACCACTGATCTCAGCTGAGTGGAGTTGTACATTGTTTCAATAGCTTAGTTCCGAGATAGGGACAATTTTTGCCACCGGTGGCGCTGACTACTATGTTCCCGCGATGTCACGGACGTTTCTGCAGGTCTCGGGGGACACTTTCAAGTCTCGCCATTTTGCCCCATTGTGTTAACACGGGAAAGTTGGTGTCAGTTTTTTAACGCCGGTTATTTTAATAACCTACAAGTGTAACTCCAAGAAAGCATGCCAGTGTACAACTGTAAGATACCAGGGTGTACCTCAGACAGCAGAAAACACGGTCACTATGAAAAATACTGACACAAAACCTGAGACAAAACCTACACAAATCGGGGCCTGCATTGTGGCACAACTAACCATGCATTAAGTCACCCTTGATTGACTCGGTGAGTTCTGAGGGATTAGCCTGGGGCGCACTTCTGCCAGTGCTTTGAAGATCCTCGCGCTTGGCTGACCACTAACCAGATTAGCGCTTGACGGGTGCAATCAGAAATTAACAGTAAAGCACTTGACATAAATTCGCAATACACTGTCTGCAAACTTTGTTACCTGATCACTGGCACACTGTAGGCCTTCAAGCATTTTCAGATCAGCTATTATTATTTGGTTAAGATTGGCGACATTAAACAATGAATAAATAAATATCAAATAGTTAATATTAAAGCCCTCTTACGCTGTACACTGGCACCCTCCCGTATGGATGACCCCTTCTTCCGTGACTTTTCCCCAGACCTGGTACGGTGCCTCGCCTTGCAAGGTTTGTCTTGTACAAAGTGCCTTCAGTTACAAAAGTTTGCATGAAACAAAGTTCGACAGCGCGTGTAACTTAACCCTATGGATGTGCCCCTGTTCCGCAAGTTGGTAGCCCCTGAATTTGCGGCACTTCTGAACATTGTTGGGTGTCCAGTCACATTTGCTTATTAGGTAGGCGATGACATGGGGCATCTCAACCACTGGCATTGCTTTCAGGTCTTCTGTCCACGAGGTTATCGAAGATATGTATGGCAAAGCCACCTTCTTCTTCCCATCGGGAAACTCCAATCGAGCTCTCCGCACGTCCATGGTATCATCTTTCTCCTCAACTAGGCCTTTCTTCACATATTTGTACCCCATGCACTCCGCGAATCTTTAGAAATTTCCTAAAGTCAACCACTTTCATCTTTGAAAATTTGTCGTATAGTTCATTTCCCGTCTGTTCAATCACGTTAATCGCCGCTCCTCCGTCGTCCGTATTTCCCGCCATGTTCACTGAAACTGAACGATCACTGTTGCACGTCGATTCTCGCATGGGTTTCGCTGTCACGCTGTGTTGGTCACGGCCTACTATTACCCCGGGAAAGCTTGACCGCGGAATTGCGTTACCAGGCATGTCGGGCATGCGCAGAGGGCAAAAATCTACCATGCGAAGCCTGGTGTTAAAAAAAATCCCTAACTCGGAACGCCCGTATTCATCAAATCAAAACTTGCAATGCCATTAATTCACAGATAAATTACACATGAATGGAATTTCAAAGTTGTTACAGAAAGTTTTTGAGCAGTAACAGACCGGCGGGAGAGATTCTCACACGGGCTCCCAGTTACCGTCTGTCCTCTGACGATGGCGGAGCCAGTGTGATGACCTGTGCTTCGGCCGTGGCTGAGAGTATACGGTTGGCCCCCGGGTCTGAACTGGTCTGGGTGATACTATCCCACACTGCAACCCTATTATATGTACTCCCATCTGATCAAAATTCGACCAGTACATTGCTTTGTCAGAGCTTTCGTCCTCCAAAAACGTTTTGTACACAGCCTAATTGTAATTCTCTACTTTTTATAGCTACAGTGAAAAGTTTATGAATGGTATAAGTACATTATATGTTTGCTTTTTAAAATCATATTACTGGTTCAGTGACCCAGGCACTATTTCGTTATTTAACCAGAACAGGCTGATTTTCCAACAGAAAACCAAATGTCTCCCCGTGCGCTCTTACTATTGTCACCCTTATTTTTATAAATAGCCATACCGATTCCAATGATCTACAGATATGGTGAAGGTACACTCTTTATTTACATTTCGAAACGTTGATTTTTGACGAAATGCTCACGTGACCTTGAAAAATAGGTCAAGGTCATCCATTTTCAGTTACAACCAAGGTCTTGCAAAAGTCTTACACAGAAACATAATCACACAAAATGTCAACCTCTCTAAGACAAATCTTTCTCGAGTGCATCTGCAATGATTTTTAAAAAGTGGCCTTGTGACCTTGAAAATAGGTCAAGGTAACCCATCTACAATCCCAACATAGTTGGTATTATGGAACATAAAAAAGCAATATTCCAACCTCCTACGTAAAATCCTTGAAGACTTGTTGCATGTGTGTCAATTTTAGATGACATGCCCATTCGACCTTAAAAAATATGTCGAGGTCACCCATCTGCAATCCCCAGCAAGATCATATATTAGAACATCTTCACATAAAATTTCAACTTCCCAAGTCAAATCTTCCCTGAGTTATCACGTCCACATTGATTTTAGACGAAATGCCCATATGACCTTGAAAAATAGGTCAAGGTCATACATCTGCAGTTACAAGCAATGTCTTACAAAAGTCTACATAGAAACATAATCACACAAAATGTCAACCTCTTTAAGTCAAATCTTTCACGAGTGCATCTGCAGTGATTTTTAAAAAGTGGCAACGTGACCTTGAAAATAGGTCAAAGTCACCCATCTACAAGTCCAACCTAGTTTATATTATGGCATATAATCATGCAAAATTTCAACCTCCTTAGTCAATCCTTGTGGAGTCGTTGCGTCGGCGTCAATTTTACATGACATGCCCATGTGACCTTGAAAAATAGGTCAAGGTCACCCATCTGCAATCCCAACCTAGTTCATATTATGGTACATAATCATGCAAAATTTAAACTCTTAAGGCAAATCCTTGTGGACTAATTGCGTCCTTGAAAAATAGGTCAAGATCATACATCTGCTGCTACAAGCAAAGTCTTACAAAAATATCTTATATAGAAACATTATCACACAAAATGTCAACCTCTTCAAGTCAAATCTTTCTCGAGTGAATCTGCAATGATTTTTTAAAAGTGGCCATGTGACCTTGAAAATAGGTCAAGGCCACCCATCTACAATCCCAACCTAGTTCATAATTTGGTACATAATCATGCAAAATTTTAACCTCTTAAGTCAAATCCTTGCGGAGTTATTGCGTCCGCGTCGATTCTACATGACATGCCTATGTGACCTTGAAAAACAGGTCAAGGTCAGCCATCTGCAATCTCAACCTAGTTCATATCATGGTCCGTAATCATGCAAAATTTCAACTTATTAAGTAAAATCCTTGCAAAGTTATTTTGTCCTCATCAATTTTACATGACATGCCCACATGACCTTGAAAAATGGGTCAAGGTCTTACATCCGCAGTTACAAGCAAAGTCTTACAAAAATCTTACATAGAAACAAAATCAACCAAAACATCAACCCCTTTAAGTCAAATCTTTCTCGAGTGCATCTGCAATGATTTTTAAAAGTGGCCATGTGACCTTGAAAATGGGTCTAGGTCATCCATCTACAATCCCAACTTTGTTTATAATTTGGTACATAATTATGAAAAAATTTCAACCTCTTAAGTCAAATCCTTGTGAAGTTATTGCGTCCGCGTCAATTTTACACGACATGCCCAAATGATCTTGAAATATAGGTCAAGGTCACCTATCTGCAATTCTAAGCAAGGTTCTATATGGGAACATCTTCACAAAACATTTCAACTTCCCAAGTTAAAACCTTCTTGAGTTATTGCGTCCGCAACGCATGCAACAGTATGTTGAAGAAGAAGATTTTAAAAGATGCATTTTTATCTTGTTGGAAGATGTCTTATATATTGTTATTTATAACGGCTATGTCTCTGAATTTCTCACCTTGCCAATGCATTTTTCACCTTATCAGCAGTGTTCTTCCATTGCACTTGCATATTCTTTAAAAATTCCATATGATTGTATGCTTTTCTCCGTTGAACACGGAGTTTAGCTTTAATTTTTTTCTCTAAAATGTAAGAGGCATCGGAGATCCTTTTAAAGCAGGTCCATTTTTCGTTGGTTGAGGATATTTCACCAAGGGTTTTTATTTTACCGGAAACCCACATCAGTCCGTTAATAGAACAGCCACGGAAAAATGAACGGGGGGGGGGGGGCGGGACCTATCTGTCATTCACACAGAACCACCAACAGGAGAGGTGTTGCAGTCCCAAAACCTTATAGTATATACCATAATACAGGGATGCCAAGTCTCCCTTTTGTAGTTTTTACTGACATTAACTTCTTACCATTGCTGTTAGAGGTAGTCCTGACATCAGAGTAAGTTCCTCAGGTGACGGAGAGATTACGATCTCCCAGTTAGCTTGCTTTTTGGCAGACATAGAATCTGCAAAGCAACTGCTCAAGGTTCTTCAAAATTTTGAACATTGTTCTGGCTTGAAATGTAATGAGGATAAAACTATTGCTAGATGGCCAAGAGCGAGCAACTCCCCCCCCCCCCTCTTGGTCATATACCAATGCGTTGGTGCAGAGTCCAATTTAGCGCATTAGGCATTATCTTCGGTGAAGATCAAAAACAGATGTTTAAATTAAATTTAGAGTCTAAACTGACTTCATTCAAAGAAGTTTAAAAGATTTAGACAGTCCGGAATTTATCCTTAATTGGTAAAATCATAGTGTTAAAATCTTTGGCCATTTCAAAGTTACTTTTTGCCAACTATGTCATTCATATTGATGACACTTCCTTTAAAGAAGTACAAACCCTGTGGAGTTTGTAGTGGTGGTATAACTAAGGTGAAAGCAACTGCAATGCATAGAAGTATACCCAATGGTGGTGTAAAATTATTACATTTCAAATTCCAATCATGTCAATAACATATAACTGGATTAAAAGATTATTTAATGATAGTAACGTGAAATGGTAAACAGTACTTTTTGTGGAATTCATCAACGACATGAAAGTGCAAGATATATTTTTCAGCAGGTGCTTCTTTACAGTTAACACATCTTAAATCCCACTGTTTTACCACAACGTGATTGAAACATGGAAAGAAATACAATTAAATCATACCCCAGCATGGGAAGTGATTTTATGAAGGAAATATTATGCCACAATAACTTTATCACAATTGACGGGAAACCAAGAGTCAAATTTATAAGGGAAATTGTTGACAAGAATGGTGCATTTTTAATCAGAAGGAGCATTGTGAAAAAATGCGGTATTGCAACACAGTTTCTGGAAAACTGTTTTTCAAGATCTGCCATACCTGGGCACTGGAAAAAAGAAATTCAGATTGATAATGTAAAAATCCCATAAGAGTGCCCAGTTGTTCACATGAATAACATCTCTTAGATTATCTTACATCGCTCTTCTTCCAACGAAATATACTGGTTCCTGATTGATTCAAAGTTTAAAGATGCACCACTGTGTCAAACTAGATGGTCTGACGTTTTTGACGTTCCCGCTGCGGACTGGATGGACATTTTAAAACTTTTATACATATGTACCATGGAGACCAAGATACAATCATTTCCATTTTCTCGGATCTAAAGATTTGTTGTTCATAAATCCAGACTTAAACGTCTGGGTTTAGTTGATTCTGAAATTTTTGACTGCCGCCCTGCAACAGACTCCATTATTCATAGATTTGTAGGGTTTGATTATGTCAGAATATTTTGGAGAAACTTTCAAGTTTGCCGGAGTACAATTCACACAACTGCAGCCATTACATTATCTTCTTTTCACATTACTTAAGATTTCAATAATATGAAACAAAATCACATGCGTTGACCAGTTACATGTACACGCAAGGTATTTGATTCATGTGCAAGCTTTTAAGCAAAATGATCGACTATATGTACATTTTCTGTCCTACTTAAAATACAAAATTAGAAATGAACGACTAGTATCTTACAATCGATCTAAGCAAGAATTATTCACAAAACACTGGGTTGTGTGACATTACTTTTATTATCATGATTGATACCTCGTATGTATAATATCGCATTGATGTGTGTGTGTGTACGGAAAACAAACAAAATCTATAAAAAAACAAAACAAAACTTTTGTTTGTGGTTCATTGGATGGGCCAACAGTACAAACCGATAAAGTAAAGTTGGAATTGTAGCTTACCCTCCGTAGTTTTGAGCATATTCAACACCCTGACGTTTGAAGTGCTTGGAATTAGCATAAATTAAATTTTACAACTTGTATTTGTGGCTCGTTGGATGCGCCTACAACACAAACCTATTAATTGAACCTTGAATGGCACCCAGACTTACCACTGTTTTGAAAATATTCAACGTTTAAACTTTCAAATAGAACTAATTTGCATAATTTTCACCCCGCTTTACAAAACCAGCAGACTTTATGCATGGTGGCATTATCATGCCAAGTTAGGAGTTTGTGCGTATAGCAGTCATCGAATGAAATGTCGGATATACATTATGTGGCCAAATGACCAATTTGTGTTTACTGAAGAATACATTGAGCATTATCTTCTGCCATTTAAAAGCAATCTGCATGAAACTTGGCATATATATATATATATATATATATATATATATATATATATATATATATATATATATATATATATATATATATATATATATATATATATATATATATATGTATATATAGGTGGACTTTCATTTGAACATCAAATGTCCTTGAACACCAAAATGTACCTATTTTCAGACTCGCATGTCAATTTTCCAGATAATGATACATATAATAAAAATGGCCATTTTATCTCAAAACAATAAGGTCCCTTGATTATCATGAAAAAAATGGTACATTACCAAAAATTAACTGATCAAAAAAATTCTGCGTTAAAAAGGGTATTTTTTCTAAATATCAAATATTTTGAATTGCCTCATTAAAATATCCTCACATCAGTTGCAGATTCGTAGATTCTGAAAACAATTCACATGAATTTGCTTAATCTTATTGAACTTATATAAATTTGAAATGAGGGCTTCGTTTTTGATTTTTCAAGTGAAGATGGTCGCCTACAATAGGCTTATGGGCTAAAATTTCAAACGGAAGTAATTTGTTTTAGGCATAAATTTCCTGATGATTTTTTAACAAACTTATCACAAGAGCATAATTTTAGTGACTCACTTATTTTGTATACAGATGTATGCCCGTTATTCAAAAATGGAATAAACTGTTGCAAAATGCCTCTTGTATTTTTTTTATATTGGGACCTATTTCGATTTATTTGAAACGTTCTACTCAAAATTTTACCCAACTTATTTTCTTCCCATTTTGCAATTTGTTGTTATAAATCCGTCAAAAGACGAAAAAAAAGCAAAAAAAAAAAATGCAAAGCAAAAAACAAATAAACACAACAGAAAAAGGAAAACGAAAAGTAAAAAAGAAAACGAAAAGTAAAAAACCAACCCTCCCACACACACACACACACACACACACACACACACACACACACACACACACAAAGCCTCCAAAACACTCCGACCTTTCCTGGTCACTGAAGTCATCAAAGTCATCTCAAAGCCACTGAATATGTCAATTTTTTTCTAACGGTATGGTCTATCAACATGCCAAGTTTCATCAAATATACATTT